>OX639996.1:39885423-40498596 GCA_951828415.1 Anomoia purmunda
AATACTTCAATTTTATGATCCGGAAGAAATCACCACCATTCTGCTGAAATCATTTAGCATCATTGCGGATACATTCGTAAGCATTTTTAATTGTAACCTTGATGTGCTTCACATGTACCAATATGTACATACTACATAATTTTACATTTTAGGTAATGGTCTTGGCCAAGTTTCTTGAATTTGCCATACAAATATTTGATTGAATAGAATCCTACCCCAAAAGAGTTTCGAAAAAAACAAAACTAGGCGAATTGACCTAAAGTTAAGCAAAATCAAAGTTGCTGTGAGAGAAAATTAAAAAAAATAGTAATGAAAGAAAAAGTCAGAAAATCTACAAACAAAAAGCTTTTAAATTATAAAATAAATGAAAAAGTTTAAATCACAAACGTAAATAAATTATTGGTTTTACAAAGGCAAAATGTCCGTAGCTGTGCGCTTAGTTGAGGTCTTGACCTTAATCACACTTCTGGGAATGTTGACGGGATTATCTATTGTAATCGTGTTTTTGCAGCGAGTAATCGTGGTTACTTTATATCTGCTCGGGGTAAGTATATGTACATATGTGCATTTGCTGTTTCGAATTTGTCATTACTTCATCATCATTGTATTAACCTCTGTATTTTCAGCCCATAACAGCAACGGTGGGCGGTATATTATATGCAACGGAAAAAATACTTGTCGGCGCTTTGATGAGTATATTGAATTTAACTAGTGCACTTGGTAATTCCTCATAAAAATATTGTACATACATTCATACAAAATTATAGGTTGTGTAAGAGGGGGAAACGATTGTTAATTACTACAAAAAATTTTGTAACTATTAAAACTAAAAAAGTTTTCGTAAATTTATGTGATATTGTGAGTAACTATTATTTTGATATAACTTTATGTTAAAAATTTCATAGTTCTGAATATAATACTACGAGTATGTAATTAAAAAATTGAGAAATCTAGTATGGCTATAATACAGTGTTTATCGGTTATAACCACTCTGCTAATGATGTTGTTGTTATTGTTTTAGGCCTGGCTACATACAGCTAGATCAGCTACCCATCGTCGTTTTCAAACTCATCTAAGGGAGGCCCAGGAAACGTGCTCTTTCGATAGGGTTGGACCACAGGGAGGGGGGTTAGATGAGTGGGTTTTTTGGGGCATGTGAATAGGTGGTCGGTATCGTACGGGGATTCTCTGCATGCCGGACATTTATTTACGATTTCGGGGTCGAGTCTGGATAAGTAGGAGTTGGCCTACTACAATATCCAGATCTTAATTGAGCCAGAGTGACGCAAGATTCTCGAGGCAGCTAAAGCTCTTTGTCTGCTATGGGTGGTGGTTTGACTCAAAGAAAGCATTCACAGGGTGGGAGTTCATGAAGTTGGTAATTGACTCTTGGTGAATGCTGTTCAGGGCATCGGATCCAGTGGTTGACTCGTGAACGACTGGATCCTTCACGGAGATGTCCTCTGAAGCGTCTGGGAGGCGGCTCGGCCATTTGCAGCTTTCTGTTTGCGTATCCCGTTCGGTGGCATCCAATCAGCAACTGCTTGCTGAGTATGTGCACTTTCCGGAAACCATGTTGATGCTTCGCCTGGCTGAAGTGGTGTGCCTGGGAAACCGCCAGACAAGGGTGATTCCAATCACTCGATTTCCATTCTTTCTTCAGTGGTAAAAACGGTGAAGACTTTGCTGTTCCCACGGCAGCATTAACCAAAGTACGTGACCGCCTTCGCCAGTCTGATCCCCAAAGTCTCCGCATTAGGGATTTGAACGCGGAGATTCGGAATTTAAAAAAACCAGCGCAAGGGTAATTAGTGAGAGGAGTACCTTAAGTCCTGCAACTTTGCAGCAAGTGTGGGTAAGCTTCGTCAGACTCGAAGAGATGCACGAGCAATTTTAGCCGAAAGTTCATACTGCATCCTTTGGCGGATAGGACCAAACGGAAGATTTCCTTTCTTTCACCAGCGGTAAAGAAACTTGAAGCAATGCTGCTCCACCTACGTTACACACTACTTGAGCCTGGCTAAGCATCAACACGGCTTCCGAAGGTGCACAGTACAAAAACAGCACTAAACGTCATAAGCACACAGGTAAATCGTGGTCTTAATCGCAACCGCCCCTGTGAGAGAATAGTCTTAGTGGCATTGGACCCGTCAAAGGCCTTGGTCACTTATGCCATGCTAATGGAAGACCTTGAGACAGCTACTCTCCCAAGGGTCTGAAGCGATGGACTGCTAATTACCTGTGTGGTCGACAGTAAACGGTATATTTTAGAGACTCAACGTCAAAACCGAGAAGGACTAAACAACGAATACCACAGGATGGGGCCCTCTCCACGGTTTTGTTTAATCGTGATATCTCGAATCTCCCTCAGCCACCTGTTCTATTATGACATCCGGCAATGATATTAATGGCATTCACTGGCTGGAATCTTGCTCTGGCACCCAATATCCCCTGAAATGGAGAAGCCATCGACAGGAATATCGAGGCCCAGCTTGACCTAATTATTCCCTCGGTGGTAAATTGGGTCGCCGAGGACTTAGCAGGTGACTTTGCCAAGTTCCCATCTGCAAAGAAACGAACAATTATTGGAGACTCCCTCTGGCGGTTGAGGGGACAGGACGCCACCCTACGGTAGCCCTTGTTTAACTCTCCTTAACTTGGAAGTCGAGTCTATAAATAACACCGATGATTGTCGACCACATAGGTAATTTGCGACCCACCGTTTAAGTCCCTGGCGGAGAGTTGATGTCTCAACGGTTCACCTGCGTGCTTATGACACTGAGTGCTGTTGTTGTACAGTGCACTTTCCGGAAGCCGTGTTGATGATACCAAGCTTATTTGATTGAGGATCCCAGTTAAGAACTGAACTCCCGCGGGATCCAAATTTTTCAGCACCAACACGCTTAGCCCATCAGGCCCAATGATCTTGGAGGATTTCGCCTTCCCGATAATATTTTACTCTCGCCGCTGGTTATGGACCGTTAGCGCAACCGCTTGGTCACCTTCCATTTGGTCCTATCCACCGAAGGATGCAGTATAAATTGTCGGCTAAAATTGCTCGTGCATCTCCTCGGGTCCGAAAAAACGTGATCTCCGAATGAAATTTCAACTTTGTCACCATGCTTCGTGGGGTTGGATAAGGACCTCACGATGGACCAAACCTTACCCACACCTGAAATTAGATAATAGGACTCCCAGATGGATGCATCTTAAGGTGTGCAGAGACACAACTTAACTTTAACGGAATCCAGGGCAAGATCGATGAGATAACCGACTTCATGAGTCAGCATAGTCTATTGATAGGCGCTATCCAGGAGAAGATAACGTACATCATCTCAAAGCCTTTGTGGTCAGCACGCCGATGCTTTAGAGGCACAACATCGAAACTAAGGAGAGTTAAAAGACTTGATCTCAGGTTTTTGCAAGATCGGGACGGTAGCAGAGGCAGTGTTCTTCACTTTCAGCTTCTTCATCCCTGCAGCTGCGGCAAAACTCATTGGCATCATGTGACCCCATCAAATAATGTTGGCATAATTCCCATAACTGAACTGATGATAATTTCTTAGTGACCTAGACAATCCTTGGCCTTGCAGGTTTCTTCAAAGAATTCGCCCGGTATCTTCAACGTAGTGCCGTACAACTACTCTGCTGGGGATGTTCGCAGATCAGGAGAGCAGAGCTAAGGGTATATTGTCTATCCGAACCGTTTCCCGGCTGCTAAAATAGAAGATTTAAGTGTTGATGTGCTGTGGTCGGCATATACCAGCATATACATAAAATGTTTAACAGGCTTATATATAGCGAGGAGTTTCCTGACGTAGGTGCTGGAATTTTTTTCTGTAGTCGTTAGTTCTTTTGAGTAATAGGCAAGAGGCTGTGGACCTTTCTCTGTAAATTGGTTCAGCACACCTCCCACTGCACCGTCCGATGCATTGGTGGTCAAGGACAAAATAGCTGTATCTTATCATTTCGCTTGTTTCCTGGGATCATCGCTGAAATTATTCTTAGTGCGCTGTACTCGATGTTATTTTGCGATTTTTCTGTAAACGTGGTTGATGCGGGCGAAAAGCTGCAATCTTTTTCGGCAACGATGCTATTCATCTGAAAGCTAATAGTGTCGACAATAGCGTGCGCAATTTTCGGATATTCCACATGCTACAGTAATATGAGCGTAAACTGGCAGACGTTTTGCGCACAAGTTGACGACCAAGGCTGCCATTAATGAGAGAAGCCAATAGCTGAGACCTGAGAGCCATTCTTCAATGTTCCTGCGCCCAATCGTGGACATAACGATTTTGACGGCTACGGCTAAAGCCTGTGGATTCATCTCGACAATTAAATTCTTTATACAAAATTTAAAAGAATTCGAGAGAAGAGTCTGATTTCTATAGTTTTCGAAATTGTGATTTCTAACTACAAATGCAAAGTGTACATAATGTGGTAGAATTTGACAAATAAGTTTCTAAGATATACCAATTTGCTCTAAGGTGGACAAAACCAAGGCCAATCCCAACATTTACGATTCCATGTATTTCATAATCAATCTTGTCTATCAAATTTGAGCAAACTACCTTTATAGTTAATAATATATTTGTACGATTTTTACAATTTTCGAAATTTTGCTTATTGACTTGAAATGCCTATTACCAATTTATTTATTTTTTTTTTGATTCCGTGTATTTGCTTGTGCAATCTCATTCTACATATTAAATTTAAGCAAATTCTCTTTAATAGTTACTTAAATATCGCGTTTTTATTTATTTTTGAAAATAACCGTTATATTAGAGGTGGACGTGGTTTTGGACGGATTTGTACAATTTTTGGAATTTTGCTTATTCATATTAAATGTGGTATGTCTACAAAATTTGGTGTACTTTGGTGGCATGGTTTTGTAGATATGATTATTTACTCTAAAGTGGGTGGTGCCACGCCCGTTTTTAATTTTTTTTTGATTTAGTGAACCCCCATCCTTCATATTAAATTTGAGGGAATTGTATTTAGTTCTGACTTAAATTTCGCATTTTCTAAGATTTTGATAAATTACCGTTATATGAAAGGTAATAGCATTTTCTCATGTCCGGTTATTTTGCCCAAATTTCAAATCAAAATTTTCATATTTTCAAAAATTAAACTTCAGCAATCAAAACGCACAGTTTGTAGTTTGTTGTGAAACGAAGATAACGGTTAACATGTTATGGCTAACTTCGAATGGAAAAATCAAAATTGCAACCCTGTTGCAGTTGTTTAATATACCTGTTTAATATACCTTGCAAATGTCATACAAATATTTCAAACCGTTTTGATCAAATAATTTCAGATATACAGACAGAATTCAAAAAATCACAGTAAAAATAAAGTAACAATTCGCTCGTAATAGGAATATGGAGTTAGTATTCATCAAAAGGGAAATTTCTTATAAATTTGCACATTTTTTATTTTTCGTGATAGATTTTTATTGTAAATTTAAAAAAAAAATATAATTCGATCTTTAGCATAAAGCATAAAACATAAAAGTTTCAAACATAGTAAAAAATTTATAAAAATTCAACAAATTTTCAAACTTTTTTATCAGAATTTTAAAAATATTGTTAGAAGGCAGTTTTGTAGCTCATTCAATTTAAGTAAAATAATATGCAAGTTGCAAGAGGTTAGGAACTTTGTTTGTTTTTGAAAATTTTTATATTTTTCTCATTGCAATTGTATGGTAAGTATTAAAAATCAACGAGAACTTATATAAAATACAAGGCGGATTTATATAAGGTGTTAGCATAACGCGCACACACGCATTTTTCAATTTTAGGACGTCACGATAAAAGAGAATAGTCTTCTATCTATGGACGCCATTAGATTTAGTTTTTAGGATGTCATGGGTAAAGGAAAAATGTAAATATAGCGGAAGAAGAAGACATCAGCTGCTTTAATAACTTCACCTTATATGAATTCGCCTTGTTTAAAAGCCATCCTTTATTAGAGCTCAACCAAAAAGTTTGAAATTTCGTTGAACATTTGTTGAATTTATATAAATTCTGTGTAAAGTTTTAAATTTTAATTTATATACTTTTTTGTTATATTTCCACCTAAAGTTTTATGAGAAATTAACAAAAAAAATTATCGTGAAAAACATCATAAATAGTGTAAAAAAAATTGTGTGAGTCACCGCATATATGCCGTTATTCAAGTTGTTAATAATAAAGAAGAAAATACACACATATGATGAAAAAACTCAATATATTAACCAACCAACCATGTAAGTAGGGTGAATATTTCATATAAGCAAACCTATGTACATTCCCTAGTTCATTCATTTATTCCATCGTAACAAAATCCATAAAAATGTGCGTAGGTGTGTACTCAAAACATATGAAATGCGCATGTCTACGCTAGTGTTTATGTCTGTAACTACCATTTAGTCGAGTTGAATGGATGAGACCATAAAGCCGCTACCAAAACAAAAACTTTATCACGTCAAGTAAACAAACACTTGTTACGCTTCTCGTCATACCGGCCACGTGACATGGGAAAATATAAACAATAGCTCAGCGCAGGCGTTAACTTTAGTTCGTACATGCGCCGATAACCGTCAGAGGAGTTAACCTATATGACCTACAGTCAACTGTAATATTCCCTTTTTAGCACATGGCTTTTAAATCGTGCACTTATCAATGTTAACTTTATACGCGAACTAAGTGGAAAACGGTGTAGACACCAAAGTTTTTCAGCAGAAAATTTATTAGGAAATTAAGTATTTCATAGTTTCATTGTTAGATTTTGCACCGTTAAATAGTGAATTTATATGTTAAAAAAGAAAAATAAAAATTTATTAGAAGACAAATAATATCTCATAAAATCTTTTCTTGGTAAATCGTGTGTAATCGAAAGGAGAGTGAAGGAATGCCAGAGAAATTTTTTTACACGTTTATTGCAAGTAGTTTTGTACATAAATAAGTTAATTTACTAAAATATAATACAAAGATAATAATTTTGTTAAAGGTTACGTAAAAATGGCGTATTGTGTCATATCGCGGACGTATTATTTGTTAATATGTTTCTTTCTATTATATCCAAACGGTGCCAATTTCGTACCAGGCGAAAAAATCAATTACAATCTGTGAGTTAATTTGCTTAAATATTTTATGAAAATCGAAATTCCATGAAATGTCATCTGAATACAGTGCACATTCCTGGGCTGATAAACTGGGCATGGAGCTCTACCATTTGGGTGACTTCATTACCAGAAGAAAAGAGGTCCAAGAGGTGAGTATCTGCGTGCAAACGTTTCCAGTATTAAAAATATTGATTTTTCCCAAGAAATATTTACGAGAATATGGGTTAATCACATATCGGAAAATTCATTAGGAATTTAAAAAACATTATCTCTGCGTGTGACGACTGACGTAATAGACTATAAATTTAGTTTTTGTTGGTTGACTTTATTTGAGAAGCAAAAGCATAGATGTTTGTTGAACTACGGATGTAGTCTAAAATATTTTATTTAAAACATACATACAATTTGTACGAGTAGGTATGTAACGGGAGTAATAAAACTATTTGTGCCTCATTAACTCAAAATAAAAAAGAAAGAAATTTGATACATATATAGCGACTAGCCAAGCGAGTTTAATCAAACAATTAAAAATAAATTTTCACAAATAAACGTTCAATAAGCAAGTAAGCTATCGACATCAATTTCGTTATCGCTTTCGCCCGGTATGGATATCCCCGTAATCAACAAGCCTGACCTATAACTATCGGTTAACCTTACTATAAGAAAATTAACTTAAACTAGTTCTCAGTTACATGGTTAGTTTTTTATGGACATCGGGTATAAAGGTATTAAAAAGGGATACATTTACTAAGCTTTTCGGTACTTATTTTTAATGGTAGTCTAATAAAAAGTGTTTTTGAGCGATATATTAATAAAAAACAAGTTTGTAAACGTTACGTAATCATATTCAAAAATAAAATACGAACTATTGACGTAGCATTTTTGATTGAATCATAGGAAAAGGCGTAGAGATGGCAACACCCTGAAATAAGTCTGCCGATCTTGCAAAAATTACCACAAACACGTCGCTACTGACATCACCTTATTATCATTGCAGTGGAGTGGAGCGCGTGTATGTACAATAGATTACTTATTTTCGATATTGTCAGACATTTGTTTGCAGATTTATTGATACCGTCAATAATGTGATGTTTATCTTCATTTGCTCACTATATATTGTGTGCTATCGATGAACACATTTTCATCGATTTTTATTGTTCATCTCGCAAAAACAAAATACACGTAGGTAAATAAAAAAAATCAAATCGGCCGATATAGTAACTACACCTTATATGAATTCGCATTGCCATCAGCGATTGCCTGTGGAGATGTAGAGCTATGCCCATATCACCTCAGTCATTGCGAATAAATATAAATGAGAAATCTTTGTCTATAGGCGTAAAAATTCGGCACCTTTGAGATCATCTGATGTAGCAACTCTCATAATTCTTTTGTCTTTCACTGATCGAATTTCTATGTCTGACAATTAATAATGGTCACTTGAGACATTTAATATCTGCCGCCGCCATCTGTAATTTAGAATACTTCTCACTTGTATTTATTCACAATGACCTCAGTTCTCAGATATTTTTGTTTCTTTTGATTTCTAGGTGGCCATTATTGGCGATATTTATGTTAGTTCCTAGGTACACTGCAGGTCAGTTCCCATACAACACGTTAGAAGTATGCTTGGTACTTTGAGCGCTGTGAGAACTATTGTTTTCATTGTAAATATTGAAATATATAAATTAAAATTTTTTGTTTAAATGTAAGTGCAGTTTTCTTTTGTTTCCAGTATTTCTCCTCGTTCCTATCGCTGGGAACTCAGACGAGAGAGATTTCTATTGGCCCTGCCGCCAAGCTCAACGCCCGCTTACAGTCCTCAACCATCTTCTAGTTTGCCATTAGTGATGCCAACGCTAAAACTGTTGCATGACTGTCTGAGGATGTGCTTGCTTTTTGTATCCCATCGCAGTTTTTGGTCAGGATCATACATACCTTATCAATGCCTAGCATCTCCGATTTGAAGATGCTAGCAAAGTCAAGTAACCAGAACGAGAGAGAGACTCTTAGCTTCACTGAGAATACCTGATCCAGTCCCGCCTGGAAGGAAACTTTAACTTGAAGTTTTGCCTGAAAGCAGACGATGGAGGCTTATAGTCAGTTTGTTTCTTTGCTTCTAAGGGCTTGTTCGTATTGTTTTTACCTCCTACAGCCCGATTCTCTAAGTCTGATTGCAGAGTTCGCCGCAATTTCATGAATATGGAGCTTTATGGGCAGTGCTATTTCTGTGTTATTGGCAAACATCACCAGCTCCATCTTGCTCAGGTTGACTCTGAGACCATTTTTCAAGGATCACGTGTAGAGCTCCATCAAGAATTTCGCTGATCGTTGAGAGAAAGGAACCTGATACTGCCACCACTATATCATCTGCATAAACTACTACCTCTATTCCACCTTTGTTGAGTTCCAGGATAATATCGCATATCGCATAGCGGGATAGTGTTGCTGAACCATTGTTGATGTTATAATTTTATTCCTTAGCGTTAGCTCAAAACACATGCATATGGGGTCAGAGACTCCAATTTTATGGAGGGATCGAAATTGTGCCAGTTTTTATGTTATTAAACCCACCTTCTATTCATAAGAAGACTGCAAAAATATAGGTTACGGTGAATTGGTTTCTGTATGATGCTTACAACTTCACGGAGAGCGGTTTCTGTTGACCGACTCTTAAAGCACGCATGTTGGGCGGCCGATAGTTTTTATATTCCTGGGAGAGATGTTATGTTATGTTAAAAAATCTGAAAACTGAAATACTATCTAGAAATGAATTTACTTTTGTTGTAATTAAATTATTGTAATTCCCCACCCAAAATATTTTTCTATGAGTGCCACTGTGCAACAGTGTTTTTTGCAGAAAAGATATAACACTTCTTGACCCAAAATCCTTTGCTATCTCGTGAGTTCTTTTACACGCTTTAGGTGGAATGTAGGTTAGGCGTATGCTGACTTTGAAGACCGTGTTTAACCATGCGGCGATATGTTCTTCTAGCTTTTTCACCATAATAGGTGTAATTTCATTTGGGTGGAGGTATTTGTATGGAGAAGAGCTATTTATTATAACTTAATTTTTTTTTTTCAACCATCGAGTCCAGTACCTCCGAGAATTGTGGAACCCCGTTCGTTTTCCTTCCTAATGAAGCTTGGGTTCGTGTATTCTTTGGACAGAACACAGTTGAGAAGTATGATTGCCAGGATTCGGGCTTGACCTTCCTTACTGCTTTCCCATATGGGTTCAATTCATCTTTGTATGGCTGCCACACTTTTGACCTGTGGTAATCGTTAAATGTTTTCCTGACTTCACACCTGAGTTCTCTGAGCTCCCAGGGCACCTAGGTGAGGATTTTTTCATAAGAACACTGATTGGTATTACTTTATTTTGCCCTTTTTCACCTTCAGACCCAATCGTTTCGCTTCTTTACTCAGCGTGGAAAAGGTAGAAATTTTGTTGAGGCCGATGAGAACGATGACAATAGCCTACGGCAGGAATTGAACATCTTATAAAAGATGGTTCCTGGCCTGAATCGCACGAAGGGGAGTAACCCTGTCTGAAACCTCGCTTGGCATCAAACGGCTCGGAGAGGTCCTTTCCAATTCTGGTGGATCTTGCAGTGTTACTTAACGTCATTTTACATAGCCGTATTAGTTTTGAAGGTATACCAAATTCAGAGACCGTGGCATATAGGCAACTTGTTCGCGTGCGACTTATTTAAAAACGACAAAGAGATGGTGTGTGTCGACCGCTTTCGCGCGAGTCATTTTCAAGTCACCAGGTAGCCGTTATTATTCTGAACTAAAATAAACCTTTTATTTTCCTTTATACAATCGGCTAAGACATCGTTCGAAAATGTGCGAGAATTGCTATAGGTTTTTGTACCGACTCATAAATGTCATAGGCTGCATATTTCTTACAGCCATGGCCCGGGTATTATATTGCCTGTACTGAAATTATGTGAATTTTAAAAATTATCCCAGTTTTTTTTTTTTGATTTAGCTACCGCATCCACTGTACCGGCTTTTTATACAACTCACTCCAAAGGTTTCTAAGAATATCTACATTTCGATTGGCGACTAGTTTACTTCAAGACAAGCACCTACTTTAGTAATCCGCATGCGTTCGAGTGGCCCCACTGAAGTCTCTCTCTCTCTATTTCAGTCGTAACGTAAACCCACGATGCAGAGAAAATAAGGTGACTACAAAAGCACTTCCGTTACTTCGTTTGAAGGTTTGACGTCAAAAATGGCTCTTAAAAAGTTGATATTTCTGAGTTTTAAGTGATTTTTACAAAAAGTTAAACACAGAATAGTAAATGTGAAGTGCCGAGCCTTGTCTTGTAGCAGTTGCAGCGAAAATAAAAGCTCAAGTCCAGTTATCACCTTCCTTTTCTTTTCTTGCTATTCTTATCAAAATTTTTTGATCGTCGTTCAGTAATATTTATTCATGGGCTAGTTTACAACCGACGACCGAAATATATTTTTTCGAAATTAACGTTTTCACAGTCCAGTCGCACATGTAACATCACTGTACCACAGTCCAAGTATTCAGTAACGTTAGGACTGCTTCTCGTTAGAGCTGTGAAATTATGGAACTTTTTACTAAATGGATTAAAAAAGGAAAGTAACCCAAGGCCCTTCAAACTTGGAGTTTACTCTCTATTTCTATTCTAACCTTCCAATCTGTTTTTCTTTTCCCTGTCAGCTGAATGTACCTTAACATTAATTTTACTTTTAATTTAATTTAAAGTAATTGTACCCATTGTTTTAAGTGTTAATATACATCTGTACTGTAAAAGACCTGGTCTTATTTGTGTGTATTCGAATAAATGAAATGAAATGGAATAAACTTAAAACTAAAAAAAAACGTAATGTTTTTATAAAATTACAGCTTTCGGGGTCAGGTATTTTAGTTTTGATGTGTGTTTTTACCTAAAACCTACGCTAGGTGGCGTTGTCGTTCAATTTTGGCTATATTTTATATGTTTTCATTGAAAAATGGTTTTTTTACTGTTTTCCATTTTTGTTTACTGTTTTATTGTCAAACTTATCCTGGACGAAGCTACAAAGATCATTTCATTAGGTTTGTTAGAGAAATTAAGTAATGCTTTCAGAAATAAATGTTATGTTAAATATGCTATGAGAAAAATAGCATATTTATAGGGAAAATGATTTTTTAATTAAAAAAAAAAATATTACCAAATAAGTTTTTATTATTATATGTTTATTTATATTTAAAAAATATTGGTACTTGTTTGCAAAAATAGGAAGATGAAAAAGCAACAACAGTGTACACGGCTTATTTAGTGCAAGTGGTTAAGCCGTCGCCTCAAGGAGTACTAGTGTGAGTTAGCCGTGGAGGTCGTGGGTTCGATCCCTGGAAGAAGTCTGATGATGTGGTGATCCCCGAAATAGCTATAACTTCTACCATTATTATTTTTTTAAATTTTTGTATTAAATAATAAGAGCTTATAAAACTTATTGTTTGATATAAATAAAAAGGTAGAAAAATTAATATATTATATAAAAGTACAAAAAATGGCAAACAAAGATTATGAATCTGTAAACTTACATCTTCACTACTATCATCGTCACTATCAGTGTGCATTCTCATATACGCACTGACATAGGATAAGTTTTACAATAAAATAGATGAATGAGAGGATTTCTCAGCCTTAAAAATTGTAGAAGTACAATTTTTTTTAATTAAAATCCATAAAAACTATCAAAACTTGTACGAAAGCGCCACGTAGGGCAAGTTTTAGGCAAAAACTAACACACAAATAAAATTCACGAATCCAATAATAGTAAGTTACCATAACTTTCCAGAAAAAAAAACGGGTTTGAAAATTTTTTACTTAATTTTTCCTGTAAACAGGGTATCCTAAAAATCACAAAATTTGGATTCATTTGGGAATTTGTTATAGGAGGTGTAAACTCTCTTTTACATTTGGTTTCATCATATACCGAGACATAAACCTTCATTTTGTATCGCAGTGATATTGTCGTGTAATTTTAACACCTTACCTAAAGCACCACCATACTCCATTCCATCTTAGTTGAGGGTTGAGTAAGAAAATTGCAAGTAAAATGTTGAATCCGAGATGGTTATTTGTATAGGCTTACAGATTCAACCTCGTAGTATAGTGTTTTTTTTTTAATTAAAGCTTCCGAATTTATTTTTGAAGCGGATTAATAACGTTTGCAAAACAAGAAATTAAATTTATTCTGAAAACTAATGTTTATAATTTTTATATTACTTATCATATTTGCACATATATATGTAAATATGTATTCTTCGTTTATTAAATTCATATCTTGGTATTTATTTTATACGAAAAGAGTTTCAAAGAAGCGCAAGTGGTTTCGCGATCCGGAGTCAAAATTGTCGAAAACATGGCGCACGATGTAAAAATGATGATGGATTTGAAAATAAGTGCAGTTCGGGTAAGAAACTAGTCAAATAAATTAGCAGTCTAACTTAGTAAATAACATTTGACTTACATATGTACATATTTTTCAAACAATTAATCATATATTGTTAATATTTGAAGCGCATTATGGATACGGCGGAAAATACCGCATTGTCGCATCAGAACGAGAAGGAGGATCAGTTTTTTTCCTATTATAATGCCAAAGATATGAGAGAACCTGACGATCCTATACCCACACCAGCCCCGCGCGAGCTGGACGATATGGGCGAACCGCATATTTTTGTACCGCCCAAAGAGATTGTTCTAACACCGAAAGCTGAATTTTTCAATACGCCAGTTAACCTGAGCGTCAGTTCAGTGCATGTGCCCTTAAATGTTTTCGACCGAGGTTTGATTTTCATTCAAAATATTTTTCGTTTAAATACTTGCACCGAATTTCATTTTGTTTTCAACAAGCACACAAACTCAGCACTTTTACAACATTAAACATAACATTATACAATAAAAATTTGTGTAGGCATAAAGATCATACATCACCACCATTTAAGCTTTTTTAAATACAATGCTTGCTATATTGTATTTAGGGAAGCACACTTGGAATTGCAAGGAATTTCGTCAGAATATCTTGCGCAGACAGATTTCGTGCCCACGCCGTACCTTAACGCCAGATATTGTATTTATGTACATGCTCGTATATGCTTGAATTGCTTTTATATGCACCAAAGTGACTGCGTTAATGATTCTGGCCAAAGTTAAAATCAATTTCAAGATTGCTCATTCGGACATTAAGGACTGATTTATTAAATGTTGTTTAGAAATTATACTAGCTACATATTGATTGATTGCCGTGTTGTTTGAATTAGTTGACAGGTAGAAAGCTATTTTTTGTAATATATTTATAAATTAATCACTTCAAACATTTATTCATCAGTTATATTAATTTATTAACTGTTGCATTTTCACACGAGCGAAATACGTTACAGAATGAGCAAATTATTAGTTCCATTTAATTGCTTGAGAAACACATTTTTAACACAAGATGTAAGTATGTATCTAAATTGATACGAACCTTTGCTCCTTCTGAGCACTTTTGTTTCGCCTGATTGCCATATCCAAATATTCTTCTGTAAATATTTTTTTCGTAAATTTTATACGATAAGCGTCAAGTACTCGATTCCTAAAAATATCGTTTAAAAAGTATGGAATAAAAAATATCGGTATCGTACGTAAACCATTTTTTTGTACTATTTTTAGTAGAATAATTAGATAACGTTACTGGTGTGTTATTATCAATATCATTATAATTATCATTAGCCGTGTTCATTTCGCCATCCGTTAGCGACACATTTTCGGCGCACTTTTCCAAACACTCAATAATACCACTACCAAAAAACGTAGATTACAAAGCAGTTGCATGGCGTTTCGTTTCCTGGAAATTGTGGTGTGGTGTGGTGAATCAAATCAGATTCTAATATCAATCAGCGAAATTCAAATTAGTTTTGTCATGGTAAAATAAGACAACATTTTCTGTTAGAGGAACGGTGCGAGTGATGCAACTGCTTTGTTTTCTACGATCTTTGGAACTACATATATTGTCCGTCGCCGAATTTAGCTAGCTATCGTTGTTGCTGCACAATTACACAATTTGTTTCAATGCGAGCAGAACTCAGACATTATCATTATCATTATTATGATCAGTAATGTATATTGGAACGATTTTCCGTCATCCCTTGTCAAATTTGGTTTGGAGACAAAATGGTTTCGGCCATCTTCCAAGCCCTTTTTGTACGGAAAAACAGAAGATAAAAAATAAGCTATTTCATTATCATATGATATGTCCGAAATGTTATTCCAATAAAAAAAAAATATACAAAACGAAATGAAGTAATGGTTTCAAGTCGGTTAAAAGAGCAAAATACTCAGATCTGTTATAAGTGCGAAAAATTTCACCGGAGTGAGGCGCAAAACACTTCATCAGACATGGTTCCTCACTTACGGGCGATTTCTTCTTACGTAATACGCACTGCAAATTTGAATGTCTCGCATTTGCAGATGATTATGCCATTAGCACAACTTTCCCAAGCTTAGAGGTGAAGGCTAAAGAAGTTCGGTTTAGCGGTGAATGAGAATAGAAAAAACACATCTCCATGTCTCCTTTGGTCAACCATAGTAGCCCAGAAATGAATAATAGTTATTATATTACTAAGAACGTAGCACTTTAGGAGCTCATATTGTACTGATACGAGGTGGCTCACTTTGTAGTATACGTATTTCGAAACTTTCACTGCATGCACTCATTTAAATACATTTTTTTAGTATAAGTGGTTATTATTATTATAAAGTGGAAAACCAATTCTAACAAGAACATACACTTTTCTTCCTCAAACAAAAAACCAAACAAAAAAATTTACACACACGTACACGTCGTTATCATTTTCATCAACAATATACGCATATCACATCATCTTAAATATTTATAATTTTCCACATAAAAAACGCAACCACACGCACACATTCACTTTGTCTAAAACAGCCAAGGAAGTCATCAAAGGCATTCAGTGGTCGGAGAATTTAGATCAAATATTTCGTGATAATTACAAAAACGATCCAACATTGTCGTGGCAATTTTATGGCAGCTCGACCGGTTTCATGCGCCAATTTCCGGCAGCCAAGTGGAAAGCCAAACCAGTCGACTTGTATGATTGCCGGCTGCGTTCATGGTTTATGGAGGCAGCGACAAGTCCCAAGGACATCATCATACTATTAGACAGTTCTGGCTCTATGAAGGGACAGAGGCTAGATATCGCAAAGAAGGTTGTAAATACAATACTCGATACTTTGGGTACCAATGACTTTGTGAACATCTTCACCTTTGGAAAAACAGTAGAGCCGGCCGTCAAATGTTTTGAGGACACACTAGTTCAAGTATAGTTTTCCTTTTTTACAAAATCGTATTAAGTAATTTTTTGTATAAATCTTTTCTGTAATTTTTTATGCTTTGGATATTTTTATTTTTTAAAATTGTAAGCTCCGAGAGGTTTGGGAAAAATGTTTTGAACAAGTCTCAAAGCTTCTTATTGGGTTGGTCTGGCGAGGCTGGTTTCCCAAGTATTACGCTTAGGACGTGAGAATGCTGGCAAAGGTAGATAATATATTCAGATCATGTTTTCATGACTTAAAAGACTAGATAAAACGGAAAACAGGTCAAGTGCCTTGTATCTTCTTCCTTCTTTTAACAGGAGATCCATGTTGTATTTTTGTTGTTGTACCTATGTGTATGATAATCATATGCTATGATATTTTCGTTTTGACAATGAATTTCGTGTCCGCCCTATCTAGCCTTTTCATAAATTCCTTGCATGGATTTCCTAGTCGTCTAGTTTTTTTGAACATCCTAGCGACTGCCACTTCGCGAACCAGTTACTTTACTTAAACACAGTAGAATTTCCAGTACTTTCCCAGCCGCCGGATATCATCCAAAGAAATAAAAGAATCTGAAGTTATTATCCAGATGCTAACAATCACAAGTACCATTTTCTGCTAAATTCCTTTATTAGTCTCTTGTATGTAAAATGGAAGTGTTCTTCGATAGCCAATTTTGAATTTCTTTTATTTGTACTGAAATTTGTTTTTTTTTCATAGTGACGAGGAAATTTATTACCAAAAATAATAGTTACAAGTTTTCTCCCATTTACTCCGTGTTTTTTAAACTCTACTTTTTACTCATAAAGATTTCAAAATGAGGCATCGCATAAATAAAAATTGTCTTTCCAGTTTTTGAGTTCTGATCTACTACTTTGTGCAACTTTTACGATAAGTTTTGCGGCGCTGTTAGCTTTAATAGATTTTTTTTCAGTTTTTCGTTTTGCTTTCATTTACGTAGTTTACTTTATCAACATACATAATTATATAAATATTTATATATTTATGTAGGCTGATGAAATGAGTAATTTACTCAATTTAATTATTTATTATTTTTTATATGCTCATAATTTAAATTTAATTTAGTTTAAATTATGTACATCGCCATACTCACATCCATGATCACACACTAACACCGCACACATTTTTCACAAAATTTTCATCAGGCGAATCTTGGCAATATTCGGGAGCTCATGGAAGGTGTTGACTCAGTAAAAATTGCCAACATTGCCAACTTCACCGCTGCATTGACGAAAGCTTTTGAAGTTTTGGAACAATTTCGAGCGGAAAACCGCGGCGCGCAATGCAATCAAGCCATCATGATCGTAAGTGATGGTGCTCCATTTAAGTATGAGGATGTATTCGAGCAATATAATTGGCGTGATCTACCATTTAAACCCGTACGCGTTTTCACATATCTCATTGGCAAAGAAGTAGCCGATGTTAAGGATATCCAGTGGATGGCTTGTGCCAATCAAGGCTATTATGTACACTTGAGTGACATGGCCGAGGTCCGTGAAATGGTACTCAATTATATACCGGTTATGGCTAGACCTCTAGTTCTAGGTAAACATGATCATCCTGTTGTGTGGACGCAGGTGTATGCTGATGTTATTGTAAGTCTGGTTTAATAAAATATATACATAATATACATATGCATGTATGTAATTAAATGTGTGGTGAATGAACTTCTTTAAACTCAATTTTATATTTTAAGGACCCTAAACTATCAGATTGGCTATGGGAAATGAAGCAATGCGATGATCAACGCGAAGATGTTTTGGAATTTCGTCGAGAAGGTTACAATATGCTAGAATCCAGCGAAGTTAATAAGCGAATTTATCTTCGTAATAAAGGGGTAAGAAACATAATAAAATATTTAATTTTACTTCAACGTTCTTCAAAGGGAATATTTTTACATCCCGGATATATCAATCAGTCAGTTTAGTTTATTTATTCGATTTGTGGCCCATTTTCATACCCGAGCGCACTGATGTCCAGGGTGTTATAAATTTGTTCACCTAACATCGGTTGTTTGTAATAGCGTTAAGAAAACGAGATTTGTAGATATACCAAAATGTTCAGAATGAAAAGCGAAATCGATGTCTGCCTGTCTGTCCGTTTGTCCGTGAAAACCTAGAGATATCTCAACGAATTCCGGATAGCAATTAAAACAATGCGATATTTCAGTAACTATAGAAGACAGTTTTTCTAAGTAGGTGTGGCACCGCCCACTGTAGAGCAAATAGTTATATGTATATCAGAAACTAATCTATCGCACTTGAAAATTTGGTATGCGGATGAACCCCACTCCTCCCACATCTCATGTAACAGTAATTTACAAAAATCTAACAACCGCGATATTTTAGTAATTATTATCTTAATTTTCTCAAATTTATAACGCATGATGAGGTTGGAAAAGGAAAGGAAATAGGCGTAGCACCACCTACTTTGAAACAAATAGATATTTCTCCGAAACTATTTACTTTACTGAACCAAATTTGGTACACATTATAGATTTTAACTTCGTAAAAATTATTTCGAAAATCATAGAAAGCGGCAAAACCCGAGCAGCCCTCTTATATAACGGAAATATATAAAAAAAAAAACACAATAAATGGTACTTATGTAAATTGGTAAAAGGTAATTCGCTCAAATTGCAAAAAGGCGTGAGTTTAAAAATTTTGGATATAGGCGTGGCACCACCCAATTTTGAGCAAATACATAGGTTTACCTTTGAAACTACTGTATCGAACTCTGTTAAATCTAATGCACCACTTACCTATCATCTCTGTAAGCACAATTTCGAAAATGTTTGGAAACCCCAGTAATATTAATTATTATAGTTTTATTAAGTAAAATTAAAATATTTAGTATTTTATTAAATCATGATCCCTCAAATTTGGTACGAAGAATTTAAATTTTTGGAAATGGGCGTGCCACCGTCCACTTTACAGTAAATTAGTATTTATAAAACGCGGCCAAACGTGGGGCTTAAACTTATTAAGCAAAACTTAGAAATAAACAAACATCGGACAAAACCGCGTCCTACTGCAATCTAATTGAAATTTTGATTTTCACTTGGTAATTTTAGAAATACGATACTAATTAGCCAAACCGCCCAAATTTGGTTTGGAGGCCTATACCAAGTAAAATTACTCGTAAACTGCAAACTTAGAAAATGGATATCCATTCTTAATGAAACTTGGTACAGCCATCGCTTTAGAATATTAATGTATAGTATTTAAATATAACAAAAATCGCGTCAGCTTCACTTCCAGTTCATAGATTAGGCATATTTTTAATTGTTCATTGTGACTGAATTGTAAAACATTAGTTTCATTTGATATTACAATTTTAAGACCTGGAATCAACCACTGGAATCTGACGTCTACCAATTTATGACAACTATATCCATGCCTGTTTATGATCGACGGATGAATGCGGTAAGTAGCTCAATATAAATCTGTATAACTGAAGACAAAGCTCATCACACTAACAATGAAAGGCATAATTAATGTATTAAATACTTCATACATTTCTTCTGAACATATAAAGCTAAAATAATAATAACTTGTTTAATATCAAATATAATATACTGCCATATGCTGTCTATAACCATCTGAACTATATACATTCATACATATTTTTTATCTACTGTATATACTAATAAACAAACCAATCAAATGTTACACAAACAGAATATCACCGAAGAGGTTTTAATAAATGAGGCGCTTTGGGAATTACAAACTCGTGAGGTACCTAGAGAGATTTAAAAACTAAAAAAAAAAACAAAAAAAACAGTGCTAGCGCGTAGTCAGAAATACATACGTTGCTAAGTTCCTTAGCGTAAATTTAATGTTGTTGCGTCATAATTTTGAGTAAAAAGAAATTTAAAATTATATAACTAAACATATTTAAATAGTTAGTAAAAAAGTTGGTAAAAAACATTGTCTAGAGAAACATGATTACATAAATAGTTACATACAAATTAGATGCATACATTAAAAAGTATTGAATACAAATCAAATATATACAGAATTATATCTACTTTATTTGTGTAAGACGCAGTTTCCTAGCAGGACAGTACATACAAACTTACATTTACATATATACTCGTATGTAGTTTCAAACGTTAGTTTTATAGGTACATTAGAGTTCAAAAAGCTAGCCGAATTTGCAGATTTTGCCATAAAATTGTACTATTCACATATATAGATTAGAATATTTAGATTATGTCAGCATATTTTTTTTAATAGTAAACTCTTTTTATTTACTAACTGCATGGTAAATAATTTTTTAAGTAAAATCGCAAATTTTTGACATATTGCTACTGCCATTTCCCTTGGTTTCCATATTTTCATATTTTACTTAAAGATGATAATATCAGGTAAAGCCAATTTTAGCGTGCTGAATTCAGTGGTGCTCATCATTTTTCCAGGTTAGGTCATTTAAGCGAGTTTTTGCAATTTAGAAATATATAGCACAATTTTATATTGACATTGACTTATTTCACTACAAATATGTATATTCGACATAATTTTTTTAGTAAACCATATCAACAAATATTACATATGGAAGGGTCCGATGAGTCTCTAGGAAATTCGCTTCTTCATTAAAATAATTTGTGTATCGGAGGACTAACAAGGCACTGCCCAATAGGAATTTATGCAGTACGCCACAACATCAGTAGAGATCCTTATTGTGTCAACTGCTTGCAGGATGAGGAGGTGGAATCATCTCAGAATTTTTTACTCAATTGCCCTACCAAGTGTAATACTCAAGTTTCTGGGATTCTAATTAGAAAGTAGTCGTTAGATTTTGGAATATATGGGGTAGCATAATAAACCACAAAGGAGTCTAAGGGTGATCCTAGGAGTAACCACGTTAAACTAGCCTAACCTAGTGGAAAATATGCAATTTTTTATTACATCTCAAACAGGTCACTCATACGCCGCGACTAACAAGTGACTTATTGGTTTGTCGGGGCGTATGAGGAACCTATTGGCATGTGCAACCAATTTTTAGTGAAACAATTTAATATTCAATACTCAGAAGAATACTCACTTTATAATTGAACAAAAAAGCTTTCTTAAATAACCTAACCTAGAAAAATTATTGTCACAAACAAATTCAGCGTCCTCGAATTGAATTTAACTGTTAGATGCCACGGGTTCAAAAAAAAATTGCTGTAAATAAACAATTCATGTATTTTTCTACCTCGACTACATACATATATTATACAAGACATATAAGTTTTGTATGCAGATGAGTAGCAATCGTTAAATTCTACGACACGCTATGTATAAAGTATTTTAACATACTTCGAATAAGTAAGTATACTTGAAGATTTTTTTAACCTTTACATAAACATATTAGTGATATTCAGTAAATACTACTCATAGCAATCCCGTTTCATAGGCAGATCGATAGTAGGTAGCTCGACAAAAGTATTTTGAATTAGTTATTTTACTATGGAAAATGAGTTTTTTCCTATAAAAACTCAAAATTTGTCTGCCACCGCTGAAATTATCAAACTAGTTACACTGACGCTACGTTACTTGGTACTTAGTTTATTGGTCTTAATTAACAAAAACGAATTATTTATACGTAAAACTGTTAAGTAACTAAGTAACGAGTTTGGTATGAATACCCTTATTTCATTTTGTGCATCTAACAAACGCAATAAAATGCCGCAATACTAAGTAGTACTACACAAGTGAAATGAATAGCAAGGAGTGGCCGCCTACTGTCACTTACCGAACTAATGATACCGTTAAAAGTTTACCTAACTGTAGTTTGGCGAACCCACCAAAGTAACACGACCAGTGTGAAGAACCTAACTAGCATTTAAACTTTGATCACGTTCCATATTTCAGGTAAAATAGGTATACATTTTTTATTTGAATTCATTCCAATCAATTCTGGTAATTTTCTCATCCCAAACTTATTTGTCTATATCTATGTTTTGTATGTATTCCAACGCATCAAAGATCTAACGTTCCATTTATAGTAGAGTATAACTTATTTTGACAAAAACTGAATATTTCTAGAGTATGAAAATAAAAATTTAACATTCTAGAGCAAAAAAAAAACATTTATATTGTAGTTTTCAGCAATATTCGTACTGTATATTTAAGTGGATTTGACAAACACATTAGCTATCACTACGAGAAAAACTTATTTTCAACTTGTTGTAATCTATTACTAATTGCTGTTTGTTGAACCTCTAATTTTTGAGTATAGTAACGTCAACATTTTAGTATTTATAGAGAACTTTTCAAAATTATAGCAACTAAGTCGATATTATTAACTAGTTTACAAAAAATTTAAATGGTGGTATACTCAAATATATCGACTATTTGCGGGAAGGTCGTATCCCTTGCAGAATTCATAAGTATTTATCACTTTGTAGTCGTGTTTGTATTACTAGCGATATCGTTGTCGGTATTTCCGATAGAGTAATATCGTTTTAGATTTTTGTAACGGCTTCAACATTGTTAACGGTATCGATATCATTATCATATTTATCTTTTTTGTTATCGAGTAAAGGTTTGAGTTTTTTGTTTTGAATTGAATAATTTTATTTTAATTTATACATACAAATTTTTAATTTTTTTGAATTTCGACATTCTTCCAGTAAACAAACGATATGAAGATACATATATATTTAAATATTGTACTTACTCGTAAAAAAATTATATTTAGAAAACGAAGAATAATCTCTATGGCGACTACTAGTAGTATTCATATCGTTGACCATCCATATATATGTATTTACAGTAATTACATAGTTAATAACCCCATTCTCTGTATTAATAGTTTTATTAGAAAAATAATTTATACTTATATATTGCAATGTTTGTAATAATACCATTAAAATCGTGTATTTAGACCAAAATTGCGAATCTACTCGGCGTTGCGGGAACGGATGTACCAATTCGAGACATCAAAAAAATGCTATCCCCATTTTTGGTGAGTTATTTAAAATTTTAATTTTTATTCTTAAGGATAAATCCTGGCTTTCGAGCATTACGCTCAGATACTTCGCGAGCGTCTTTATTTCAAATTTATAAACACATGTTCAACAACCAAGTGCACTAAATAGAAGATTTTAATTGGTACTTAATGCTAGGGCTGCAAACCGCTTCAAAAATCGGTGCGGATCGGTTCAGTGGGGCGAACCACTTAGAAAATGGGTTTACCGGTACAAGAACCGATTCATGAGTATCTATGCATCGGTTTAAGTGGTTCAAATTGTTTAGACTAAGTGATAAAAATATCACAAAAATAAGGCAGATACTATAATATAAACATATGTATATGTATATATAAATAAAAGCTTTAGTTATTGACATCAAATTCAAATGCTATATATATGTATGTATAATATTTAACAATACTTTGCTTTGTTAATAACAAAAACTAATATTCATTCAATATACACTTTAATTATAAAAAATTATTAATTCAAGGAACCACTTTCAATTAAAAAGAAAGTAGAGTATGTGTGTGGTTAAAAACTGCGTATTCAGATTATTGAATTTACACTCAAATTTTGGCTTAGGGTTGGAACCTCTTGTATATGTGTATATTATAGACAAAATGAAAGAAGCGCGACACTTTGATAAAATTTGACTATACATATTTCTTTTGTTTGTTTTATACAAAACTTAAAATGGTTTTCAGTTCGGTTATGGTATTTTAAAACAAAAACGTTCCAGTTCAAGTTTTCTAAATTGTTTTCATAGATGTATTATTTTTTTATGGTTTTTAAATTCATGAGATATAAATAATTACAATTCATCCGAAACGTATTTGATGCTGAAGGGAAAAAAATTCATATTATTTTTAATTAGTTTAATAAAAGGCGAAAAAATCAGTTCTAGAATGATACTAATAGTCCAGTCGAAAGGTAGTTTAAGTTTGCGTTGGTATGCACGAATTTAGATGAATATAAAATATGAAAAGGGGGCATAAGAGAAGCTTAAATTTAACTTTACAGGGTTGTGTAAATCTTTTTGCAAAGTAGGTTTTTGAAGTACACTCAATTATCTTTGATATATAAAACTTTACCATATGGCTAAGCAGTGCCAGCAATCCACGCTTGAACAGGGTCATGTTGGCATTGGTAGTAATTACTCTCGTATCACCTAATGAGAGAAAGATCAGTATATTAAAGTGATACGCATCCTTTTAGCTGAGGCTAAAATTAGTTAAGAACTTTTTCAAGGAATTTAAAATTAAATTTGCGAAATTGTTACAATTTATTCTAAAACTTACGCCAAGCTAAATATTGTTTTATATTTATTATTATACATATATTTGCCATAGTTTGTCTCATACGAAACATTAAATCCACATTTTGTTTGTTATACAGTTAAGTGGAATGCATATTGTTGTGCACTAGAGAAGCTTTGTTAAACAAATAAATAAACAGATAAGCTGCATAAATAATATTTTTTTTAATGTCACTTACCTGTATAGTAAATGGTACTCACTGGCCGAGCTAGCGGCTGAGGATATTTTATCAAGTAACTAAATTATCCTGTATTAAATAATATTGCACACACTTTTGGAGCAAACGATTGGTTTTCCAGTGTAATGTAAGACTAATGCTGTGTTTTGTATAAATATTGATGAAGTTAATTTATGAGTCAAATTTTCTCAAGTGGGCCACCCAAAAATGAGTTTTCGAATTTCAAACGTGTTTTGCTATATAATGTAAATTTAGGGTATAAGAAATAACACTACATAATCATTTTACAAAATAACAATTTATGTAAAAGTTATTAACAATTGAATTTTTCGGACAATTTTTTTTCTTTTCGAAATATCTTTGCTAATACTTAACGAAATCAAACACTTTTACATTCTGCGTGTTCGTAAACGTTTCGCGCGTAAAGTTTTATTGAGAGTACTTCAAAAAATTACTCGGATCATTTTACGACAAAATTAAAAGCAGCGAAGATTACTTCAAAAAGATTATTGCAAAAAAGCGAAATGAAAAATGAACATTATCAGTTTGCAGCCCGATATTTGTTTATGTATTTGTTGAACAAAAAAATTTATTGAACAAAAAATTTAGGCAATTTTATAACAAAAATAATGATTCTTTAACTTTTTATGTGTGACTAACAACCCACAAAGTCAAATTTAAGCTTCTCTGATGACCCCTTTTCATATTTTATATTCATCTAAATTCGTGCATACCAACGCAAACTAGGGCTTCTTTTTGCGACGATTCGACTGGACTATAATACAAAAGCCAAAACATGTCGGCCGAAGTTCGGTTTGATTAGGTTCGTCCTTAAAAATCGATGTTCGGCCGTTCTCTACATGTATGTGAAAAAATTTATACGGCGATCTTTCTATAGCTTCTATACTATAAAAATCATATCGGTACATTATAGATTTATTTTAAAGAATAACCGAAGGCGATGCAGGAAATACTAATACATATATAAGAATACATTTGGATCATTTTTATAATTTTTTCCAATTTGTTAAAAAAAAAAATGTCAACTAAAATGAAATTTAATGTCAGTTTGTAGGATAAATAGGTAGGTGAAGAATAACGGATTTAACAAAAAAAAGTTCAAGCGGCACATTACTGGGAATAGCTAGTTTGATAATAATATAAATTAAAAGAAACAGGTTTTTTTTATATATTTCACAACTCAATTTAAATATATATATATATATATATATACCCATATATACTATAATATTACGATAGCAACAAATATTTTGTGGATTTATGCATTTCAGTTAATTTCCGTTAATAGAAATCTTATGCAAAGTGAATTGTTTTTTTTTTGTTTAATTTTGGAAATTTCATGACGATGAAGTATTTGAAGAAAATGTTGTAATTTATGTAATTTTAAATTAAAATTATTACAGTACCATTTCACATGCACCGGTCACCAGTTAACATCAAGCAAAAATAAAGATAATGGGCCGACTATGTTAGGCTCAACGCTATGTTCAGGCTAACTATGTACACCGTTTTCAACTGTATTGCAGAGAAACGCAATTGTATTTCAGAAAACTAAAAATCTCTTTTAGGAAAATAAAAATCAGTTTCAGAAACCACAGACCTATTTCAGAAAAATTTAAATGCATTTCAGAAACGTACAAGTGAGTTTCAGAAAACACATCATTGGATAAGGAGAGTATCCAATATGCTGAGGAGGCATAGCGGATTACTGAGACTGCCAATAAGGGAGAGGATTGGTGGTTGTTTAGCAGCATCTTTATGTAGAACTTATAAAACTGCTTACAAATATTCGTATGTGAAGTCCGGCAGAGTTGCAACGCGAGGTAATTCGTTTAGAGAAAGAAGAGCCATGCTGTCGATGGAAATGCGACGTGGTTCTTTAAAAAAGGAAGTGCTGGAGGGTGGGTGCATGGAATTCTCGACATATCCACTTTACTGAAATACATTTCAGTTTTTTGAAATATATTTGTGGTATATTTGAGGTTTTCTGAAATAGATTTACGGTTTTCTGAAATAAATTTACGCTTCTCTGAAATACAGATAGAAAAGGTATATTCTTATTGAAGTTGAATTGAAGTTAATATGAAAGTAACACAAAAACCTTTAACTACCAGCTACCCGTTAACCAGTGATCGGATTGTGCAAGATCACTTTAATATGCAAGATTACTAAACATTCTCTCAATTACAGCTCGGTGTCAATGGATATGCATTTATTGTAACAAATAATGGGTACATACTATTCCATCCAGATTTTCGTCCAATTGTAAGCTCAGATTAATTATCACAAAATTACGCATTTAATAACATGCACAATTCCATTTTTTATTTACATACAGTTTCAAGGGAATATCTTAAAGCCAGCTTACAATAGCGTGGATATGATAGAAGTCGAATTATTGGACGATGATCGAGAGCCAAGAGATTTTAATCCAGTACTACTAACGGTATTTATTTACAACTTGTTCAGTATTTTGTATTATTTATATTTTACAATTATATGTACATATTTTTTCAACAACATACAGATCAGAGACTCGATAATAAATCAATCAACAGGTAGTAAATGGATGTTGGTAAAAAATCATTTCGACGAAATGGTAAGAATACATTTTTTTATATTTGAATTTAGAGTATGTGCGAAAGATATGACAGTTTTACATGTATGTCTAAATAATTTTATCCACAGAAACGTGTTGCTCGAATTAAGCGGCAATATTATTGGAAAGCGATACCAGATACACCATTTACGCTTGTAATTACATATCCAGAGCAATATGGTGTACATCGCTTATCCATACGCGCCGAAAATGAAATACACCGCATGAATATTAAAGGTGATAATTTATTGAGTTACTTCGGTGGCAAACGCTGGAGGATTCATCCAACCTGGTAAGTTAAGCTATTTTATTTTTACTAAAGAATACATATATATCAAATAACTTTTGGCTTCAATTCATTTACAGGTTGTACTGTAAACACAACAACAAGACTTTTGTAACACCTGAGGAAGAGTTGGTCTGGTTTTTGAATAAAATGTCACAACCTGGTTGGAGGTGGCCACTAAGTAGAAGTGCGGTGCCGCCAGAACACGCAGCGATTCTGTTTTGTAAGTATAACTTTTGTTAATATTAAATTTAAAAAAAAAACGAAATAGAAAATCACGATACCGATTTCAAACTGATTTCCAAATAAACAAATTGAAACACTATAAGATATCTATACATACACAATTTGATGTAGCCCGCCTGACATTTTTTTTTGGAAGGATCTTTATCAAGTCAAAGCTTTATGCGCACGCATTCTGAAAATATGTTTTAAAATTTAATTTTTTTTTAATATTAACCAAACGAAATCTCCCATAGTCAAGCGACTGAACTCTAATTCTTCAATTAAGAATTTGCCGGTACATGAAACAACAGATCGTATGAAACTTTTTTTTTTATAGAGAAGGCTTATAAAGGAGCATGATACAATTACAGAAATTAAAAACATAAAAGGTACAATAATTAATTTACTCAAATTTGATATGTAGAATCGGGATGGCGGGAAATACGTGAGTTAAAAAAATTGCGGTAAATGGGCGTAACACCGCCGCTCACTAAAGCAAATAATTATGTCTCCAAACCACTTTCCAAGCTATTAAATGTGTATCAAATATTAGACTTTAACTAAGTAAGCATAACTTTGAAAATTACAAAAATCGGAAAAAACACGCCCAGTGGTCATATAACGAAAATTTTCAAAAATGGAAAAAACTACAATTCAAAAAAATGTATAAACAGGATTGGATAGGGGCGTGGCATCACCTACTTTAAGGCAAGTAGGTATATTTCAAAAACGTCCAGCCCTCAGGAATGTAGTCCTGCGTAGGCATCCTGCAAACATCGGGGGTTAGTTCACTCCTTCTGGCCTTATTAAAAAAAAGTTTACTGTACGCTTTAAGCCCAGAAAGAATATTCAGCGCGCTTTAGCAAGCTGAGGAGAATTTATTAGGTAGGCAGTCTATTGCGCTCTTCGATAAGCTTGTGGCTGCCGAGGGTGCCTCCGGTAATAGTTATAAGAAAACTATGTACTCCGATGATCCACACCAATGTGCCTAAGACCTCGTATGAAAGGTGGTGTTGAGCCTACCAGTACAAAAAACTACACTGGCAAACTGTGTGAAAATTACCACATTCTCCAGCAAGCGAATTCACTCAGCTGCTTTCTCAACACCACCTTATATGAATTCGCCTTGAAAGTGTGCCATACATATGTATACTGACGGCAGTCTTATTAAGTCAAAGCTTGTTTACATTGTCTTAATTCATTAAAGATCCCTGCAACAATTATACCCAATAAAAATCTATATTACATTTTAAGTCTCAATTTTTTAAACGATTTTAATAGTTAAAAACTTAATAGAGGTGCTAAGATATTTTCACTTAAATTTGGAATATTGTGGCGAATCCATTACGCATCTGGCATAAATTATCATAAACAGTTTTTGTTTTTGCACCAAAACTGCAATCACAAGCCACACATGATCGTCGTTTAAGTGCAGCTTAAAACTGGTCTAATATCGGTAGCAATGAATGTAACGAGTTCGGCCAGTTTAATGAGGTGTCACCGTGCTCGTAATCGCCGAACCTAGCAAGCTATCGTTGTTGTTGCTTGTACACAGAAATTAGTTCGAACACGAGCAGAGCTCAGACATGGGGAGCAGAGAAGGGCCGAATCGAATGCACCTTATAAATATAAGATATTGTAGTCTAGAACACTAGGTAGGATCCTTGTAGCTATCACTCATGCTAAACTTAAATTTTAAACTGAAATAGCATCTAGATTAGAGTAGCATCAATATGCTAAGGTAGTGTTAGTATACAAGTTCGTTGCATCATTATTTTACAACAGCTTAATTACTTCCATCCTACATGTGCTCCAAAAATATCACTTCAATTATGTATTTTAACTAGTGATGTGCAGATACACCTTATGTACCGATACTTTTACTCAGAAGTATTTTTTTAAACGTTTCGATGCCAATCCGGATGCTGGTGCTAACCAAAAAGTATCGAGTATATACTATTGTTTATTTCTTGCCAGCCAACTAATTTTTTACTTTAACTCAAAAATTGTACATTGATGATGTAGATCCAATTAAAGTTAATTTAAGATGGTTTCTGAATAAGAATAAGGTCAATGCAAGGTAGGTCTTACACTTTCTTTTCGCTCTTAAGCAGTACTCAGTATTTATGCCTTTATGAAGGCCGACAGACAGAAGCTTTGGATTACATTTTTACTGCCGGTGAAACCAAGATTCATTATCGTGATCCTCTGTCAAAAATGAAATCGATGGAGTGGCAAAAAAGGAAAGGATATCAGAAAAGCAGTTGAAGCAAATTTGAAAAATCGCAACAAAACGTTAACTGACGATTTCTAGGCTTGTTGACTATATCAATTGTGAGATAATATTAAAACATTGGACATTTCGAAGGCTGTCAGTGAAGATTTCACTGAGATTGACCATCCCCTACATAGTCCCGACTTGTACCCAAGCGTCTCTTATTCCCTTATTCCTTAAATTGAAATTGAACCTTCGAGGGGAAAAATTTAGCACTGATGAAGAAGAAAAATCAATTTTCTCGGTGCATTTTGCCGTTCAGAATTCAGACTTTTTCAAGGTATCGAAGGACGTGTATTGAAATAAATTTTATAGTTCGGGTCAGAAATTTTTGGATCTTACTACTTACTACGTAGATATATGTATGTATGTCGATATTCGAATTGAAGGTTAATATTTTGTATAGAGTGCATCAGTCTAGAAGTTGTTTCCAGCGAGCAAGGTATAGGCCATAAGCTCCAGAAGCTAGAATAAAATCAGCAATAAAAGAAAGTAAACGGCAATCTTTCCTCGAACTCTGCGACTAAACCTTGGGGGTCAGCCTACCAAATCGCCGTGAAAAAAGTTAAAGCTTGCTAAAGATTCAAGCAGAATACACCCATCCTACACTCTTTCCCACCCAAATAAAATTGGGTTCCTCCACTCTACAGACGATGCTGCACTCGTTTGCAGGATTATATGTAGATGAACCTAATAAAGTACTTGAATTGACCATAAACAACATCCTTTGAGCATTCTTTAAACAATTTAACGATTGACAATTTTTAGAGCTGCTGCCTAAACCCAGCAAACCAGCAAAATGAAGACTCGGGATTAAAATAATCGGGGTTGCAGACGACATCGCCTTAGTCATTACTGCAAAACATTTCAATGATACATGTATGAAGGCCAATAGATAGATAGATACCTCGCGCAAGTGCAGTCATGACTTTCGAAGAAAAATCTTCATCTTTCTGAAGAGAAGAAGGGTTGAAAATATAGTTTTAGCAGGAGGGTGAATAGAGAAACTAAGCAGAGTTTTCTTAATATTGACAGCTCCTGACTTTAAACCACTATTATAAGTTACTTAGCTTTATTTTGCCAAAACGTATATACAATTAGCCTTTCTGGTCTAAAGAGTATTAAAATCGATTGAATCGCTCAACGCTAACTTATTTCAAGCAGCAGTATTCCGAAACCAATGTTTATCAATTTTGTTTTTTTTAACCAGGGGCAACTGTGATCTCATTATTATTAATAGGGACAACAACGTTGAAAAATAAACTGTATCAATCTAAAACTTAAATTTAATCGAAACGTTTAATTAGTACAAGTAATTGTAAAATCAAAAGCAACATAAATTAACAGTATTATAATTGAAATTAAATAACAGTGATAATTAATTTGGAATGTGACATAGCACATATTCATATGAGGATGCGACGAGAAATACTTATACAAAAATTGGATCCTCTGGGTGGCGCTAGAGGCGAGTCATTAAAAATCGGTACTTATGGTTAGATTTCGATGATAAATATTATAAAGGTATGCTGCTGGTGCGATAAAATTGCTTTTATGAAAAACTGGATGCGCTATATGAAGCTAGATGCAAATTGTTCATAAAATCTCTATTTATGGTCCGTTATTGATGGGGTTAGAAAAGTACATCGCAAATGCGATTAGAAATGCTTTTGCAATCCGATTTAGATCGTATTGAAAATAAACAAATGTGTACTATTTAAGTGTACTATATTGTGAATAAATATTGAAAGCAAGTGTGATCCATTAAATGGTTGGGAAGCATTGACGTAAACGATTGCATCCCGCCATGCACCAATAAATTTTTGATAGTTTTCAAATCCAAAGCGAACTTTCCTAACTTGGGCGCCACGAAGATCCGGTAGGACGTAAACATACGACGAAAAGACTAAACAATATATCGTCGAAGTTATCGAACACTGTCGACTATGCAATTTGTAATAAAGATAGAAGGCTTTACACAAAATATATAGTTATATACATATTATCTAACTATCTAATAAACTGAGTTCCGCTTGCAGAACATCCAGAGCTAAATTTATCAATAAAAAGATAAGTAACTCAGAGTTACATTTGTAAAATAATAAACCAGGCATTGTCTTGCAGCAAATAACCCACTTTATTTGAATACTTGTTGTCGATTCTTGTAAAAACACAAATGCTTGAAATGCTTGATCTCTCAGATCCTGAAAGTGATCACTTCACTCTACCAAAGCAATTCATTTACCATGTTTTCGTGTATTTCAAAAACAATTCTGTTTAAAAATTTTGTGTTTCTTTATTTATAGCAGAACGCCATCAACTTAACAATTTAACCCTCAATAATTATTTATTTTATGATTTATTTTTACCCCTGAGAGACTCAGGCTGAGTCATTGACCAATCTACTGCTGTTAAAGTAAATCTTTCAATTTAACCGGCAAACACTTAGTTAAATAGTTAAATGCTTTGGCCATCTAGCGCGACCAAAAAATCGATTTTTTTTTAATTTAATAATGAATAAATCTACCTATAAATAATATCTGTACAAAACTTCAGCGCTGAATTCCAAGCATTTAAAGAAAATAGAGTAAGGCATGAGCAAGTCATGAATCAACACTTTCTAGCGCGTTTTCTTCAAACCATGTTTTCGAAACTTACGAGCGAGATTTAAAAAAACTATCTAACATATTAATGAGAGTAGCTTATGAAAATCTACTATATGTGAACTTCGAAAATTAAATATATTTTATGATATTTTTACAAAATAAATGACATTAAAAATGACGTTACAAATCATGATTTACCTTTGTAACGTGGAAAAAATTAAAAACCCCGGTTATCTGAAGTTTTTGAGGTCCATGGACTAAGAAAAAGTATAACAATTAGAAGACACCTTGTATCTATGTTTCAGTCAATAATTGTGAACGCTATTCCGCCCGCAAATCGAATTATATTATATAGTTCATTTGGTTGTTTAAATAAACCTAAACATTTGGAAAACTGTATTTTCTATTACGCCAAATTTTTTCGTCAGAAGCACCTTTTATCGGCTCTCTAGATGGCCGGACCCCATGAAGCAATAAAAAAAAAACTTTTACTTAAGTTTATTTTTTTACGATTATCCGTATGGAGTTTCGTACTTTATTCTACCGGTTTTACAATTATTTGACTCAATGAGGAGGTAATGATTTGTTATTTTGATAAAATATATCTTGGAAGCAGATGGTATAACTGTATCATCATAAGATAAGGGTAAATTTCGCAACTTCGCTGCTCCATCTTCTAGAAGCCCTCGTAGTCTCCGGGTGGGATTTTAAAGATCTTCATTTATATGACCGTTTCATAAATAGATGTTCATCCACAAATTAACGAGTTTTGACATTTTTTTATATTCATTATTTATTTTTTTTTTTTTTACAAAAATGATAGTTCCATTTACAACAATAACCCTTCGAATCCAAGTTCCAAGCATTGCAAGAAATAAAAAACAATCATAAAATTTTACTCATTACTTAAATTTTTTTTATCAGAACTATACAGTTTAATAGCTCATAAAATTTTAATGCAAGCTAAAAAATTTCTTTATACGTATGGACAAAATGGCGAAATCGTGAATTGAATTGTCAATCAATCGTCAGTTCGTAGGCACTTGAAACTTGCTCTGTATTAAACTAAAATTGGGTGAGCTAGGAAGTCCAATTCTAAATAATCTAATTTAAATTTTTTAAATTTTGAGTAAAATTTGTTGCATGTTTTTTTAATTTTGCATGATGTTTGAAACTTGGATTTAAACGCTTTTCGTTGTAGAATACATTATATTTTCATAAAAAAAAATATTTCAATAAAAAGAAGAAAAATTATTTTTCAAAACTCGTCATTATGTGGGTGTGTTATAATTATAAAATGTTCTATATTTCGATATCTAACCCCACATTTTTCCATGTAATGCAGATAAAACTGTAATGCGCATATTATGATAATAATTTGTTGTTGTACTATACACAGTTTCTTAACATGAAACATTCTCTTAAGCTTAAGGTCGCATACCTAGATACTCGTACATTACATATTTCAATTTATGTATAAGTAGACATGCATTTAAGGAAATTCACAACAAAAAAAAAACTATTGGAAAAATATTACATACAAACAAATATGTACATATGTTTCATGTTAAGTTTTACGTTTAAAAATCTTTTCGTAAAATCATTATTTTATATATGTAAATGCAAATCCACAGCTAACACATCTACCGGGCGCATACCATCCATAAATGAAAAAGAAAGTTACTATTGTGAGTAAAATCGAGTCTCAATTGTGTTTATTTTTGCAATTGCTCTTAAGGAATATAAAGTAATAAAATAAAATTATCAAAATGAATATCTTTTGTTATCGCAAATTTCACTCACAAGCACTTACGATTGCAACACATAACTATTCATATTAATCACGAATTTTATTAACACTTCAAAAAGCATTTTCACCAAAGCACAATGCTAGCGTTTTATTTGTTCTCAATAACGACTTTGAGTTAAGCAGTTGATTGAATAAATATTAAAAAACATTCTTACTATCTAAGGTTTTTAAAACATATTATAAACACCACCATAAACATAAGTACATTGTATTATTATTATTTTTTATTTAAAATTTTAATTGGAAAAAATTGTGGATGTGATTTAAAAATTGGTTCCCAAAAGAAACTTATCTGAAATGATTTGTAATGCCTAACCATTTACCTTAATTTATATATGTATACAATTGGTAAAAAATTTGTATGGTAGAACAAAAACTGAGCCCCAATTAGGATGAAAAAAAGTTTTCGTAAAAAATTTATTTTTATTTATATATAAAAAAAATTTTATAAACAAGTAAAAATTTAACCAAAACATTGAATAATTCCCAAAATTTCGTAAAGTATAATAAACAATTTTACAAAGACACGACGGTTGTAAACCGATTGTTAAAATTCATAAATATTTCATATATGTTATCTCTCCATGGTTTAGGTCCAAAGTTAAAAATGACAAATATTAGAAATCCGTTCGCAGAGGTTTGGAATGGAATGGAGTTGAGTTGAGGTAAGCGGGAAATCGGTTTCCTTAGCACTTAGGCTTGGTTGCCCATTGCACTTAACACAGAATGGGAAGAGAAGAAGAGATGGGGAAATAGGTGGGGATGGGACTTAAAGAAATTATCCACACTTGTCAACCATAGATAGCAAGCATACTTAATAAACTATAGATAGCAACCCTACTTCCGAGCAACAGGTTGCAAGTCGAAGAGGGGCTTGCTGGGAGTATCGAATAGAGAGGGGAACGAAGATGGTGTGTAGTTATTTGTGTTGTATTCTAACATTAAACTATCGTCGAATTAAATTAAAGTCGTTAATATTCTTAATTAAACAAACAGTGTTTTATTTATTCGATACCTTCACACACTCTTGATGGATATGAGAAGCTTGTCGAGAGATAGAGAATGAACATTTTCCATTCTTAATACATATATCTGATCCAAATATCCTCCACCTTAAGCTAGCAAATGCTGCACAGATACAGATAAAATTTTCTTTGTTATCCTCATCCTTCAGGCAAGTTGTGCAAATTGGGTGATCGATGATGCCAATGGGGGCTATTTGCTACCCCCACGGATTGTGTTCTGCACCTGTCACTGCAGACTCTGGTTTGATACCCACGCCACCTTTCGCCATTTATCTAGTCCTTTTCTCATTGTACTTTTTACCTAAAGAAACTTTCGGTATCGCTTTGTCTTTGGCCAGAAACAATAAGTATTATTCTGACACCTTCTAAACAGCTCTCTGTGTCCGGAGTACTCATCGTCGTGCCACAATCCAAAATAATGTAATGTAATGACATATAGCTTTCTATGCCTATTCCTCTTACATAATTAAATCCAAGGTAGCAAGTTCAACAAAGCGTTCAGAGTCGCTGCTGATATCGTGCTTGGGGCGTCCGTAATGCCTACACACACACGCGCCACTGCAGCCTGTTTAACACAGAAACCGTGGATTTAACCATAGTTCTAGGTCACCATACTACAGCAGAATCCGTGATGATTGGTCTGAACAAAGTGCCACAGCTGGTCTCACACCCCAATTCCAAAGAGGTTCTTCGACACTGTCAAAAACTATCCACTAAAACCTTTGACCTGATGCACTTTGCGACCGTGCGATCCATGCTCTTTAACGTGAAAGATGTTAGGCTCTTTTGGGAATGAACACTACATGGATTGCCATCAGTTCCTCCAGTATGAGAATGTTGAATAACTATTTGAAGAAATCATAGACCGCAAAGAATGGTATTTTCTTATTTAGTTCAATTCTTTACGATTTATGTGGACTCTTTTTTAAAATAACTTTGATTAAATGACCGCTTTAAGTTTTTCGTGAAACATTTCGAGATACATGTTTAGCAATTACTAAGAAAGTCTCTTTTATACTTTACAACCTTTGTCCAGAAAGAATTTGAGCAGAGTGTAATATGTAGTTCACTGCAAAATGCTCACGCTTCCATCAAAAATTAGCCATTCGAAATTTTTATGAAATCGATAGAAGTATCCGGCGACTGTTCTATTTTAAATCAGTTCATATTATATAGCTAATATATGATTAAAAATAGTTAGCCTTTAAATTAAAAACAACCGAAGTTATTTCTTACTTTGAACATTGTTTTACTTTCGTTGATTTCTCATGTCGTTAGTTTTCTAAGCCTTCTACAGGAAAAATCGCGTCGATAGTATAAAATATATTCGGTCTTAATATATACATACATCTAGTGAAAGTCAAAGGACATTCGAGCCTCTTTGTTACTCTGGCAGTTCGTCAAAATTTGTTCTTATTAACAACCTAGCATCGCCTCTTTATGTTAGTCTAGCAAATGGCGTTTCAGCCAACAAAACTCAAGTGAGAAACAATTAATTGGCATTTTGTATGTTATCGGCAAAACAGCCAAGCTATCAACGTTGATACTCCATTAACTGGTAGTTCGGAGCTTTCGTTATATCTTCCACTTTATTATACTGAAATTGAACGTGCTGGAAAACTGCATATCTAAAAGGTTTCGAAAAAGAAATTGATTCGTTAAGTTTTTCAAGCATTGAAAAATTACGTCTCTTTGTTTTATATATGTTTTTTATTTTAATACGAACCATGTTTTTATAAAAAAAAAATTACCATAAAAATAACAAGAAATTTGTTTGTTTCCGTACATCTCGATTTTATAAGTGCCTTCATTTTACCAAATAGCATACGGTTTTTATTTGAATAAAAGCGCAATATAATAAATTTAAACATTTTTAAGCAACGATTATTTTACTTTTAAGTTTTTTGTTATTATAAAAATTGTATGCATATGTATGTACATGTAATGTCGACATTTACTTTCGTTACATTACAAATATTTCATTTCAATAGATAACACCGCATCACCCCTGATTTCCTATATTTCTTTTATCATTAAAACCAAAAACTAAAGTTGAAAGTCTCATATTATATTGTTAGCTGAGGACTTGCTGACATATTCTGCATGTAACATTATTGCAAATTCATAGAGAAACTCATATTTATGTATTTATTAACATTTATTTTGAAATAAACTACAATATCGTATGTGCATATATTCACACTTAGAACCATCGTTCTTTCACCTGCACTAACGTCGATTCAATTTTTACAAAGCAAACTCCAAAAATAATCTTATACATACTTGAAGAAGTAATTAACATCGTAACAGTAAATTATGTATATGATTTTGTAAAATTTGTTATACTCGTAAAAATATCATAACTTTTGCATATCAAAAACTTTTACTAACTTTCAATTGTTATATCATACATACATATTATCAGTAGATTTTTTTTCATTAATAAAAATGTATAATCCTCACACCCAGCAATATAAGTGCTTCTCTTGTATTGTATGTATGTATATTGAATATTGTGATTATTGTTAAAAACAAAAAATGGTTTTATGAAAAACTCTCAGAACTAAATACTGTTTATTCATTGGTTTTAGGTGATCGCCAGCTAATGCAGTCACTTGTCTTTGATGCGAGAGTCACCGAATGGTTTTCGAAGAATACAAGCTTTAATTCTAAGGACGATAAAGGGTAAGAATACTTAGTTATAGTTAGTTCACAACTGACAGAGTTGCTGCAAAGGATAAAATGATAAAACTCATTTTACCAACTCTAGTTCAGTTCAATTTCAAAAATTGGTTAGTCCCACTAGATAGAATAGAGTAGGCCTGATATGCCGGAAAAGGTGAATCCGTGGGATATGAACTTTAACTACTTGTGGGACAGAATTTTAAATTAAATAAATCTATAGTTGAGGGAAAAGTCATGCTTCCTTCTTCAAGATTTTCTTCTGTTTATCGTACTGATATTAAGCTGCGGGGTTGAAATATGTACATACATATTTCCCAATATACAATCGGTGAGCGAGATTTCACAGGAATTCCTAAGCTCTAATGTTTATAAATATGTATTCTTTTCAATTTGACTTCAACTATTAATTTCATTGATAGTCAACCTGCCCACAAACAAGTTATTTTTTGTGTTCAGATTTGGAGTTTCTTTTTACCCGAGCGCCCATGGTATCACAACTTTGTTCACATGACGGTTGTTTGTAACAGCCTAAAGCATCCGATAAAGATATATACAAACAGTGTCGGTAAAATGAATAGGTTCGCGACATTTTGACACATTTTTACTACTTTTCTTCTGGTTGTCTAATGTTTATTCAATTTTTTATAAAAGTATAGCTGATTTACTAACATAAACAAGGTATGTACGAAAAATTCTTTTATATGGACGGAAATACGTAACACCATCACTAAAAAAAATTTCAAAAATCAGTCGTTTTTTCGGCAACTTCATACTTGCACTATATTGCACTAAAATTGAATGGGATATAAAACTGCATACAAATTCTGATTAAAAAATTTGCAATTTAGATACAACTTTTCAGAACTTTTCTAACTTTCCACAAAATTTTATATTTGGATCTATAAGTATATAGTTCAAATTGCCACCATTTAACTTATTAAATGGCAGAACTGGTTCAGGTCGTTCAAATTACAGTTTTCGCGTTTAAGTTAACAGAATGAAATGAATAGATGAACAGACTGTAAGAGAGGAATCTTTATGAAATGAACAAATAAAGTCAGCACCGGGTGGAAATATGAGGATTTTAATAAGTTCTCCTTGCAGTAGCTGATTTTTATTTACATATTTCAAGACGGTGCGCGAAAAAGTATGCAGCGGAATGCTGACAGTATTATGCCGAACAGGTTTTCAAACATGTTAAATATTTGAACTTGTTAAATCTCCAACAACAATTTGCATGTAATTTAACTTGTTTACGAACTGATTTTTACGTTTAACCAGAACACAGTATTAGAAAATAAGCTATAATTTTATAGAAACTTAAATAATATTAAACAAACAGAAGAAAAACAGTACATTTTTTCCCTAATATTGTGATCTTATTATTTTGTACCACATTGTATATACTTATATATGACACGTTCAGAATGAAGATAAATAGATTAAGCCATAGCTTATAGAAACGATTTTTTCTAATAGCGGTTGGCACTCGTTAGGCAATAGCAAACCCCCGCGAATATTCTGCCATGAAAAGACTTCTCACAAAAATTATTTGCCCTTCGGAGTCGGCATAAAACTGTAGGTCTCTGAATTTATGATACAACATTAAAACGCACACCACAAATTGTAGCAGAAGTTCGGTCAAACATCTAGCTATATGATGTAAGCGCAAAACTATTATTATTATTTAAGGTCTTTACTTATCCTAATCTCTTAAGATACTGAAATTTAACACACTCACACATAGTCACCGGGCATTTGCTGGGAGAATTGACGAAATTTTGTTGACAAAATTACCATCATCTGTTGTATTAATTCGATAAAATTTGTATAGTCATATCGATTAACCGTAGCTCAGTAAAACAAAAGCCGTTTTAATTTTTGTTTAGAGTTTCGATTTTTTGGTAAGTGATGCTCTTCCAGCAAATGCGCGCTATGTACTACACTTAATTGCTTTGTTCCTTTAAATTACTGCGTTTTTTCTATGCGCAAAATCTTTCTCCCTCTGTTTTCTACATTACTTCGTTTTTATTCAAATTTCTTTCACCACATGTTTACATGATTTATTCTTAAACAAATTACTATTAAATAAAATATTCAAAAATACTTGGTTTACAAAATATATTTTTTGAATCTCCATGGATCAGCACAAGTGCTTCAAGCCCAATTGCCGTACTAATGGGTTTGTTGCCAAGGTAACATATTGTGAGGAAATTGTTTGCTATGTATGTGTATTTCTTCATTTATTTAAAAACCTTTATATGGTATATTATTATTTTATTTTCATAATTTTCTACTCACTTTTATAATGCGAAGTTTAAGAAATAATCATTTTTTCACAGAAATGAATTTAAACAGCGATTTGGCATTACCGTAGCATTCTTGGCTACACATAGCGGTCTAACAAGATGGCAGGAGTTTCATTCGAATATGGCAGAGGAGGCTGGAGCTGGGTAAGACATTTCAGATTTAATCACATTTGCTGAGCATATTCGCTTTTAAGGAGAAGAGAAAAAGAGAAATGAAACCAAGAACCATTTTTACAAACATGTATAGAAAGATTGACGTACTAAGGTTTTGTAGGTCCTTTTTTATTCAAACAATTCACGTGACTAAGTCTTCTTTACTTCTTGATTTTACTAGTATTAATCCAAATAAAATTGTCGAGCCTCTCCGCCACTTAAATGCTGAAAGCTTGCGAAACTGCATGGACTACAACGAAAGCTAGTTTGGTTTACAAAAAAAAAAAAAGAAGAAAAAAAACAAAAACAGAAAAAAACCAAATAGCTGCATTTATAAGTACATGCCTACATTTATGAGAAGTACCTAGAGCAAATGTTCATGAACTACATACACACTTACAAAGTAAAGGGTTTCTCAATAGAGACACTACAAAAGTAGACCGATAGTGACAGCAAACGACGCCATATTTTTCCCCGCTCTTTTGACATTTCTCTTCAGTAAGGTTTGCCATTTCATCATGGAAAGATATACGATCCAACAACGAGTCGAAATTATTAAAATTTACTACCGAAATTCGGAGTCAATGGCCTCAACTTTAAGAGCGCTACGTCCAATTTATGGCCGTCGTCATTTCTGGCTGAATCGTTTCGTCAATAAGCAAAATATGCCTTATTGGACTGGCAGCAATCCACACGTACTCCATGAGTCAACATTGCATTCCGAAAAAATTACGGTTTGGTGCGGATTATGGGCCGGCGGCGTCATTGGGCCGTACTTCTTCCGTGATGATCAAGACCGGCACGTTACTGTGAATGGGAATCGCTACCGCCCGATATTGGATGATATGGACTTGGACAATATGTGGTTCCAACAGGACGGCGCCACAAGCCACACAGCGAATGTCACAATCGATTTATTGAAAACCAAGTTTGGTGAACGTGTTATCTCACGAAATGGCCCAGTCAATTGGCCGCCTCGGTAATGCGATTTGACGCCGTTAGACTATTTCCTGTGGGGCTACGTCAAGTTCTGGTCTATGCCAACAAGCCAGCAACGATTGATGAACTTCGTACGAATATCGAACGTGAAATTGCAGCAGTATCGGCCGATTTATGCTTGAAAACCGTCGAAAATTGGGTTCAGCGTCTGGACTTCTGCAACCGTGCCCGTGGTCCCCATGCAAAAGAAATCGAGTTCCATACATAATGGCATCGAATGTACTTTGACAGGAATAAAGAATTTAATTCATATCCCAAACCGTTTTTTTTTTTTATTAAAAAAAAAACTTTTGTCCGTTCCTATTGCAAGACCCGATATAATTAGTTCACGGGCGAGCCGTAGTAGAATTGCCGAGTTGCTCATTTAAGCTAAATGTAAGCTGCCATATAAAGCGCCTACTTCCATATAAGCCATTTTGGGGATGTATTTAGTATTTATTTTTGCTCATTAGCATCGTAATTTTTTGGTTTAGCTTCATTGCTTTTTTATCGACTTTTTTACTTGAAATATTTTTTTTGTTCATAATAACGTATAATACGAACTTTCTAAAATCATTACGTTTCACTTACTGTATCATTGAAGGTGATAAAAGATAAAAAGAGAATAGAGGTAGGGAAGCAATCAAGGCGCCTTGGGAAGTCAGTTGTTTTCATGCTCAGAATATCATTGGGAAAGGCGAAGGACAAATATAATCGGAGACGAAGAAATCAGCCGTTTTAAAAACACCACTATGTAAAAACTGGTCTTGTAGTAGATAATATATGCAACAGAAATCTGTTTTCTTGAAAATTTATGGAAAACGTAAGCACACATCGAAAAACTATTTACAAAAAGTGTTTGTTTATTATTCTTCATAAATTCGTTGATTTGTTTACTAACCAAATCTTCGTAAATTCGGATAATTGCATATAAGTATAATAATTTTTTGATACTGTTTTATACGTTTTATACAATTTTTTTTTAATACAAATTTGTCTTGAAATAAGCCCGGCAGTTCTCCATAGAATTAAAGTCTGGTCTTCGTCCTTGTTTATATACACATATAAAATATATACATAGGTTATTTAATTGTTATTTTCATATTTAAAATCTTAGTGATTTTTATTTTTTCAACCAATGCAATCATTGTGTGTGTTTATTTCAATGGTTTTGAACACTTATAATCAGAAACGCTTTTTAGTAAATAAAGCAGTTCCTAAATGAAAGCTGACCTCAAACGACCTTGATTATTGCAATCAGAATAACAAAATAATTTTTTTTTTTTGATTTTGGTTAAAGTTAAATGTAGGCGACCGCCGTATGTGCGCTTTATTCGGTGGGTCCTGGATTTGAATTCCGGTAGGGGCGAGCAACAAAAAAAAATTATAGAAAAGCTTTTTAATAAAAGCGGTAGCCCCTCGGCAGACAGTGGCGAAAATCCGAGTGTATATACTTATCTCAAAAATCATTTTCCGTTCTGAGTCGGAGTAAATCTGTACATTGTGGTACAACATTATGATGTACGCTCCGAAATATTATTATTATTAACACTGATGCCAGCTCATACAACTAGATAGAATCTTATATCGGTTATTACTCGTGATTTGACGATTGGAACTGAATGCCTCAGTTTGAATAATTAAAATCGTATCCATTTATCAATGCTTTAAATTTAAAGAAATATAAAAATAAACAAACAAAAATTGTATTTTCTAATATATACAAATATTTTTGCAATTTTTGATGCATATGACTTATGGTTCTGTTCGCCAAATTTTTAGTCGTTTTTCCGTAAATAATTTTGGTTAAGCAAGCATAACTTATTTCTCCATGCGAGCACATTCATTTTAGAAAGAATACCTTAAAATTAATTCTTTGATTTTATTTTTTACAGCGAGGTATTCAGCGAGCAAAACAAACGTGCCATAGACGAGATGTGGTACAAACGTGCAGTGGACCAACATTTCATCCATGAAGATAGCTTTGTCTACTCTATACCATTTGATGCGGGAGGTAATCGACATTTTTCATATTAATTATATTAATTTCATGTTAAATATACAGTATTATCCGGTTAATGGGTTTCCCCGCATAATTGGTTAAAAATAAATGTTATCGAAATAATATACTTAAATTTCCCCTGGGTAATTGATCTCTCTATTAATTGAACATAAAATTGTGAAATTTTTGAAGCAGAATTAAGCGGGGAATACTGTAAACATTGTGGATGAATAAAAAGTGTGTAACCCTATCGTATCGATGCTAAAAATCGCCACAGCGGAGATCACCTGAGATCGTCCGTGTTGCAAATTATTTAATTCCCCGTTTACATTTTTTCACAATGTTAAATTTGTGAGCCGCGATCTTGAAACCATTTCGTACTTGCTATCCATTCACAATACATATGTATGTATGTATGTATATGTACATCTAAATCTGTGAAGTCAGGTCTAAAAATAATAACTCCACTTTTGATATTATTGCTTTTTTTGCTAGTAAATCTCATCAGCTTGGCTCCAATTTAAAATATATTTACACTGGGTATCTCGTGACAACCAATTTAGCTGTTCAGTTATCTCACTTTAAACAAATTTTTTACGGCCCTTTCGACAAAATTGCATTTACAAATTTTTTGTTGTATAGAAAATTTTTTCAATCGGTCTTTCTTTCAGTATAAAGTACCGTTATTTAAGAATAGTTTCAATACAAAAAAAAAATCGGAAACGTAATTTTGCCGGCGGGGCGAGTAGCGAGTTAGAGATTTTACATTTTTTAAAGTGCGATGACCCAAAAACTGTAAGAATTTTACTAAAGACAATATGTTATTAAGTTTGGCGCGCTAGTTACGGAACACCCTGTACATGTAGTACCAACATATTTTTGACATAACTTCTCATATATTTTCAAAAGACAACAAATTTTTTATTTTTGGAAAAACTGAAATGGAGTTATAATTTTTATACCTGCAACCACATATTTAATTTAATGCAACATCAAAATATACTATTAGACTTACTTTTAGATTTTGGAGAAGAAATCCTTGTAACCGCGAGTAATGCAGTTTTTCACACAGAAGGCGGCAAATCGGCACCAGCAGCTGTTGTTGGTTTTCAGTTTCATCATTCCGCGCTAGAGAAACTCTTCGCTAACATTACTGGCAAAGTAAGTTATTTATGTTTGTATATATGTACGAGTGTGAATTATACATGAATTTACGTTGGCGCCCCCGAATTCTTCCGCTCTTGTGTCATTCACTAAGCGAATTTCTACGTCTGGCATTTAATAATGACCCTTTTGTGACATTTCATGTTAGAAGACTTCTCATTTGTATTAATTCACAATGCAAAGGGCCAACGATGGTTTTTTTCTACAAGCAAGTCATATTTTTGTCAGGTCTCTCAGGTCCCAGCAAAATATGCCTGCAACTGTATGTTATGATTCCAGAGTTTCGTTTTTTTCTCTTCTTATTTATGCTTGACAAATGATTGGTTAATTTTTTTATTAAGAATTAGTCAATACTTTTTTAAGTAAGGGTAAATACTTAGTATTTCATATGGCAATTGCTTTATGATTTCAACAAACTTTAAAAGACTTTCGATTTCGTACAGAAAAGCCCAAGGTGTTCCTATTAAGTTTTGAAAAAGCTATTTCCCAAAAAAAAAACTTAAAAACTTTGTTGGTATCTGACCAAAGGGGTATTGCATGCCAGATGGCCTATCTTACTGAGAGAGATGGAATAATCATCTTTATCAACTTCGGTCTTATTTGAGTCCTTTCAGCAGCAAATTAATTATACAGCACAAAAATTATGAAAATACTGACGTGATCAATATTGTCAATAAATATTGAACGTGTGACGGTCCAGAACCACGCCAGACGGGAATTGTGTTCACCATGCTGAACCTATCTTGATGGAATTTTACGGTAAAAAAAACTAAATCACATAATACAAATAAATTTGTTATAAACAAATGACGATTTAACCAACATCTCGAATGGACAGAATCAGCTACGTATCAACAGTAGTGCGATTCACTAACTTTAAACGATACGAGAATGGGAATTTTTGTCGACATTATTTGTCGTTAGCACTAACGATTGCGCGATTCACTAACTTATTCTTAACGACACTTAACAGTTGTCTCGTTGTATTTATTCAAAGTACTAAAGAGTGGCATCTTGGTCAAACTAAATGCCAAAATAGGCGAAAAACAAAAAAGGAATGGAAAAAACAAATGAATGCTGCCGAATATAAATTTTAGCGGGTTTTTATTATACTTGATTAAAGTGAAATAAGAACTAGTTTATTTAAAACTACAAATAATTATTTTATAATTATTTTTAAATATTGCAATATTCCACTGTAGCAGAATAGTTATCAACTCGACTTCAAGCAATATCCGGAATCTCCTGCAAATATGTCATGGTTTCCATTTTCAAAATTCGCTCCGTTATGGATCGTGTTGTACTCCAGGGTAGTTAGGATTTACGTATATTTAAATTTTTTTAACTATAATATTTATCTATATATTAAAACTAAACCAAACTAAATATTTCAGTTTTTATAATTGAAGCCTTGATAATAGTTTGATATTTGCACATTAATTGACGCTCCACATGGGTCTTAGAAAACCTGTCAAGCTGAGAAATTAGGTTTTTAGCCAAGTCTGGAGTTAGCCCATACAGCTTCTGAAATTCTGTTGCATTCAAATGAAAGGGGTTGTCCACATCACGGAGTAAACGTCGATCCACTGTTGGAGCGCTTACTTCTTCTTCACCTCGTGACAAATATTCAGACGATATTATTTATTGTTCCTTTTTTAATTTCAAGAAAACAAATCACCGAATTATGAATTTGTGTTTTATTTAAGGAATTTTTCTTTTCTCTATTGAGTTAACAACATCAAATTTGTTGCCGTTTAGTTTTCGATAATCGACTAGCAAACGAAAACAGCTGGTCTGGCGATAGCGAAAATCATTAAAAAATGGCTGCTGAATAGCAACATCGTTAAAATTTTCGTTAAGATGAGATTTTTTTTACAAAAACCGTTTATGTATGTATTTCTCAATCGTGCATATTCTTTCCAGTGTGTATTCTTTCTTGTATAACAACTTGTTTCCTCTCAGTTCTCTCCATCGGTAAAGACGACCGTTTGGGCAAATAATATAAAATTTTTCAAAAACTGATCTTTGACTATTTTTTATAAAAATTTTATATTAATATAAGATAAATTCTATATTTTGCAGGATACTTATAAAATTAATAATTACTATGTTTAAACACACGATTTTTAACATTATTTGAAGTTCGAAATAATCGATTTAGAATTGGAAGAAAATGTAATTAAAATTAACTACCGACGGAAGCTTTGATGTCAAATAAAAAGTACTTGCCTTATCGTATAAAATAAAAACGCTAAACTGTGAAACCTTGAATGACTTTATTTAATTAAATATTACTAAAATTAAATTGTTCCTACCAAATTTTTGGTGAACACGCTACGCGATTTAATAAAATACCCAATATTTTTATATTTTGTAAATTACCGTTATTTTGCCTGATTTCTTCGGAACTGAAATGCTTCATTTGTTGAATAAAACCATATATGTAAATATCAATAGTTTCTGACTTTATTATTAAATTTGTTAGATTCTTCTTTACTCATTTTGAAAATAAAATTTTTTACGTCCAATTTCTTCAGTTTTTGTTTAACCTATTTTATAATTTGGGGACCGCATGATTGCTTCCGTCAGGTGGCTAGTAAATATTATTTACTAACAGAGGACTTCCTTGGATGATATTTACATTGCACCGGACTTGGCGCTGGTCATTATGGCTGTCACGGCTCAATGTTGATTTAGTCGTTATGTTAAAAACACTATTTATCTTGGCACCTAACTTAGGTTTTTTTTGCAACTACAGATTATTTGCTTAATTTGAATGTGTTTGTTGTTTTTCTTTTTAACAAATTTGTTTTTCAAATATGATTGGGCTAATTTCCTGAAAGCTTTGGTAAAAATTTGTCAAAACTCTATCCTTTTGTGAATACCAAAAGAAGACTTCACACACGTTTGGCGCACTTTTCAGTTACACCTTGCATACTACCTATACTTATAATTATATAATTCTTACAATTGGCATTTATTTCATTTCTTTCGAAGGGTTGTTCTCTTGAGGATCGCGAGTGCTACGTTATAGACAACAATGGCTTTATTGTTATATCCCCATATCGCCGGGAGACCGGCATGTTCTTTGGCGAAATCAATGGTGGCATTATGTCGCGTTTGGTGGAGGAGAAAGTATTTAAACAAGTCATTATAAATGACTATCAAGCAGTTTGCTTTCAGTCTGATGGCGATATGAATGCTTCAAACAGCTTATTGTCGGTAAGTGAATCTAAACATTTATCTTTAATTTATATGAGCTTGGGTCAATAATTTCGTGACTTTTTCAATTTACTACGTTAGAACATGAGCAGTAAAACTCTCCCATCAACTATTTAAGTACTATCTATGTTGGGCGGTGAAAACAGCCAACCGCATGGATTGTTGTGAATATGGAAGAAAATAATTTTTTTCTTTAAAATAATCTTTTTTCGGAAAACCACCATTAAAACCTAATATAAACTTAATAATACTATGGAGGCTAAGTTTCATCAATTGAAATGATAAGCAAGTTATTTACTGAATGCACAAACAAGCAGGGACGGAAACTAAGCGTTATTATTGGAAAGATTTTGTTATTTTTTGACGATTTTGATTTTTTCGATCACATTTAATCGATATTTTCTGAGTTTTATTTTCTATTATTTTTTAGATAATCAAATTTTATCTTGGATTTAAAAATTTCCGATTTCATTTAATCGATATTTTCATAGGTCAGTTTGTTCAATTATAAATCCAATTGTTGTTGCTATTATTGTCATCGCCGACAAATTTTATTTTTCGTTAATTATGATCATAAAACCTAAATCCAATTATAACCATCAAATGTGAGCGGAAACTTTTAAATCCAAGAATAACGATTATTTCTGATTGCAATTACAATGTATCGACCAAAATTTGATCAAGGAAATAAAGCTGCAAATTAACGATAATTTCATCGACAACATAACGATCAAATTTTGAATCTAATTATGACGATTAAATCATGATGTTTTTTTTTTATAAAAATGATATCCTAACGGTTTATGCAAGCAAGAACGTTGCTGACGTCTAATTAAGGTGATTATATTTGAAACAATTGGAAAAATCCAAGATATGTGCGAGATTGTAACCGATAGGCAAATCAGCAATATGAGCATTTTTTTAACGTTTCGTAACCGTAGGCTGATCCACTAGAACTTACCGCAGATCAGGCAACAATCGAAACTATAGGTATTCCGAGTAAATCAAATATTTTGGTAAAAGCTGGACGGGACTTATTTAACTCAAAGGTAACTATGGGAGAAAAACTGTGTTTGAACCGAAAAAACCAATACTTCGCTCGAAAATTTGCGAACTTATTGGCTCACCTCTTACCCATTTGTTCTATGTCGCAAATATAACTCATTGGATATTCATTTGTTCTTCTAGCCACTCCTGCATTTGATGCGTGCACTCAAATGGCTGCTCCATACGGTGTTGTGGTATATTGTGCAACTCACTAATACGGCATTTGCCGAATATATCGATCCATACATCGGCATGAATGATGACATGAATGACTATCCGAGCAATACAAAGAATACCGATTGGTTACGTATGGTGACGTTGCATCGGACCCGACTCAAATCGTGTGATATGCAACGCCATTTATATCTTATGTATAATGACAAGGACAATGTGGTTTACAATATGACAGCTCATGCATGCGAGCGACCGTTTGTTGTGCTACCTGTACCAAATAGTAATTTGATTTTATTGGTAATCGATCAACGATGTCCACGGGAACCGGCCATACAGCTGTCGGTTAATCCATTTGAAATTCCGTATCCGCTGGATAAAAATCAAACATTTGCTTGCTATAAGAATGATCGTGAATTTTCAAGAGTGCGCCCCGTTAGTTGTATAAACAAGCATATAAATGTAAGTAGAATAATTATGATATATTTATTTATATTTATTTGTTCGGGCAGAATCCAACGGCATGAATTAATATGTATGATCAAATTTCTATTGTACTAATTTTATTTTCTTCAACAGGAAAGTTCAATCGAGTTATGTGGTAATGCCGGTAGTATTTTCGTCAACGTATTCCTAATGCTCTTTAGCCTTGCCTTATGCCGATATCTGTAACATTAGCACTCCTACATTTTAAAATCAATCTTGTAAATTAACCCAATTAAACAACTCTTTTTTAACATTCGCTTTGAGTACCAAATATATGTACATAAATTGATAAAGTGGGATATACATATACATACGCGGTTTATACACACACATACATTCATATGTAAAAATAACTATGTATAGATTCAAAATTTTGAAATTCTCGCACTCAAAATGGGTTTTTTAGCACTCGATTTTAGACGTTGCGAATTCAGATTTCAAAGAAGATTTCCAGCAGAAACTAGCCGAGAGAGAAACTCGCGCTCCAAAAGAGCGTAACAAACAAATAGTAAAGACACTAAAAACTAGCAAGTAAGCAGTTATCCAAAGCTTTAGTGCCCTATTTCCATTTAAAAGAAGAATCTGTTGTTCCAAGATATTATACAGGTTTCTAAAAAATCGTCATCAACGTAGGCTTGAACTAAATGCCGCTATAAGCTTACTCTCCATCTCTAAAGGAAAATCACAACAAATATTTTTCATTATTTCTTTTGCTTGAAAAAATACTTATGTAGGTGTTGCTGTAAATTTTCTTTAAAAAATAAATATAAAATCTATTAATTCCTGAAAGCTGCATACTATTTTCGAAAAATTTAATAGAAGAAAATGTCTTTTACATTACTAGCGCGTGTACTATACCATAGGTCCGTAAAAAAAAAACTATCCAGTACTTGCCAGGAACTAAATTTCATAGTGTAAGCTAAATTTGCTCTCAGTGAAAGAAACTTGCAAGAAAGTAAGAAAACGCAAAACTGGTAAGAAGTTGGAAGTTTTTTTCTCTTTTGTGGTTCGTTTATATTATATTTAATCACCTTTTCCATTTTTTGCCCTTTCTATGGAAATAATTCACATTTTTAATAATTCTTTATATTTGTGATAACTGAATACTTGCAGTAAAAGTTTAGCCAGTAAAAACTTGCAACTTCCTCTCAAAATATAACTGTCATTTTCACTTCTCTCAATTCCCCCGACTTTGCAAGTTTCATGCAAACAATTGTTACGAACTAACATAAACCAGTACGTAAAAAAACATTACTTATATTAAGCTATAATATGAAATACAAATATACATATATGAACTAGCATATGAATGAACATACTCAAACTTATGTACATATGTATGTAACGTAAGTACATGCACGCGCTTGGAGAAAGAAACATTATGTCATAATTTACTTCGCTTATTAAATACTTACATTATTGAATTCATACCCATCCATTTTTGATAGGTGTCTACATATGTATATACATATGTAGCTCGGTTCAATAATAAAAGGTTTTGTAAATAAGCAGCATTTTCGCTCCATCTCGAAAATCGGCTCCTTAATCTGAAAACTGGGTTACATTCTTTGAAAATTTTCTGTACGGATCTAGTAAATATGTATAAATATTTAGTAGTAGAAATATAAGTTCTTGAAACCAAACCAATAGAGGGGAACAACAACAACAGGGCATCGCGGTCGTTTGACTAAAAACAAGCAGTTGAATGGAGATTTACGGAAGCACATAGTTTTTCAGTTTTTGACTAGAACTAGGTAGGTAGAAGCATTTTTATAACGTATTGTCTTAGTAATATGTCGGAATCTGATATGAGTTTTTACATTAAACGCCAAAGAAGCAAAGATCATGAAATTTTACCCTCCTTTCAAATATCATAAATAGAAAGTGTCTAACTGAAAATCATTATAGCTCCCAGGCGACTGATTTTCCAGATACGTGATTTTTTAATAACTCCTTCATAGCTAAACCCGTGAAATTTTATGAGCTATTACTTTTCATAATAAAAGGTCCACTAAGAAATGCTTCAATTTCAGTGCTTATATAAATAAATTATAGTAACCATACCACTGAGTGTTCACGTATGAGGTTTTACTTTAAAACTACATATTTATTTTATTTTATATAAGGAAAAAAATACTATTCTGAAATTTAATATTTTTACATAAAAATAAATTTAAATTTTTTTATTCATGAAAGGTATTAAGGCTTCGAAGACGGCGCTTGCTTTACTTCTTTATATCAAATTGTTTAATTAATAATTTACAATACAATCTACAATGTACATAATTTTTCCATTAAAAACATTAATGCTTATCTGGAGGCCAACATCTTTCATTTGATACCTCATCTTTTGCAATCGAACAAATGGTGCGGATTTTTTAATATTTTAGACAGCTGTCAACCCTTTAGAAATCCTATTCGAAATTCTATTTAATTATTTATTCTAAATTTCTATCGATACAGAATATATTAGAAAAAAATATCATCCAAATCCGTTCACTAGTTATCGGGATTAGCGTGTTCTGACTGTCGTGACTGTCGGCTCAAAAATAATATAATATTATTAATATTTTTCTTATGATATATTTTATTAATATACAGTGTAAAGTTAAAATTTTCCTAGGAGTATACTAGCAAAACTCCGGATGGAACCAGGAACCATTATAAAATCATTTTAAAGGGCCTAGCAATTTCATAAGCACTAATTGAAATTTAAATTTTCGAACGCTTGTAATCTATTAATATCGGTTAAAAATATGCCCATTTTGATTGTGAGTAATTGAAAATATTATAGAGTATAAGTATAGACTATAACATTATTCTAGTCAAAATATGTACGGAATGCATTAACATGTATACACATACATACATATTGATGTATTGTTGAAAACGAAATATTTTTTAACTTAACACCCCGAAATGACAAAGAGGTTATTTATTAATGAATAAATAGTTACAATTTTGGCAATGCATCTATGTACGTACAGTGATTTACAAAACATTCTAAAAGTGATTTGTTTTCTTGATAACCATTCTAAAAAATTTAAAAATATTTACTGAAACCCTATCAGAATGCAAGATATTTTATTAATTTTTTTTTTAAATTATTTTAGGTATATACTTTTAAGGTTCATCTAACTCCATTACAATAAATAAAGTTACAACTTTTATATTACAAAAATAAATATTTTAAGAGAATTAATTGAATATAAAGCCTACTTCGTGGAGGTTTTTGTAACTCACTGTATATTTAAGTATCGTAAAAAGTATAACATATATATGTTTGTACATCTTTCGTTAACGCTTATAAGAAATTTTGCTTTGTTTAACTAAACACGAATATAGGAAAATCCAAATCAATGTAAACAAAAAATTAGTAAACATATGTACATAAATCTTAACTACACAGTGATAGGAAATCTATGTTTAAATGTGTAAAACAAAGTGAAAGAGCGCATACCTCGATATTTTTTAAAACGATTTTTATCCTATAAATCTGGTTTTTCGGTTATACATATACGAAGTTGGTGATTTTAATATCTCGTATACATATAAAAAAAATTTGTGAAGTTCGCTAAAATTATGTATTTTTCTGGAATTCCTCTGGAAAGCTATGTTCTCGAGGATCTGATCTTTATTTTTACCTAAAACTTACGCTAGGTGGCGCTATCGTATTAAATTTGCTTTTTCGTATGGGTTATCATTGAAAAAATAGTACGAGTTGGCAGGAAAAATGTTGAGCATTTCTTTATATGGAGAAAAAATGCCTAACACCATCAAAAAAAAAACAAAAGTTGTAACTCACATCTTGAACTAAACTACATATATTGAAATTGAATTGGCTACAAAACTGCATTCCCCAAAACACTCTGACTAAAAATGAAAATTTGATGACCACTTTTTTTTTTAATTTGTTGAATTTTTATGAATTCCGTAAAAAGTTTGAAATTAACTTTTGTTTACATGGTTTATGTTAGTTGGAGAGCTGCACTAAAAAAAATATATCAAAAATAAATAATTAACTTTGCCCAATATGATATATCCAACACTGTATGAAATGCGCCACCTAACTGATTGAAATAGAGTCTATTTCTGTGCCACGGGTCTAAGTAATATAAAGTCCAAATTTGGTTAAAAGTAGCTCATTAGTTTTTAGGTTTTCATAAATAATTAGGAAATTAATTTTTTATACTAGCTATACCAAGCGTGCGCTACTAAGCTATAAAAAAATCAACAACAAAAAAACCGGCATACGTTGATGCCATTGAAAAAATAAAAATTTATTCCAAAGAAAATCTTTTAAAGACATTTCTAGGAAAAATTATTGCTTTCTCGTTTAATATTTTGATATAAATATACCCTATCTTATGCCGGTAAGCTTTGACACTAGGGGAAGCAATACATAGCCAACTTTATTCTTTCATATGGGGAACGACCCAGTCTAATGAATATATGGATTTCGTGTTATTTGTCATATCGGCATTTGAGAGTGTAAATAAATTTGACGGGTTTTCAATATTTTCTCAGTGACTAAGTTAACCAAATCTTCGTTTTCTTTAGTCATAGACATGATCTTGATGTCAAAACTTTGTGTTTTTATAAGAACCAAAGTCCAAGGCCCTTTAAAATATTGGATCACTGTATGTATATATACTTACTTATATATAAAAAGTTACAGATTCACGGATTTAGTCTCATTTTATGCCAATAATGGATATGCGCCTAGATCCCATATTCTGCGGCCGAGATTGCACATGCAATAATATAAACAAAACTGTAGTGTTATATGTATATACAAATGTACATAAAAAACAGATTTAATGTTTATAAGTTTCTAGAAAATTTAGCTTTTATATAATAGTTTATAGATGTAAAAAGTGGCTGTTGGAAAAAACTGAACAAAACCACAAAAGGGTCTGACCGTCCTCGGCCATTTGCTTTCGGATATGACTACAATTGGAGCGCGTTAATAGTTCATAAATATATACATATGTAGGTAATTAGAAATTAAAATGTAACGTATTAACATATAACGTAATGTGTTAATAATCTTCGAAATCCTATAATGCAAAAAGAAAATTCTTAAATTGCAAGAAAAAAATATATTGATGACTTAAAATGCTTTCATTTGTACCTAAAACCATTATAGGAAATATTCAATTACCAAAGATTAGTATAATCATATTTATTCAAAGAGCACATACACATTGAAACACATTTCAAACAGTAAAATTATACAGCAAAATTCCTAAAACATCAACATTAAAATATTATGAAATAATACATAACATATAACAGAGATTTTCTGAAAATATATGTTTTACAAAAATATGTAAATACAATGCCAGACTAAAGATACCCATTGGCATATACATATGTATGTACATATGTATGTACATAAATTACTGGTAAAGAATGCGCTGGAAAATAACCTTTTTTAAAGACGCCGTCAGAGATTTAGAGTTTCCTATGTATTTTAAACAATCGTTAAACCATTTTTTTTTTAAGTACAAATATTTTTCAACATCAATAAATAAAGTAGTATAGATTTCTTGTTTATACAAATTTAACCTACTGAGTCAAACGAAAACAACGTCTATACAACTTACAACAACATCGTTCTCGGAATTGCATAAAATACCTCAACTAACGATAAATTACTAATAAATATTTAAAAGAACCTTTGTGTATGATACATCTGAGCAAATGCGAGCCAATGTGACCCCGCTTTGAGGAATGGTTATCGATTTTGGTCCCGTTTCTTTAACGCAAACTGGGCCTTGTTGTAAATGAGATCATTTTGCCTTTTGTGCTTCCAAAAATGTGGGGTTTGTGGTAAAAAAAAAAGCAAAGGCGAGACACAGTGATGTTGTTGTGACCCAAACTGAGCCAATTGAGCTACTAATTCGAATAGCTCTAACTTCTCAAATATTTCGAATGTCGGAAAATCGCCAAAACATACATTTTTTAGTGCTGAGAACCAAAAAAAAATCCATTTCACAAAAAAAGCTTGCCCTTCGAATAAATTGTGGACCACTTGAAAAGTTTTTCCGGTACTTTTGTGTTTTCGCGGTATCACTTTATTCACAATTTTTTTTTCCTTACAGTTACATGCGATCAACGCAAGCAGTAACTTCATCGAAAGACAACTAAAATACGCTTTTAGCGACATATAACTTGTCGTGATTGCTCCAAAAGTAACAGAATTATAAGTGATTTTGTAAAATTTTTGCTTTTTTATGAAATGTTGTTAAAGTCAGGATTTTTTTTACCTTTTTCAACACTATCTAGTTTAATTGCAAACACCTTCATCCTCATATTTCCAAGATCGGATGAAAATTATTTTTTTGACAATTATTTTCTGTAAGACTCAACATTTTGAATATTCCTCATACGCTTTACCTTCATGTATTGCCAGTTTTTCAGTGCGAGTTCAGCACTATTTGCCGTTTAAACTAATTTTACACGCACTATGAAGTATTCCAGTCAACTTTAAACGTAGTTTAACCAGCTCGCGAGACCAACTATAATCGTATTTTCCCGACGTTTGAGCAGCAGCACTCATTCTGTGCATGATTTCGCTGAAATGTACGATTCGTACAAAATAGACCAATTTAAACCAGCCTTAAACTCTCTCTGAAAACCAGCTCTGTAGTTTAAACTAAATTTAAATTTAAGCCGAGTTTAAACTTGCAGTGAAAACTGGCCTTGTTGGCTGGTTAAAAAACTTGCATACAAGAACGCACGCACACAAAATTAGCGTTATCTTATCTGCATTTTGTGGAGCTTTTGGGGGTCCAGAAAAAGGTTAAAAAAAAACAATAGTATATTATTTGAAGTATCCTGACGAGAAACAGAATTTTCTGATTGAAAAAAATAGATTTCAAATTTAGAATACATGGGAAAACTTTGAAAACTTTCAGCGACCTATAAACTTGTTTTTTTTTTTTTAATTTCAAACAAAAAACAAACAGGCGTATGTTTGTGATATAGAACAATTCTAGGGAGCAGACTTTTTTGGACCACCCTAATATAAAAATAAATAATAAAAATAATAAAACAAATGTCCGATAGTTCCCTTTAATAAAAAAATGAGCAAAACAACTTAGTTGTACGAGGCTAGTATACATACATCCGTAGCTACATACATACGTACATGTATATGTGTATGTATGGAATTTTTGACAAGAAAACTTATCACGCTTTTCGCTTAGATTTTTTCTGTCGAGCCCAAAATTGTTTTGATGAAAATTTAATTTAAAATTGAATTATTACTATTCTATTATAGCACTAAAGTCAAATAATAAGTTGTTTTTTGCTAAACATGCATACTGGATGTAAATATTTATATATGTATGTATGTAGGTAGCTCATGTGTGTAGATATACTATAGGGTAAATTAATATGTACACTTTGTTATAAATAAAATAGCTAAATTCTTCTAACAATGTTCTACGGCTTTTATTATAATTACAGTTTAGAACAATAAAATTAGTACTTAATTTATTATATTAATAAATTACAAATATTAAATATGTCGGTATACAGATACATATATAGAAAAACTGAATTCGAAATAAATTGAATTAAATTCATATAATAAATCTGATAAACTGAGTTTCCATTTACTACAATTTATAATAAGCAATGGTAGTTTGGTAAACAAAAGTGAGAAACATATCTACCTGTCCTCACAAAAAAGTACGGTTATGGATCAAAAAGATATTACAGCCATTCAAGCAAGCATTTGGGGCGTTTGCTCCACGTGGTAAGTTTTTAACAGCTGGTTTTTTATATACTGCGTTGAAGAAAGAAATATATAAATTTTTTTTTTTGGAAAATAACCCTGGACATTAGAGCAAAACTCGATACATTTACAAATTTTTGGTGCCACCAATAAACCCGCATACGTTTGTGCAAGCAGTCTAGCTAATTAAACATATGTATTTTGCCTTTCGTTTTTGCTTTAAAGGCAAAAGAAACGAAAAACGATACATACTATGCATTATTTATAGGGTGTGCGCGCTTCATTCGGTGTGTCAGAGTTCGAATCCTGGCCGGGCCAAGTAACCTCAAAAATAATAGAAATGCATTTGTCTAAAATGTTTGGAGTCGGTGTAAAACTGTAATTTTGGTTTAAAAATATTTTTTTAGTTTTGTAATAAAAAAAAGTGAAAAATATAGTTAAAAAGTGTATTCGAACCTGGGTTTCCAGATTACTAGGCAGGGGTTCTATCATTGGGCTACTGTGGCGACTAATTGTGAATGCGCTAAGAACACTATTAAAAGTTACTTCAAAAACAATAGGTGCAACAAGGATGGATACTAAAGCCTTAAGCAAAAAGTGCTACTTTGGGCTGAAAGAAAAGTAAAGTAACGACCTCTTTCGACAAACGAAAACCACGCTCTCATCATGGCCGAGCTATTGTAAAGCGCAGAAGTCATGACGCTATCAACATCAGATGAGATGACCATTGGAATGTAAATTGATAAAATTGATAAGTCCATGCTACAAGAATACATATGTACATGGATATATAAGTACATAGGCCCTTATTAAGAGTTGCATTCGATCTTTGACTGTGTTCGAAGAGATGATTGGACGAAATTTCATTTAGTTTTATGACGCCTTTTCAACAGGCAATTAGATGCGCAACGAAAATTTCGATTGGGCTGCACAGATCATAAAACGAATTTGACATCAGCGAAGAGGGCCGAAGGTTGTGTTCGCCCGAAATCCTTCAGAATAATCTGCCGCACATCATACTAGAGAAATTTATAGACAAAAGAAACGAAAAACTAATCCACAAATACTAAGGAACCTGGGTGAATATCTAATAACCGATGGCAGTATGAATTTCGGCTCTCAAATGTATCGCGGATGCTGGATTAAAGGAAGTTCTTTAATTCATTAAAGGGGTGCAATAACCGAGCCGCTTGGGCCTGAAAAGGTAACAACATACTCACACTAACTCATACCCAAACTTTCACATTTATAATATTAGCAGGATTGTAAATACATACATACATATATCATTGCAAAACTGATCTGGTCTGTAAGTTTATATCTGTCTACGACCTTTTGTTCTAATTTTGAGTAGTCTCTAATTAATACATAATGTTCTTAACTAGCAGTCGATAACGTCTCAGCAGCTCAACGGAAAATTGACGACGATGTTTTGGGTATCAAAATCAGATTTTCGAATTAAAAAAGGTCAAAGGACAGAAATCATGAAAACCGTCAGCATATTGTATCTCAAAATGTAGACTCAATGGACATTTTTTTCAATTTAAACGCCTATAACTCCAAAAGTAGAATTCCAATTTACACGAAAACTATATCAGCTAAAAGAGGCTAAATAAAACGGTATCCATAGTAATAATAATAATTTGGTTCTTACATCATAAAACTCGATGTTTGGACGAACTTCTTTAAGATTTGTGGTGCACGCCTTGATATTGTTACCCAAATTGAGAGACCTACAGTTTTACGCCGATTCCGAACGGCAAATAATTTTTGTGAGAAGTGCTTCCATAGCAGACATACACTCGGAGGTTTGCTATCGTCTGCCAAGGTGCGATGGCTGTCAATAATTTTTGATGTTAAATGACCCATCCAGGATTCGAACCCGGGACACACCGATTCAGCGGCCGCCACGGTATCCTTTAGTATCGTTAGATTTAGTCGTGATTCTCTCGAAAATGCCCTTTTTGAAAAATAAATTAAACTTATTTTCCTTTTCATTGAGTCAAAATTAGTCTAAAATCATCTTTTTAACGAGGTATCACTTTTTAATGAAGTATTTGTATACTAGGTGATCATACATACTTTTCATCCAAAAATGCAAGAGAATTTGTTTGCAAAGAATGATAACACTACAAATTTTCTAAAACTTAATCGAAATGAACCTTTTATTCGAATACTTTGTACCAAAAATACATAGTACAAACATATTTCTTTATATTCAGTTTTATTGCATTTTATTTAAGATATTTCATACAGAGCATAATTTTCGCAATTACATATAGTTTTTAATTGTATTATGTATATTGTTAAATTCTTAATGAATACTATATCGAGCCTTAGCCGCGAAACTATTTTTATTTTTATTTTTATTTTATTTAAACAAAAATGTTGCTTACGTTTTTTTGCGGTTAGTTCTCGATATGGTTTAAGTTAATATAATATTAATTCCGAACAGTAAATGTTTTTAATACAGTTTTGTTTAATGGATATAAAGTATTAATATTTATTTGTATGCATATATATTAGTTAATATAGGAATATATGTATGTATACCTAAGAGTGTCATTAAGTACAAAGAAGTAAAGTTTATATAGTAATTTATAAGTAAATAGGAAATGGAAATATTTGTGTATAATATGAGTATTGTAAATACTAATAACGCAATTATGCATTTAGAACTATTAAATAAGCTTTTTCAGTTCGAGTTGTAAAAAATATTGCCTAAGTACTTACATACATACATGCATATGACGACGAATATTAACGGTAAACACCAAAGCTTTCGTCACTTTTGCTCTGAGATCGTCTTATGTAAGGTATAGCTTTATGTACATATATGAGTTATGTGTATAATTAACACGGATAAGATATCAACCAAAATTTTTAGCGAGGCTGATGGCAAGACACAGACACTCTGGGACCTATGCATATACAAATCCTTCCAGTTCTGGACTCATTAATCAAAAATTTGTATGCAAAGCTGCGTTCAAATATAAAATAAATTTAGTTTTATAATTGAATTGAATAATAACAGAAAAAAAAGTGTTGTTCTATGAAAATGATCTTGAAATTCATTTCTGAATGTGAAATCGCAAAATATTACTTGTTCATAAATTCTGATACTCAGGCTTCAATTTCTTCCATAATCTGCAAAGATTAATTGCAAACGATTTTCCCGGCTATTGCGATAATGCTACGAACTTTTACATCTTTATTTATGACCAATTTGACAGATGAACGTTCTTTTTCAAAATTGCATTACTTTATGTATGTATTACGAAACTCAATAGCCGATAAAAAAACTTAGTTCTCTGATGACGATGCAAAATGATGTTTTGAGCAAAGAATAAAGCTTCTTACATATGAGCCACGGTAAGAAGATACTACAATTCAGTGTTAACATCAAAAATAACATTGCGCGAAATATGAATTATTTAGCTGAAGTCTCACAATAAAAAGACACGTTGAACACGCCAAAAAGCAGGCAAGGGCTTACAATCCAACACAGCTTTATATGTGCAATGCGGCATGAGGCCACAGCAAATAATACAGACAGTATAGAACAATCCATTGAGGAGGTGCTTCGGCGTCCTACCACGGAAAAAAACTATATATCTTGAACGACAGCTATTCGAGAATAAACGCCCTAACCAGCACATTGACCACACAATTTCTAGTAGCGGAAGTGTACAATATCGTGTCGCAGTCAACAATACAGGAAATACAAATAATTTGAATCCCCAGCTATATGGGCATACATTCCAGTGTGAAAGTCGACATTGGAGACAAGGCTGCGACAGGCCAAGACTCACCAAGCGAAGTCCTTTTGCGGTTACAATAAGCTCTGTGGTACGAGTGGAAAGTACAGAGGCATACAGGGGTTGTCTCATAATTCGAAATGCTGTGCTAAGAAAGTAAAATCACTGTTCAAAATTTGTTTAAAGCCGTCAGTGTAAATTATGTGTACGGTTATAGATTAAGCGATCAAAATTGTTCTGTGTCAAGCACAAGTAAATTCTGGGTGTGTTTATTCAAAAGAATTGAGTTTATTGTCACGACTTATGTTTTTGGCTAGCCACGTAATAGGAACACGTAGTATTTTCACTGACATTTCAGTTTTAAAATGGAGAAAAAAAAGTCATGCACTCTAAAACCCTCCCGGGTTATCAAAGTACACTTCAAAGTTAGTGAAGTGTTAGCTTTCGAAGCAAAATGTTGATGTTTTGAACTTACCCCGCACAAAAGTCGCCAAAAAATGTCGAAATGTTTTAGTTGGTGCACAAAAGCTGGGAGAGCACATCTGGCCATGTCAGAATTAAATACGAAGTTTACCCCGAAGATTGGCTAATCATGCCAAATTTGTTGCGTCTAATTATATGGCTAAACTACTTTAAAAAAAGATTTTGGGGGTGTAAGAAATAATTTGAACGTGGTTTCATGTAGTATTCGACCAGATGAACAATCTGTACTAGGTCGCTTCAAAAGTATATTCACTTTTTTTTTTGTCGGACAGTGTAATTTGTTACTATTCTATTTCTCATTATAGATTTTATGGTTGTGAATTAATTTTTTAAAATACATATATCAGGAAAAATATATACTTATAAGACCACCACAGTTTGTGGGATTAAAAGTATGCTCTACTTTCACTGCGCAAATAAAAGCGAAAACAAAGCATTGTTCCACCTTTAGAAAAAACTATGGTAAGGCTAAAAAACTTATGAAAATACTTCCAACTGGATATATGTATGTACATACAAAGGACTATATATATGTAAGTATTTAAGCAAATTCAAGCAAGACATATAAATCGGCCAAAGCTAGGTTGGTATTGGAAGTGGGCGAATTCGGATAATATATACATATGTAAGTACAATGGTGTTTGGTGCTAAGAATTTAATTAGGGAGAGAAATACTTAAATCATAAAAATTTGGAAAACGGGTCGTTTGAGTACCCAGTTTGCTTTGCTGAACTAAACTATACAGGATCAATTGCAATTACATTTCTTATTGCCGAAGTTAAAGTTAATGTTCCTTCTCAGTTTTCAAGACACTTTAAACCTCTTTATTTAAGGCAGTGTAAAACTATATTTGAATTAAATTAAGCTTTCCGATGTGTGTGTCAAGAAAGCCTGCATTTTTAGCATTTTGATATTTCGGATTCACTTTTCACCATAAAAAAAGCTTTACTAACAATTCTCAAGCTGATAAAGTTTGTGTTCTGTAGCTAAGCAGTATTAGATCTCAACACTTAACAGGTATTATATTATATTGCTTTTGGGCTTATACCTTGATTTAAAGGAAATGTGTGTATTTTAAATGTCATACAATTGATAACTTACTATTTTCTATATTAGTATACATATGTATATACCAAATACTTAATACACACCTGCGTCAAATAGTTGCGGAGTTATACGGAATTTGCCTTTTTTTTATAGGGTGTTACACTGCCCATTTTTCAAAATGATACACAGTTTGATCTATACGACATAGTATACTTAAGATCAGTTGATAACTTTGGAGGCCTATACGGGCCACACATTCATTTTTATATATAAGATTAACTGGTTTTATGCATAAAATAAGTACGGTTTATATAAAGCAAAAGCTTCCGCCGGGTATTTAAAGTTCGGTTGCACTCGATTTAGATTCTTCCCTACTTGTTGTAAACTAAATTTATGTCGATCTCCCACAAGTCATATGTAAAAATAAAAACAAAATAAGCAAATTTATAAAAATACAAAATATGTATAAAATGAATATATGTATGAAATACTAATATTCTATATTAAAACAATAAATAAAAAAACAAATATAATATAAAATATATACATGTATCGATTAAAAAAGTAACAAAGGAAAGAAAGAGAACAGTTAGATAAATATATAAATAGAAAATAGTACTTATAAGCATTGTCAGAAATGCTAATTAAATGAGGAACCGCAAATTAAGATTACTTTGTGGTTCGGGTACGTTTAACGAACTTTACGTATTCCGGCAATCAAAACTTCAAATAAATTGTATTGAATTTCTGCTTAGTATTGTCTTGAATTTTAATTGAGATGGATGCCGAAAAATGAATGGTTAACAAGAGTCTAAGTTCGGGTGAAGCCGAATTTTGAATATCGGAGCGCATATTATTTCTTATTGTTAATATGAATAGCCGTTGAAATATAGTATTTTTAACGAACTACGCCAATTTTTCCAAATTTTGACTTTACGTATTCTTCTGACTTCATATATTATAATAATACTTTGATTTTTTGTAATGTGAGCGCGTGCTTCTTCGCCCAAATTTTTAATTTTTTTAAATTGATCCTTCCTATTTACTCTATTTCCAAAAAAATAAGAGTTATGACCCACGAAAAAAAAAAACTTGTTGTGGGAATAACATTTATAAAGTAACATACAATTTTTTTACGGACCTATTTCCAACTTTTTTCACCTTTAACAAAAATCATAACAGTTATTTTGGATCTCTATTTATAATACTATGGGCTGGAAAGGCTATTGAAATGAATTCGGAAATGAACTTGTCAAGTAATAAAAAAATTATTTTTAGTGTCCCTCACTGCATATACTCTCAACGCCACAATAATAGATGTGCTTCGAGCACAAAGTGCGATATTTTTACCAGATTTGTCTACTGTTCGTTTGTTTTTTTAATATTCATTCATTTTTTACAAAAGTAGAAAATAAAAGTTTTTTTTCTCAATTTCACAAGTTGAGCTCAAAGAATGACAAGAAAGCAATTTTGACACACCGCCGTACGCCGTAATCTTTGGTTTTTATTAGGTAAAATTTGAAGTCAAATTTTGTCAATTGAATGAAAAGCCAAAGCTTCGACAATTATAACGGGTCAACATGTTGGCATTTCGTGACATATTTGCTCGATGCAGTGCTTTTCCTGTAAAATCCTGTATAAATGTCGTATAGCAAAATTACTTTCTAGAGTGAGACTAAAAAGAGTCTAACAACCAAAAAGTACGGGAACAAAAAAACTTTTTCTGTAAAAACGTCAAACAGTCCCTTTCAAATTCAAAATAAATTTACTTTCGTCCAAATGCTGTAAAATAAATAAAATTTGCATCAATATTTTTCACTATAAACTTGACATATGTATGACATTTTTTGTTTACTTTTGTGCAGCAACTGATTGTTTTACACGTTTTAAGATTTTACCCAAATAAAAAGTTCGTTTAAAATTTTGCAACTTTATTCTCTACACAACTCTGCAAAACTCGCTCTCCTTTACAGGACTTTGATGTGCAGGCGCATTTTTCCTGTAACATCCTGTAAGTTTTGGTAAAAACCGGTAAGTTTATGGAGTGCAGGATCAGGGATATTTATTCGTCAAAAACTTGGCCTAATGAAAACAAAACATACGTTTTCGACACTTAAACGTACAACGAACTCAAAAATAAGCACATTTCGGTGTAGACTCCTTACCTAAATAATCAGCAATTCGCTACTACTGGAACTTTTAACCTGGAACTCCACACCAGTCTTTTCATGCGATGCGGCATACGCCGCTTTTGGCCAAAAAGTTCAATTAGTACAATTGTATTTTCATACTAAACACCGAAAAGCAGAACGCATAAAAGTAACCAAAGACTCTAGTTACAAACAACTCTTTCGAACTTAGTTTTGGTTAGTACAAGTAAATAATCGATAATTCTTCTAAGAATTTATGCTCATTTTGCATTCAATTTAGACAATACAATTAACAGAAGCTTTTGATAACATGTTGATGTGCCTTTGAGGTATGTCTACAAAACAATAAACTAATTCAAAATGATAATCGGATTCCCATTTTTTAATCCATAAATTGCTAGCCTGAAAATTCTTCTCTACACTTTTGTGCACATTTTTAGGTCGGTTCGATGAATGCACTAAAAATGTAGAGCAGAAAAATATCGGACAGAGCTCAAACCAGTTTAGAGCAAGAGCCCTAACGAACGAAAAACGGTGCAATTTGTCTATGTATGTCTTTCAATAATTAATAAAATCTTCCATTAAGTGAAGGAAATTCCTTTTTTTTTAATTTACTTCCTTTTGTTTAGTTTTTTTTTGTGTAATCCCGCCCATTCAACTAGTGCATTGATCGAAGAGACCTTTTGTAAAATGTAAACATTGCGAAGAAATACCATGCCTGAAACTATCGCATGAAGTTACCAAAATCTAAAGCCTGTAAAATTTGAAAAACTTCCACACCGCCTAAAAAGACTGATGTGGAGTTGTAGCTTTATAACCACAACTTAAAAAAAAATGCCATTGGGAGAAATATTGTAACGAAATATAATTTAGATAAAACATATTAAAAATTCAGATATTTTCTTAATGAAAATGCAGATAATTTTAAAAGGACGTATTCTTTCTTTCAAAAAAAAAAATAACTAGAAATAATTGCAATTACATAAAAATATGTACCCTCTATTTACTTTTGTAAATTGAATTGTTTTTAGTTATTGCTTTAAATTGTCATAAGATACTTATTACACAGAATGAATATAACTAGTACGAGTAAAATGAAATAGGCGGTATATGGGTAACGTATTGCATACATATTTAGTATATAAGATAAAATTACGAAATGCTTAGAAGGTACTTATAACTTAATTTAGAAAACGTGTATATTCGTTCGTATAATGGAATACTTTACTCTTATTACTTTCAAAACATAAAGTAAATATATGTGTTACATATCTACTGTACGTCGTATGTCGATGAATTAAATTCCCTCGTCACTGATGCCTTCAGTTTCATCGTCCAGCAACAAACTTGTGGAACCGTAATTACGGAGTCTGTGAATTTAAATTAAATGTTACTAAATAAAGGCTACAGATTTATGATTAATTTTATATACGAAGCATTGTGTGTGTAGTAGTGGATGACTAATAATGAACATAAATTATTAAAATGAAAGTTGTTATAATTTTAATAGATGCCATCAATGAATAAGGATATCAATTATAAAGTTTGTAAACGAATACATGTTTGTTAGTCTATAGGCATTCCAAAACAAAAAGACACATGTCAACCGATATTAAATGTTATTATAATATGTGCTATTGAAATAAACTCAAATAATACTTACGTCCATATAAATATAAAACATTGTAAATAAAATGTATTAGTTAATATTATAAGTATTGTTCTTATATCATAAAAAAGAGTAAACGAAAATTAGCAAAATATTCTGTCATTATCTAATGAAATACACGCCCGAACATTGTTCAAAATTTCCCTCACGTGCTTTGCTTACCTCGTCGTCGGATACTTTCAGACCATCTAAATTAATACTGTTCCTTGCATAACTACCACCAACACTACCTCCAGCGCTACCACCAGCATCCTTTCTGGTATATTGGCCAGTGTTAGTGGCACTAGCAGTACCGCAAATGCCAATCACACCTGCTACACCAGCACTGCCACCACCAGACGTCGAGGAATGCGAATGATCATCATTAAATAATTGGCGATTTATCTCATCTTTCGATGTAGTATGATTTGAATTCGAAGCCACATTCGAATTCGAATTCAAACTCGCGCTGCCACTGCCACTTCCACCACCACCACCGACCATACCCATACTCATGGCCATGCCGGAATTGTTAGTAGTTTTTAGTGGCAATACCAGATTGGAGCGATTACCACCAGTCGGTTGTTGTTGTTGTTGGCTAGTTTGACCCCCAGCAAATCTACCCGATGATCGTTCCCGCTGCTCGCGCTGGTGGTGATGATGTTGGTGCTGAAGATGAGTTGGATTATCAAATTTCTGTTTGGCCCGCTCAAATTCAAGATTACGAGATTTCGACTCAAATATATTCTCCTCCAAGTGTGATGGTTTCGCATCAAAAAAAGTACTTGTTTGTTGCATTAAGGTACGCTCAGTGTGACTTGAGCGTTTCGGAATGGCCGCTTCGACACCACCACAGCCATTTGGCAAGCTGCTAGCGGCATTATGGCTATGACGACTGCCCACTGGTTGATCATCGAAAATCTGTCGTAGATCATTTATGTTGGGCAAGCATTCACTAGGAATTTCTACAGCAATTTTGCTACGCAACTGTACACCACCGATGGAGCGCATTTGTGGACTTGGTGCACGTCTTGCATTTCAGATAAATATTTATGTGTGGATATGAGTGAGTTTTTGTTAAATGAGTAAGTAGCAAGCGTTTCGATTTATATTTACAATAATTATCCATTAGAGAAGCCGCATTCCGAAATGTTAATTGAAAATATCACACATTTTTACATTATTGATAAAAGGTTAATAACAAAATCGCCATTATTTTCACTTCAGAACAAACAAAGTGAATATCGAGGTTTTTAAGAGGTTCACTAACCTGGTTTGTAAATGTTGTATTTGCACTTGCAGTCCCTCGGTTTGGCCAACTAATTCGTCATTGGTGCGCTGTAAGCGACGTACTTGGTTTACAGCTGAATCCAGTTCGTCTTCCGCGCCAGCTAATTCACGTTTCAATTCTTCCACTCTCTGACGTAGGCGTTTTACCTAAAATAAATGGTAAGATTACATTATTTTTATTGCGAAACATTTGTGATTTAAGCTGATAATGATAATGAGACACGCATTAAAAGTTTAACAACTGTAAACTTGAGAGTATTTTAAGAAGCAAAGACTCCCAAATGATGTTGGTTTAGTAAACGAAATTCTTCCATATATTAGGAACGATATTGATAAAAATAAAAAAATAACGATACCGACAACCGGTAACGATATAAACAATGATAATAACACAAATAACAATATTGAAAACGGATACAATGCAGATGACGATAACTATAATTATGACGATGGCGGTAATGAATTTAAACCTTTAATAACTATTTGACGAAGCAACGAACGACGTTGATTTGGTAAAGGAACTCTATGGATAACGATATTGATCAAAAATACAACAACGATATCGATTACGATATAAACAGCGATGCCTACCCAGCTAGAACCCTGGCCTAGAACTATCAGTTAAATTAGTAGGAAAATTTAAAATTTATGAAAATGATTTCACAGAATTCTTCAGCTAACATTGAACTCATTTTGTCTTTTATATAGACACGTACGTGCGGAATAATACTCATTGTGCCTTGGCTTTTTCTCATCATTTGCTGAAATGTGTGTGTACAACCGATAACTTATTTTCGATATGGTCAGGCATTTTTTACGCGGTATAATGATACAACGACGGAATGCCATTCCGATTCAGGAATTTCGTTTATTTCAGAAAAAATATGTATTTATATACAAAAACTAGTTGATACTCCCGACTTCGTCTGCATTGCTTACTACGTATCGATTTTCTGAAAATCCCGACTACAGACCAATCCAAAAATATAGCCTATGTCTATGTCTATGGTTATAAGGAATATAATATAGCCCAAATTTGATTCAAATGTGTTCATTGGTTTTTTAGGGAAGTAACAAAGAAAACGGCGACATTTATAACTTAGGTATATACACTTGCTGTCAATAAAAACGCACCACCACTTTGGTAGACTATCTTCAGCTATATAACTGTAAATTTTTTATGAAATTGGGTTGCACACTGCTCAGTTATAGTCGTGTTTTGGTTGTGTATTTAAAAAGTTGTGCAAAATGCCAAATAATCGGAAGATATTAACGCGTGATCAAAAAATTCGCATATTAGCATTAAATGAAGAAAAGTTATCTTCCCGGCAAATAGCAGCTAGAATTGGTTGTAGCCATTCAACTATTGTTCGTCTTTTACAAAAAAAAAAAAGAGAATAGTGATGTGTTGGAGCGTAATAAGGGATCAGGTCGTCCTGGATAGCCAACTGAGAGAACAGACAACATACTGCGGCGGATAAGTTTAAGCGGCCGCTTGAAAAGTGCACTTTCTAAAAGGGTGGAGATGCAAAATTTTCACCAAGTGGGTTTAAGTGTCGAAACCATAAGCCGACGGCTTAGAGATTTGGGTTTATATGGAATACCACCATTTATATGAAAAGCCACCATTAACACAAACAAAGAAGGCTACACAAATTTCTTGGGCTAAAAAGTTCCAAAATTGGGATCAAAATGATTGGCAACAGATTATGTGGTCTAAAGAAAGCAAATTTAAAATTTTTCACGATTTTTTTTAACTCACATCTTTCCGTCCCCAACTTAATTCTTAAAATAAAGAACACCGAATTGCCTTCTATAATTACTGATTTTTTTTTTTAATTTTTGTAAATTACCGTTACAAGTGAGGGGCATAGTTTTTGGCTGATTTTGCAATTTCCGAAACTGTGCTTACTGCATTGGAATGCTATGTGTTAGTAAATTTGGTAACGTAGTTTCCGAGATATGCCTATTTACTGTAAAGTGGGCGATGCAACGCATATTTCCAAAAAATTTTAAGTCCGAGTAAATTTAGGCAAATTATCTTTAATAGTTAGTTAAATATCGCATTCTTTTAAATTACCGTTAAATGAGAGGCGGGGGTAGTTTTTGTCCGATCCCTGTTAATTATGCTAACAGGGTTGAATTGAAATTTGTGTGGCGAATTTGGTAGAGTTTGGTCAGGTAGTTTGCTCTAAGGTTGGCGATGTCCAATGCAACTCAACCCTGTATGTCATATTTGAGAAAATTATCTTGTATGACTATTTGCTGAAATATTTCGGAAATATTGAGATTTGGAAAATTTGCAATATACTTTGGCTTGCACAAAACACCATCATACGGGCTTGATTTCGTCCATTTTCAAAGCCACCTACCTTGGGACGAGGGCAATGTGTGTACCAAGTTTGGAGCAGGCGAGCAGGCGGACGGACAGCACCGCCTAATCGATTTCTATGCACTTAGCTAAAAAGTTTTGATGTACCCAAGTTATAGCTCAGACCTTTCGTCGTCTGACTACCATCCGTTTCGGTCTCTTCAAAACTTTCTTTATCGAAGATCCTTCCAAAATCACTTCGACAAGTTTCTTGCCGATAAACTACAGAACTTCTACATTGACAGAGCTATTAAACTAGCTAACAATGGGAAACGGTTATGAGAATAATGTCACAATATATCGACCTCTAATCGCGAAAAAAGGTAGGCGACATTTTTTTCAAATATTATTTTTGATGCAGTGATAATATTTTTTTTAAATCACGGAACAAAGGAAACGACATTTCAATGAAACATTTTAAATTATACACCTTTATACCACGGTGGAGAACCTATGTAAATGTGGAAGACTACCACATACCAAGTAGAACTCAACTCAAATTATCAAGTAATACATAGAATTAGGCGAGACTCGAATATTGAATTTTTACCAAAAAAACTTATATTTCCCCTCATTTTAAGTTCAAACTAAATGTTAAGAGTATTTTGCTAGATTGGATTTTTTTTATTTGATGTAGTCTATTTTTAGAACCATTTGAGCAAAGGTTACAGGAGATGGAAAATTATAACAAAATGTACTTTCAAATTACACATTTTTTCGCATATTACACTGTGTAATATATTCAGGATATTTTTAGAGGTCGTATCTATTCCGATTCTACTCTCCGGACAAAATATATTTTTAGGGTCAAATAAAGTTCAAAATTATTTACCTGAAGGTTTCTGCTATCTCGCAATATTAGAGTTAACGAGCGGAGCATAAGTAAATAAATGTTGTACCTTTCTAGATAAAGTTTTACATTTTATTTTCTATTACGAGGAATAATTTTCTATTCCGAGGAATAATTTTCTAGAACATTTTATCACACCAGCGGCAAAGAACATATGTATGTAGGTTACAAAGAAGTTGCATGGCGTTTGGATTCCTGTGGGAAAATTTCTCATCCAATTCACCACCCACAGAAACCAATTGGACATAATCAGATTCTAATATCAATCAGCAAAAGTCAAATTAGTGCTAGCATGGTGAATTGGACGAGATTTCCTGTTGGAAGAACGGTGGGATGGGATACAACTTCTTTGTAATCTACGTTCTTTGCTAGCGGCCTTCAAAGTAAGAAAAGTTATCATGGCGAATGTGTAAAATTTTACAGTTTTTATTAGAAAACGATTGCGTCGAGAAACTACTAGTAAATTTCAAACTTGCTAACTTGAAAACAAAGTTGAAAATGAGCTTTCGACTCAAAATTTATTTCTCATTCTACCATAAAAAATAAGATTTTGGCACTCCATGCATGGTACATTGTAAACATGATCCCCAATCGTATGAGAATCGCTCGGAAGAGTGATAAGCGACTAAATTCACTCAGCATAGAGAGAAAACACATTTATATACAGGGACAAATGTACATACGAATGAGTTAAACTGATAGATGAGTGTATTATATGAAATGAGCAGGCAATCATGTTGGTACGCATGTATGTACATGTATGGACATGTATTCATATAAACACCCAGCAAGAAAAGCAAAGCAAAATATATTCACTGATGCATTTGCCAACGTCTCATAAATTGAACTATGAGCAAGTAAAGAAAGGTCTAATACCATGTCCATACCAAAACTTAACGTTGTAATTGTTTTGTTTATATTTTCACCTTCTACATACATATTTAGGTTCGTACTGGAAAATTAATTTTAAAACAGTACTTCCTTGTGCATTACCAAAATTATGCTTACAGAGTTGAAATGAGTTTTATAAAGTGCTGTCGGGGATATACCTGATTGCTCTAAACTGATCAATAATATGCCCATTTTCCAAAAGTTCTTAACTTACCTATCCCTTTCTCCAACCCAATCCTGTGGATCAAATTCTAACAAATTATGTTTTATATTTACAGAAATATCGCTTTTCTTTTATTTCCCCGAAATACCGTTATGTGGGCATGGTTATTACACGATTTTGTCGATTTCCATATGTTTATAACTATATCGGTTGATTTAGTCACCACCATTATGTGAACAAAATTATAATACCCTGGGCACTAGTAGCAAATGGATATAAAAAGGATGTGTGGTTTCAATGGATCTAAGGACGGGTTTTAATTATCGTTTGTAAAACTTTCAAATCTGAAAACAAGTCTATAACGGATTTCTATTCATTTTTGGAAACTCACTACAATAGTTCTTAACTGAGATTTTATTATTTTATTACAGACGAGGAAAATTTTCAGAGATCATGTAAATTTATTAGTAGATTATCTATTTTGAGCTTCTCTTTTCAAATTGATTGTAAACTAAGTAATTGGCAGTAGTACTTAACCAGACATTTTTAGACTAGCTAAGGGTTTTCCTGCAGGGTCAGCTCACACTAAACATATACATTTGTGCATATAAACAGTGGAATAAAGCGAAAATAAGGTAGTAAGTAAATAACAAATGTACACTAACAAAAATGTGACGATTACTCTCTTCTCTCACAATCTGCAAAGTGAAATTAATCAAATTTAAGATTATATGAGTTCTTTTGAGCATGTATGGCTTTTGGTAATGGGCAAAAGCTACAATCTTCCGATTATATACTACACATGTTTAACGAAATCTTTGAGTGAACAGTCGTAAAAGAAGAAGTGAGTGAGGTGGACATAAATGCGAGTACATAAGTATTATCATTGACAATAAGTACCTATTCTTATGTACAGTTTTAAGTGTTTTAACAATTTATAAAAGATTTCGAACCGATAAAAATACAGTCGATAATGTTTACAAAATACCTCCTGTCGACATTGCGCCCAAAATCACAACTTTACCCCACAGCTGTAAAAGTCAAACAATTTGCCACTTCAGCGGAGCCACCAACATTCGATTGGCATGATCCACTCAATTTAGAATCACAGCTGACTGAAGATGAGATCGCTATACGTGATACATTTCGTAGCTATTGTCAAACAAGCCTGCTGCCACGCATCAAAATCGCCAATCGCGATGAAGTGTTCCACAAGGAAATTATGGAAGAAATCGGTAGTTTTGGGGCTTTGGGTTGCACTCTAAACGGTTATGGTTGCGCCGGTGTGTCTAATGTGGCATATGGATTGCTGGCCAGAGAAATAGAACGTGTAGATTCGGCTTATCGCTCTGCACTGAGCGTACAGAGTTCGCTTGCAATGGGAGCGATATTCGATTATGGTTCTGCTGTGCAGAAAGAAACTTATTTGCCTCGTATGGCTCAGGGCAAATTACTTGGTAAGTGGTAAACGTTCCATTTAAAAGAAATAAATAAATACATACATACATATGTACACATACTCATTTGATCACGAAAATAGTAGCAAAATGTATTGCCAAAATTTTACAATTTTTATTTCAATAATTTTTTATAAAAATATATATAATTAATTCTACAACAAACGCCATGTAAGTCAAAGTTTCAAACTGCCTAGAAACTTTATAAAAATTCATAACAGTTTCTAACTTTTTAATCAAAATTTCCGAATCTGAAAAAAGTAGCTGATGATTCTAGTTAATTTTTTTTTTGCTGACGCTATTCAGTGATTTCTTCTATATGAAAGCTAATATTAAATTCTCAAAAACAAGGAGTTTTCAGTCACTTGGAACTTGCAGTTTATTATAGTAAAATTTAATAGGATACAAAACTGCGTACTCCGAAATTTTCACAAATAAATTTGAAAATTTTAATGACTTTCTAATATTTTGAATTTTTATAAATTTTATACAAAGTTTGGTGTTTTTTGTATAGTAGCATTAACTATATTTATATCAAGAATTATTAAAATTAAATAAGGAGAGGCAAAATTGTCAAAACCTTTTGCTACTATTTTACAGGCCACAACTGTATACGTTCACAAGTTTTACCTATACAGATTAGATTTGTTAGACATACAAAACATTAAATTACTTGGTTTCTCGTTACCAGTGCACAATAAAAATATTAAACAACGGTTAAAAGTAGTAGTAGAAAAGTTAGTAAAACGGAGATTATATTAAATAATAATAATAATTTATAATTCAAGCCAGAAACTTTTTGATCTTACTACGTACACTTGAAGGAATATATCTGTGTTCGTATGATAAAGTAGCTTATGTCGAATGTAATAATTTGGAGATACATACATACATATATGCAGTTTTATTTAATTTTTATTTTTAATAGGGAGGTCTAAGATATGAATTGTCATAGAGAGCTTATCTTAACGAACTATTTAATAACAGTACAAGTGACAATCCAGTCAGGAGCTAGTACAGATATAACGAGATCCCGACCCCGACCCCGACCCCGACCAGACAATTTGGAGTTAACACAATATCCAGACAATTCAAAATCCCGGCAACTGTAAATCCCTACAAGACACAATCAGGACAATAAAGTTAAAATTCTTCTTAAACTCCTTCAATATACTGAAAAAACAACAAAGGATCGGATTTTATTAATCCATTCTATTTACATTACCTTTTTAAATATTTTTTGACAAATACAATTATAAACATAAATTCATTCATAAATTTAAATCAAACAGAGATATTGGGTTGGGTTTACTATAGTGCACCACTTGCCCTAATCTGCAACCCACTAGAAATTTTCCAATGAATCTTTGTAGGCAACCAAAAAAATCAACCAAAAAGGCTCGGTTATGCACACAAAAAACAAAGAAAGATTTAAGAAAAAAACAAAATGCCTAAGTAATATAAGAAATGTTTTTTATACTAGGCACAATGGCGCAGCTAAATATTTTAAAAATTCTTCTTTGGAATAATTATAATTTTAGAACAGCAGTGGTAGTTTTAGAGGCAAAATACAAAAAATTATTTTAAAAATCGCGCTATTTTTATATTGTATTTTGTCGGGATTTCTGGTCTGGATTGTATCATGTCGGGATTATGTATGGTCGGTATTTGGCCGAGTCGGGATTCCATTATACACCCATTGATACAATCTTATAGATGTTATCTTCTACACAAACATTCTTACTGAATTTTTGATTGTTTGCGTTGTATTTTTAATGTTGCTTTTTTTCTCTGCATTGTACAAATGCAATAGCATTCACAGTTAGTTTAGCATAAATTGTACGTGTCCCATTTGCACCAGAATTGCAAAAGTGGTTACAATGGTCTGTAACAAAATTTGCTATGGTGCAACCCAATCGAAACAGCACGTTTCCTGGCCCTCCACTTAGATGAGTTTGAAGATAACGACCATGGGTAAGCCGATCTAGCAGCGTGTAGTTAGCCCTACAACAACAACAACAACAGATAGCTCAAAGATCCCGCAAGGCATAGGGAAGCATACCCACCATTAAGGAACTACCGCAATTGGTAGAACACTACCATTTTAAATGACTCGTACAAGGTAAAATCCTAATTAGTGCTTGAGTGTAAAGAGATACTGATCTATGTATCTAGCAACACGTATTAATATTAAACTCCAATAGATTCGGAGCCACAAATGCAACGAAAGGAATGGAGAAACTTATATATTAGCTAGAGACATAGTACAATACTTCTATAGGAATTGTAACCTTACCAAGTCGTATAAATTGAACATTACTAACATTAATTGAACATTAGGACGAAATTTTGCATATGTAATTTCAAAAATCCGCTGCTGATCTGACTTTATGTATAAGATACATTCGCGTAGAATCTCCAGTAAGAATTATCTAACAACAAAATTCCAACGAATTGCCATCTATCCTCTCTCAAATAGCAAACTATACAAAGTCTACGCGAACTCTGAGACAATTTACTGGCTCGGTGTAGGATAAGTTCGGTCAAAATCACTTAAGCGGTTATAGTGCCAATAAGGTAAGTAAGCATAACCAAGAAGAAGGCGCTATTGGCGCGTTTATTTTTCTAATATTGCTGAAACGTCTTATTAATGGATGAATTTGAGGAATTAAAATCAGCAATGGCAAATATTTGTTCTATAATTGCTACATTTAATTACTGTATTTACTCGCTGGTATTCGTGTACATCAACGGAACTGTGCATCAACGGAACTGTCAAAAATTTTTTGCAGTAAAAATTTAGGAATGGCGCAGCAGAAATGTAAAATTTTTTCACCATAGAAAAAAGTTTTGGGAAATGTTAAGTTATTTGTACAAAGGTTAAGGGGTATTGCGTAGAGGCGGAGGAGGCGTGGAACTCGCCTAAATCCGCCCCATTAGAAAGAGCACAGTCACAGGTTTTAGAAAAGGTACCCCCCTCTAACCTCTCCACAGACCCCTTTTGAAATGCAAAATGGGGTAAAGTTACAGTTTTTTCCAAGAAATTGTAAAATTCGAATATCAGGATATTAACGTTAGTTGGCAGGGTCTCCTTTCCGGTTACGGCGGATAAGGGGCTCGCCCCCTCTCTTTCTCGTTTATCCTTCGTTTATATTTCAGAGTTTAACAGCTGAATTCCGTAATTTAATGTGCATGTTTTATTAAAAGGAGTAAAAGTAATATTCAGAGGCATTTTATTTAATGAATTGCTAATTATTAGTTTAAAGTAAACCAATAAAAGTCCTAAATACTAATTGTGGAAAGTGTTAAGTTTATGTGAAATGAAAAATTTATAGATTTGCTGACTTAGTTAAGACATAATAATCGACATACATACATTTTTCAAACCGAACTTCTTAATTAAATTATTATCAGATTTTGCAAGGATTTGTTTTAAATAATTGATGCATCCATTGACTACACGTGTGTAAAAAAATTTAAGAACGAGTCACGCATTTGAGCATTATAACCCGAAACCTTTGTATTAAGATTTAATTGATTTGAATAGCCAACTTTAAAATGATATCACATAATCATAATACATATATATTTGCCTCTTTTTATTTCTTCATAGGAGCATTTGGTTTAACTGAACCGAATCACGGCAGCGATCCGGCAGGTATGGAAACGCGTGCCAAATATGATAGCTCTACCAAATCATATATTCTGAATGGTTCTAAGACGTGGATCACAAACTCACCAATTGCGGATATACTCATTGTCTGGGCAAAGAGCGAAGATGGAAAGGTGCGAGGCTTCATAGTGGATAGGGCACAATCTAGCAAAGGTTTATCCACGCCTAAAATCGAAGGCAAATTCTCGTTACGTGCATCCACTACGGGAATGATATTGATGGACGATTTGCATGTGCCAGAAGGTAATCTATTACCAAATGTTGTTGGTTTTAAGGGACCCTTCGGTTGCTTAAACAATGCTCGCTATGGCATTGCGTGGGGTGCTTTAGGAGCAGCGGAATCATGCTTGGAAATTGCGCGTCAGTATACTCTGGATAGAAAACAATTCAAACACCCACTGGCCGCAAATCAATTGATACAAAAGAAATTTGCAGATGCACTGACCGACATAGCATTGGGTTTACAAGCGTGCCTGCAAGTAGGTCGGCTCAAGGAACAAAAGTTGCACACACCTGAAATGATTTCACTTATCAAACGAGTTAATTCGGGAAAAGCGCTAGATATTGCCCGTAGTATGCGTGATGTTTTGGGTGGTAATGGTATATCCGATGAATATCATATTATACGGCATTGCATGAATTTGGAAGCGGTCAATACATATGAAGGTACACACGACATTCATGCGCTCATTCTTGGTCGTGCTATTACAGGAATACCAGCGTTTGCTAATTGAAATTAGTTCATCATTAAGCCAGCATTTTACCGAGATTTTACAAGAGAGTCTGCATTTACGTATTTTTACTGTGTGTATTTTGTGTAATGATTAAGATAAATTTATTGTGGCTGTACCCAAAGAAAATGAAAACCATTATTAAAAATTTGATTTGATTTAAGATTATCTTAGTTTCTTAATTTCCTAGATCTAGTTAGTCTAAATGCAATTCCTTATAGAAAAATTTTTAATGTGTGTTGCTCGAAACTGATTTTTTCAGCTTGTCGTGTTGTTGAGGAAGACTTTGAGAGAGTAATTTGCGTAGAAAATTACAGTAAAAGTTATTCAGTTATTCATTCGTTCTCAAAGGGGAAACTATCCAAGAAAAAAGCCAGACGTACACCACCAAACGTACTGGATCAGATTAAGCCAGCAGTTTCGCCGGGAGTTTACTAGAGTGTCTGCATTTACGTGTGCATTTTTTGGAATGACGAACGAGGCGAAATATCGGAAGTTTCTTTACCATCACCTCTATTTCTCTACATCGTGGGAGTATTCATTTTTTTATTTTTTGTATTAGGAGTGTTCGTTTATATGTATTTAGTTTATTTTAAGAGCGTTTGTTTTGCAGAGAACTTGAACAAGCTTGTACCAACTTGTACCGAATCGCGTTCGATTCGGCAAAAAACTTGAAAGGAGAGAGTGCAATTTTGACATTTCATTTGGAGGGGAGAATTGCTCCCAGCACAGCTTGTAAAAGTTATCTGCCAAACGAACACTCTTATTATTTTCGCGTCAATTGCTAAAATTTAAAACAGAAGAAAAAACAAATATAATTCAAAACAAAATAACGAAAGATATAGAGCGTCGAGCATGGTAGCGAAAAAAATCTTAAACTCGACGCTTTGCTCTTTCGTGCTAATGACAGTTTGCTCTTTACTTTGTGCGGATGAATAGCAGCATATTAAATTGACTATAACAGAGTTGGTATTTGTAATTCAAAAAATTTAACAAACCGACAAACTTAATTTGAAAGAGCTAAAAGAATGAAATGAAATATAAATAAGGAAGAAGTACGAAACATTTTTTTATCCAAATTAAGAAAAAAACACCAAATTTTTATTCTATTTCGCTTGCAATATAAACAAAAAGGAATAGAGCTGTTGCGGATATTTGCAGGCTTTTGCAAATTTTGCTTTCGCGTAATTTTCTTGATATTTCTCTTTTTGATCGGGATCAAACTTTATGTTCCATAAAAACAAAATGCGGGTTAATCGAAATTCAAACAACCCAAAATTGCGGTGAGGGTGAAAAACAGAAGAACAGTTTCGATTTGGGACACGATACTTTGCTTATTAGTCACACACACCCACACATATTAGTGAATCCATAATTTACTTACCTCAGCTTCGTATTGCTCTGCTCGTCGTACTGCATGCCCCAACTCTGTATTAGTTTCGGCTAAAAGTTTTTTCAACTTGGAATGTGACAGCTTTATCTCGCTGATTTCCTTATTTCGTTCTGATAGTTCTTGTTGAAGAGCACGTACTTCAACATCATTCGCTTGCATAGGACGTCCTTTGCGATCCGAACGCTCTTGATAGTCGCGTACTTCAGCACGTAATTTTTTATTATCGCGTTCCAAAGCAAGTTTATCACTTTCGAGACGTTCCCGCTTACCCCATTCAGAAGCATTTTCGGCTTGAAGACGTTCCAACTTAAAAAAAAAAAAACAAGTGCAATTTAATAAGGACTCAAATGAATTAATAATTTTGTTTCGTTTATCTTTTCCATAATTTACCTCAGTTCGAAGCTCTGACAAGCGTCTTTCAAGGTTTTCTCGTGACGCCGTTTCTTCTTGCAATGAATTGTTTATTATACGCATTTCGGCACGATGTTGTTCTTGCAGTGTTAATAATTCACGTACGGCTTCCTACAGAACGATTATATTATTTTATTGTGGATGTAAATTTTATATCAATTATTATTTATCACCTGCTTTGCAAGACGCAATTCTTCTTGACGATCTCGAACTTCCTGTATTTCTAAAGTTAACTTTTCGATCGTTTTGTGTAGAATATTTTTTTCCCTGGAAACATAAAAACACAATATAACTATTAGTTTATACTTCGCTAAAAAACTAATGGAAGGTTTTTAATCAAGTTCTCGCAGTTTATTCCTTAAACAGACCCTCAAAACCAATATATCATTTTACAAGCTAGGTGGCGCTAGAATCGAAATGTTTGTGAAACCATAATTATGGACCGGATTTTTTCAAGATTATAACGTTTACCTATTATCTATAACACGATAAGGACTGGCACTTCAGAAACTTTCTCTTCAAGTTTATTAAGGATGTCATCCGCAAGTAACTAAAGCGTGATCTTGCATTTTTAATTATACCTTTCAGCTTACGGTGGAGAAACTTCTACTGAATACAAAAAAATAATAAAATAAAAAACAAAATTCGGAAATAGTGTCCGCTCTGACAGACTGAAAGAAATTACGCGATAGGGCTACAACTTTCTTATTTTACATGGACGATAGTTATGAATAGCCAATCCTTTCCCCTCTTAAAATATCATGTAATATTTAAACGCAACCTTTTAAGAATGTATCCCTAAGAGAACTTTTTTGTTCTTAAAAAAAAAATAGTAACTTTAAAACAACTGAAAACATTTACCATCTATGTGAAGATATATGTATATAAAACTCACTCTCTTTCCCCTTGCACTGTCTTCTGAGCCTCATCTAAACGTAATTGTAGCATTGAGATTTTCTGAAGCAAATACTCTTCATCGAAATCGTCTTTAGAAAGCTGCTGGATCAAACGTTTTTCTTCAGCTGAAACTTCATCTGGTATGTTATTCACAGAATATTAATTTTGGTATAAATGCAAATATGTATAGCAAGTACCTACCCATGTCGGAAACATTTTTTGGTACTGCGCCTTTTAACACATATTCTTCAATGTCCAAATCTTTCATATCACTGCAAATAGTTTTTGTAACCTACGAGAATATATCTGTTCATTAACTGATTTTCCTGTATTTTATATTCCAAAATTACCAATCCATCTTCACTGTTAACATTTTTTAATCCATCAGAGGAAATATCTGGCGAGCAGTTAGCATCGCGTCCGTTTGCTTCAGCATCTTCAGCCGCATCACACATACTGAAACGATAATATACACTTGATTTTTCAAAGGGGGTTGGATGCAAGAGGTCTTGTTTTTTTTACCCTGATTTATGGAATTGGTCTGCATGTTTCATCATAAGGGTATGCACCTTCTCCATTTCTTTTTTCAGTTGAGATATCTGCATCTCAAGATCATTTTTCTCCCGTTTGTATGAATTTGCTTCCTTCATAGTTATATCAAGATTGGCACGCAACTGTTTAGCTTCTTCTCGAGCTTTATTTCGTTCGGTGCGCACCTGTGAATTGTATAAGTATGTACGTACATATATCGATTAAACAAACAAATAGTTGTTTATGAACAACGAATCGTGTCTATGGTTAAATATTTGTAAACACCCTAATTGTTACCTACCTTACTCCATTTTTCGCGCCAATTTGCTGTGCAGTCTGACCACCATTTCATAGTCTTTTCCATTTGAGCAGCTCGAGCTCGTGCTTCGTCCAGCTCGCGTTGCCTTTGAGCCTAATATAGTAAATAAAATCGGGATATTAGTAAACATACATATGCTTATAGTTCATATCTAGTATTATTTACTACTTTACTATTTACCTCGCGAGCTTCCCATTCTGTAGGGTCGCCGAATCTGGGTGTTTCCGCAGCTCCACCTCGTCGTGACACAGGAACAACGCTTTGTGACATTTTTCAATTTACCGGTCCGCAGCCGGACAAATTATACGTTCCAATATTATTCTTGTTTACTATTCAAATTAAATTTGCTATATACACCATTCAAAGCAAGGATTCAAGTTTCTGTAACAATTTTCAATATTTGCAAAAACTATGGCATTTGTTTTTCTTTGACGTTCGTAGTTTTATTGTACACAAATATTTGACACTTTCTATTGTCCTATTCCGCATAGCTGTCAACTTTGGTCCCCTCTTTAGCAGTTTTCATATTTTCATGCATTAGGTGTGGTTTGGTATTTTACTGTACAAAATTATTCAGTAACGGATTTTCTGAGCATATGCAAATTTTGCTCTCAGTAAGGGAAACATACAAAAGAATCCGACTCGGAATTGGTTTTCGTCGGAAAGGTTATTTGAAGAGGCTTTTCTAATGATGTGCTGAACTTTACTCTTATTTGTAAACATGTATATTATTATATAATATATATATTATTGCCTACGAGGAAAATCCTGATTTTTTATCACATGTCAGAATACTAAATGGGTGCCAAATAATCCAAAATGACGTACCAATGCCCTTTAAAATTAATTTTCATTTTTTATTAGCAAATGTTTAGACACACAATATACAAATGAATGTATGTACTTTTATAATTGTGTCTATAAATAGCTAAATGTATTAAAAGTTTTAACAATTTTGTCTTTCTTTATTTAATTTGACTTATTTATTACAAAATGTAGCTTATTTAAAAAAAAAAAAAAATGAAGGTCGAAGTTTCAAACTTTCGGAAAAAATTATAAAAATCAAACAAATTTAAAAAAAATGTCATACAAATTCCTAACTTTTCAATCTTAGTTTTTATGTAGTTTTATAGTTCATTCAATTTAACTGTAGTATGTACTAATTAACTTCATATACTTGTCTTCACCTGGGTAAAATTTTCGCTTACTTGATGAAGGAAGAGAGATGTCGCATGTAAAGACTGCAAAAAGTAGGAAGGATGCGAGAGTTCGCTTGCGTTCACCTGTCATTTTTGTAGTTTGACAGCCGTTGTTTTCATTTCGTAGCATTTTTCATTGTGGCAACATCGTATATCGTAGCGTCCTCTCTCACAAGATAGCGGGCAGGGCACGGAACCTTCTTACTTGACGACATTTGCGAATGAAAAAGTATGCTTCCAAAATCCCCTGTAAACAAAACTCTCTCGCTGGCGACAGCAATAAGCAGAAGGCATGCGATAATTTTCGCAGGTGAAGACCGCCAATAACCTGTATTTGTTGAGTTTTGGCTGTGATACTTCATTAGTAGTGATGCCAGATCCATCACAATTTAAATAGTTATTTTTAGCATAAAATATTTTGGCACGTAGAATAGGAATATTTCGGTTAGCGAGAGGAATTCTGTTATAGCAACCTTACATGAATCAAATATTTGATCAAATAACATGACTGTGTTAGTAAAAAGTTTTATACACGAGTTTGATGGTTGTTTGAGCGAAAATCAAAGATCCTTGTTTGACGAGGATTGTGGATCATGTAAACTGCAGTTTGGTCAAATTGACTTCCTGTGTGCATTTTGTTTATAAAAGTGAACAATTAAACAAGTAGGCTTTGTGAAATATTTTTTTAACAAAAAATAAATAAAACGAAAAACTGAAATTGGATAAATTGTTTGATGTGTGTAAGGGCAAACCGTCAAATTACACAGACACGCAATTTGATGACCAATTTGATCGTGAAAGGTTGCTCTTTTGATTCTGAGATGACAAGAAATAATTTTTGTAATATGCTCTTTTTTGTTTGTAAACAGATTGTGTTACTATTTCTGTTTCTGTCCTTTGGGACTCCGCGCCTTAAATCTGATTATGTGAAATTTTCACGTAAAAATATCCTCTGCGTTAACTGTCCGCCTGATATCAAATTGACAGTTCTCATGAGATGGCTGATCACAAATGAAGACGTGCGTTAAAAAAAGTTGGAGTTGAGAGTTGGGGCGGTATTTAGCCAGTTGCTTACAAATAAACGGGTGTATTGGAGTTTCTATCAATGCAGTCTTGCAGGGTATAGTTTCTGCATAAATTAGTATTTTCATTCCTATGGCAGCACCATTGTCAGTTACACTTCAGTGGCGGTTATTAGCATTTCCTCCTTTTGACAGTACAACGTCAACGTGCTTCGATCTTTTTCCGCTTTAAACTCTGAAGATGGCGGTCGGTAAAAATAAGGGTCTCTCCAAAGGAGGTAAAAAAGGTGGCAAAAAGAAGGTTATAGACCCCTTCTCGCGCAAAGATTGGTACGATGTGAAAGCACCAAACATGTTTGTCACCCGCCAGATCGGGAAAACTCTGGTGAACCGCACCCAGGGTCAGAAAATCGCGTCTGACTACTTGAAGGGCCGTGTATTCGAAGTGTCGCTGGCCGATTTGCAGAACGACAATGATTCGGATCGATCATTCCGCAAATTCCGGTTGATTGCTGAGGATGTCCAGGATCGCAATGTGCTTTGTAATTTCCATGGCATGGATTTGACTACAGACAAGTACAGGTAAGAATTCTTATTAGCGCATTTGCAGTTTTTGGTAATGTTTATGTACGTATGCGTGTGTGTTTGCATCGCGCATACAATAAAAATATTTGAGGTTAAATTGATATATGTATGTACATACATATGCATGCATGTGCACACCGAATATACATACATACATGTATTACGGACGTATAATTCAGACAAAACTACACAATTTTTGTGTTTTGCCTCTACGATGCTCCAAGATCAAAACTTACTGCAAGCGGCACCCTGATGAACTGCCTCCTATGTTCTCATTTAGGGATTAGTTTGTAGACATTTTTTCTACCCTACATTAGGAAATGAATTGTTAAATTTACAGTCGATAGTGATGTACTATATGCGTTTATGTGTGTGCATACATGTGGGCGTTAGAACTGCATATGCATATGCAGACCAAATATTTATTACGGACGTATAATTCAGACAAAACTACACAATTTTTGTGTTTTGCCTCTACGATGCTCCAAAATCAAAACTTACTGCAAGCGGCACCCTGATGAACTGCCTCCTATGTTCTCATTTAGGGATTAGTTTGTAGACATTTTTTCTATCCTACATTAGGAAATGAATTGTTAAATTTACACTCGATCGTGATGTTCTATATGCGTTTATGTGTGTACATACATATGTACATGTGGGCGTTAGAACTGCATATGCATATGCAGACCAAATATTTATTACGGACGTATAATTCAGACAAAACTACACAATTTTTGTGTTTTGCCTCTACGATGCTCCAAAATCAAAATTTACTGCAAGCGGCACCCTGATGAACTGCCTCCTATGTTCTCATTTAGGGATTAGTTTGTAGACATTTTTGGGAGAGGTACTAAATTCTGCTTTTCAAAATTCTTTTGGATGAAAATTCTGTAAAAATCAAAAAAAAAATTCTGTCCAGCCTAAATTCTTTTGGTTCAATATTCTGTATTTAAAATTCTGTATGATCAAAATGATGGAGAACTGAAATTCTGTATATTAAAATTCTGGAATCAAAATTATTTTCGATCAAAATGCTGTAAAAATATAACCAAATAAGCAGATAACCTGATAAGCACGCTTACCTGAATAGCACATTTATTTTATGAATAATGGAATTCCGATTTTATAGAATCAATGGTATATATACATACATACGTCAATTAAAGAAAAATTCAAAAATTCATTCAAAACAAAAGTTATTACATTATAATGGCGAAACAATTATTATATTATTAAATTTTTAGCAATTCGCTTTAGAAAAGAAACATGCCTTAATATAAGCCTTTTTTTGTTATTCTTTTAATTCTGTTGTTTGCTTTTACAGCCTTCTTCGTTTGACTAATTTTGTGACCATTTTGAAATTTCTGAAGCTATAAATACATACAATCATATGTACATTTGCTTTATGTAAATCTGTTTTGATAATATAGGAAACCATATGGGTCAAGACAAGTCATGTATTGGCAGTATTTTGTTTTGCAAAACTCTGTATTGAAAAACCGGAAGAGCATATGGATAAATAAAAAAAGTGCGCACTTTTTTATTTATCCATATGCTCTTCCGGTTTTTCAATACAGAGTTTTGCAAAACAAAATACTGCCAATACATAATTTTGATTTACAGAATTTAAAATTACAGTGTTCCGCAATACAGAATTTTAACAGTACAGAATTTTGAATTACAGATTTTTGAATACAGAATATTGAATACAGAATTTTAAATACAGAATTTTGAACCAAAATCATATTGTACCCAACCCGACATTTTTTCTATCCTACATTAGGAAATGAATTGTTAAATTTACAGTCGATAGTGATGTACTATATGCGTTTATGTGTGTACATACATGTGGGCGTTAGAACTGCATATGCATATGCAGACCAAATATTTATTACGGACGTATAATTCAGACAAAACTACACAATTTTTGTGTTTTGCCTCTACGATGCTCCAAAATCAAAACTTACTGCAAGCGGCACCCTGATGAACTGCCTCCTATGTTCTCATTTAGGGATTAGTTTGTAGACATTTTTTCTATCCTACATTAGGAAATGAATTGTTAAATTTACAGTCGATAGTGATGTACTATATGCGTTTATGTGTGTACATACATGTGGGCGTTAGAACTGCATATGCATATGCAGACCAAATATTTATTACGGACGTATAATTCAGACAAAACTACACAATTTTTGTGTTTTGCCTCTACGATGCTCCAAAATCAAAACTTTCTGCAAGCGGCACCCTGATGAACTGCCTCCTATGTTCTCATTTAGGGATTAGTTTGTAGACACTTCTACCAAAAAAACTGGTAGTTTGTGGATATATGCACACGTATATTTTCTATAGTTTTATTTTTGAATATATGCTTTATTTAATTATAGGTCCATGGTTAAGAAATGGCAAACCCTCATTGAAGCCATTGTCGAGGCTAAGACCACTGACGGTTACATCTTGCGTGTTTTCTGCATTGGTTTCACCGCCAAGGATCAACAATCACAGCGTAAAACTTGCTACGCTCAACAGTCTCAAGTGCGCAACATTCGCTCAAAGATGACAGAAATCATCACCAACGATGTTACAAGCACTGATTTGAAGCAATTAGTGAACAAGCTCGCACTTGACTCCATTGCTAAAGATATAGAAAAGAAATGCCAACGTATTTACCCATTGCACGATGTTTACATTCGTAAAGTGAAGGTGTTGAAAAAGCCACGTTTTGATCTGTCCAAATTGTTGGAATTGCACGGAGATGGTGGTGGTAAAGGAACTGATGCCGTTGTTTCCTCAGAAGGTGCTGTTGTCGAAAGACCCGAGGGTTATGAACCACCAGTGCAGGAGTCAGTTTAAACAATAAAATCATTTTATAATGTAGAAGATACGAAGGAAAAAAACATAAATTGCCGACAGGAGTTCTGCATAAAAATCTTTGATCGTATTTATTTCTTTGTGCCAACGTTCAGGACGGGAAGGCGTTTCGTTTTTTTTTTTTCTGTATTTTTAGTTATATGGTCTACCATACATACGCAAAGACAATGTGGATGAAGGTCGGGAGGGAACGGCGGGCAGTTGTAAATTAGTGAAGCAACCAGACTTATATCGCACCAAGGACTTGAATAGATTAAATCGATACCTAGCTACTAAAGGTAAATATGTTTTTTATATTTAACCACACAATTAGTTTAAGTTTGTGCTAATGAATATGATGTTCTCATTATTTTTCGTCGCTGATTTTATAAATAATTGATGTCAAATTTTTACTGATTCGCTCAAGTATAATAAAATTGCTTTACAATGGGACTTGAACTAATTTAAAATTTTGGTTTTGTTGCAGTGCGCTTTGTAAGAATCCATGGAAAAGTCTCATTAATAAAAGGTGAGTAATTGATAACTTTTTCATATTCAAACTTGTTTCTTGTGAAACTTATGATGTTCATTTTTTATTATTTGCTACTCTTGAAAATACATTGATGACATTCAATTCTGATTTGGTTTCACAAGAAATTCTACGCGCTGTATGCGTTTTGTTTAATTGCGTAATACTAACTCTTAAATTGATATTTCTTTTCTATAGGGTGTAAGGCTTGCTGCTGTCGAAATTCTCATACAACTAAGCCTAGTGGTTTTTACGAGTTATCAAGGTTGGTATTGATAATTTGCACATATTTTGTTATTGCGTATTCTCAATTTATTTTATGATGTATTCGAATTATTTGCTACTCTTGAAATGAACTTTGATGTAAACATAAATCTGATTAAATTATTAAGAGGATACAATATATGTATTTGGTTTTACCCAAAATAAACAAAAATAAAAAAATTTTTTTTTGCTTTTTTTGCAGAAATTCTTCTGAAATGAACACATATTGATTTGATGGTATTATTTTGGTGAGTAAATATTAAAAACTTCTAAATTTCTACTTAGTTTGATGATAATTTTTATGTAACTTGAACTTTTCTGTGAGTTTTACAAAATTAGATAGTAGAACTGATTTTATTTATGTTGAATAATATTTATTTTTCTTGATTTCACTATAGTTATAGGTTTCCTTCTTTTCTTGCAGTAATATGAAATTTAATGGGAAAATATGCTGTCATGTCTTCATGTACATACATATTATAAGGTAAGCTATACAACTTTTTTTTTACTATGTTTGTTAAAACTAACATTTGGAACACTGGGCCAGCACGCTTCGATATACAGTGAAGATAACAGTGCAATTTAAATACAATGCATACATACTTATGTTTACATTGAGTGCCAATGTAAATCGAGCAGGAAATTCTTTGTAAACCTTTTACAATTTTCATATATTGGTAAACTTGAACTATTAAACACTTAACTTTATTAATTTTTATTAAAAAAAAAAAGATGTACAGAAATTTAACATGAAAAATTTGCTCAACGATTTATTTATTTATTTGTACTGTAACTCACTGTATATTAAGCACTGGTGTCCTTGGCGTGGTTGTATGTTATTGCGTTACTAATCTATTGTAATAATTTTCTTTTTCCATGTATTCACAGGAAACTTATTCGCTTCGTCTAAATTAACTACACCATTTGAAAGAAAATGAAACTCAAAAAAAAAAAACAACAATTATTTCGTAAAAACACAGGTAAATATTCAAACCTTCGTATATTATTGAATACATATGTATGTACATGATGACAACCTACCCAGCTCGCTTTGAAAATATATTGAAGAGAACTGTTCCAAAACCAACGCAAAATAAAATCACTGATATAAATCTATGCAATAATATACATACATATGTATGTATATGAAGCACTGCTCATTTAGTGAAATTTAAACGTTTCTCTCTTTTTTTAGTTTGCATTTTAAAACCCGTGGGAGAAATATGCATAAATAAGGTACGTAAATATACATGGAATAACGTAAATTTGACTTAAATGATGATATATCTTCGGATTCCCCATCATTTGACTGTTAAATGACACTAAATCCTCACTGATTTAAAAAAATAAACATATATACATACATATATATATATAATTTCATTGTTGTGCTTAAAATGCCGATTTTATGTTTCTTTACAGTGACTTTATGTGGGCGCTATGGATTAATTTGAATGCACATATATATATTTTACTGGGTTATAATAGAAATTAAGGTAAATATAAAATATTTAAATTCAAGCAAGTCTCCCGCTGTTTTAAATGTGCATACATTCATTGGTAAAAATTTATGTATGTCCGTAAATCTATGATGAAACTTTGACCCAGCTCGCTTTGATATTCCATGAAGAGAACTGTCCCAATATCCAACGCAAAATTAAATTGCTGAAAACTTCCGTTACTTTATTATCATTAAAACATATTAGACGCATAATATTTAATAAGTCTTTCTTTTGTTCCAGATTGACACTAGAAGTAGCAATTGGTGAATTTTTTAAAATGTAAGTAATAAATAATATTGTTATACAATATGGCATGCTTATAATGATGATATATCTTCGGATTCCCCATCATTTGACTGTTAAATGACACTAAATCCTAACTGATTTTAAAAATAAAAATATATCATTTGATTGTTGTGCTTAAATTAACAATTTTATTGTTTATTTGCAGTGGCTTGATGTTGGCGCTATTGATAAATTTGGATGCACCTATGTACATATATTTGACTGATTTATAATTAAAATCAAGGTAAATATAAAAAATGTATATTCTAGCAAGCCTTGGGCATACATATGTACATAAATAGTACATACAAATCTATGATGAAACTTTGACCCAGCTCGCTTTGATATTCTATGAAGAGAACTGTCCCAATATCCAACGCAAAATTAAATTGCTGAAAAATTGCCTACATTGCATAATTATTATTAAAATATATTAGACGCATAGTTTTAAATAAATTTTTCTATTTTTCCAGATTGACGCTAGAAGAAGGTGAATTGGAAAAACAATGTAAGTAATAATACTGTTGTACAATTTAGCATACTTGTAATGATGATATATCTTCGGATTCCCCATCATTTGACTGTTAAATGACACTAAATCCTAACTGATTTAAAAAAAAAAGAAAGATAATTTGATTGTTTTGCTTAAACTAACGAAATATTATTTAATTGCAGTGGGTTGTTGTGGGCGCTATTAATTACATGACAGTCGGACCTGCATTTCCAGATTAATAACCGGTTGTACGTACCGTAATGACCTAGTGTCTTCCCTGCCAACGGGAACCATTAAACTGATAACATTCTCGAAAAATTTAGGCACATTTTGTACACGATACATAAACAATAAAAGGTAATACTAATGCATATAAATACTTCATATTTATAGTCCAAAACCAGATAAATGTTATTGGTCGGTCAGCACGTTTTATTTGCTTAAACAAAAACATGTATTTGTTTTCACCTGTCACATATAAAGTTGTATAATTAGAATAATTCTGTCATTTTAAAAATAGTCTATATCGATTTTATTCTTTATGATATATAAGACCTCTAAGGCTTTAAGGCCATGATCACCTAACATTTATCTGCAAATGATGAAACTTTGACCCAGCTCGCTTTGATATTATATGAAGAGAACTGTCCCAATATCCAACGCAAAATTAACTTACCTGATAACTTGTTTTTAAGTTTATTGTTTTTATTGTATGAATTTGAAATACAATTAATTAAATTTGTTTTATTTTATTTTCAGGTATGTAAATCTGTTTTTCGACGTGAAACTCTTATTGCCAAGATTTATGAATATTTCGGATGAACGTTCTTATTTGAAAATAAAGTTAATACATTTTTCTTTAAAAATAAAAAAATCTAATAAAGTTAATACAAAACCAAAACGTTTTTTCAACTGCAACAATTAGTTTTTAGAATGAATTTTAACATTTATTTTTTTATACCAAATTACAAATGATTATTAACAAAACGGGGGGGAAATTATGTAACTAATTGCTTTGTGTTGTATCATGTAACAATTTAGCACATCTTTTTTGACGATTCATTTCCATCTCCTTAGCTAGCACCCAGGCGTCCTTATCAAGCACATTTTTCCCACGCGCTACGGCCAGTAAACGCGTTAATACCAGTAAATGATGCAGTTCCTCGGCATCGCGTATACTTTTGTTCTTACGCATTTCAACAAAATCATTTTGAATCATTTCACTCTCAGTTTCGTTTACACTGAATTCTACTAGTTTAGCTATTGTCAGAAAACGTCTAAATTGGTGTAAACGAATTGGGTTCAAATAATGTCGCGCAGCCTTTAGAGACTCTTCTATAACATCAACGGCTTGCTCGTCGTATTCAAGAGGAACATATGCGTCGTACTATGGAGTAATTTTAAATAACAAATTTGTATATTTTATTAAGGTAAAAAGTGTAGTTATTATCCACTTACCGGCAGAATACTTTTCTTTTCGCTGAAACATAATATTGGAATATTTACGTCATACTCAATTTCATAGTATTGGAAATTACATTTCAGCTGCTGATGCTTCATAACATGACCCAAAATTTGCATGGACAATATACCATTACTGTTCAAAATATCAGATTTAGTAAAGGTCTCATCTATAACTATGTGTGTTTGTGGTGCAAGTTGAAGCATACCAGATACTAATTTGTTGGTTTCGTAATCTTTCCTATAGTCAAGTTAAAGAAGTATAAATTAATATGCGCTTACATTTGATAATGATATTTACTTTGGCCCAAAAGTTGAATCGTTCAATGTCTCTGCCGTCATTGGGATCAAGTGGCTGGCTGGTATTAGCAAATCTAATAGATTGTAAACTTGTTTTGTATATTCTGGAAATCGACTTTGTGGTATATTGAAAATATTTAGTAGAAACCTTCCAAGGCATCGAGCGTCTGCTCGGCAATACCTACGAATATAAAATAACAAGTAAATGCATGTTTCAACTTATTTACTTTACTTTAGTTCAGATGAAAGGATTAATACGCATTCAGCCGCATGCACAGACTTTTTTTATATTGTAACTACAGTTTCAAAGACAAAAAAATACTTACACAGAGGATATAAGATGTGATAAGAGGTAATCGGCTGCTATGGTGTCGTTAAATAAGCATAGCTTTAGAAAAATGCGTAGTTCATTGCCAACCAAAAGTATATTAAAGTCCTCAGCTGAACCATTGTTACCACTTTCTTTCAAAGGTGATAACAGTCTTTCATCCAACAATGGATTGGGATGTGGTAGATCATGCACAGCTATTGCATGGAGGCGTGGTATCAGTGACGGTGGAGGGTTTTGTGCCTGAATCTCGTTAATGTTATCGAATGCATCGACATCCATAGTTGATGCGTCTAAAGCGGGATTAACAGACAGAAACCCAATCACATCAATAATGGTATTCAATTTATATTTTTCGAAGTCATTATAAATTTTGATCATGCAAGCTTTGCTGGGGCGATTTGGTATCGGCGAATTTAAATGGTACTCCATACCAATGATGGTATTTGAACTGCGTTCTGTCTCATTATTTCCAGTAGTTGATGTTTCTTCAGTACGTTTGCGCTTACCGGCATCAGATTGTATACACTGTTCAGCAGCGGATTCTATTTCCACATCCATGCAATCGTCTCCTGAGGGTGCAGCACGTTTTTTAGCTCCTTCGCTCGCCACTTCCATCATCATTGGTTTCGGCAAATTATAACTATTGCACTGAGATTCATAGTCATGACACCAATCGTTAAGGCCGGGAATAGATATGACGAAGAATGTGCGGCGTTCACCATGAACATTTGCCTTTGCATTATGATTTACACGCTCGTCATCATTTAATAACAAACAATCACGATATTTGCCTTCTTGTACTCTGGATGTGTTATCTTCTTTTGTGACTTCATAGCGTTCCAAGTACATTTCAGGATCTTGCATATCTTGAATCATACCTCGGAACCTAACAATAGCCATATCCTTCAACTCGTGCAATGGGGTGTAGTTTAGCAATGGAATTCCAGTCCATCGCTTTGGGTCCTCCAGTGATTCGATAAAGGCATTTCCATCATTACTTGTTAGCTGCTCTGGTGAAAAATTTGCGCTCAAAGCAGGCATTTTCCTTACTTTATTTTCAGGAACGGTGTATAGCCCAAAATATATGCTCACGTATTGATTACACCAAAAAACAAAAATCACAGATATTTTGCTGCGATGCGGAATTGGCGCCAATCAATAAAGTACGTAATTAAGTTGCCAACCATACGATCGAAAAAGTTCATGCTAGTTAGCAAAATAAGTTATCGATTATAAATACACACATTCCTGCAAACGAAAACAAAAATCCAATTCACACTTTTAATCATTGTGAATATATACAAGTGAGAAGGCTAAGATTTTTCACTTGTATATATTCACAATGCTTTTAATGATTCCGCACGTACGTATTCATCCAAGAAAATTTGATTTGATGTTAGCTCCGAAGTGCAACGGACAAAGAATGTATGTATTACAGGAGAATAAAGAGTTCTTTTTATTCTTTTCCATAGATGCAAAAAATCGAAGCAGAGAAGTAGTCATTTTATACCCGATGTCCATACAAAACTAGCCTCAAACAGGCCAATTGTTTGAGTTAACTGCAAGGTTAACTTTTATAACATAGCTATGAAAATATATCAATCTTTATATTAAAAAAATCCCTCACGTCACTGCAAATAAAACTACATATAATAGACTATAAAACGTATTTCGATCTAAAATATATCGATATCCGAAATCCGAATAATCGCCGGATTATTGCCTATCGGAAAGAATGTTTTCGGTTTTGATTTATCGATTAAATACCAAAAATCTTGCGTCCTATTTGTGAATGTATCCAGAGAATACAGAAATGTAGAAATTTGTGTCTTGTTCTAAGCAATTTGCAAGTTATATTTTCTAAAATTTTTTAATAATACGACACGATGATGGCGCGACGGGGTGGAAAGCGCATACGGATGAATGATCCACCTCCTGAATATGAGGAACACGGGTGAGTAAATATGCATTAAATTCGTATTTTGTTTTACTGCACTTATAATATATTTGGAAACGCTAGAATTTTGCTAAATATTTATTGGGGGTAGTTCAAAACAATTAATTTTGCACACACAACCTTGGCGTTAATATACTTACTTCACTTTTATCTGGCGATTTGATCTACGATGGCGCAATTTTCCTTTGCATTATAAAAGACTACCAATGTAGGGTACCCGATACCACGTATAAGATACAAGCGGATTTTACCCCAGCCAAGGGTCAGAATGTGTACGCCGACAGCAATAACCTGAGCTCGAAAATAAACGGTTATCTATCTGATCTCGCTCATTTCTTCACTGAACGGAACATGATTCCATAACCCACCAAATCTTCTGCGACCCTATTTACCACATTGATAAAGGAGGTCTGGAGGAGATCAGCAAGCAGTTATTAGTTCGGTGTTACATTCCAGGGCACCCAAATATGTTCTTAAATGGATCTGAGATTAATCACGGGCACGTCGCCCCGTCAATGCTGTTGTTGCAGTCAAACCCCCACCAGATTACTGCCTGCATATTGTATTAGAATTAACTCCTTGACATTCCGAATATATGTCCGGCAGGTGGAGAATACCCACACTATATCAATTACCTATTTACATGTCCCTGCACACCTACTCATCTAACACCCGTTTCCCTATGGTCAGACACTGTCGAAACCGCTCGTTTCTTGGGACTCCCCTTAGATCAATTTGAAGATAACGTTCATTGGTAAGCTGATATTGCAGAATGCAGCTTACCGCTACAATAACGACAACAACCTAGCCAGCGAAGCCGCTGGCTTAATTCGCAGAACTACATATGTATGTTCATGTCGCCATATATATATGTATGTACATATGTACATAACTCATACAGCCCATCGCTCCATCGTCTGCGGTATTTGACAACGTCGTCAAAAATCAGTCGGATAATCTTCTTCTCGAACACAGCGTTCGTCCAATGATGACAGCGTCCATGCGTTTGCGCCATACAATAGCACAGGTATGATGAGAAACTTATATAGAAGAGCTTTGGTTCGCCGAAAGAGGGCTTTACTACCCAGTTGCCTACTCAGCCAAAGGTATCACATGATAGTAAGAGAGATTATCCGTAGGATAATTGTTGTTGTTGTTGTTGTTGTTGTTGTATCGGCTAGTCACACCCTGGTCGTTGTCGTCAAACTCATGTAGGAGAGGCCTAGGAAACGAATAGTTTCGACGAGTTCAGCCCAGAGAGAGCGGGGTAGTAGTGACTGTCGAGAGTAGGCCGAATTGTAATTGAGTCTTATTATTGTTTTATTGCATTTAGTAAAAAAGCGGTTAGATGTGTTCCAATTCTCCTTATAACTCTCCATTATAGTACCTTTAAAACAAGTTAAAGGCAATGTATATAAGGGTGGTACTTCAGCAATCAGCGGTAATGTTAGTGCGTCTTTTGCCATACGGTCAGCATACTCGTTTCCATGGATTCCGCAGTGACCCGGTATCCATATTATGTTAACTTTGCCCCGGATAACAGCATAAGATATTCTCCATACACTTATATAACGTTCCGGTAGCGTAGAACCGACAGTGGGAACTGCTTGCTGAGCATGAGGTTGTGCTCCTTAACTCCGAGCACATTTACCTCTTGGTGTAAGTGTTCGTGAGGCGACTTCGGCAGGCATTCCGTCACTGTGCGAAGTGCAGCGTTTTGGCAGGTCTGCAGCTACACCCATGTGTTCTATTGGTTCCGGGCTGCCACTGGTTCTAATATAAACAAAGACCTCCTTATAAATTATTTACTTACATAATTGGCGCTATTGTGAAATTTAGTTTGGGGTAGAGATAGCCGCGGGACTAAATATTCAACTCCTATTCCGCCCATTCCGACAATCACTTTTTTAGGCCTGTGCGCCCATACCGACTTTTTTTTTTAATTTGTCCAGACGGTCCCAATATGAGTTTCAAATAATAATTTTGGAGCTCTAGCCCAGTTTCAATTTTTGGAAAGTAGTGGGGACAACAACAACTGACAAAGCAATAGAAGTTATAGCTGCTATTTCGGAGGTCACCAATGCTTCTAAATACTCTCTGTATAGAATTGAAGGCCCCTGATTCAATTAATTAAGTTTTGGTAAATAAGCAAATAAGTTTGGAAGTAGAAATTGGGCAAAATTGAGCCCCCTACTCGGGTGTTCTCATCTTTTGAAAATTTGGTTTAAACATTGAACTAGATTTTTTTTTTTAAATTTATGCATTTCAATTATTACAAATAAACCAAATATGAATGAAAACCTAAATCCATGCAATATATAGGGAAGCTTTAAATGAAAGCACATCAGATGGTGATAGCCCTATGAAGCGAATGACTCGCCTTCGTGCGCGAGGAGGAGTGCGTGACAAGCCGCCAATCATCGATGACGATGAAGACGACTTCTTCGCGCCCGTGGCACGCAAACGAAAACCGCCAGGACCACGCAAACCGCCAGGAGAACGACGCGAACGCGTGGAGCGACCACGAAAGGAGCATATCGAAAAAGAACAAGAGCGCGTAGATATGGAGCGTGACGTGACTACAGATGAGAACAGTTTGTACTTCATTGTGCGGCATTCCAAGTCCGCAATAGCAGTAAATAATGATTGAGCCTATGTCGAACTTTTTAAAATTTAAATTATTGTTTCAGAGCATTGTCGATGATTGGATTGAAAAATACAAACAAAATCGTGATTCGGCGTTAATAGCCCTTATGCAATTTTTCATAAATGCAAGTGGTTGCAAAGGTAAAATATCTGAAGATATGCCACATCCAATGGAGCATACTGCCGTAATACGTAAAATGACTGAGGAATTCGATGAGGTAACCACTAATTCATATGTATATGTATATTATATGTATATGTATATATTAGTTCTTAAATGAAGGAAGGTACCAGATTTTCTAAATCTCAAACCCTATATCGGGACTCAAAATATATACTACTATTGCCAAAGATATGTATAACATAAATTTTGGTCCTAATTGGTGACGGCAAAGGTGTGTCGCACAGGGATCAAAGTTAAGATTACCCTAAGAAGGTTCAAAAAATTATTATTTTTTCATATAATACCGCAAATCGAACCTTTTTTCGAAAATATCACATTGTAATTTTTCTTTTAGTCAAATGGTAATCTGAAATTAGACCCCAGTGTGGCACGCCTTACCAGTCTCCAATCGAGATCAAAATTGATATACTATGATGTCTTCGACTATATTAGTAACGATTTTGAATATTTACCCCTGTGAAAAATACAACTTAGCCGTCTCTAAATTTAATTTTTAAGGTCACTCTAATGTATGCATATAAAGTAGAATCCGTTTATAACGACTCCGCATATAAAAAACGACGCTTTAGCGGCGTAATCTATTTACAAATTGTCAGGCCAGATTATAGAAGCTTCGCTCACCACGTCAGCCCGTGGGGGTTCAAACCCCCCAGAGGGGTTTTATATTGAAATTTACATTGTAGGTAAAGTTACAGTCTGTTACAGAACAGGAATAAACTTCTCGATTTGACTTTTCAAAAACAGTATAGACTGTAAGGTTTTTGCAAGGTCAATTGGAAACTTAATTCAATTTTAAAAAGCGCCTATGTTATGTTATAATGGGTCGTTAGATGGAAAATATAAAAAATGAGATTTACTTCATTAAGATTTACTTATGTATAAAGTTTAGAATCATCAGATATCCCGCAAAGTAATAATATTCAATGAGTGTCAAACTGAACTAAAAATCTTGCCAAATCGAACGCATTCAAATGGGAAATTCGTAATTTTTTTAAGTAAAAGAATTCGTCTCGAGCACGACCATGTAACTATGTATATACAATCTTATAATTATAACCTTATGAGTTCACCTAGTATTTATATTTAACGTATAAATATTAAACATTCGAAAGATGGGACACATGCGATTTGTGAAGATTTTTTAAGGTTTGTTCCGACAACGAAGTCCTAGATTTTTGGAATCGTGGATAACTGTAAGTACTTTATTGACAAATGTTACGATGGTGCAAGTGCAATGAATGGAGAATGTCGCGAAGTACAAGCTTTCATTAAGTAAAAATACAAACTTGCTATGTATTCGCATTGTTCAGCTCATAGTTTCAATATGGTCATTAGTGCTGCATAGACAATTTTTCCGGTCAGAAACGCTGTAGGCACAAACCCAAGTGTGCGCTATTTCTTGCAATTATCAAAAACGTTGGCTCGCACTGCAGGATGCAATTTTCAAAAAATAAAAGCCTTCAAGATGATTCAAGGACAAATTTAAAATCAAGACTCGATTAAGCCATAAAGTTACCAGATGCAGAAAAGAACGAATTAATAGTAATGCAGAAGAATATTTCAGAACGATTTCCAAAAGGTGGCGGCCGCCGAATACCAATATCGAAGTGAAGAAACGCAGAATAACTTCTCGTCAGATTCATCGGTGCAATGTGGAGGTTAACGACATTGAAGAATATTATCGGATTTGTACTTACATACCATATCTGGATTTATACATACGTAACTCATCTTGAAGACCGTTTTTGAAGCACCGTGAAAAATACTTAAAAATACTTGAAAATACTTAAAGTCGGCATCCATAGCGCTTTGACATTAAAAAAAGATATTGAAGTGAGACTATCACTGTCCACTGTTATGAACAAAGCCGAGTATGACGTTATCTAAGTTGAGACTAGCACTGTCCACTGAAATGAGCTGATCCAAGAGTAACGCGATGTGTACTGATGGCCACTTTGTCCGTATTGAGACCTCGCCAGTCTCAGCAGGCCCTAAAAGTCGGCGCTCAATGGACAGTTAAAATTTATGCAAATATAACTTATGCAGTATAAATAATATTTTAAAATTGTACTTTTAATGAATTTTGTATACAGTTAGTTATTTTAATGTGTACAAATTTAGAAAAAAAGGAAGTAAATTATTGTATAGTTGTTGTAAGTTTTAGGCCTAAAAAGCCGTAATAATAAATAAATAAATAAATAAAATAAAATCGACTGTACTTAATTAACATTCATCGCTACATAAAAGTAGATGTAAACGCAATTTTAGCTTTGACCCGAATTATTGTAATTTGTACTTATAATACTATTTATGAATTAAATATATGTATTTTTTCACATCCATATGTAGAATAATAGATTTCCTTAAATAACTTTATCCATTTTATCAAATAAAGTGGAACGCCCCCTAAAACAAATCATTGCACGGGCCTGCACCATGTTGATACATGTTAGGCAGTGATTGAACATCGAAGGCGCATATGGTGCCAGGTCTGGATAACGTGATTATTATCTTTTTCATTCGAATTTTGCTCGTCAAAAATACTTAAGTAATATGCCCTAGATAGTTAAAATGTTTGATTAATGATAACTGATTCTATAAATTAAAAAGAGGAGTTATGTTTATACGACATCCAATTAGTTCGACGTATTTTCACTGGTCCCTTTGAAATCTTTATAATCGGATTCTACTGCACTTCGTTTGTACTGAAGTTTCTGCAATTTTGCTTTTGGCGTTTCCTTTTTAATTCAACAGGAAAGCGGGGAATATCCATTGATAATGCCTGGACAACAATGGAAGAAATTTAAAATGAATTTTTGCGACTTTGTCCAAACTTTGGTAAAGCAGTGTCAATACTCTATCATATACGATCAGTTCCTTATGGATAATGTGATATCACTTTTGACGGGTCTCTCCGATTCGCAAGTGCGTGCCTTCCGTCATACAGCAACATTGGCGGCAATGAAACTAATGACAGCGTTGGTGGATGTTGCTTTGTTGGTCTCGAATAACTTTGAAAATGCGGCAAAACAATATGAAGCGGAGCGTGTTAAGGTATAAGAAGCATAATTTTTTTTATTGGACTTTCAATATACATATGTACTTAAAATATTGTTTTGTTTAGTCACGAGATCGTCGCGCTTCGGATCGCCTGGAGTCTTTAATGACGAAACGTGCTGAGCTTGAGGAGAATATGGATGAAATTAAGAATATGTTAACCTATATGTTTAAGTCCGTTTTCGTACATCGTTATAGGTAATATACATGTATAATATGCTTGAGGAATTTGAATTACTTGTTGTAATCGTTTAGGGACACTTTGCCAGATATACGTGCAATTTGTATGGCTGAAATAGGTGTTTGGATGGAAAACTATCCACAAAATTTCCTCGATGACTCGTATCTAAAATATATCGGTTGGACATTACATGACAAAGTAGGTGAGGTTCGTCTAAGGTGTCTGCAAGCTCTACTACCACTATATGACAAAGAAGAACTTAAAGGAAAACTGGAGCTTTTTACATCGAAATTTAAAGATCGCATTGTTGCCATGACTTTAGATAAGGAGTTTGAAGTGGCAGTACATGCAGTTAAGCTGGTGATCAGTATTTTAAAGTAAGACATTTAAAAATAAATTTGGATTTTTTGCGTATTTAAAAAATGTTTGCTCGTTCATAGGATCCATCCTGACATTTTGGCCGATAAAGATTGTGAAATAGTTTACGAGCTGGTATATTCATCCCATCGCGGTGTTGCGCAGGCAGCAGCCGAATTTTTAAATGTACGTCTATTTCATTTAACCGCTGATATGGAAGAGATCAAAACCCGACGTGGTAAATTACGGCTACCAAATACTCCACTGATACGAGATTTAGTGCAGTTCTTCATTGAATCTGAACTGCACGAACATGGTGCCTATCTGGTGGACTCTTTTATAGATAATAATGCCATGGTCAAGGATTGGGAATGTATGACCGATCTACTGCTCGAAGAGCCTGGACTCAACGAAGAGGTACTAGACAACAAACAAGAATCAACACTTATCGAGATAATGGTTAGCAGTGTAAAACAATCAGCGACAGGCGAAGCGCCTGTTGGACGTGCAAGTAATCGTAAAATAACACTCAGTTCGAAAGAACTGAAAGCAATACAGGATGAAAAAGTACGACTGACCGAACATTTTATTATAACGCTTCCACCTTTATTGGAGAAATACCAGGCTGATAGTGAAAAATTGGCTAATTTATTGGCTGTGCCCCAGTATTTTGAATTGGATATATATACCACAAATCGGCAAGAATCTAACTTGCAGGCTTTGTTGGATAAAATGAGCTATATAATGTCTGTTCATACAGACCGAGAAGTGTTAGAGACATGCGCTAAAACGCTTGAGTACCTATGCAGTGAGGGAAGTGCCACATATACCCGCTGTGACGTAGCACGTTCAAATATTATTGATAATGCGGTTAATAAATACAAGGATGCCATCGATGACTGGCGTAATTTGATTGCAGGTGAGTGAAAAAAACATATATTTATAAATACATTTTTAAAATATATTTCTTTGTTTGGAAATATCTTTGGTTTTCGATTTTTGGCCTTATTTTTTATGAATCGTCTGTATAATTTATAGAGTTTGTGGCCAAGTTTGTATTAGGAATAATATGAGAAAACAACAATTTTTCAAAGTGGTAGAAGTGATAGCTGCTATTTCGGAGATCACCTCATCTCCTCATCAGACTTCTTTCTTTCTAGACTTTTCCTGGCTTTGAACCATGGTATTTTATAAGTATTACGAAAAACCATAGGCCATTTTTTTCTCTTCTATGCTTGAAAAACAAGGTACATTCGATTCGCCACTTCCCTGCTCACGATGCCTCGCGTCCGAACAAATTTGTTTGTACAACCAACAACAACGATAGCTAGCTAGAGTCGGCGATCGTGAGTACTGGTTGATAATGATACTGGTTGAACTCATTGCATTCAATTCTGCAAACATTAGACGAGTTTTAAGCTGCACATAAACGACGATCATGTGCGCGGACGTACTTGCACTTTTGGTGCATATTTGTCCTTTGTGAAGTGCGCACATTACATTGGAAACCATATGCCAGATCCTTTATCGATTCGCCACTCGCTAACAGTTGGCGAAACGAATACGGCTGCAATACCGGCTAACGACGAATTTTTCGCTCTGAAATATAGAACACACTGACCAAGGCGAATTAATATAAGTTAATGTAAAGCGCATATAAGTAAAAATCCCATGTGTTTTGTTATTGCTCTTGATACATGTTTGACATAATCATGGAGAAGTAAATGAATTCGCTTTTGTCAAAACCAGCTAAGGCGAATTGTAATTGGCGTTTGTTTACTATTTATACTTATATTCTAGATGTTAGTGGAGGCCATTCATTTTTACAATAACGAAATAATTATTGGCTTGCATGCGAGCAAAACGTGATAAAAATATATTGGTGCGTGGTTTCATAAAACAAAGGTGCATTAATAAGCTACGAAAGCCTGCAACCTAGTGTTTTGCTTATAAAAACGTTTAATTGATAAAAGGCAACAACATTGAAATTAATTAATGATATCTTTTTATTGGGCCAATGTTAAAATTTACTTAAGTGTTTTAGCTTTTCGCGCTTTTCGGACGATTCATTTAAAATGAAACAAAGTTTATTTTATCTCCTACGCGTTTCGACGCATTTTCGAGTTATCCTCAGGGAGTATTAACTTAAAATTAGAATAACTAATTACATTTGAATAAAAACGACATAAATACATTTTTCCGGACACCACATTTAACAAAACTTTCTTTCTCGTCCCATAGCCTAAACATTATCTAATCTATCATTGTCCAATAGCTTAAACATTATTTTAATGATTAGGCCGAAAAGTTCGAAAAGCAAAAACACTTAAGTGAAATTAATTAAGTTTTCAAAACCACATATAACGTACACCTGATTCTCCTTTTACGCGGTTAACTGGGACGTACAATTTCTATAAAACACCTCGTAAAAATAAAAAACCGTCTAAAAACAAAACTTATTTGCATAGGAAATTTCTAATTCCAAAGACAAAAAAAAAAAACAATTTAATTTTCCAAAAATACTAAAAATTTTGTTTGGTGGTTCAAATCTTTTAATTTTCTTAATTATCTCATCTTTTGCGAAAATTTCATATTTCGATCCAACGCTTCTCATATACATATAATATATTACTTATTATATTACTATTATATTCGTAATACTTTCAGGCGAAGAACTACCCAATGAAGATGAAATCTACAATGTTACAATATCACTCAAAGTCATATCCATCCTATATGCTTCCCACAATCTCAATCCTTGGAATTTATTTGAATCAATCGTCCAAGACGTAGAGGAATGCCAATCAAAAGAAAATCCTGGGCGTACTCTACCCAACGAAGCGTTGGTCTACTGCATCGAAGCGTGTTACTTCTCGATAAGTTGGGGATTGTATTTTCTGGAAAATCAATGCGAAAGTAGTAATGTAGCTGCGGTAAGCGCAGAGTTGCGTGATATTTTTGTTAAATACATGGCAGCTTGTTTTGAATTAACACGTGATGGGCCAACAGAACAAATCCAAGAGTCGGTTAGTGGATACCATTCCTATTTACAATCACGAAGTATATACATTTAGCTATCCTTTAGGCTTACCAATCCATCTGTGATCTGCTCATCGTATTTTCGGACCAACTATCGAAAAATGAAAATGAAAATATACGCGCTTTGGAATATAAGTCAACACTGGACGAGCAGTTAATTCTAAATAATTTTATACAGCATTATGTTTTTACAATCAAACAAGAAGGTATCTAAGAACTTTAAATTTTTTTTAAGTTAAAGTGCGTATATTTCATTGCAGTTGTTCAAGACGAGACACGAATCGAAGAATTACACAAAAAACGTAATTTCCTGGCGTCATTTTGCAAACTGGTCGTTTACAATATTATTCCTACAAAGAGTGCAGCTGGCATGTTTAAACACTATGTGAAGGTGAAAAATTATAAACAAAAATTCATTTCCATAACAAACAAAAAATATCACTTTTACACTTTTAGTGTTATAATGAGTATGGTGACATCATTAAAGCCACTCTTGGGAAAGCGCGTGAAATTAATAAAATAAATTTCGCCTTGACCTTGCTCCTCAGCTTAATTGCGGTATTCAAAGATTTGCAACAGCAGTCTGAAAATGGCATAATTTCCAAAAACTCACACGATTTCTCCGACCTAAAAGAGTTGGCTAAGCGCTTTGCGTTGACTTTCGGCTTTGATGCTATTAAAAATCGTGAACCGGTCATCGCCCTACATCGAGCTGGAATACTCTTTGCCGTCGGCGATATACCTGAAGACCCAGTGGCGGCACCGACACGCCTCTTATTTCTTGAAGTATTAAATGAATTTAATAACAAATTGCTAAAACAGGATAAAAAGGTGATATTGAGTTTCCTGGACCGACGTATATCACCGGGTATGCCATCGAGCAGAGCAGAAGAATGGCAACCGCTTGTACTGTATCGTAATTCGTTACTGCACGGCGAAACCGATCAAGCGCCTGTAGCGAAGCGAGCGTATGCGCGAAAACGACGAGACCACGGTAATAAATTCATTTGTTTTTGCTGTATCTACATATATTGAGTTCAGTTCGAATATAATTTCCTTAAAAAAATGCGATCTTTTTTTTTCAGATGACGAAGACGATGAAGATGAATATGAAGAAGACCATAATGAAGCCTAGGTTAAATTAGAATTAATAATAAAGAAAAAATATGAATTCGCCATAAATGTGTTTTGGTTTTGTTTTCATGGCGTCAACTCCTTTAATAGCTCAAGCCAAGGTGTATCCATAGAAGGTGATAGCAAGATAAACAAGGCGAACCCGCTATGTATTTATATTTTGCGTGCGAAATTCCAACATCTGAATTTCCCCAGTCTTGCTCATGTACCGTGAATTTGGAAAGCAGAACAAGTTTTCGGCTCGTGGGATGCTATCAGCAAAAAAGCTAGAAGCAAAAAAAAAAAGAAATACATGTGAATTTAGCTGTTGGGGATTCGACTTGCGAGGAAAACATTTTAACACGAATGATGCAGTTTTAATACATTTTGATAGCAAAACTGCATTCTATTTTGTAATACACTGTGAAAAAAATATTATAGTAAAGCGAGAATATTTTCAAAAATGATAAAAGTGCTTTGAGATTTACTTTTCACCTTATAGTTCTAGCCAATAACTTTTGGACCATACTACGTATTTACATACATATGTATGTATATGCATACATACATATATTTTTTCAAATGATTTAAAAATTAAATATAAAATCACAACAAAATACGCTTGCTAGCAAATTCGTTTGCTCTGCCAATTCCCTCCTCTAACTGTTCTTCAAACTGCGTAGATACTTTTTTTCCTTTCATATTGCACACTTCTGCGGAATTTTGTCCTTTTGGTGCAGCAACTTGTGATTTGAAAACGACGGCGAACTCTCTCAACCATTGTTCGGCATCGAATTGGTCACTCACAAATTTCTGTAAATAATTATTGTAGTTATAGAATTATCATGCATACATAAATATTTTTGAATTGCATACTACCTTGGGAACACAACAACGTGCCTTAACAATACTATCACACATGCTAGCTACGAGTATTGGACGATCGGCGCATAGTTTTGTAGCTCTTTGCAGTGGCACCTCTTCCACCAGTGCTGAGCTAGTGATGTAGTGTACAATAAATGGATGGGTCTCAAACGATTTTTCCTGAAGTAATGTTATCATTTCCACTTCAACAAATTCTCTGATATTAACGAATGTACTAGGTCACTCACTATCAAGTAATGGTGTCTAAACATTTTACTTACTTTAAAGTTGTGCGGGTTGTTTCTTTGAGCCTTTTGAGTATATCGCCAATACGCTCTAACGTATCGATTTTGAAAGCGTATGGCAGAACAGCTTCAGTGTGTAATAAATTATGGCGTATCTTTTGTAATTCGATCTCTGTAGCGTTTGTGAATTCGTCAGTCTGGAACTGTTCGTCCAGCATATTAACACGATGTTTCAACAGTGCCGCTGTTTTTAAAGCCTATAAAAAAAAAATCGAAAATAAATAACAGCCATATGTATGAATTTATCCATACATTTTCCGCAACAACTCCAGCGACTGCTGTAAAAGCAAATCGTGCACGATTGGTTTGCCTAAGGTTCGTAATTGTAAAGTATTCTAGCTCCTGAGTATTTGTAACATGCGTTCCACAACATAACTCCCTTGAATGCAATTGTGGATGTTCACATTTTATGCTAATCAAACGCAAACCAGACTCTGGATATATTTCACCAGGCACCATGGTGATGTCGTCTTGCTGCAATACTTCACTTGCATTTATATTAGTTACGTCTACTGGCACCTTAGCGTTAATAGTTTGCCTGTTGGTTTAAATTTTCAAATAATTTTGTTTTAATTTATTTTATTTCATTTACTCGATTTGTGTTTAATTTCGATTTTACCCAATTAAATCTTCTATATGAATAACATCTTCCTTCGCTATACGTTTGCCAATTAAGCCAACTTCAAACTTGAAATTATCACTCGTTACAGCACTTGATACTTGATAGGTGATTTTCTTAAAGAGCGACCGGATGGCAGCATTTAATAAGTGAGTTGCTTAAAATAAAGACATAAAAATGGAAATATATAAACCGCTATGCATGGATATTGAAAAACGTTGCCCGAGTACTCAAAATTAACGGCAGACTCATAACAGTTATTAAATTAGACATATTTTTTATTCCCACACCAAAAAATTAATTATATCCTAACGGTTTTTTACATTGCTTTGGCCTACTCTGAAATGCCTTGAGATTGTGTTACTTTATAATGCCTCATTCAAGGCGAATCCATACAAAGTGGTGTTATAAATACAACTACAAAATTAATATGTATTTTGTTTTTGTTTCTGCGTAAGATTTGTCAAAATTTAAATACATTTTGTTTTTGCTTTTACGGCTTTTGAAAGTTCATACGCAAAAGCAAAAACAAATCCCCTTCTATAAATTCGCCTTGAAACATATCTTTATGTTTATTTACCGTCTGTATAGTGGAAAGGTGATGTGATTGTTCAGGTATGAAGTTTTGCTACTCAAGAAAAAGTTAAATAAATTGCTTTTTTATATGTGAGAAATAGTATAGTATAGTATTTTAAAATTGAATATTTCTATGCAAACAATCTCCACCGAAGAGTTGACTTTCTTTACTTGTTTATATCAAAAAAATTAATTAATACTACGGTAGACTTTCAAAATGCAACTATAAATTCCCTATTGCCAAATTGCAACTCTAGATTGAGATCAACCCAGACATACTTAATGCGTGTCCGGCATATGATAACTCCCCGCACGATACAGCTCCCCTTTTCACATGCCCTTTAAAACCGACTCATCTAACCCCCTTTCCCTTTGGTCCGAGAATGTAGAAACTGCACGTTTCTTGGCCCTCCCTCTAGATGAGTTTAATGATAACGACCATGGTTGAACCGATCTTGCAGGGTCTGAGTAACCGTTACACGAGCAACAACAACCAGCTGGACAAAGGAGGTCAGACTGGATCTCAACATCCATGTCGATGGCACCCCTATTCTGACGGTTAATCACCTAAAGATTTTGGGGTTTATATTTCACAGTAGGACTAGGTGAAGCTGCAGACCTGCCAGAATGTTGCATTGCGTACAGTGACGGTATGCCTCCTGATGTCGCTAGAGGAGCACTTACACCAAGAGGTAACTGGGTGTCACCGTTTGAGGTACCCAAATGGCATCCGCTTGCCGACGAGCCATCTCTCAGGCACATCAGAAGGCACTTCCTCGAACTAAATGACGAGATATAGCCACACATAACCCAGCCACTGGATCCGACAGCGTACCAGAAGGTCCTAAGCAACATCCACTAAGAGATAGTCACTACCACCATCGTCTCTCGCCTTGTCAATGGCGTAATAGGAGCCCAACCACCACCAATTTCAGATGAGGGGTCACTGCTGCTTCGCGAGTCCCGCGTCGTTCTGGCACAATTAAGATCTGGATATTGTAGAAGGCTTAACTCCTACCTATCCAGAATCAACCCCGACATACCAAACATATGTCCAGCATGTGGAGATTCTTCGCACGTTAGCAAACACATATTTACATGCCCTCTCATCATCTAACTCATCTAACACCCCTCTCCCTCTGGTCCGACCCCGTCGAAACTGCACGTTTCCTGGGCTTCCCCCTAGATGTGTTTAACGACAACGACCATGGGTCCGTTCTTTACAGGGCGATACTAGCCGCAACAACAACAATAACAACAACAACAACAATAACACCGAGAGTAAGGCGAGTTACATCCTGTCATCAAATACTCATTCAGCGCATTCGTATTTGTGAATCCACATAACTGGTGACTGCTATAATTTTGAAAAATTAAAGGACTTCGTGTACTTTGGAACCAACGAATAATTTACCTTTTCAGTCCGTTTTATTGTATAACACAGGCCCATGGGCACTAACACCTTCGGATGATCCTTACAGTGTTTGAGAATTGTATCTTTATGATATTCTATTAGAACTAAAACTAACTAACTAAATAAGTAGCCTAACATCATCATCAATTAAACTATTTTCGGAAAATGTTTTTCATAAATATTTTGTAGCAACATACCTGTGTGGTGGCACATGGTTTTTTGACGATGAAAGGCGTCTACCGAAATTTGAAGCCGCGCTCCCGTTTTCAATATGAATTCTTTTTCAACTTTCGGTAATTTACAAACATGCACAATGCAATCATTCAAGCATTTAACATCTACGACTTCCAGTGGATGTTTAGCATTATCCGTTTCGGATGTCAATAAAATTATTCCGAGATCCGCTTGTTGACCACCCGATTCAAAATAGAAGTTGCTAGAGTCTGTTATAATATATAAAAATTCGTCATCGGGCATTGAACTATTTAATAGCACTGTGTCCGTTGATGTGGCTCGATAAACTATACCCTTCACTCTGGCAGAAAGAATAGGAATATTGTACATTTTATTTTCCACATCATAATTGTAATTGTATTTCCAACTGTTATCCGTGGGTTTTAGTTTTTTTGTGAGTTGAATGAGAGCTTCGTTAGTCCGGCGTTGTTTTTCTAATTTATCTTCACAATCATCTATTTTGCCACTGGGCGAAATCTTAGATTTGAACTTAGCATTCGATATTTCTGTTAGATATCCACGTAAATCACATTCCATGTTTTCTAATTCCGCAAGTTTTTTGAAGTTCTCTTCAGTCAAACCATAAGTGTCCGTAAGTTTGTAGAGAAATTTACCTGGTAATACATTGTTTTTAAAATTTCCTTTTTGCGCTTGAAAATCACGGTAAGCGGACACAAAACCTGGACATTCCATTAAGTCAATATTCTCCAAGTTAGGAAACTCGGTTAGTATCTGTACGAATGCTTTCGAAGAGCTTTGTCGAAGTGCCTTAAATACTTCTTGCTCATGTTCTATTAACTCGAGTACGGCGCTCTGCTTTTGATACATTTCAGGATACGCAGTACCTATAGTTTCTATAATTACAGGTATAAGTTGTGTTAATAATTTTTCATTTGAAAAAATGTTTTCGCTAACGGTGAACGCTTTGCGTATAACTCTTCGAAGCTTTTGACTAAATAAAAAAATGGAATTTTCTTAGAACATTCTCAAAACGGAAATTGGAAAAAATACATACTTTTGATCAGGTAACATGCCATCCGACAGACACGCCGTTATCATGCGGGCGTGATCTGCCAAAATTCTATATCCTGTGTCCAATGTAGCGATTTCGGTGGCAGTTGGAAATATGCCACCATAGTGAGGAGCATTTGTAATCTGGAAATAATAAGAATTTATCCAGTTTTAATATATTTCATTATAAAGAAGATAACTAACTACCTTCTGAATAGCGTTGAAGATGGGAGTGAAAAGATCTGTATCGTAGTTGGATGATTTGTGCTGTAAAATGGCAGTTAATCGTTCAAAACCCATGCCGGTGTCCACATGTTGAGCGGGCAATTGTGTAACTGATCCATCTTCGTTGCTAAAATTAAAATACTCCTACTGTGCCTATATAACTTATGATATTTAAAAAAAAAAATCATATATACCGATTGTATTGGATAAACACTAAATTCCATAATTCTGTTAAATCTGGTCTATCGGCATTAACGAATTTCGCACGATCATGCCCGTTGCTTGTTGTGTGACAATGATCGATATGTATTTCAGTGCACGGACCACAAGGCCCAGTGGTTCCCATCTCCCAGAAATTTTCCCGACAACCAAATGGCAGGATGCGTTCCTTAGGAAATCTATTTCAAATTTTTATTTATATATAAATACATAACTTAATGCCCCCTGATCGTAAATGCTACAAACCCCAAACTGCGCCAAATCTCGAAGCATTCCAAATCGGCAGGCAAACCAAGTACCTTATCGCCTGCAAAGTAAGTTACATACAGTCTTGTAGGATCGATATTAAATGGGCCACGTAAAAGTTCCAAAGCCATTCCGCAAGCCTCAGACTATTGGTAATTAGAATTAAAACAAATAAACAATACTTATGCAATCAAGCACACCTTAAAGTAATCTCCAAAAGACCAGTTTCCCAACATCTCGAAGAATGTGTGATGATAGCCATCTTGTCCGACTACAGAGAGATCATTGTGTTTCCCACCAACCCTTACACACTTTTGTGAATTGGTTACCCGAGTATGGGGTGGCTGAGCCCTGTCCAAGAACACTGATTTAAACTAGAAGTATTCCAATACTGTTATAGTTAGGCGGTTGAATCTAGTAAGCTCTTTAATATACACCTGGTTCATGCCGGCATTAACAAAAGCAACAGTGGGATCACAGAATGGTACCACCGGGCTAGAACGCACAAATTTGTGGTCGTGATTTATTCTGAAGTATTCAATGAAAGTTTTACGGATTTCACGTGAGGAAAGCACCCGTTGCAGCTTCTTCGCCGAAGAGTACATTGCGCTGCAGTAGTACACTTTAAATTAAATAATGTTCTTATTGTTCATTAATCTATTTTACAACTACACTATGTTAAAAGCCGGAACGGGCACCCATTCCAAAGTCGATGGGCCATAATAACAAATACAATGACATCAGTGTTGCCGAGAGTATAAAATATACACCCCTATGCTGAAATCCGTCGTAACTACGAATTTGCTACGAATCGTAACATCGGCTTGCTCAAATCCGAATTGCGGAATCGTAATTTCGAAATTCGTAATGTTGGTATGCCTGAATCCGACGTAGCTGTCATTTCATTGCATTTTTCGGAGATTTTGTACGAATAGCAACTGGTGTCGGAACTTAGCAAATTCAAAACAATAATAATAATAAAATAAATAGTGTACACGGAAAACAACGAACAAATATTCAAGTTAAATTGTGAATAGAAAAAAGTGGTGTATTAATAAATATTTTGCAAAATATTCATGACATGAAGAGAGAGTCTCTGCGCGAGAAGAAACGGCACAATAATGAAATGGAGGCCATGAAAAGAAAGGAGCTTGCCTTGCAGCAGAGGCTACTGCTATTGCAAGAAAAAAACCTTCAGCAGTGAGACCAGTGCGAATATATTTATTAAAGTACTGAATTCAACTGTTTATTTAGTTTTAAGAAATTGATTTATGATACATTGTTTTTTTTAATAAATTTGCATCGTCTCGTAATAATCTCCTCTGCATATTCATGCAACTGTTGCTTATAGCATATTCTTCCTCCTGGGACAAAAGTGCAGCGGCTACAGAATCCATTTTATTTTAATTTAATTAAAAAACTTGCTTACAAATAACTAATAATCGCTGGTCTCAAAATTCACTCTTCACTTTGTTTATTTCACTTTATTTTAAGAACTTCGAATTTAATAATTTTAGTTGGCAACGCGGCCGTGAGTTACGAACGGATTTCAGCACACCATTTTCGAATTGTTCGGAGCGGAGCTACGAATTCGTAGGCTACGAAAATTCGGATTTCAGCATAGGGGTGTATAACTCGTCTGCTGGATTATAAAAATCGACTACTCCTTAAGCTTCTGTTATATTTACTTTGCAAAAACTTACTAAAAACTTGCAAGAAACTTACAAAGTTGGAAAAATTGAGAAAGCGAAAATGACAGTTTTTTTGAGGGGAAGTTGTGAGTTTTTATTGAATAAATTTTTACTCTTACCAGTACGAAAAACAGCTGATTGAAAGTATTTAGTTGATAACAAATATAAAACAATTATTAAAAGGTTAAATATTTTAATTTAAAGAAAGGCGAAAAGGAAGGCGATGACTAAGCATATAAAATTAAAACAATTTTATGAAGTTTTTGTGTGCTGTAACAACTTACAACTTTTTTCTGGTTTTGCGTATTTTTATTACAAATCATGACGTATAATAGCAAATCACGGCGTATAATCAAATTGCCATCAAACTCATTCGCCTATATACAATTTTTTTACTAACACAGTCTCGTAATCAACAAATTGATGCATGGAAGATTGCAAATAAGGTATTCTCTATCTATCAAAATTAAATATTAAAAAATCTACCATTTTGGGAGGGCTTTATGTAAATGCCAACACTGAATTCCATATGTAAAGCTTGTCGCGTTACCAACCATGTACCAGTGACTTTTAGAACAAATCGCTTTACTCCACATCAGCACAAACAAAACTATCGATAGATAGAACTATCGAATTCTAAACGTGAAGATACTTAATTTTAGTTCGTCACATTTTGTTAGTAAAAGAGGATGAATTGATGGTATACATTAGATTTTGTACTTATATCTTGAGATCATGCCAATAATTTATATAAAAATTAATATAAAGTTGGCATAAAAATAACCACAACGCCAATTAAATAATGAGGAAATCCTGAAAGTGCCTGACCATATCGAAAACAAGTTATCGATTGTAGTTACATACACAAACATTCCTGCAAAAGATGAGAAAAAGCAAATTCATACTGTTATGCTTCCGAAGAAGATTGGTCATTTAATACCCGACGTTCATACAAAACTAAGCGAATCTCCACAGCCCAGCATAAAATTCCTGACCACATCGAAAATAAGTAATCGATTATACATACATACACACCCCTGGAAAAATGTTCGGCTGAACTAAATACCTTATAAGGCAGTGTCTGCCCCAAGAATGATAGAATACAAGATTGCACCTCGGACCGTTACTCCCCTCTTTGTCGATTAGCCAGTATCCATCCGTTCGCTGATGAACTAAACCATTTTACACAAACAATAGTTATGTTTTCGTATTCTCCAGTAAAAAACTAGCCAGTAGCGAAATTTCTGAGCGTAACCAAAATTTGCTCTCAATGAGAGAAACATGCAAGAAAGTATGAAAACGCAAAACTAGCAAGTTGCAAGTTTTTGTTACAGCTGATTTTTATTTGGCGCGAAATTAAAAAAATACATACTTTAAATAAGGAAATAGCTCCACAATTCATTCACGACTACCCTTGCAAACACAAAGATTCTGGGCGTCTTACTTATACATTAGAGCCCTGCACGAGAATACTCGTTTTCGATTACACTTTGCTGTACACGCTGGACCGCTGCTGTGTTGTTCGAAGACTTCGAGCAGCGAAGCGTAGACAAGCGAGGCGGCCGACAACTTCTGCTGCAACTGCTCGCTGTGCTTCTGCTTGTATAGCAAATATGACGCGCTAGCCCAAGAAGTTGTCGAGAACTTGTGAATGTTTCGAAAACTTGTTTACGATGCCGACGCATGTATGTTAAAATTTCGTTGTGTGGAAGAAAACGCGCAACACCGTCTGCAAAAAAAATTTTCAAAAATCAGCGGTAATTTTGACCTACTTCAAACTTGCACTTTATGATACTAAAATTAAATGGGCTACCAAACTATGTATGTACCGAGAAAAATTTTGAAAACTCTCAATAAAAAGTTGAAATGCAAATAAGTATATAACTATGCACATAGGATATACATGTAGATGTGTATTTCCATTTATAGTATATACATGTACATATGTATTTAGATATTAAAAAATATAGAAATTCTTGTAAATCCTTTAATGTGTCTAATTTTTTTGGGTTACGAAGTATGTATTGAGATAAAAAAAAATCGCTACCTGTGTTAACCATTTTCACTAAACAGTTTAAAAAGTTCTAAATGCAAAATGTTTACATGTAGGTACACTAATGTATTTCAGTAGGTAGCCAATTCAATTAGTATGTTAACTATTTCCATGTACATACATACATATATGTATTTATGTATAAAATTCCATAATAGGCAAAATTTGAGGAATTTTTTGATCTATTTTCTGCATTTAAAAATGCATACACAGTACTGTTCAATATTTCGGTTACGTTAGATGTGTTTTTGCGAATTTCAACTATAATTATACAATATTTATCATGATGGAAGTTGCAGAGGCTTTGGATCGACAGGCTTCTCCTGATGAAGGAAATATTCAAGCACAAATTGAAAATGGAGAACTTATTTTGAGTGAAAAGCAAGGAAGAAGCAAAGTGTGGCAGGTTTTCGCAAAAATTAGTAAACAAAATGGAGACGAAATACAAAATTACGTCAGCTGCAGGGATTGCCAGAAAATTCTACGTTATAGAAATAAATCGACTTCAAATTTAGTCAAGCATAAGTGCTATATTTTAAAAATGGCTGCGGTTAATGAAAATAAAATTGAGGTAGATGAAGCAACAAAAACACGAATAACCAAAGTGGCTACCAAGTGGATTATCAAAAACTGCAGACCATACAATATAGTAGCTGATGATGGACTAGGAGAACTTTTAGAGCAGTATATACTAATTGGAGCAAAACATGGGGTCAACATTGACGTGAAAAAATCACTTCCACATCCAACCACGATTGCAAGAAATATTGGAGCTGTATACGAATTGTGTTTCAAAAATGTAAAGGATGAAATAAGCACTATAAAAGAAAACGGATTTGGGTTAACATCAGATATTTGGACCGATGACTACAACAAAAGGAGCTATATTGCATTAACGATGCACTTTTTGGTATCTGGCGTTTTATCAGTGCGTTTACTTGGGATGAAATCCATGGAAGGCGAAAGATGTACAAGTAAGTTGGGAAACCGTATTAATTTTGAATTAATACTGAATTTGCAACTCTAGGCGAAAATGTATATACGAAAACAAAGAAGCTTCTTATGGACTTTGGCTGTGAGTTTACACAAAAATCTGTTATAGTAACGGATAGAGGCACAAATATGATAAAAGCATTCCGAAACACGCAACATATAGCCTGTATTAGTCATCTTTTAAACAACGCCTTACAGAAGTCAGTGGAAGAAGTTTTCGAAATCGCTGAACTAAGTAACTCTTGCACAAAACTAGTAAAATTTTTCAAAAAATCTGGCTTAAATAATAATTTGAGTACATCGTTAAAAAGCAACTGTCCAACGCGTTGGAATACAGTGTTTTATATGCTAAGATCAGTTGAAAATAACTGGGAAGAATCAATGCCATCGACATAGTTTGTTTAAAAGCAGTGGTACTAACACTTCAGCCATTTGAGGAAGCTGTAAAATACTTGGAAGGGGAAAATTACGCAACACTACATTTAGTATTGGTTTACATTCACCAATTAAAAAACGAGTGCCAAACGAAAGACAGTGACTTAGAAGCAGTTGAGAGACTAAAAAAACAGTTGGAATTTTACTTGGTTACGCTGGTCTCGGAAAATACCACAGTTTTCCACAAAATTGCGCTATTCTTGTTTCCTCCGACGAATAAGCTTCTATTGTTTTCTGAAATTGAAAAACAACTAGTTGAGCAGGAATGCATAAAACTTTTAAATGGCATCCAAAGGGATGTTGGAAATATGCGAGAAGTTTGCCCGACTTTGCCAATGTCGAAATATAAAAAATTATTTTTGGATTTTGTAGAAGCTGAAAATAACTGCAACTCGGAGGGAACAATAAGCCAGGAGCTTCAAATGTATAAAGCTGTGCGAGTCATTAATAGCGAAGTCTTTAATGTATACAATTGGTGGGAAATGAATAAAAATAATTTCCCAAATTTGTACAAATTAAGCTGTACCATACTGGCTACACCTGCAAGTAGTGCTTCTTCAGAAAGGGTATTTTCAGCAGCGAAAAATCTTTTGTGTGAAAGAAGATCCACACTAAATGAATTCGCTATAAACCAAATAATGTTTTCCCATTTCAATATGGAGAAAAATGAACTTAATATCGAATTTTAAGAATATATAACAACATATGTAGAAATAAGTGAAAAATTATGTTTAATTTCAAAATAATGTATAACTGGATTCAAAATAAATGCCTAATTTTCTTAACTCATCAACGTTTTTTATCTTATGGAGGATTAATGGTGGGAAACTCACAAAGTGCGTGTTTTAATCACTAGCAATAACAAATATAAAGGGGTTTACCAGAACAATTTATTTCATTGCCGACATTACATATATTACCATATGCATGTACATACATGCATATATCGTTTGGAAGTATCGAGAGGAAAAAACTCCCTAAGTACCTGCTTTAACCTCTTTCACAAAACAGTTCTGAGTACAAAATGTTTAAATACGTGTATTTCAGTAGGTAGGCAATTCAATTAGTATGTAAATTATTTATGCATGCATATATGTAAGTACATATACGTGTGTATAGTTATACAGTATTATTTAAGCAGTGGAGTGAAAATAAATAGGCTCACTACATTTTGACAAGTTTTGACAAGTTTTGACCATTTTTAATTTGCTTGTTTAGTGTTTCCTATTATTTTCTTTTTAAATATAGCTCATAAGATATCAAAAACTATTTAAATCCAAATTTCTAACTTTATGCAAATAAAGAGAAAAACTCGGCCAAGTTTCACCTTAAATTCCAACTTTTTAATTAGTTTTAAGAAAAAATTTTGGTATGTAGTTTTGTAGTACATTAAATTTAAGTCTAACAAAATGCAAGTGCCAAGTTTCTGAAAAATCCCGCTGATTTTTAATAATTTTTTTTGCTGGCGGTGTTGGGCATTTTCTTCTATACAAAGTGTGTTCGATCATTTCTATACACAATTTAACTAGTAATATACATATGCACATATGTACATACATATGTAAGTATGTACATTTGTATTTTTGTGACCACGTGCCTACTTACATATGTACATATGTATGTGCACATGCACGCATTCTTTCGCATCGCTCAACTGGCGCAAAATAAATCCATGCGCACATACACACGTTAGGTGTTCGAAGCCTTCTAAAAAATTTCGGAAACTGTACAGTAGTTTTCGAACATTTTTTTCCCGCAAAGTTCGCTTTGAGCAAAACGAACATCTCCGAGTATGCCTGCTACTTTGCGACCGACTGTTTTCGTTGCCGATTGGCAGGCAGCAAGTGAAGCAGTTGGACCGAAAAGCAGCGAACTTTTTCGAACGGCCAAATTTGGTTCTCGTGCAGCCCTCTATTATACATATATGTAAATACATACTTATGTTCACAATAAACCTCATAAATTTAGTGAACGTTTATTTATTTACTCACTTTTTCTATTTTCCCATCCAACTCGATCTGGTTGTGTTTTGTTCACGAAATTAATTGCCAAAGTTTACTTTGTTTTTACAATAAACGATAGATCTAACACTAAAGCTTTTTTGTATATTTAAAATTTTCTGAAAAATCTATAAGACACTTTTGTAAAAAATGAAATAGCGGCATAATTTTTATACCTACCGACTCACAAATTTATTTAGAGAGTAAATTAAAATCACATAAATATTTCCAAAATCTATTTAAATAATATTTACATTTTATTTAAAACTTGGTGAATATTTACATTGGTATACATTTAGATTATAATTTATTATTACATGCAGTGAATTATATTAACAAATTTATTAAAAATACCAGCCAATAATTGCACTTCCACAAGCCGTAGAGAACAATGGACACTTTTCTGGTTCATTACTCTAGAAAATCGGATAGTTTATTCCACTATAGCAAATAATTATTTGAATAAATATGTTGCATTAAATTGATTTATGATATGATAAAATAATCTATCCACGTTTTATTAGAGCAAGTAATTTGTAGTTGATATTTATTTCATCACACTCAACAATTAATTGAACAACTGATTTAAACAAAGCAGAATGTAACTGCATCCGATTAGTTTTTGGTATGGTGCAATAAATTATTCGGGGTTTTTCTAGAGAGTTATAAACAGGATTGTATCTTTTTTGTTTTCTATGTTTGGACTTCTGTTTGAAATTTGTGTAACAGAAACGGAATGTGTATATTCAGTTTTCAAATTTTAATTATCACATTTAAATTTTTTTAAAAATACGTCATACGATGTTTGATGATGATAATAGAAAATAATGTCTATGATTACACATACAGTACTTCTTAGCATAAGTTTTAATTATTCTAGAATTAAATTTAATTTTATTAGTTTTATATTTTTTTCAATTTTGACCGGATTCGTATTATTTATGTAACACAAAATTTTGGTTAATCGAGTTAATACATCTTGTTCGATATTACATTTTACTTCCACTACATACATATATTTCTTTTCAGTTGATTTATGCAATCCAATTAACCTAAGAATTCAAAAAATATTTATCGCGTACATCTGATTACGAAATTAATGCAAATAACAAAATTTAAATCGTAAAAATAGCAATTTTAAATTGTTTATTCTCTAAACTTAATTTATAATAATTTTTCACAAACAAAACGTATACATTTTTTAATAACAATAACATTTTAAAATATGACCAAATACAATTTTTGTTCTGTTATTAATTCTCATGGATTTACATTCATATATTGCAGGCATAAAGTTCATAAGGTGGTGTTTAGTGTTTTAAATGAAGCAGATTGTAGTTTAACAACTGTTTAGATACGGTCTCCAACTGTAAGTCACTAAATAACTCCTTGTGAATTTCTTGTTTATATTATTTGTCAAATTCTCAAGGTCTCTTATTTGATGCTATTGTTGTATGTGCTATTTTTCAAAACTGTTTACTTTCGATTATTTTGCATTGTTTAAAACTATAGCAAATACAACGATCGCCAAATGTTTTTTTCTTTTGTTTATGCCCATACATAGGTTCACATAAATCTTTTCGCTCGGTTCAAAAGGTTTGCACAAAAGAAAATGAAAAAATGGGTAACCTTCTGAATGCAATTCTGAAACAAATCACATGTCTAAAACTTAATCATAAAAAGTCAAATACAAACAGAAAATAAAATAAGCACTAGTAAAAATACATACAAACAAACATAAAATAAAATATTTGACTCATTCGAGCTAAAAATTTCTCATTTATTTCATTGTAGATCATTTTACGTTTATGCCAAGTTTGATCACGTTTGAAAATGAGCTTTGTTTAAATATCTAGATCGGGTTACGTCTGATGAGTTCGTATAAATAGTACACCTTGAGCTCATATCAAAATCTAATATATGTACATATAAACATGTTTAACTTTTTGGTGGTAGCTCTTAAATATTTTTCGATTTTGTAGATGCTGTACTTATATTTGTATTGTATTACTTATAACAAGCACTGCCATAGCAATTTGCTGACGTTTGCGTAAATTTCCAGAGACTTTAGCGATATAACTATTGTATGACATGCGATAAATCTAAGTGTCACAGATATAAACAACAGTATTTGTGTATAAATTATAATCATTATTTAGAGCGGAGCTTCGTATCAGCTTCGTGAATTATTTTGGTGTCAGTTTATGTTAGTAATTAGCTGAACCAATTAATTTCTAACAACACTTCTTTAATTTTGCAACTTGTTTGAATGGAAATTATAGAGGCGATCTAAATTATCCGTATATGCTATTTTAGAAAATTTATCATTTCTATTATCTTGTTACGATTGTTGTGCATATAAGCTTTTGCATGCCATAACATATTGATTAATTTCTGATCATCTTTTTCATCCATTGCAATGTCTTCATATAGCTGTGGACTGAATCTGTCAACGAAATGGAATTTAAATTTTTAATTTAATATGAAACATATTTATGAGTTTTCGCTGAGCATACCTGTAATATGGCACACTAATGGTGCTGCACCATGCACGTGCACGATCCACAACACGACCATCGGAAGCCGTCGCTTGATCGACAAGCAAGTTGCCTAAATATTTTAAGCATAAAGATATTAGGTAAGTCTTAATAGGCGTACATATATACATATGTATATGGTATGTATCGAATTTTTTGTGGACAAAGCGTAGAGCAAAAATGAAATGTACGAAATTGCCCCAAAAAACCATAGTTATAAAATCAAACCCGAGGTTCTAATTTTCGACGAGAAGATTTGTCTAGTACTAAATATTACACAATCTTTATAGTAAACTTTTTGAAATTAAAAAAAAAAAACAAGTAAGGAAGAGTCTAAGTTCGGGTGCAACCGAACTTTAAATACTCGGCGCAATTTTTTATTTCCAATAAACCTTGCTTGTTGTATGCAATAAAACCAGTGCATGTAATAATCTTTATTTTGAAAGACTACAGGCTTTTTTTTTTTTAAATAAAAGTTAAAACGAATTGGCATGCTTTTAATATACTATGTGTTTACGTAAAGTCATATATTTGAATATCGTGTATTTCAATTTTTTTGTAAATTACAGTTATATGAGATATTGCATTGTTCTGAGCGAGGCGAATTCATATAAGGTGTAGTTACTATAGCAGCAGAATTGATTTTTTTATTCCCCTAAATGCATTTTGTTTATACTTTTGCGTATGAGGTTTCGAGTCTATAATTTTCGAAACTGTCCTTTATTACTAGAAGTGAACTCTAAGATGGACAATGCCACACCCATTCGCAACATTTTTGATTCTGGCGATGCACGAATTTGTCGAAGATACTTGATATTCGATATAAACATATTTCCTCAAGAGCAAGGTATAAAGTATATTTTAAACACAAAAGCAATGTGCAATATTTAAAAAAAAAATATGTCTTTATTGGCGCATCAAAGCAAGCCGGGTTTGATAGTATAACAAAACTTGGAAATCTTAGACGACTTTTATTGATTTAAATAATAAAATTTAAGAAATTTGCGACATGATTTGGTAAAATATTGAATATTTTGATTTGTTGTAAATTACCGTTATATGAGAGGTGAGTGTGGCTTTAGTCTGATTTCTATAATTTTCGAAATTATGATTTCTGACTATAAACGCAAAGTATACATAATGTGGTAGAATTTGTCAAAGAAGTTTCGGAGATATTGTATATAAATTTGCTCATTTTTAAACCCAATCTTGTCTATCAAAATTGAGCAAATTACCTTATATAGTTAATATATAAAATAGTTAACAAATATAAGTTTTTTGCCGTTATATGAGAGATTGGGCATGGTTTTTGCACAATTTTTACAAATTTGGTGTAGTTTGGTGGCATAGTTTTTGAGATATAACTGGTTGTTTGCATTTCTAGGGCGGTGCCACGCCTATTACAATTTTTTTTTCTCATATTAAATTTAATCAAATTCTCTGCAATGCTCATCGCACGGAGACGTTTCTAGTTAAGGCCACGATTTGTCTGGATGTTTTTGTTGTTAAACACTGTGGAGAAACTGTGGTGGAAGTCATGCTGCTGAACTACAACTACTGGGAAAGGAGAAATATCGGGTAAAATAATATTTCTAGGTTGGACGATTTCCCTAGAGTCAATAGCGGTCCTACTCTACCAGCTTTCCACATTTCTGGGACGTTAGAGGCGAAAAAAGCGGTGAAGGTACAGAATAAATTACTGGTTAAAATAGTTTGCATACTGCGGGAAGTGCGAGCACCGAACTCTATAGCCACTCGGTTTTCACGGTTCGCTGGATTGGAAAAAGACCTCACAGTCGACCAGAACATTTTCACGACCTCATCGAAGTTACCTGGCGTAGGCAGTTTCATTAATTTTCTAAAACAGCCACTGCAGGCGTGTAATTGTGCACGTTCACCAACTTGCACGTGCGTAGGGATGGCAAGAGCGTTGAGGATGGCCTCAGTGAACGCTGTGAAACCGACCCAATCAGGTTATTAATACTAATAGATATTTGACCGAACTTCTCTTGTGTTGCGTGCATATTGATGTTTTATAATTAAGAGACCTACAGTACTACGCCGTCTGCAAATAGTAGATGATTTTTGTGAACAATTTTTTCATGGTAGAAATACACTAAGATTCGTCAGTGGCTGCCGAGGGGCGATCGCTATTAGAAAAAAGATTTTATATAATTTTTGATACTACTTTCCCCGACCGAGATTTGAACCCAGGACACGACGTGTAGTATCTTTTGCTTTCCTTTAAATTTAATGTGCGTAACCTGGAGTTTTTCAAAATTGTCATTAGTTTTACCTAATAATACGTTTATTTTAATTATATTTTTTATTAAATAAAAATAAACCGTGTGTTTAAGCGCATAATATAAAGGGCGAATCTTAGCTTTGAGTGACGGAAATTTGTCCAATAGCTGATTTTGTCAAAATGAAAGATGTTTGGAACCAAAATTTATTCGATTAAAATTTTAATAAAAATAAAATAACGCAATATTATAGTGAAAAAACTGATAGCAATTAAAAAATTTAATTTATGTTTTTCTGCTGAGGAGGTCTTAAGATAAATCCATACGTTGCATTAATTGCACCTAACCGAAGTGGAGTTCGGGTAGAGCCTGCGTTGGCCGACGCAGCAGAAATGGTTGGGCTCGATACCCACCCTGACGAGAAGAAATTGACCCTGCTGCAAGGGCTCTTTGCTTTAACTCCCTTTTTTATGATTCCCCATGGATTTCCTATAGTTCTTAAATATGTAAGAACTGTGAAATGGCTGCTCGACCTCTGATGTGGTCTGGACTTAACGGCGAGTGATGTGTGTTTTTGGGTTGAAATTTTTGTGTATTTCATATCGAAGTGTCACTTTCGTCATGATCAAATATCGCTCCAAACCACCAAGTTGTGAATAAGACAGCAATGCCTCTTCACGAAATTAATGCATTATGCAATAATTGTTTTTGATAACATTGCGTGTTGTTTTTGACTACTTCTCTATGTTCTTCTTGATATGCCATGTGTTTGAGAACGATTTTTCATCATCTCATGCCAAGTTTAACGACAAACTGCTTTCGGTATTTTGTTATCTTCAGTGTAATACTACTTGCCATATCTTTGTATGTAAGAAGAAAACGTTATGAGATTTCAAAGAGGACGAAGGAAATAGCGCCCCTGTTGCGAATGTCGGCTGACAGTATATAAACGACTAACAGTCGATTATCGGTGATATTGTCGATCAATGAGCGACTGGCGATCAACATTCTATAACTCTTCGTTAGACACAAATTTTTGTCGAATAAGTTTAACAATACAAAAATGTAATCAATTCAATCGACTAAGATTACGCTGCGTAACAAAAATTTAAAAAAAAAAAACCTGCGGTCATGATTTTGTTAATAGTTTTTATTAACATTAGTAGCAGGCTTACGAACTGTGTTTTTACTTTTTGTTTTTGGATTGGCTCTAGTTCTTGAGATAAACGAAACTTAAGAAATTAATGAAAAAAAATTACATGACCCAGTTCCAGTTGTATTAATTTAATTATTCCTCAATAAGTTTTGATAGATAGCTCAAAAAGAAGTCTGAAATGTGTGTTGCTACACAATGGAAATAAACTTGCTTCGGTTCCAATCGGTCATAGTACCAAACTAAAAGTAGAATACGAAAATGTAAAAATTGTTTTAGCAAAGATTTTGTATGCACAACATAAGTGGTCAGTATGCGTGGACTTGAAGATGGTGCATTTTTTATTGGGCCAACAAAGTGGGTTTACTAAATACCCCTGTTTTATATGTTTATGGGACAGTCGTGCAAGAAATGAACATTGGATTAGAAAGGACTGGCCGGTGAGAGAAAAAATTGAGGTAGGAACAGCAAATGTGGTTCATGACCAACTGATAAGCCGAGAAAAAATCATTCTTCCACCACTTCACATCAAGCTTGGGCTAATGAAACAGTTCATCAACGCCCTTGATAAGACAGGTGACTGTTTCGAATATGTGTGCATAAAATTTCCAGTCTTTGGTATAAAAAAATTAAAACTTCGATGGTCCTCAAATTCGTACCCTTCTAAAAGACACTGAATTCTTAAACCATATGTCACAAATTGAATCTGAAGCCTGGCTAAGCTTTGTTAATGTAGTCAAAAATTTTTTGGGAAATCATAAATCACCAGACTATACAAAACTAGTTGCTGATATGCTTCTCAATTTTCGCAAACTAGGAGCTGAAATGAGCTTTATATTACATTATTTACATAGTCATTTGGACAAATTCCCGGACAACCTAGGCGATTACAGTGAGGAACAAGGTGAACGGTTCCACCAGTACATAAAAATAATGGAAGAAAGATACCAAAGTCGATGGGACGACCACATGATGGCAGACTACTGCTGGAACTTAATACGGGATTGTCCTGAGCAACGACATCATAGGAGGTCCTTCAGAAAAAGTTTTTTGTAATTTTTTTTAAAATTAATTAATGAAAAAAATATATATGTATATTGTTTTTGTATTATTTTTTAACAGGCGCGCAATAAAAATATAATTTAAATCCATGTTGGTATTTTTAATTAGGGTTTTTCGTGAAATATTTAAAAGTCTTTATCTGAAAAACTAGAGCCAATTCGACAAAACTGATATTATTTGCGTAATCAGCGCCCCCAAATTACCCTAAATCAACTTAAAAATCTCCGACCGCAAAATTTTTGTTCCGCAGTGTTATTCAACTGCCAGTCGACATTCGCAATAGGAGTGTGTAAATATAAACAAAGAGTTACGAGCTAGTCAGAACGAAAACAATGAAACCGCGTAGTCTCCTAACTAAATTTGATAACCATAACCAAAATTGACACCATAACCAAAGTTATTTCTGGCGAAACTAGCTCTAAAATAAAAAGTTTATAATTTCGACTCAATTATTTGTCGACTCGAATACTAATGCTACGTGGTATATATTGACCTAATCCTTACAAAAGATAAAAGTTAGTTGCCATTTTCAATTATGAAATAATATACATATTTTAAATATACTGAATGCACGGTATCATAAATAATAGCTCTTATTACTACGAAAGGTAAACGAAATCCAAGTACTTAACTGAAATACATACATATGTGTCCAGGAGTGTATTAATATTCACAAGCATACACTTACCAATTGTTGAGATTCCATAAGCTAATTTAGCTGTATCCCATATGCTTTCAGGGCGGAATACATCAATATCCTTTAGTGCGGTTACTGGTATCAGGCCGGTGCCGAGAGAGACTACAATTGAAACCTGTGAAACATAGGAAACAGTAAATGAGTCGTTAGAGAATCGTAATAAATATTAAGCAACTTCGCACTCATTTTGACAGTTTTGTTAAGATGAACGCCCTTTTCACATACACAAATATCTTATACCTAATTCAAATTGAAATGCAAAATTAAATGACATTTTACTGGTTAAATGGGTAGAATCAGTTCGTAAACCAGTTAAATCACATGCAAATTGTTGTTGGAGATTAAGACAGTTCAACCATTTAATACGTTTGAAAATTGAAAGTTCGGCAAATATCTGTATGCATTCTGCTATATCCTTGCAGAGGTTGTTGCGATTCACTTTTGTGTTTACTGCGAAGTGTGCCGTAGGTTGGGGTATGCTCTTTTCAAAAGCCAAGTCGATGCTTATTCGGTAAGATTAATTCAAGTGTTTTATTGCTGATAGATGGGACTTCTCCTTACTGGACAGTTCCCTTGAAATGGAATTGAGGTAGGTCGAAAATCTGAAACCGGGTTTCCAAACGTCAGCGAGATAAAGGTGGGAAATGATAGGGGAAAAGGTGGGAGAGTGTTTATTGCTCTGCGCTACCCTCAGCCTCCAGGTATGATGTCTGACCATTTGTTGTCCCTATGTATTGCGTCCTGTAATCAACCCAACCATGACTTGTAAACCCCTCCTTCTCTGCCTACGAAGAAAGTTCGCCACAAATTTATTCGGTCTTTTCAAGAAGCATTTGATAGTTTTGCAGGTGTCGTTAGTTCACCAACGAATCTCATGCGTCTTATTCATAACATCCCTGATGCACTCGACAGTCTCTATTATGTTTGGCTCTATAACTGGGGAGTGTTAAGTTATTTGTACAAAGGTTTTGCGGCCCTGGACGGAGGGGAAAAGGGGTGGCACCCATAACGCCCCATTTGAAAGAGTACAGTCATATGTTTTAGAAAATGTACTCCTTTAACTTCCCCAGGTGTCGGCCCTTCGCACCCTTTTGGAACCTGTATTTCAACTGGGTTTTTGCTTATTCGCTTTTATTCTTCGTTCATATTTCAGAGTTTGACAGCTGAACTCCTTAATTTAATTTGAATGTTTTATTACAGGTGAAGGAGTAATTTTTAGTGGTTTAAAGTAAAGGAATAAAACTAATATGAAACTAATGATCAGAAATTTCACGAATTTGTTTTAAATAATTGCTGGATCCATTGACTACAAGTGAATGACGACGACAGTCGGTTCTACGATACCGAAACAACCCGGATCTATATCCGACCAAGTACTGTCACTTCAGCACCATTCCCCAAAATTTTAATGGGAATGTTTTATGCTGTTACAACAACAACAACAACAACTGGCTGCTCTACAATAGTATATTCTAAAGACCAGCAGTTACCCAATTAGCTGGTTTGTTTAGGAATTGAATATGTAGTAGGCATGGCTTCATGTGCAGCTTTTCTCAAGATTTTTTTTTTATTTGTGGCTCCTCTCTGTTAACATTTGATGACTTTTAAGATATTTGAAACAGCTTGATATCCCCAATATGTGGTATCCATTGTGGTAGGTGTGAATGCCGTCTAGGTGTTGAGTCGTTAAGTAAAGGTCTGTTCCGCGATAAATATTAGTTACTTGCAGGTCTTTTAATGCGTGTATAGTGATTGATTCAAATAGTAAGTTGTTGGCCGATACTTTACGGTTATATGTGTTAAGATTTTCCAGTATGAAAATTGCGATACTTGGTTTAGAATAGGTGTAGCCTTTGTTAAAGTGGTATACTTTGTAGTGTGGTAGATATAATAAATGTTTGTTGTTTTCAATTATGTGGATTTCTTGTAAAAAGATAATATTTGCTTTATGTTTAGTTAGGATGCAAGGTGATATTGGTTGTTGTTGACGTGACATTGATTGTAGTGTAGTGTTGCCACTTCAATTGTTTTGTCTGTGCTAATTGTTTTTGTTGGTTGTTTTTCTGCAAAAAATTATTGGCGCTGGATGATATCAGAGTGGTTGACATATTCTGATTTCGTTTGCTCGATGTTCCGCTTTATTGGCTTTTTTGTAGTGGAATGTGAATAGTATGCATTGTTGTCTTCGTAGGCATTCATTTCTGTTTGGTTTGTAGTTGGCCTATTATTCTTGACGGTCTGGGTCAAGGAGGGTGTGTTTAATGTTCTGGTATATTGGCCATTTTTTTTACACAATTCGATGTTTCGGTATTTATTTTATTTTTGTCCGAGCCGTTGTCAGTTACGACATGTGGTTTGTAATGTATTCCTGTACGCGCACTCTTTCCCATTCGAGTTTTATGATGTCTGGCCTGTGAATAAGGTCGAATGTTATGAAAGCTGCACTAGTTGGAATTAACCGGTCTCCAGATCTTCCTCGGAAATATCGATCCGATTTTTGGAATATACATATATCTTCTTGAATAGTGTTAAGACCTTTGTGTTATATTCAGTGGTATTATACCTATGTGTTGGGCTTTTAAGAATTTGTCGGCTGCATTTGCTTTGTGCTTTTAATCAGGTTTCCGGTTCTCAGTTCAGACTCCAATGTATTCAACAGAGATGTGTATTAGGCCTTTTTCTATTTGAATGGCGATATATATAAAAAAAAAATAGGGCGGATTTTTTCTTCGCTGATTGGTCCCGGTGCAAAGAGGAGTATGTTCATCGTTTTGTTTTACCTTCGGGAGAGGCATAAAGTAATTTACATTTTTGGATTGTGAAATTTTTTTAAATTAGTAAAAGTTGTATCCCTTTTCTAAAAAGTACGAAACTTTTTTTATATGGATAATTTGATGGAACCAGCTATAGTGCTATGACGAATTATTGAAAAAGAATTTATAAACATAAGCTTATGATATGCACTACACTGTATATCGTTCTCAGCGCATTGAATCCGATGAATCTTATAGGAAGGCAAAATTTAAATTTTGAACTTGATGATTGTAGCAACTCAAATTACTATGTAGGTTAAGAAAACATAAGCCCCTCCTTCTTGTAACTGAACAACAAAACATCATAGCAGCGGCTAAAAATTCCTTTTATTTGCAAAATAACCCTGTTAGCACCTAAGGGTTATTTATTTTGTTATGGCGAATTTTTGGTTGGTTTGGCTTTTTTAATACGATATCAATAAAATTTTATTTGGTCTTAAACTAAAATTACCTAATTACCGAAGCCAGTGAAACTGATAAGACGACGTACTGAAATAATTAATTTAAAAACTCAAATAAACAAATATATGTACATAAGGGTGCTTCATCAATCAAAGTATACAATTTATCAGTGTTTAAATTGCTGCAGTCGAAGTAGCAAAAGTCGTAGAATTTTTGCTTTTTACTGCTTCGACTTCTTTTAACTGTTTCAAATTTGCTTTTGCTTTTGCTTATGCTATAAAAAAGCAGCAGTCGCAAGCAAAGCAAAAGCAGAAAACAATTATTAGAAAAATGCGCAGTACTTTTGGCAGTCATTGGTTTGCAGTTTTTCAAATTTCTTTGCTTGTGTTTGATCAGCTGCACAAACCAAAGCATAAGCGTTATATTTGCTTCGCAAGTCGTCAGCAGTCGCAGTCGCGAAACAGTTTTTTCGATCATTTTAAAACTGTTAAGCACTTCGACAGTTTTAAATTATTTTGCTATTTAAGGGCACATTGAAAAAATTGATGGTCATTAGTTTTTCTTAAGTGCAATGGGGCGGAGCAAGCAATCGGAAATTTGGCAGTTTTTTGATAACAATACAGACGACGGTTTTGCTACATGCAAAACTTGTAAAAATAAACTCAAAAATAATAGACTGTCGAACTTAAAAACACATTTAATTAAAATACACAGTATAAATGTTTCATTGAATAATACAGAAGTATCGGAAACTTCTTCGATAACTTCTTTATCAAAAGTAATAGTGAAAAAAAAAAAATAACAATTGAGATTAATAAAAAGCAGCTACTGAGATCATATATTGGTCTAGTCACCGAAGATTTTATTCCGTTTAATGTGCTAAATTCGGTGAATATGAAAAATATTTTGAATCCTATTTGTAAAGGACTTTTTGCTGCAGACGGAAAACAAATATGTTTGAATGCTTCAAACTCCAAGAAGACTTTACTAGACTGTTATCGTTAAAAATAGACAGTGCTACGCGGTTATGCCGAAACATTTTTGGCATTAGTGCGCAATTTATAACAAATGGGCTGATAAAATCGCGCAAACAAATGGATATGGAGCTATATTTGAATTAAAGCAATTAAAGATGCCTCAACTAGATTGCCCTACAAGATGGGGATCGACCTTCCTAATGGTGGAAAATTTGAAGGCAGCCAAAGACGTTCTAAAACAAATCGAATCCGTTAAATATAAGACCGAAGATGAAAATTTCGAGTTAGATGACACCCTTTGGGAATTCGTCGAAAGCTATTGTCTTGTATTTAATCCATTACAAAAAAGCATAAAAATATTTCAAGAAGAACAATTACACTACGGCAACTTCTATGCACAATGGCTCAAGTGCAAAATATGCACGGAAAATATTATTAAAGATACGAACCACTCACTAGTTAAAACAATCGGCGATATGATTTTGCAGTCCTTCGAAAAAAGAACAAACACGTTAATGCACACACACAGTTTAATTGCTTGTTTGTATTTAGATCCTCGGTTCCATCACACCTTAACGGTAAAACAAAAAATCGAAGCAAGACAATACTTAAAAAAAGTATGGGATAGAATTAATGAAATTAACCCTGGTAACATCACGTGTTTAAGTCCAAATTCAAGTGTACATCAATACGGCAACCAATTTTGTGATATTGAAGAGAAATTATTAACCGAATATTTATCGCAAGGAATTGAAGCGAACGTAAATAATGCATCCGATGTCTATACAAAAATTGACAATCTGCAGCTTCCATTTTTAAGAAGTGACACAAATATTCTATCATTTTGGAAGGAAAAGCAGTTCACTGATCCCGACTTGTACTCGTTAAGCAATGTGTGCTTTGCAATACCACCCACTCAGGTATGTACATATGTACATATAAACGTAACATAATTTTTATTTTTATTGTAACGTAAAACTGAACAAATGAATTTTTTTCATACTCTAGTATCTATTTAATTAATCATGAATTTAATTTATTTATTGAATGAACCAAATAAGTATAATAAGTAAATGAAATAAGTTTTACTAAATTGAATAAAATTTTGATTTTCTCCCCAAAACAGGTGACGATTGAACGCGCATTTTCCACCCTTAAACTAGTACTAACAGACTATAGGAATCGATTAAGTGAGGAAACACTGGAAAACATATTGCTGGTAAAGCTAAATCCAAACTTTCTGGAAGCTGCTATAGACAGTTGCCACTTTTCCAAGACGTAGATGACGAACAAATTTAATTTTTTTTTTATTTTTAAATGTTTATACCTATATCCTACATATATTGCGTTGTATATAAAATGTAAACACACTGAATTCAAATACATAAAATACATATATATAAAACAAATACAAATAGTTTTTCAATCACCATGAACATCACATCACTTACTGTGTTTCGCGACTGCGACTGCTGACGACTTGCGAAGCAAATAAGTATAACGCTTATGCTTTGGTTTGTGTAGCTGATCAAACACAAGCAAAGAAATTTGAAAAACTGCAAACCAATGACTGCCAAAAGTACTGCGCATTTTTCTAATAATTGTTTTCTGCTTTTGCTTTGCTTGCGACTGCTGCTTTTTCATAGCATAAGCAAAAGCAAAAGCGAAAAAAATAAAACTTATCGCAGTTTTTTAAACACTGCAATTTATTAAAACTTTCGCCATATTTTCGATAGATGTTAAAATTTACGTGAGCTGGATGGATTTGAAAATGTCCCAAAAATATCTTTTTTTTTTTATTATTGTAATCTGTGAAAAATGTATCGTAAACGGGGTCATTTGCAAGGGAATTAAAAGGTTGAGAAAAAACCCCATATAAATATTTGTATGCAGGACTTTAAAGCGTAAACTGTTTTATGATCCGACGTGAATTTATTTTTTAATATTTAATAAAACATTAAAAACTTTCTCCATATAATTAATTTTATATATTAAGTATAGACATGTGTACAAAATTTAAGTATAAATACTTACCGGAATTGCCTCCTTTTCGCGCCCAACACTACGCAGTGCCATATTGTATTCATGAATTTCTGTCATAGCATCCAAAGTCGGATTGTTCGCGATTAATCCGCCGTCGAGGAAACGACCGAACGCACTATGAAAATTTCAGAAACATAAGTTAAGTTTAATCAAGATGATGTACGTATACATACATACATACATACATATTTAATAAATTATATATTTAATCAAAGGACTACACTCATAAGCAAGCGTAAAATTAAAACAAAGTGGTAAAAATTGAAAAATGCAAACAAGCTTCATCATTAATCAGAAATATAAAAAAAATGTAACTCACGAACTTAACGTTTGTAGATATTATTGTATTTCGTAGTTGGCATTTAAAAATAGAAAAATAAAACTGTGATTCTAAGATATTAAAAATGTTACAAATCACTAAAATATATTTCTTAAGTCTGTCGTTAGTTACAATAACTAAAAACTTTAAACAATTTAGTCGGTTTAATAGTCTACTAACCGAAAATAGGATGGAGCTGCACCAGTAGCTCTAGCTGCACGCCAGACCAGTTGCTCTTCTGGAGGTGGTGGCGGCACACGGCGATTGTCTGCCAAACATAAGATACAAATATTCATCTAATTTAGAAAAGGATGAATGCTAAGAATAAATTAACTACTCACTAATTGGCGTTACAATTCCTAGAATATCGCTGGCACTGTGATAATTTCTAAATAGATGTAAGTCCACCGGCTTACGATCAGCCATTACACCGGTTATCATAATTTTTGGATGTTTAATATCAGCCATTACTGTATATTCACCTAAGTTATCTTTTAATATATTTTCGAAAAGTTCACTAGGATAGGGACGTGAACCGACAAAACATTGTTCTTTCATGCGCAAGTACAAGCCCATACACTGGCGCATTGTTTTGCCGCAGCCGAGACCCAGTGCTAAAATACCTCCAGTGCTAGTGCCAGCAATCCAATCGAACATATGCGCAATTGGGGTTTGTGAGAGTTTTTCGATTTCGAGTAGCATTTGAACGAGAACCAGACCACGAATGCCACCACCATCTAGACATAATAAACGACCGCGTCCATATGGTTTTTCACCTTTGTTGCTAGATTCACTGCCAATTGAAGCCGGTGTAGTTGGGGTTGCAACTGCGCTGGCATCTCCACTGCCATTACCCTCCAAGCTGTTGCTGGCCGATACTAAAATATGCAATAGTTCACAATTTGAGTATACCGGAACTAAAAACCTTTAAGTAAGTGTGCCTACCTTTTTTGCTGTCGGTATTCACTTTTGTAGTAAACATTCCGAGTAAAGCATCCATAATACTTTGTCCTTTTTGTTCTATTTCTGTATCAATAATTACTGTGGGTCTGATAACGTGGAAAGCACGCTTTGCATTACCTATTTAGCAAAACCTATTTAATTTGTTTAGAAAACTTACTCTGGTGTCAATTGCGTATCATTAGACGATGTACCAAAAAGTCCATCCATTGCTTGCCGACTAGTTGATGCCAGCATGTTCTCAATGTGCTCACGTTTTTCGGCTGGCTCAGGAGATTCGGGCGGTATGCCATTGTAAGAACCTTTCGAGTTACATCCAGCAGGGCATTTCGTACTTGATTCTGGGCAACTACAAAAGAATAAATATTTATGAGTTATATTCATATTTTAAAAAGAATTTAAAAATTCCACAATTTCTTGGCAGCAGCTATTAATTGAGAAAAGTATTAAAAGTTAACTTTCATTCAGTTCTTATGTTAATAAAAATTTATCAATGCTTGGACAATGATCAGGGTTTTTATTCGAAGCTCTCTTTAATGTGAAATCTGTTTTCGCTAAATCGCTTCAAATTTTCCAATTATATAGTTTCGGTTGGCTTAAGTCTAACACCCTTGACTTAAGGCTCAGGGTTCTGTGTAATACCGTGGAGCTACTATTTGTATGAGGTAAGTAATGAGATTCCTAATCTTAATACACCTGAGTTCGTACAAGTCCTCAAAGTGCGTATCCAGCACTAGAGCTCTACCTTCAGCAAGTGCAGGATAGTGGAGTAAAAGGGTTTGTATAGTTTTCACTCTCCTCAACTTATACCCACAGAAAATGTTTCAGCGATCGCCCAACCTGGCTGCATGTAGACTAACCAAACAGTGGCCAGTGAGAACCGTCGTTGTATGGCGAATTCTTATTTACAGAATTGAGTAGGGACTTTAATTAAAAATTTACAGGTCTATATAGCGTTGCCTTGTGTGTGGCTGATTTCTAAATATAAAAAAGACATGCCACTAGGAGCTAGTTTATTGATTTTACAGTCTTCTTTAATAACGAAGTGGCCCGAAAGCCAGGTAATGCACAGTGGATGAGGCGACGAGGTTCGGTAAGAGTAATTTTATTTTTTTAGGATACAATAATACATATGTACTTAATCCACACTTGTTCGAAGTACATATATACATATATATTTAAAAAGTATATGCCTATAACCTCATACTTAAGTAGTAAAGAATTAATGTGATCTATACTTAGTTTTTCACTCACCGTTTAGCTCCAACTGAATGTAAAATGTAAAGCATTTCACTATCTTTTCCGCCATTTGAATCATTACCAACTAAATGACGCGGTGTTTTGCCATTTTTATTTTTCATATTTATATCGCAACCAAAGACCACCAGACACTGCACTATCGGTACTAACTTCTTTTCGATGGCAATATGTAAAGCTGTGTTTCCATCTTTATCGAATTCATCTATATCAGCGTCGTGCGCAAGGAGTGTAACAACACATTCAAAACGATCTCTTGCAACCTATAGAATGCAAAAAATTTGTATCAGTATTTTCTGTTTAATGATGAGAAATAAGAATTCAATGCTACCATCACATGAAGAGCGGTGCGCCCATCGAAATTAGTGCCATTAACATCACATCCCTGCATAATGAGCGCATTTAGAGTTTCACGCGAGGAACACCAATGCAACGGAGTACCGCCAAATTTCATATCCTGTGTGTAAAGCTTATTGGCATTGGTTTTGAGAAATTCAGCAACCGATGTAGGCGTGCTCGTTTTATATATTTTACTCATATTCTTAGCATTTAAATTAGCATCTGCGCCAGCTATTAGTAGAGCCTTGACGCAATCAGGCTTATCCGATAAACAAGCTAAATGTAGTGGTGGATAACCATCGGAATTTATATGGTTGAGATTCTCCGTACTTTTTGCGGTTAGCAACTGAATTAAATATAAACGTAAGATAAAATGTATTCGGTGGGTTTTTTCCAGTTTAAGTCTAATCAATTAATTGATAAACAAAAGTATCATCAAAGAGAATGAGCAAATATAATATTCAGCCGCTCCACCAACAAACAGTACGGCATATTAATTTTTCAAAAATAATTTGTTCACCAACATATTTTTATTATTACAAAATATAATTAAAAAATATTGTCTATTATATGAAAATTTAATTACAGTCGCATGCGTTGTCGTGTGGATTGTTTTCTATATCCGATCACCAATTAATTGGTATTTTTTTAATATTCAAACAACTACAGCTGGTTAGCAACAACGGCTTCAATAAATCGTCTTTTCGTCCTGCTTTACTTTTGGATTAGTCTTGTATCTTGTATGGGACGCTTCTTTGTTTGATAAGAAGGGATATTAGTTGTGGTGAGTGCTTTGATTGAAGTGCGCTTTTCGACCATGGTCGCATATTGTCAACAGGGTGATAGTGTTCTGCCAGCATCTATCAAGTTATTTCGGGCGAAAAATTGTCTATATATCTTCTCCATTTACCCCTCTTGGGCTATTAAAAAAATGCAAAATCGATTCCTCAATAAATTTTCTTAACCTTTATTCCCTTTTGCAAGAACTTTTAATGTTACCTATCATTCAAAACCTTTTCAATTAATATATTTTCGAAAGGCCTTCAAATTAATATGGATTCAATATACCCAAGCCGAATTCATATAAGGTGATGTTACTAAAAAAACAAAAACAAAATTTACTTGATCTATAGAAGTTGATAGCAAGATAGCCAAGGCGAATCTGTTGTGTATTTTGCTTGTGTAATTTTGCTAGTGAAATGCCAAAATTTGAATTCGCCCCTATTGCTCTCATGTACATATTTTGTTTGTATAAACAAAACAACGCAGCTAGTTTGGAAAGAAGAACAAGCATTCAACTCATGGGATGCTATCACCTTGTATGAATTCGCCTTCATCTATACCAACTCGAATTCATATAAGGTGATATTAATCTAGCAGATGATTGAATTCGTTTGGTCAAATTAAGGTCAAAATTATGTGTTTGTTGTAATTCTTACTATCATTATGCGTATAATTTGTTAGTGTAATTGTTTGTGGTTGTACGTTTAACACTACCTGATATGAATTCTCCTTGAAGCATACGCTAATTTGAATCAAAAAAATTAAACGGGTTGTTATATGAATTCGCCTTGAGACACGTTTATTTTGCGCTGGAAATATTTCAAAGGGTTTTAGATGGGTTTATTTGTACATTACATTTTTTACATTGAAACACAATCGACCAGTATGTATAAAGCAGTTTTACCAGTAGGAGCCGAAAAATCGACGTACCAAAACATGATGATCATTTGTGATAATTATTGGAATGTTGAAACCAAATAAAAATCAAAAAGCGATAAGAATGAATTTTCTTCATCCAGACTGTTCGAAGTGAACATTGAATATACAGATTCCTCTTTCTTTGAAAAAGTGTTCTCGAAGTCAATAATTTTTAATAATTGTTACAAACAATGACGTTTGACGTTTTCGTACCCAAAAAAAAACATGAAAGTAGGGGAAGTTACGGAGTATTATCTGCCAAACATTCCACTATGATATGGCTCCTTATTCCATAACATATGGGAAATGTTTCACGGCTGATAGAATGCATTGGTCTGAGTACTGTGCCTTCGACCTCTTTCGTCCCACAGATCTGTCATTGAACCCAATCAAAATAAATTTTGATTCATTAGAATAAATTACCTCCTTTCAGTCATCTATAGTCCATGGGGGTTTGCCTTCATTACTGCGGGCATATAATCCTAACTGATTAAACCGTCTGGCTACAGTGCGAGTGCTTATCGAGTGAGTGTCTTCTAGGTCTTCTATGCCTATTCCTTAGCAGCCCCTGTCAGTCGACGTTCGTAACAGGGGTGCAAGGTTTTTATGACATTACACCAACTTCACTCGTTTCTGTTGAGAGAACGTTAAGAAACCATAAATTTAATTTGGCTCTACTCTCAGCTAGTCATGAATAAAAAGTGCAAAATGAAAATCATTAATATCAGAGAACTATAAATCATAGCCCCCAGACGACTGATTATTCAGATATGAAGTTTTACTTTAAAACTCCTCCTTTCACAATAAAAAGGATATTCTTTCCATATTTCAAATGCAGCCCAGTTTATAGTGATTAATTCACATTACTTGCTAATTCCCGCGTATATAATAAATACTGTATATTTCTTTATTTTCAAAAACTTGCCTGTGTATAGGCACCATTTTAACATTTGCGTTACTTTTGTTTCACTTTTCTGGCTCAGCATTATTACAATATCCGAGTTGCATTTAAAGCAATTGCTCGATGGAGTGTTAAAAATTTTACATCGTTTCTATCATTTTAATATAATACTTGTTTGTTAAATATTTATTGCTCTAGCTGAATGCAAAAAATTCGTAATCCTTTTAAACCGATTACTGGCCGAAAGAAGTTACCTGGAAAAACTTATTGGCACGTTGTTGTTGTTTTAGGAGAGGTTACTCAGATCCTGCAAGATGGGCCTAACAATGCTCATTATCATCCCAGGAAACGCACAAAAGGCAGTTGAGCCAAGGTGACGCGGGGTTCAAAAACAAAAGGTTCTACTGTGATACGAACCATCATAACGTCATTGTATATAAATAAACAGGTGCAACCTTCAACAAATATTTACGTTATTATTCTTACAAGGTCAGTAAACGTATGCACATACACTTGTACAAAGACGAATTATACAAATAAATTACTAATAGTAGAAACACAATTACACACTTCAATATGTACATATGGACACACATACATACATATGGTCATACATACATTATAAGTAGATAGTAATTACTTATGTAAATTTCTTAGTCAGTAAAAAAAAAAAACATTTTAATTTATACTTTTTCTTTTTGCACTCACATTTATGATTTCTTTAGTTGTACTAGCCGCGTAATGAAATACAGAATTACTATTATTATCTAAATGCTCCATTTTACAGAGTGGCAACAAAGTCTTGACCATTTCGATGTTTCCAGTTTTTATGGCAAGCTAAACAGTATAAACAAATCAAATTCAATAAGAGGTGCATATGTAATCGAAACACTATTAGTTAATAATATGATATCAACAATGACAATACCTGAAAAGGTGACATAAGATGGACGTGATCAGCATAGTCGATAAATTCCAAAACTTTTGGATTACTAACGTAATCAACGAGATTAAAGTAGGCGACCAAGTGTGCCAATGACCAAGAGGGATTTTCCGCCAAAGCGTCACATAACCTTTGAATGCCATTAACATTGTAGAACTGTGGAGAAAAAATTGCTTAGTTATTAAATATTTAGCGGAAATACATATTTATACATATTTATATCGAATTGCAAATACTTTGAACTATGAGCGAAGAGATTTTGAATAATAATTATTTGATGGTTGACTATTACAAGTGTTTCAAAAAATTATGGGAGAAAATTTTTTTAAAAGTATTTTTATAATAATTTAGTGAGTAAAAACTTGATAACTTTTTAAATACGGAACTATTTTGGGACAATTTTAGACCTGGTTCAAAACTATTTCGGGATCATTTTGAACTAGTTCGGTATGATTTGGGTACTCGCCTCGAAATGGCCCCGAATTATGACCAAAGTTGTTCCGAAATAGTTTTTTGAAGACTTAAAAAATTAATCTCGCAAATAATTATTAGTATTAATTTTAATATATAAGTCTCAAAATAAGAGTTACTCACTCATAAGTATTATCAAAATATTTCTACAATTAGTTTCTTCGATATCCATATAATAATAATAATAATAATAGTAATAATAATTTGGCGCTTAAATCATAGCTTAATGTTCGGTCGAACTTCTACTACAATATGTGGTGAGCGCCTTGATGTATGCTGTGACACAAATTTAGGGACCTACCTACGCCTAGAAATACACTCGAAGGATTGCCATTACCTGCTGAAGGGCGATCGCTATTAGAAAAATCTAGATAAGAATTACAGAATATTCGGCTTTGCCGTTTTGCAATTCAAAACTTTAAACAAGTCGATAAACTGAGTTTAAAGCAGTTAAAACAATGGAAATATTTCACTTTTAATGCAAATAGGATGTCGATCAGCAGTTGCAAAATCTGACAAATTTTAAGAGTGTTCATTTGGCAGATAACTGGTACAAGCTTGTACCAACTTGTACCAAATCGCTTCCTTTAAGCAAAAAACTTGCAAAAAATTACAATGAGAGAAAAGAAATTTTGAGATTTCATTTCAAGGAAAGCAGCTGATCGTGGCATATGGTTGCATTTGAGTCAACAAAACATATCGATATTTCAAATTATAAATTTGCAAAAGCGTAAATATGAGTGTTTTATTAACAAAAGAAGAAGCGTTTTTTTTTAACGAACAAGAGGAAAACGAAAAAGCAACCAGTAAAATGATTGAAAAGCATAAATTCAAATGCAACTGTATGGGCTTCCTTGCAAACGTTTACTAATTCCTGTTCGCGAAATCCCACTCAACCTTATTCTGAATAGAAACTCCCGTGGCATTTTTTCGCTTCTTCCATTACTTAAACATGGGAAATGGAGAAAAATTCCCCCGGAGTTTCTATTCAGAATTGGATTTCGTATGTTTCCGTCTTAGAGAGAATAAAACCAAAGATAATAAGATATGAAACACTATCGGCTGACCAATCAATCAGAGCATCCCATAATCTTGTGGTTTAGGCAGGCAACAAAACCGAACCATGGGCAGGTGAACAGCTGACAAGCGAAAAGGTGGGCTACCAGACTCGCATACGCGAAATAACTGGCAAAATCAGTGGGTTTTCCAATTGGTTGGGAAAAGAAAGTGAATGTTGTTTTTTGTTAAGAAATCTTGATTTTCATATTAAAATAAAAATAAAAAAGCATTAAAAAAACGCATTAGTTAGTGAAAACAGATACAATTTTTTGATATTTTAATTTTGTAATGTTGATCTCATGTTTTTTTTTTTGACAGTTATACGAAACCCTATTTAATCTTCTTACTCGGTTTTATTTTTCATTGCATTTATTTTGCTTAAATTTCAACGGTAGTACGAAAACATCAAAGAGCTTCGAATCTATTTATCGATGGTAAGACGCCTTGTTCTCTGAATTATATTACTGGATTTTCATAAGGAACACGCCTTTTATCTTCGCGTACTTTTTGTGATATTTTCTCACTGATGGCGAATACATACAAATCCGCAAGAACTTTGCCACTGGATATTTCTTGCTACACAAACTAAATTTGAGTCTCAAAATACATAATAGATAGTTATCAATGATTTAAAGGATTTGTCACATTTTATTATAATTATTGTTTGACTTTTATTATTTTTTATTATATTTATGTATGTATGTTTTGTAATAGTTATGTCTGTGGTTTTCATATCATAATATAATCGGCAATCTAGTGTTTTTAATGTAGATCACATTGGATATGAAATTAAATTTATTAATATAATTTTACTTACCTCTTTCACGATAGTAACAAACACAGGTAGTCGATGTACAAAGGCGTTAAAACGGTCTTCGGCATCTTGTTGAAGTGGCGAACGATATAAACTGAAGCAGGTGTTGGCGGGATCATTGACATGACGCTGAAGTACAATTTCATAGCACGCCTTCTTATCAGTAGAATTGAAGGGTGGAGAATAGAGTACCATGCCTTCATCTCTTCCGATTACCAATAAACTTCCCAGTGACTCGCCTTTGATTTCAAGCACTTTACTAGGTGGTGTATCGCCGCCTAAAAGGCGCTGAAGAACTATAAACAAATTAAACAAAATACATTTTTAATAGCGTATTTTTCAATGTTCGAAATAAGAACATATGTAGATAATAGAGATTCAACCTAATGTCCAAAGCCATAATTGCGAAGAAACCTTTATCCGACTTGTTATAAAGGCAAATGCAGACATTATCACTATTCGAATTAATAGTGGGAGAGAGACTTTGTTGCCAACAGCTGTACTTCACTCCGGAGGAGCTCCTTTAGGCCCACGTCCAGACGGGGGATACGCCGTCGCCATCTTTAAAACTGTGCTTGTCCATTTTGATGCCAGGGTAAGGAAAGAAGCGATCATTTGTTCAACTGTTGGACAATTCAGCCTCCACGACGAAGCAATAGTCTGATACTGATTGGCTTACGCAGACTCAAAAGATTGTAGTCTGCAGTTTTCAGACGGAAAAACGAGAAATCAGATTGACTGATAGGAGGCATCCATCCACTGTCTTGGACGTGCTCACTATCTGAGGAGCTAACATTGACTCGGATCATCATCTTGTAGCATTTCAGATTCGCACAGGCCGCTGCGCAGCGAAATTCGTGTCCAAGCTGCAATAACAACATAGAGTCCATCTAACTTTTACTCCTGCTTTTTGCGAACAACGTTCAACGAAACGAACTAACATATCCCTGCTAAAGGAGTCATAGGTTTTCAGCGAGCTCAAAAGAAACAATGGCACAATCAGAAACGTCAATGCTGCGTATTACGTTCAAAAATGTCTGGATGAAAAATAAAACACAGACAAATTTACGAAATGAAAATATTTTGGTCTAATTAGATCGCAAATTTTATGCCATTTGGTGTTTGAACACAATTTCGGGCATATGGCCACCGCGCCCATTAATTAGCCGACGTACTCGTACAAATGGTAGCTAATGGAGTTGCATGACTTCAGGGAGCTACGCTTAACTCAAGAACTGTCAAAACTCCATAGACTCAAGAAAAATTTCATGGGCCAAATTTTCTTAAATTTCTTTTTTGTGGAAAAAAGACTACAACAAGAGAGTTTGCAACAGAAATATACATATGCCCGTATGTAGAGTTTCTTCAGACTTGTTCGCACTCCAAATACGGCAATTCCTTATTTACGGACCAGTTAAGCCAGAAAAGTACATTCTCAAATGGATAATCTGTAAGTTTACCGCTTTCAACACAAATTTTGAAAACAGATTCCCACGATTTTTAAACATTATTGTAGTCTTTGCCATTGTGAATAAATACAATTGAGAAATCTTAGCCCTTAGACATCAGCATCGTTGTTCGCAAATCTGGGATTTCTTCATTCTCTGACATTCCCGTCCTTGAATTCTTTTATTCTTGTGTCATTCACTGAGCGAATTCCTCGTCTGATATTTAATAATGGCCCTTTTGCAACATTTCATATTAGCCGCCGCCATCTGGAATTTAGAAGACTTCTCACTTGTATTCATTCACTATGGTCTTTAAATGTTAATTTGCCAAAGTATACTGAATATCCAGCAAGAGACCTTATGAAAACATCAACACATTATCATCATTTTTGATACCACTGACACTAGGAAAGGTTCTTATTCCTATTTTTTCTGAAAGCCATACATATCGAACGAGTAAGCAGTCGGGTCCATTTATGCTTACTCAGTACGTTATTTTGCTATTTCTTATTTTCCTTCTTATAAGTATAAAATAATTAAAAAAAATTAATAAGAGGCTTTTGAAAAACTACCTTAGCAGTAAAAGAAGACTATTAAAAGCTAACATAAAAAAATACAGAGACAGACAAAATTGTGCGAGGTATGCTGCCAAATAGATGGTAAAAATTGTTATCTTCCACTTTAAACATTGTCTTATTATCTTATTTAGACATTTTTCAACTTCAATTACCAAAAAGTGTGAAACGATAAATACAGCAGAAAATGTAAAGAAACTGCGAAATAGGCTGTTATATATTTTTGATAGTCGCGGCTATCCATCGTAGTCTGAACGTAGCACGGGTTTAAAACCTATTCGTTCGTAGAAAATCGGGTTCACTGATCGCATTTTTAAAATCGGATTACAATGAATTCAGTGATAGACCCAGGTATTTTAGCATATATTATCGGGCTTCCTCCATTTCAGGTAGTCGTTTTTTTGATTGAATTTGATATTATTAATTTTTATGTATTTCATTATTTATTTAATTTAATTTAAATGATATTATTTGAATTTTGTTTTTGAAATGTTAACTTTTTGTTTTTTGCTGCCGAAATCCATTTTGCATTATAAATTGTATGTACTATTTTTTTTTGGATTCGAAAAGCTTAACTCTATAATAAAAACTGTAATACTTTGTACCACATATTTATGAAGAAAATGTATTTCATTTCCATGAAGGATATTCACATCAGGTTTAATTTTATTTACGTCAGGTCTGTTTGCTCATTCCTGATTTATATTTACATCTAGGCAGAGGGAAATGCACATATGTAGGTAAGGCAAGGACAAAATATGTGCCAGGTTTGGCATGTTGCTCCTAAGAAACTATGGGAAAATTTGTTCTACAGTCAGATTGAGATTTATATTATATTATTAATGATTGATATTGTTCTTGTCGGGTATATATGTACATATGTATGTCATACACATGTGTTTACTTTGTCAGTGAATAGCTCTAAAAAATTTAAAAATACATATATAATTTATTTATTATGCGTTGCGAATGTATTTTTTTTTTATAGGAGTCGTTGTTAAGCGAATCTTTCTAGACCTCTTGCTAAAAATGGACTACCCGACTAGGCAACTAGTCGATTGGCAACTTTTTTGATGATTAATAGTCGAATAGCAACTATTCGATTAACCGTTCACTTTTCGAAAAATCGAAAACGAACGGGTAGTCGACTAGTTGTTTATGGGCGGCTAGTCGAAAAAGTCAATTAGGTGAAATCGACCATTTTTTTTAAACAACTTTTGCTAATCGATTAACCGATATGTCGACTAGTCAATTAGAGCTTTATCCAAAACTGCTATTAGGCGGGATTTTTTCAAAAAACTTCCCAGGTTAAAGTTATTGAATTTTGAGCATTTTGTTTGGTTGTTATATACAGAAAGTGCTGTACTCGAATCTCGTCCGCTAGACGATACTAATACATTTAAATAACGCAAACTTTCGATTAGTATAGATTGTGAAGATTAAAGTGATATGACAATTAGTAAACAAAGCCATATATTTACATATGTACATTACATCAGCATTACAAACGCGACTTTTCTAAACTTCTGAACTCGATAATTAAAACTATTCTAATATCTCGGTATTTCCTTTTAAATGAATAAAGATGTACATAATAATCGATTCTAACAAGTCTTGGTAACGATAAAACATCATTTTAACCAAGTCGCGATAATCGAGGAGGTACTGTATATACAAGTTAACGGAGAAAAACTGAAAATGCAATAAACAAAAATATAAGAGTTATTCAGCGAGTGGAATGTTTGAATACGTAAACGTCTGTATATACATATGTACATATGTATGTATGCACATATATAAGTATACCTAAATAAGTGAACTATTTAACGATGCGAATTATTATAGCGTGTTGTAATATTAAATACCTTTGCTAATATTGTAATATTAAATACCTTTACTGTATACCTAAAGTAAATATGACTTAAATCAATATTCTAAGATCTTTATTTATGACGACTGCTATTATAAAAAAGATACGTATCTGTGATGCATAAATCTACCCGGCTACGACAACTGTCTAGGAAAATATTGAAGTAACATTAATTCATTAACAAGAACTCTGATTACTTTTTGCTGCTATCTTATAAACAAATTGTATTAACGATTTATTTAAACTTTTTGTAATATTCCAATTCCGGTTGTTACAACCGGCATAAACGCAGCAGGTATGTATTTATGTTTTATATAAATTAGGGCATTGCTAATTTCATTTTTTTGGCGCAAAAAGCAAAACTAAAAGTAAATTTGAATGAAACCTTTGGTTAAGTATGTTTGCTCACCTATTACATTCAAAATTGGATTTTCTCTCTTTTGTTTTATTATTATAATTAGCTCAGGAACAACATTACCTACTACATATGTATGTTTAATGTGTTCATACATTTAAAACTTCCCCCTCCAAAAGAATTGACCTTTTGTTTTTGGATACTTGAACACCAAAACATGATAGTTTGTAACAATAATAAATTTTTAACGAGAAAATATAAATTCATAATCAAGTGTCATAAGTGCAGTTATTTTTAAATTCCATTTTATTCATATGAACGCTCAGAATGCATTTAAATTTCCGTTTTCAATTAATTTAAATTTAGCCTTCTTAAATAAAAAAAAACATTGTCTATCACAAACCAAATCAATACCTTTCATTGAAGTTTCTTGGCAACAACAAATTCCGGGAATATTTAGTTAATTGTACAAAATGATCCTCCGCTCTCCTGCAACTCTTTAAAAATGAGGTAAAAATTATATTTTTACAATCTGTTTGTGCAGAACTCTTTTTTCTTGGTCGATCCAACTTCAGTTACGACACTCGCAGAATTTTTGTGCAGAATTTCTTTCTGCGTAGGGCGCCTTAAACTGCGCAGAGTTCTACTCTGCGTATTTAGTTAAAAGTGCATCTTTCAAACGGAATTTACTTATAAATTAGTGGCCGAGAATTTCAAAGTTTTGTTTTAAATTAAAGATGAATTCTCTATACGTGTATGTAAAATTGTAGATTGGGTCGCGCATTTGAGCATAATAACCCGAAAATATTGAATAAATAACTTAACCGTGCCCACAAATTGTGAAAATATATCATGCAATTACATAATTACCTTTATATTTGTTATGTCATTGTCTTTTTACATTGCATGTGCTAGAAAATTTGCAAGAAATTATACGAAATATCATTGCATATTGCTTTTTTTACACTATTCCGAATTTTTAGAAAACAAAACACCCTACTCCTATCAAGTCCAAATCTTTCTAAATCAACATTGTTATCAGCATTGTCTTGATTATCTCCCGAACATCGCTGCTGGTGAGTGCAAGCTATTGGAATTTCTCTGATCGTCACCCGCTTGGCATTATTCACCGAAAGATGTAGGATGGAGTGTGAACAACAACAACAATGAAGATGACTTTTAGTTAGTGGTGTGATGCAAAATATAAGAATACCTACATATGTATGTATGTATATTGGGTTCGCGCAAATCAAAACGCGCCCAAGCATTATAAGAAAAAGTAAGCATTTAAGTGTAAAGCCCTTGCCGAAAAGTTTTTACATTCCAGTTAATCCTATTATACATATTTATTATAACTGTGCGAAACCTGTTTTAAAGCATAAAAAACCAGCGTTCGTTAATATACGTATTTATTTATTTTTATCAGTCGGTTCTTAGAATCATCAACCGTTCTTTATATTGAACGTCTACAACGTCATACATTACATAGTGATTTTATTTTGAGTAAATTCAAAAAATTTTATAGAAAAATTGCGGATTATGTGTGTCTATATTTCGCTACTACTATAATTAAATTATTAATAATCAGCAAAACATTAAGTTTTAAGACCATGAGTTCAAATACTGATAAGCTTAAAAATATATGAAAGTAAAAGTTGGCTGGCATGTGCCTACTGAAAACAATATACATACATACATATGTACATAACAAATTTTGAGAAACATTAGTAGAGTATTTTATTGCAATCTAAAGCACAGTTACTGCGTATGTATGTATGTACATACGTATCTGCTTAGTCAACGATTTCTCTCGTTTCTAAGAAAAATGTTTAAACTCATCTACATACATATGTACATACATACATACAAATACATATGTACATATGTATATGTACATGTAAGTGCAAAGTCAATTGAAATGTGTATACATACGTACACATGTTGGCTCAAACAACTGATAACATGGTGATATTTTACAACATTTATAATATTTTTATAGATCATTAAAATAAATTATTAACAAAATATATGTAAATGTATGCTTATTGGCGAATAGACGTTTGCTTCTTGCGTTCACAAAGTTGAAACAGCAAAAATACAAATGGGGGAATACCCTCTTTCATTTTAAATTTCTTCTTGTGTTTTTGTTGCTTCTTCTTATTGAAAAGTTTGAAAATATGTTGAATTTTTATAAATTTTATAAAAAAGTTTTAAATTTTAATTTATCTGTATTCTGTTATAGAGTTTTATAAAAAGTAAATATAAGGTACTTAGCGTTAAAAACATTGTAAAAAATCCGATTAGCCATTTGAGTCACCGTATGTAATTATACATATGTATGCATACATATGCACATAAATGTATACGCATACCTACATATGTGTGTAAGTATGCGTGTCGGAACTAAAACATTGATTCAACTGTTTAATCGCTACATTAATGCAATGTTTACTTTTACCCGCGATAAAAGGCACAGCAGGGAAAATTTGTTGTGACTACAATTCTTCAGCATTAAAAAAATGAACCTCTAAATTAACAAAATTTTAAATTGTGGATTGATTTCTGGCTCAGCGAAGTTTTTTAACGGTCAGAATGGAATTGAATATTATTAAACATTAATTATAATATCTGTTACAAGTTGTTGAAATGGTTTAATTATAACAAGTATTAATGGAAAGGATACTTTATTAGTTGTTCGCTACACAAATATGTATTTACATATGGGTATCTGAAATAATAACTTATTTTGTTTTAGCACTTTTTTTAATGTAGCACTAATGCAATATATTTAAAAAAAAAAAATCAGTATTGGTTATCGTTGTGACAATTCACTAACAACAGTTGTTGAATAAAAATACTTATACTTTTAATTTCACTGACAATAAAGGCACCGAATTCAAATCAAATAAGTGATATCAAACCGATTTCACCAAGATGTATCCATAGAAGGTGATAGCAAGATAAACAAAGCGAATCCGCCGTGTATTTTGTTTGTGTAATTTTGCGTGTGAAAAGCCAAAATCTGAATTCGCTCAGTTTGCTCATGTATTTTGTTAGTGTATTTTTGCGAGTGAAATGTCAAAAACTGAATTCGCCAGTGTGCTTATGTATTTTGTTTGTGTATACAAAACAACCTAGCGAATTCGGAGAGAAAAACAAGCATTCAGTTCAAGGGATGCTATCACCTTGTATGAATTCGCCTTGGAATTCACAGACAAATTCAAGGCGAGCTTATAGAAGGTGATGGCATAAGAGCAGCTGATTTGATTGTTTCTATTCACCTACATGCAAGGTGTATACATAGAAGGTGATAGCAAGATAAACAAAGCGAATCCGCTGTGTATTTTGTTTGTGTAATTTTGCGTGTGAAATGTCAAAATCTGAATTCGCTCAGTTTGCTCCTGTATTTTGTTAGTGTAATTTTGCGAGTGAAATGTCAAAAACTGAATTCGCCCAGTTTGCTTATGTATTTTGTTTGTGTATACAAAACAACCTAGCGAATTCGGAGAGAAGAACAAGCATTCAGCTCATGGGATGCTATCACCTTGTATGAATTCGTCTTGCCTATGTACATGTATTTTGTTTTTGCTATTGCGTATGAGCTTTCAAAAGCCGTAAAAGCAAAAACAAAATGTATTTAAAGTTTGACAACTCTTACGCAGAAACAAAAAGAAGAAACATAGGAATTTTTTAGTTGTATTTATAACAGCACCTTGTATGGATTCGCCTTGGGCTAATTTGTGAATGTGAAAATGAGAGCACGGCTGTTTATTTCAGATTTAACTTTACTTAAGTGTGATAACTTCCGTTACCTCTTTTATGTTGTGTAAAAATTTTATACATACATAGCTCACTAGAATGAAATATGTATTAATTTTGAACTGACAGTATATGTAAGTTAAAAATTTCAAAGACGTTTTTCTCGAGCTTTTATTTTTCTTTTTAGATACGATCTAGTAAATGAGTGATACATATGTGTACATCGGTAAACTTTTCTCGTTGTGGATTTTGAATGTTTTTGAAACGAACTAGAATCAAAATAGGGAATTTCCTATCAGTCCAACCGTAAGGTTGTATGTTTGTACACACATACATATGCATGTATATCAATGTGGCTAATAAATATAGAAGTACGTACCTACATTGGATTGGGGAATAGACTACGATTTGTGTGTCCATTTCGGCTTTCGCGCGCCTGCTTGTCAGAATTTGTAGTGTCGCGCTTTGTATTCCTTGCAGCAGCAGGTCAGCGAACATATTTTTTTCTAACTTCGACTCGCTGTATCTCGGAAACGAAGCGAGAAATCGAAATTTTTTATTCATGAAAAAGTGTTTACTTCGTCGAGTTCTACCATAATCAGTCATCAAATCGCGGCGCCCCAGAAATCTTAGTCTCCCCCATGCCGGTAACTTTTTAATATATTACACCACGGCGAAGAAAATCAATAATCAAATACTTCAAAAATTAAATATACATACATATGTACATATACATATAAGTTTGTATGTTATGAGATCTTAACAATAAGGGATCAACTTTCCGTAACAATTACAAAATGTTTATAAAATTCCTATAAAATAATTCATGTTCCAAGCAAACCAATAAATTCGATTTCTAACATACGTAATATATGTACATATAATATACATATAAATAAATAGGATGTCTTGAATTTGCTTTTTTTATATTAAAACAGCTGCTAACCATTAAACATTTTGTGGAATTGATTTGTTTACTGCACTCAGCCTCCGAAAATCTTTCACTTTCACTGCTTTAAATAATTATATGTATAAATTATTTTCACAAGCTTCTTGTATTATTATTACTTATCGTATTTTACATAAACAATTTAAATTCTCCGTTTCCCGACTAGAACTCTATCAAAATCTGCAATTTGTTTAAAAATTTCAGTACCAATGATCAGCTGCTCGATACAGGGTTGCTGTGTTGTAAAAATCCCACAGTGGGAATTTTTCACAAGTAGTGCCAATTAACGAGCAGAACTGATTCTTCAAATATAATGCGTGTACCCAAATATGATGGAAAACAAAATTGCACCTTCCAAGCTGGGCGCAACTGATAGTGACGTAACCTGTGACTGTGATCTTTCTAATAGGGCGGATTTCGGGTGCCACGCCCCTCCACCTCTACGCAATACCCCAAAACCTTTGTACTTATTAATAACTAAATATTCCCCCTATAAAATAACAGGTTTTGCCAGCATTTTATACAAACTTTATAAATTAAACATCTGAAAATTAACTTGATTTTCTATGCTTTGTTTAATTTTCGTTCGTTTGGCAGATGAACAAAATGAGTAGAACCCACTCAAGAATGATGGGATACAAAATTTAATTTTCCCCTCATCTGTCTAGTATAATAGGTTCAGGTGGTGAAAGCAATAAGATTTAATTATATTGATCACCCTGTTTATGTTTGGCAGCACTTATGTTTTGGTTTGTTTTGGTAAAAAACTTCCCAGTTGTCAGACAAAATGGAATTGCCGAAATTTCTTCCGTAATCGAATAAGTCAAAGGTGCGCAAATAAATCTTTTTGTTTCATGAATTCAAAGATATTATTGTGAAAATTTATGTAAAAAACTGTAAAAATTGTCTGTGTGATTCCTAAAGCATCAGAGTAATGAGGAAATTTGTAATTAGAATAGGAAGTGAGTAATTCTAAACAAAATTGAGACCCGCTGTCTATGGGCGGATCTGATTTTAGACAAAACATCGACGTTTTGCGGAAAGCTGCACACTCATGGGAATTCCAGAAGCAAAGATAAATTTTATTAATAAACAAATAGAAAAAAACAAAAATTGTAATTTGAAGTTTGGAGAATATACGAAGAAACTCAAAAGTAAAAAATAGACATCACTGATAGAAGCGGGAAGCAGTGGGGTAAGGTTGAACACTAAACGAAGGTGGCTGACACATAGGATCATAGGACCGTGGACTCGCAATACCTTGTCGCATGTTTATCAGAATTTTTCTTAATATATAGAATACTTTCTAGTTATTATAAATGAAGTCATCGAATCACGGTGAATAGTGATGACTATCACATCACGTCATGTTAGTTAACATCAATTCGTTTGCAAACATTTCACTCACATTGACAATAATAATAAACACTATACTCCCTTTGCCTTGTACCAGTCTCGAATTCACAGCTCGATTATGTAGTTCAAACAATTTTACAATTGATTTAATTTTGTCAGTTTATTTTTAGATTCAGTGTAAACGGCCTCCGATTCGTATTAATCACATACGCCCGAAGTATACATATCAAAAGAAAAGAGGAAATATTCACTATATTTAAAAAAAGGTTAATAGCAGCATATACGTACATACATAGATCACAAGGCAAAACTAAAACAGCTACGTCGGCAAAATGCAGGACTCGCCCGATGCGAAGAAGCCTTGTAAGGGTATACTGAAGAATTCTAGCAGTTTTGATAAGCCGGGTGCCGCTAGGTAAGTGCGTACAATGACAACGTCAATGTCAAATCAGATAATCGGATTAATATGTATTGCACTTTCATGAATCTTTCGCATTCCGCTCTGTATATATAGTATCTATCTCTTTTATATATGTATGTAAATATATATCTTTTTTTTTATATTTTTTTTACTTCACCTGCAGCTATCGCAAAAGTGCGAAATTTGATGAATTGAATGTTTTACAAACCTACCACCCACATGATAAGGATTACGGTCATATGAAAATTGATGAGCCAAAAACGCCATACAACTATGTTATACCCGATTTGGCGCACACAGATACGTTGGACGCCAATTTACTAGCGGAAAAGTAAAAAAGCTACTTTGTTTTAATAAAGAATTGAAAATAATTTAACATGCATTATATAATATATGTACATACATATGTATATCTTTACAGATTGCGCATCGCCGCAAGCACCCAATCGCCTGCATTTGGATCTGAGGAGCTTTCTGATGAAGAAAATATTGACGAAACACCTGAAGAAAAAGGTAAGCAAACGAATTACGTACGTAGCAATAAAAATTTGTGAATACAAAGCTATGCCATTCAGATGTACGACAATTATTATCTCATACTATAATCTTGTCCATTGACGGATCTAGGGGGCCTTTTGGATTTGGTATATTGCTCGAAACTTTTTACTGTATAAGTATACTATATTTACAAAAATATATATATATATATATACATATATATAAAATATGCATTAGATGGCTCTGTAGTAGAGACTTCAAGAAAAGCCATATTTATAGTTCGATTTTGTTGAAATCTAATAAGCTTTGTTCAGTTAAAAACAATGCCCTCAGTTAAAGCTATTTTTGGCAGATATCCATTTAAAATTAATGCCAAAAAATTGCTACTAACTTTAGAGCCAACTTAATGGGAGAATGCCCGATAGATTATATTAAAATATCTGGGGATGTCGTGAAATCTGCGAAAATACGGTCACTGAATCAGATTTTCTATGGACGAATACGTTTTAACACATACCACGTTCAGATTATGATGGATATAGTATAAACCTCGACTATAATAAATGTATAACAGCTTATTTCGCAGTTTCTTTAAATTTCCTGCTGTATTTTTTTTAGACCATTTCAATTATATTATGCTTAGAAGGAAAGCTTGTGGATTTTATTGCTTTGCAAAAATGGGCGATGCTGTCAGAAAAAAGAAGAATAAGAACCTTTGTTAGTGATATCAAAAAATCTTTTAATGTGTTGGTGTTTTCATCAGGTCTCTCTTGCAGGGCAATATTTCACTCATAATAATTTTTACACTTCATTTTCAGTTCTTTACTCTTTACTAATTTTTCACTCCTTACTAATATTGGATTATAACTAATTTTAAATTTTCTACTATCTAGCAATTCCACCCATAATTTTTCTTCCGTTTCTCGGTTTTCATCTATTACTAACTTTTCGCTCTACACATTTTTTACTCATATTTATGCTTCATTAATTACAAATCTTTTATTTATTAAAGTTTTTTCAATTAATGTTTACGCTATTCATAAAAATTATTCACTGAAAAACTTTTTGTTCGAATGCTAGCTCTGTGAATAAAATGGAGGGTCGAAAAGTATACAAAATTACAAAATGTAAAGAATGGACCATCAACTTGAAATATGGTCTAAAAATTCTAACAACACACCAACCTCTATTTAAACTATAAAGCTTGGTACTCTTTTTACGTTCCACGTGATATGAACTGTCAATATCCATATAAAATGATTTGCGTCACTGACATATATTAACCAGTTTCAACTTGTCTTGTTTTTTTTCGCTAAATGTTAGTTTAAATTTATTAAAATTTTGTGCGAGTTTTCCAGAACCTAGAAATATTCTTATTGTTCTCTGCATTTCTGCCCATAAATGTTCTTTCTATTTTTTTTGACAGATTTCAGCACAATACACTTTTTTCATCTAAAGAAACTTACTTCTTGACTTATGAGTTGAAAAGTAAATAAATATTTTTATTAGCTTTTTGGTTAAAAGGTGAGAAATAACAATTTGAATATATTTTTTAGGAATTCATTCAACAAACGAATGCTATTTAAGTACTTTCAGCCAGAACAAACTTTGAGAAGTTTGCCACATTGCCAAATACATTTTTATATTAATTTTTTGTTAGTTTAAACTATTGCACATGGGAAATTGGGCCGATTTTCTGGCAAAGTCCCGTTTCGGTAATGAATTTTTTGTTTTTGTTATTTAGTAAAGAATGCATTAGAAATTGCACTTTGTTTCTGTAAAAAAATACATTGCCTTTTGTAGGCAGGCTGTGTGAAGTGAAGCTATTTTGGAATAAGAAAATTTTTTTTTTGTAATTATCCAAAAACTAAAAAAAAATATGGATAACAAAAGTGATAGTGAGTACTTTTAAGTTCTGTTATTCAATAACTATTCGTTAAATTAGAAAGGTGGTGCAAATAACTACAGTTTATGGCGAAGCTTTGAATTTCGCACTTGTTCGCAATTTTTTTTGGCAATGCAGAATGTAGTAGTGTGAGTTATTTTACAAATAATGCAGTTGCGATCTTTTGTTTACTGGGAAAACTGCTTGTTTTGTTACAAGAGGCTTTTTAACATTTTGTTGCTGCTTTCAACTTTTCAATATATAACTCAGAGCACTTGCTAGAAAAAATTCGATATTTTTGTTAAGAATCGTCCGCTAAAGGGCCAACAGTTTTCAAAATTAACTGAGTTTTTTCGTTCATAATAATAGTAATGGTAATTTGGCGCTTACATCATGGCTTGATATTTGACCGAACTTCACCTACAATTTGTGGTGAGCGTTTAGGTGTTGTAATGCAAATTAAGGGACCCACAGAGTTGCGCCGACTCCGAACGGTAATTGACAAATGAAGTTTCTTCTTGGCAGAAATACGCAAGGAGATTTGCCTTGAAGCGCGCACACGCTAAATACTCGACTACTTCGGCTTTCGGAAATTAAAAACTACTGCATCAAAACATTTTTAACAAAAACATAAATGCAAAACGAATTTTTTGGTTAATCGTGGGAAACCATATGCAAGCCAAAGTTAAAAAAATTGCATCCTTTTTAAAAATTATCTACTAGTTCAGCCTTAATTAATTTTTGCTAAAGAATTGGTCGAATTTCACATATTGTTTTGGGATTCTTTTTATAATAATTAACTGTCCATTGGAGTTTCTTTAATACTAACAAATAATGGCGCGTCAAAATAAAGTCGATTTTAAAGTTAGCTGCGTCCTAATTTAACAGACTACCTATTAAAATTTATGTCACACATCTTTACTAAGAATACAACAAATCGCAAATTACCCAATGGTAATGCAATAGGTTTTTGGTAATAGAATTTTTATTTGATATTATTTTTTGTGAAAAAATATCAAATAGAATATATTTTAATTTGATGCTCAGCACAGCGATCCAATAAGTGGGTAGGTTCTAAGATTAACTATGTATATGCAATATTTTTTCTTCCAAGCTCGAGTTTGTAAAATAAATTTTTCGAGATGAGAATGAGCCCAGATTATCTTCATAAATATTGCAAATACAGAAAATCGAAATAAATATTTTTTGGTTGCAATTCTATTTTTGTTTTTAGATCGAAATATATTTAAACATCATCCAATGAGAATTGTTTGGAATGCTTTGCATACTTCACATATGTATGTATTTAATTAAGAGATTGAAGATTGATGATTTTTTTTTTTATATATTAAAGACTAGCGCCCTGCTCCTCACCACATATCGCTCAACCAGAAGCAGTATTATTGGTCACCAACCTACGTATGAAATTAATTTAATTTATTAATACAAGAACTGTAAGTTGCTGGGAAGTCAAACAGTGACTCAATATTTTTCATATATATTTTGCAGAGGAATTGTTCTACAAAGTATAATCTGATTTTGAATTTGAATTACAAAGTAATAAAATCGGACAATAAATACGACATTTCAGGAGCATGCCGGTTCAAATCTTTTATTATTTATCAAAACTCCCAAAGTTTTTATCCCAACCATTTGATTCTTCAAACAGGCTTAATAAATAGAGAAACCGAAAATAATCGTTATTTTGTTTTTTTTTTTTCGGTTAAAAGAATCATCGCTCAAAACAAAACTCAACTATACCGAGCTGATCCTTGTGATACATACTAAGCCAATCTGATCCTATTTTTATTTTAATATCCTTTATTTTAAATCATTGCATAATCATTATTTTAGTTTTTTTGTATGTTTGATCAGAAATAATCGATTCAAATATAATTGCCATACTTGGATTTACATTTTTTCGATCACATCTGATCGATAACAAGGATGTCAACAACAACTAATATAAATCGTATTGTTGTTGGTATGACTGTCATCGTCGACAAAATTTTTACCTTTTCTATAATCGAAAAATTAAAATCCAATGCGAAAATAGAATCACAAAGCGTCGATCAAATTTGATCGAAAAAATAACAATGCAAAAATAACAATGAAACTCAATCGAATAAATAAAAATCGCAAAATTGCTAATCATATCAAATATTTATAATTTTAAATCATCATAAATAACGCAAGTTAACGTAATTACTTTTTATATTCTTATTTTATATTGAACTAAAGATTGAAGTCCATAGCAATTAATACGTTTTTTTTTTTTTTACTTACAGTGCGCCGTCTTGAATTTGAACGTCGCCGAAAGGCGCATTACAATGAATTTGAAGCGGTAAGACTAGCACGGAAATTAATTGAGGAGGAATTGGGGGATGAGGATGACGAAAACGATATTTTATCTGCCGATGAAGAATTGAAATCGGCAATTTCTACCGAAAAATCCATTGAGGAAGAAAACATCCAGAGTAAAAATACCGAACGAAAAACTGAAGAAGAAGTCGGGGTAGAGGAGGAGGCAGGTCCCACAGAACAAGATTCAGAGATTGACTCTTCCGATAGCCCTCCGCAGGCATCAACAACCAACATGGACGTGGATACACAGTTACAACCCTCACACCCCTGCTATGGAAGAGATTAGTATAGTAAAATATAAATTAACAAAAAAAAAAACACCAAACATACCTACGTGCAATAACATACGCATTGTGGTATGCAAGGGCATTATCTAAACAAATAACAATTGAATCAACGATATAAGCAACATACCGTGATGGCTACTAATATTATAATGAATTGTTGACAAAAACTATGGCGACGAGGAAAAATAGCGTAAAGTTGTATTGTACTCAGAGTAGCGCTATTTAATTTCACCTCGATTGAAATTAAACCAATAAAATTGCGATAATTTGAAATACAGATTATCAAAATTTTTAACCAATAAATATTTTAATTATATTCACTGCTATAAATTCAATTTCGAGCACATTTTCGCTGCTTTATTTACGCATGAGAATATAAAAAAGTCATTGATGAATGCTGTCAATAAGTAATACACTCACGCTGAACAGCATATTTGCTCAGGCCCGCTCGCAAGGAGAGAGAACATTTAGGATTCAAATACTGTACGAAAAATTTATATATAGCATATATATTAACTTTTACATGTCAATCCCCCTTAAACAATATTGTGGGTGCGCGCCTAACTTTTCTGCTAAATTTTTCAATGAATTGACGCTAATTAATATCTAACGATGGTCGTGATCAAAAAACTCTGAACGTACAGTGGTGGACATTAAATTACTCATGGTATGTTTCCTTAAAATTAGATGCCAAGGAAAGAAAATGAACAACAACTTCCAATTTTAACTAGGAACAAAAACTATGTCCAATTAATTTTTTTTATTTATGAAATTAGTTTGCAAATAATAAATTAATAACGCGCCTCTCACTATACACTATTCGTACGTCTTCCCATGACGAAATCTTAATTAGTAGTTTATTGAAAAAATAACGTTAATCATAACCGCAATTTTAAATTAAAGCTAAAGTGCTTTTAAATTTAGAATTTAATTCTATACAACAAGTTTTTCATGTGCACATATTACATATTTTATGTTTTGAGCTCTAGGCCTGTAGTTAGGAAACTTTTTAAATTAAATTAAAAATTTCTTGTCTCAACTGTCGACCAGGCGCAGTGACTAGGTCTTGTAGATGATTTCAAACTGAAGTGGAGATATCGATAAAAGTAAAATTAAGACAAGAAATATTTAATTTTGTTTTATTTAAAAAAATTTACTAACTACTTTGGAGGCCGAAAACCAACTTCAATTAAGCAATGAAACGATTTTTTCTTTTTAATACAAGAAAATTTCTTCTTCGAAGTAATGCCCCAATAAGAAATTTTTTTTTGAATCGCGTTCAAATCTACCACTTTAATAATTCAGTTAGGCGGTACTGTTTTTTTTTCGCCCACCACTGTTTATTCGAATATACATACATACATACAAACTTAAATTTGATTAGCATTTTTAAACGCAAACAATCAAATGACTATAGTAGGTTTAAATAATGTATAAATAAATTTGCATTTGAATATATCAAAAAGCCAATCAATTACATAATAGTACATATAAGTTTTTTTTTTTTGAAAAAAGTAATATGAAAAATTAAATGAAACCAACTCAAAAATTGCTTAACGCATACAAAACAAAACTTATTTGCATAATATGCATTGCGGCTTTACTGCTCATTAGCAAGCATAAGTTTGGCAAAAAGGTGAAGTTATTATTAACGTAACATGTACAATTAATGTGCAAATACAACAACACATACATACATACATATATGTATACTTATAATTCAAATACAGAAAAAAGTATACACCGAATTGAATGATGAACATACATATGAAATATGCATTATTAATACTAACTTATGTATGTGAACAAAACCCATTAGAGTTGTAGAAGTACATTGACGTGCCGAGTGAATTTAGTTTATAATTTTTATGCTAATACATAACTTAATGCAACAATTAAATATGTAAATTAAGTGCCACAAAATGCATTTCTTAATGGGGTGATTTCAGGCGGGAAACATGCTGGGTTAAGTGTCAAGTATTTTGAACAATTTCATCCAATATTGATTGCGTTTAGCTAAAGGCATCGCAAAAATAATCGTATAGCTTTTTGTTCTCTCGTGACTTTAGTTGCGTTTTTTTTTACGTAATACTTTATTGCAATTATTATAAAGGGTGGCTAAATTTTAAGGGCCGATGTTGAATGTGAACCACATCTAAACGTCAAGTTTTTTTCTGCATTTCATTTGACATTTCTCAATTTCAGACTAACTCAATTTGAACATGGAAATATACACAATCGAGCAACGTGTTAAAGTTATTCAGGCTTATTATGAAAATGGGCGTTCAAATCAAAATGCATATTGTGCATTTTCGAAGAAAATCATCTTCAGTGATGAGGCACATTTTCACCTCAGTGGATTCGTCAATAAGCAGAATTGCCGCATTTGGGCGAATGAAAAACCAATGCACCCACAAAGAGTGACTGTTTGGTGCGGTTTATAGGCTGGCGGCATCATCCAAAATGAGGCCGGTCAGGCAGTTACTGTGAATGGTGTTCCCTATCGTGAGATGATAACGAACTTTTTATGGCCCGAATTGGAACATATGGATGTGGACGATATGTGGTTCCAACAGGATGGTGCAACTTGCCACACAGCCAACCAAACAATGACTCTTTTGGTGGTGGCGATGTCAATTGGCCACCAAGATCATGTGATTTGACACCGTTGGACTACTTTCTTTGGGGTTATTTGAAAGAAAAGGTGTACGTCGATAAGCCAGCAACAATTCAAGAGCTAAAGGATGAGATAATTCGGCACATTAATGGCATAGAACCTCAATTATGCCTCAGCGTCATCGAAAATTTAGACCATCGGATGGAGGTGTGCCGCCGAGGTCGCGGCGGACATTTGATTGAACATTGAGAGAGCGAAAATGACAATTGTTTTGAGGGGACGTTACAAGTTTTTACTGAATAGAAAATTTGGCAATAATTTCTCAGAATTCGACTGAATTTGCTCTCAGCAAGAAAAATGTCTCAAAAATTACAATAACACAATAGCAGTGTGCGTGATTAAAACCCAGTAAAAATTAGTCAGTAAAAAATTCAGATAATAATCAGTCTTACTCTCTCAATGGCAGAAATACTGAGTTTTGCGAGAACAGTAATAAGTAAACGCAAAACTCAATATATTTCTGTATTTGAGGGAGTAAGACGCCTCATTCTAGATCTGGTAAATCTTCCATCGAGGAGATATTCATGAAACGCCAAATCTTGGAAAAAACCCATGAGAATAGGATCGGGGCATCCATCCCTCTATCGACTTTAAATCAGATTTCGAAAGCACGAGAAGAAGTTCCCTATATACCACGATGTCCGAGTATGTAATCCCTGCACAACTGATACGGCTATATAAAATGGCGCTGAGTAACAATACGAGCTCCGTTAGATTTGGAAGGACCTCTCCGAGCCGTTTGATATCAAACCGGGTTTCAGACAAGGTGACTCCCTATAGTATGACTTCTTCAACATTATGTTGGGAAAATATAATTCAAGTTGCAGAATGCCGTAAGACAACATCTTTTATAAGAGTGTTCAACAGCTGGCGTATGCTGAAGACATTAATATTATCGGCTTTAATCATCGCCCTTTAGTTCTGCCTTTTCCAAGCTGTACACAGAAGAAAAGCGAATGTGCCTGGTGGTGAACGAAGGCAGAATGAAGTAGCTCCTATCATCAAATAAACAGTCAGCGCATTCACGTTTGGCTTCCGGATAACTGTTAACGATTATAAGTTTGAAAAAGTTTATTGGTTTATCTTGGAACCAGCGTCAACATCGTGTAGCCACGAAATTCTTCGGAACTCAAACCACTTCATATAAACCTCTCTTCAGGCTCGACCCATTGTATGGCGCAGATGCTTGGACGCTGTCAACATCGGATGAGATGGCCATTCGAGTGTTAAGTCTTTGCGATGGCGAATACCCAGACGATGGAACGATGAGCTATATGATGACATAGACATAGTTAAGCGAATTATGATTCAGCAGCTACGCTGTCTAGGATATGTTGTACGTTTGGAAGAAAATGATCCTGCCTTAGAAGTATTCAACGCGGTACCCGGCGGTGGTGGAAGAGCCAGCCTTCCTTTACGTTCGAAAAGCCAGGTGGAGAAAGACTTCGCTTACTTAGACTTTATAGCTGGTACTAGTTAGCAACAACCAACATCGCCATACTAGTGTTACACATGGTTGCATTTTCGACAATAAAAACATTAATTGACATATTTTGTTAATTTAAAAGATATATAAATATGAGCGATTTTAATAAAAAAAACTGTTACTCAGTGATTACTCAAGGCCCCAGAGAAAAAATGTGTATTAACGATCGGAGCGCAATAGGTTCGTTGGCTAGCTCCCACAGTTGCTATTGGAGATTCAGAGCTTTAAAATATTGAAGGTATCCTCGTGTTAGGATTTCATAATACTCGAAATGTACCGGGCAAGCAATTTACAGATAGTTTGCCTTTGTTTTGATACCAATAGTCAGCTGCGTCGTTATCTTTTCTTTCGCCGTGCGTGTATTTTGTCTTTGATTTCAGAGGAATAGCTGTCAAAGCCGTAAAAGCAAAAACCCCACAAAATTCAAAAACAAAATATGGGTCTCTTTATACTATCACTTTATATGAATTCGCCTTGTTACGAACTATTACGTTTTGTTGTTGTTGTATTCAAAAAATATGCAAAATAGGGGGAATTGAGAGAGCAAAATGGCAGTACTTTTGAAGGGAAAGTTGCAAATTTTTCTTAAAATTAATAGCGAAATTGATTACACCATGTCTGTCTGCCTGTCTGTCCATCTGAGCATGGAATAACTCGCGTAAATATTGAGATATCTCAACGAAACTTGGTACACATATTGCCCCGGACCCAAGGTACTTTGATGTTGTAATTGCGCGAAATTTGATATTAACCACACAATCAGTCTAAACCACGCTCACCTCTCCTATAACGGTAATTTACAACAAATCAAAATATATGGGTATAACATTTTACTAAATCATGGCGCGAATTATTTGAAATTTGATATAAAGAATTTAATTAGGGAGAGAAATAATTACAAAAATCAAAATTTTGGAAAATCGGTGCGTGCGTTAAAATAATTCCAATTTCTTTTCGTTTTTAATTAAATCAATAAACGTCGTTTAAGGTTTTAAAATGATGTTGTATAATACTAGCAAACCTGGCTTGCTTTGAAGGGACAATAAAAACATATACTTTCTGATATTGAATTGCGCTTTTGGGCTTACAATTTTTTGTCTTGATCTAAGCGAAACAAGTATGTATATGTCGAATATCAACGTCAAATAGCTGGGAAGTTAAGGGAAATAAATGTTTTGACTAAATTTGGGGCAGGGGCAGAAGTCTGCCTTTTTCCCAATTGGATCTTTATACGAAATATTTTACATCTGCATCAAATAGTTGCGGATTTATAAGGAATTAGGCTTTTTATTGTACATTCGTTTTAATATATAATATTATCTTTTTTGATTGCATACAGTAAAATAAAAATTTGCGCTGGGTATTTAAAGTTTGATTGAACCCGAACTTAAACTCCTCTATATCTGTTTATATTATGTTTTTTCAATACAGATTTGTTTCGTAATTTTTTTATAAAAATATGTTTTTATAACAAAAATAATATATGTAATTTCAAATTTCAAACTTTGTACATGATTTTTAAAAATTTTACAAGTTTTTAAATTTTTTCATTAGATTTTTTTTAATGTTTTTGCTTAGGTATATTTTAATGGGGAACAAATTCTTGGAGGCGAATGAAATTATGAGATGGATTCGTTCCCACGACAGTTCAGTTCACTATACTAGGTCTACTCGGATTAAGGGTTTACACTGACCTGAAAAAAAAACGTTTTCTTAGCTTCAAAAGTTGCACACATTCTTAAGATTTTTAGTGAAGCTAGTTAGGAAAAATTCCAAGAATGAAAAAAGCCGACTCCCCAGGGGTACCTCCCATGGACCTATAGTAAACATTTTTAAATATGTAAGTTCGTAATTTAATGTAATACTTAATTTAATAAAAAATATATCATAACGAAACTCTGGACATACATAAGTTACTCTAATGAAAGGTATAGAGGGTAGTAAAAAAATGGTGGAGACATGCAACAATCACGACTACTTCTCAAATAACAAAAAATCAAAAAAATTTGATATTTCAGTAACTGCATACACACACACACACACACGGGATTCGGATCGAGAAAGAAATACGTGGTTAAAAATATGTTGGGAAATGGGGGTGACCCCACCCGCTTTAGAGCAAATATGTAGATATGTATATCTCCGAAACTATTGTATCAAACTATAACAAAATTGGTATACACCTAGACATAATAATTGTAGAAATCGGGCAAAACCCACGCTCACCTTTAAAACAACGATATTTTTTCAAAAACACAAATAATAGGATATTTCACTGATTTGGAAAGAAAAATTGCCCAAGTTCGATATATGAATTGACTTCCAAAGGCCGAAGATTGTGCCGAAATTTTGGAAAAGCATTAAAACGTCACATGAGTGTCAAGAAAATCTTGGAGGTAGTTCTAATGGATTGGCTCTCGACAATCGGTCGTGGAGTGGATTGCTAATTGTGCAGATGAAACAGTTCAACTCAGATGTACCATTTGGGATTTAACAAATTTGGAAACAAATATTTTCCAAATCAAGTTCAGCTGAGAGAAGTCCAATTTACAAGTATTTTAAAAAGCTTTCGCTGCTAGAACTCTCCGCTGTGCAATTCAAAAAGGAAATAACGAGACAAGCCAAGTCACATTAAACAAGTAGAACAAATATAAAATTTGCATGTGTTTTGTTTTTGCTTCTACGGCTATAACTGTCAAAGTTTATTGAACTGGGAAGAATCTTCTTCTTCTTCTTTTACAAGAATGTGGAATTGTACAGTTATTTCCGCATTTTCTAAACTGAATAGAGAAGTGATAGCATTGGGCCTGGAGGTGGACGGAAGCTAGTATCTCTTGCTCTAAAATAGTCAGTTAAAATTTTGTGGCACCTCCTTATCTGACGTCAGCGCCTCTCACAGAGAAGTTTCGATATCATCCTTCAAACTCAGATTGAGCTTTATCAAACAGGTACAATTAACAAAAGATCGGTAAGTGTCTTAGTCGACTTTGACAGTTTCAGCTAATTTTGCCACGTCATAATAGATTTAGTTATAATAATTCGTGGGTCAGAACACAATTATTCTTCCAAATTTCTCCATCAATCAGCGCAATTTTGTATTCTACCACATTAGTTCTATCGCCAACGTCGCGATGAAGAAGAAGTCGAATGTGTCGATCACTATCTGTGCCATTGCCCTCCGTTAGCAAGAACAAGACGGTGTTGTATTCGCCAAGATTTCTTTGGTTGTCTTTCAGCCATGTATTCGGCGGACGCAAGGTAAGTTCCTTAGGTATCGCAAACTAACTAACTGGTTTTATACTTAGAGGAACGGAAATGTCAATCTAATCTAACCTAACCTAGTTTGGTTGGGAAATGAGTAGATGCCACTCAAATATGAACGTTATTTCATTATCAAAAAACATAAAAAAATTACGCTCATTTTAATGAATTCAATTGAAAATTTTACACTAATAAATCGATTCCCCTTTTTTTGCATATTTTATAGGTTTATAGAAAAAAATTAATTTAAAGTGAAAGCAGTGAATATACAATATCTTTGCTGTGCTGCAGCCGTTTTCAAAGCGTTTCAGGAACTTGAAAACGCCATTTTCAGAAAAGGAAGTCTTACGTTGTGAAGTTACATCGTGGAACTGTTAGTTCGATCGGCCGACGTGGTTTTTAAAGGAATTCCTGCTCTTAATACAAAACACTCATAGACTGGACAATTTTTTTGGAGTGGCATCATATGATGCCATACAGAAAGAGGTTGGATCCATTTTAAGTCGAATTAAAGATAAAATCCTGTTTTCAAACATTCCTTTATATAAATTTATTGTCTACGAAAGTGTCCCTCGTAAAACCGTAGGGGAACTTTCCAGCGGAATAAGAGTATTTTTGGTATGATTGTCGAATTTTTCAAATGCTTATAACACATTCAAATTATAAAATGTTTGTTTTCGAACGTTGGTTTGCCAAAATATTTTGCCAATCAGTTCAGTTTACTCCATATGATTGTATTCCTTCAGTTGTTTATTAAATAAAAAATGGAAATGTTCGCTCTTTACGAACATGATTCATTAAAAGCCTAGATTTTCGGTTCAGTACAGGCTGCTTTGATTTCTATCGGCCCATCTGTATAAAGACAAAATTTCGCATTTTAAGTTTTCAGCAGTCAGCCATTTAAATTTAATATTAAAATTTTTTTTATAATCTATTACTTTATATTCGATAATAATTCTAAATTAATTCATTTATTTCCTTCGCGTTGTGTTTTCATTTACATGGCGCTTCCAAAAGATAGATCGCGTCAACTGATGCGTTCGCAGTTTTTACGTCGATGGTTACCTGCATTATTACTCATGGAATTTTTACCAAACGGTTGCACTGATCCCCAGTGAGCTATTTGCCACGCTAGCACCATTCAATTAATATCCGCTAAAGTAACTTTGATATTTTCAACTGTTTTGTTTTTGCAATCCAGTAGAAATCAAAGTACTAGTAAAGAAAAAAAATGAAAAAATCTAAATTCTTGTTTTCAAAAATTATTTTTTAAACTGTGCCCAAAGTGGTGCTCTCCATGAATTCGGAAGAAAAAAATTCAGAAATTCTGTTTATCAGAAATGTTTATTAAAATTGTTTTTTTTTGCAGAAACAAAAAAAATTAGAATGAAAAATTCAGAAAACATTTTTCAAAAATCCTTTGTTCAGAATTAACAAACGTTTGTTTAGGTGGAAGATATTGTACATATGATTTAATTATTAAAGCTTTGCTGCTGACTAGTGATATTAGAGTTTACCAAAGGTTGCTTTCATTTTACCTAAGCAAAAACTCGTATGAAGATCATTTTATTCAAAGAGCACATAGAGAGCTTTGTTCTACAAATTTTGCTGTGGCACCATGTATTTAAATTTTAAAGCTTAGATGTCTTTCTTACCAAAAGTTTTTTAAATCTTTACCGAAAGCACTGCGTCTACCGAGATTGGTAGAGATTAGTAGGGCGGTTGCTAAGATACAACTTGTTATCATTAGTGGGCAGTGTCACGCCCCTTTTCTAAAATTATTTAATTATTTTATCTTCTGATTACATACAAATTTATTGATCACCTTCCAGTAATTTTTCTTCAGTATTTAATGAAAATGTTGGGTTCTGTATTTTTCAAAAATATTTAAAATTTGTTAAACCACCGAAAATTTCTTCATTAGTTCAAAAGTTTACTGCGAATTTTGAAATATTTGTATGTAAATATTTTCCACTATTCCAGTTTCTGTTGCCGGAGCTGAGCGTTTATTCGGTAGTGCGATTATTTATTATGCTCGAAGTAGATTTTACATCCACTCAATGAATTTACCTAATATGCTGGTTTTTTCATAAAATTAAAATGCAACTATTTTTTTCTCCGGTTGGTCAGAGAGATGTACAAATTTACATTTATTTAAGTCCATCAATTTTTAAGCTAATATAATTGTGTACCTTCTTAATCCATCAACTAATCACACGTTTATTATGTACAGTTATTTGGAGAATTCGGATACTAGATTTTTATTAACAAGCAATTAGTTGTTATTTATGCCAGTATTGCGAAACATTGAAATATCAAATAGAGAATTCATAATACACAATGCTCTACAAAGATTGATGAGTTTTTATTTTTTGTGTTTTTTAAGTTTTTTTTTTATAATAATTATAGCAAATTACGAATTTTACAATGATACTAAGTACCAATTCGATAATGAGCGTATATTATATATTTTTGGGTAATTATGTTCCCAGTTTTATTTTTATCTCGTTTTTAGTGTTTATTTTTTTTTTTTTAGAATTTTCCGTGTTTTCCATATTGAATGATTTCGGTGTGAAGCCAAATCATTCGCTATAGTCGATGTATACACATACAATTTATATATGTTTGTATATCTTTCGAGTTTTTTTTTCATTTCATTTTTATTTTTGTCATAATCGAGTCGTAAAGCCAGTACGAATTTGCCGGTAGTTCGTTTCGAGTACAAAAAAAAAAAAAAAAAAATACAAAAGCACATTGAAGGTGTGCAAGAGTATGTATTTATATGAAGAAAGAAATTTTTTTTTTAATGTACTAATAATGTACAGTGTAAGTCCCCTTCGGTACAACTCTACATGACAAACTCACGGTAAGTAGGTGTGCCCTAAAGGCTATATTGGCATCCTCGGTGTTAAAAAGTTATAGCCTGTAGGGCGAACACTCGCTTACCGCAGCTGGTCATGCCAACGGCACATACGGGGCTACACTGAGATAATGCAATGATTTTATTTAAGATTTTTCGCTCATGTTTTGTTTTTTTTTTTGTGTTTGTTCAATTTAAGTATGATTTTTAATAGCATTCGATGGCTGTATACATATACATATGTACATATGTACACATGTATGAATGGTGGTTACAAATATAGCTTTCGCTATATCTTAATATTTTTAAACGCACACACAAGCCGAACTGGGCGATTGTGCGTGAGTTTACGCTCCTTTTATTATGTGTCTCTAAATACAATATACGATTTTTTTTACTATTACCTTAAAGCTTACAACTACGTTTTTCAATCTGTTGAAGTTGATAAAACAGATTACTCTTAGTATTTTATTTATATGCTCTTTCTTATTTAATAATATGTAGATGGAGAAAACTAATATTTAATATATTTTTTAATATATCAATTATTATTTAAAATATGTTTATTCATTTTTTTTTGGGTTTTTTCATTATGCAATAATAGTTTGAAATCAAGTTAAAATATAAAATAAAATATTTTGCAAATTTATGCATTTTAATAGTTTAAAAAATTAAAACACAACTTCTAAGTCATTCGACTTTTCCAAAAAGTTGCTAGTATTTAAGAAAATTATTCATTGTATCAAAATCATTTTAACCATAGTTCAGTTTGCCAAAGTTCGCAACAAAGTTTTGTTTTTATTCTTTCTAGTTTTCAGTTTAAAGTAATGATATTTCACGCTTTCTTTGATTTCATTTGAAAACTCAGTTTTTTGCGTTTATGCTGTTCTTAATATAACGCTCTTGTACGTTTTTCACCCAGAGTGGTAAGTACCTATGTATGTGTACTTACCTCACGTAGGTTTCCAAGTATTTATGTATACAAAAGTAATTTACATCGAATGGACGTCGTTTGGTTTTGCTTAAAAATAAGTTATTGCAAAATTTTAATTTTCACCACCAACATTCATATATAACCATATATGAATATTGACAGTACAACAAATTCACCACATTCGTTTAATTAAATTAAAAGGAGTAATAATAAAAATAAAATTCAAACTTAAATCCATATTTTTCTTTATATGTTTAAATAAATAAAAAAATATTTTAATGCATTGGCTGTTCTTTTTCGCTATCGCAGTCATGTGTTTCAATGCAACCGTGGCACGCGTAGTTGTTGTAGGTGTCAATTTCCGTGTATCAATTTGCAATTTTTAACGTACCCCAGCTTCAATGAGCACAGCCGTACAGCAAACGAACTACTCTGAGTTCTTCTTCACTCAATCCAAAGCATTTCGTTCTTTTCTACTTCATTCTTCTTCTTCATTATCTTTATGATTCATAATGTACAGATTTGAGAACAAAATTCGTTAGTTTATATTTGGCGTAGTATTTTTTTGTTTGTTTTTTTTTTTTTTTGGTTTTTGTATGCTTCATTATTAATAATTGTAAATAAAACATAAGATTTTTTAACTTATTATTACCCATTATGGGCCATGGTATTTGGTTAGTTCGTGATTAGTTGATGTTTTTTCATTTCGTTTAAATGTACAATTAGTAACATTTTTTTCGTTAATTTTCTCTGTTTTATGTAAAATTTTTTTTTGTGTGTGTTTTTGGTATTTTAAATTGTAAAATATTTTTTTTTTTAATTTTGTGCATTTTGTATGCTTCATTTGTTTCCAGGGTCCTCTAATTCAGTTTTGTTGCTGATATTTTTATTCCAACATATGCTGTGTGCCTGGTGGTACTTTGTAGCTGGGATAGTAGCAGTTGAGCGCATTCTTTGCAAAGAATGTTGTGTAGTCCTGTGAATTGAAAAACAGTAAACATTTATTGTAATTATTTAAACAATTTAAAAATAATTGAAATATCCGATTTTGCGATATTTTCACCCGAGCGTACGGTTGTTTGTAGCAACATAAAATAACTGAGATAGATATAGAGATACATATGTATACATATCAACCAAATTTTCAGAAAGAAAAGATTAATTCATGTATGTGTGCCTGTTCGTCTGTTCTTCCGTGAATCGGCTAGTTTGGTAAACTTATGGCGCTCGATCCAAAATAATACGATATTTCAGTAGCTACAAGAAATAATTTGCTCAAATATGCTAAACAGGATTTAGTTGGAGAAAGGTATACGTGCAAAGATTCTTATTGAAAAAATGAGCATTGCTTATTTCTCTTTATAGTAAATACATAGATATATCTCCGAAACTAGCCGACCAATCTCTACCACAAAAGTTAGGTATTAACCTATTAAACATAATTTCGTAAATTATAGAAATCGTACAAAAAACCACGTCCTACCTTCGTATAACGCTAGTTTACTAAAGTCCAAAAATGCGATATTTTATTGACTATCTATTAAAAAAAATTCGTCAAAATTTAGTATGAATGATAAAGTTGAAGCAACAAATAGAAACAATCACAAATTTCTGTAAATAGAAGGCAAACCGCCTACTTTATAGGAATATCTCCAAACTACTTTATAAAACTCTACCAAATTTGATACACACTTTGGATTTTAAATTAAAAAAAAAAATCGGACAACAGGAAGTGGATCAAATATTATACAGAGTATTGGATTGAGGAGTACATCGCAATGCAAACTTTAGAGTAAACAGGAAACAGGTATACATATTTCCGCAACTATATTACCAAACTCTGCCAAATTTGGCACATACTATTGGTGTAAAGTTAATAAGCAAAATTTCGAAAATTATAGAAGTTGGAAAAAACCACAACCTCTCTCATGCAATGGTAATTTACAAGAATACAAAAAAAACGATATTTTACATAGCAACTAGAAAATATAATTGCTCAAATTTTATAATTAATTAGGAAAGGCCTAATAGCTGACTTGAAGTCAATGCACGTAATGTTGATGGAAAATTTGTACAATTTGGAGACGTCGTTACAACGTATGTACGTTAAGGTGCTTGACCAAAAAAAAGTTTCGATTTTTCCAATGGAAATATAAAAAATATTCAGATTTACGTAAGCTTTACCCATTTGGACTCAAAAATGAAGTTTTTATAAATAAAAATAGCTTTTGCTTTTAGACCACCTGAGCTGATAAAACAGCGAAACTGAAAAGGTTTGCATAAAAGTATTTAAAAATTTGCTCGACGAAATCTTATTAATCATGTAAATGGAATATCTTGTGTTGTAAATGTCCAAAAAAAAAAAACACGGCATGCGTGTTACCGATTATAGATTCCAAATAATGGTAAGGGTGTACAGCTCTTGAAGATGGTGCATTTATCTATCATTAGCGAAAAAATTAAAAAAAATGTATAAACAAATTTTAATTTGTTCAGTTTTGATGAGGTTGAATCTTAAAGCCTGGACACACTATCGCAATTTATGGCTCATTCTTAATTTATGAGCAAATTACAATGAAATTAAGTAATTTCGCCTTGTAAAATCTATCAATAAATTAAGATGAAATTACGTATTTTATTATAAATCAAGAACCAAACGACGAACAATTAGTGCCGGCTCTAAATTTTATCGATAATAATCGAAAAATATGTTCCCTCATAACCAAACATTTTGACACGACAGTCGGTTCTACGATACCGGAACGACTTGGATTTGAATGTTTTATGCGGTTACAACAACAAACAACAACGCATTTTGAAATATTAGCATTTCACTCAACTGTTCCTCGATTTTTACACTGGCTGTAGAAGCTGTCACATAAATATATTAAAAAAGTACAATACACAATCTCTCACATTTTTTCCTTTAATCAAAGAACTAAGCAACCCTGCGGCTACAGAGCTGTCAATACAAATTAGGAGATGATAAGTGTGGACGCACTTGGTTTATGCCAAGTAATTTGGACGAAAATAAGTAATTTACGTTTTTCCTGTCAACAGCAATAGAAATAAGTCCAAAAATTTAATTTTACTTCTTTCTCTTTCTGTTGCCGATGCACTTAATTCTATTTCTGTTGCTATTAACGGTTGCCATTCTGGCCGAAATGTACCAAATGTACGAACCTAAAAAATATTATACTGAAATAATGAAATTATCACGAGATAATCTGGGTGAATCTTAAGTTTTTCATTCGGCTAAAAAAAAGAGAGCGTTAGACTTTCAGCTTAATCATTACAGAACTAAAACGACATATCTGATCGGTTAAGCAAATAATGGTGTTTTTAGAAGTTAATTTGCAAATGACTTAAAGTGGTTTTTTGAATCTATGTATATTCATATATATAAACTTTATATATATTTAAAAGAATAGCAATTTTCGGTGATCGGACTTAACTCCAAAACTACTGAATAGATTTCAGTAAAATTTTCGGATGCTATACTTCCGAACGGAAAAACTCACATCTGAACAACAAGTTGAATGACAATTAGATTTATCCCGATCTTATCGGTTCCAACAAATAATAAGTTCTGTTTTTGGTATGAAAATATATATGTCAAACAAAAATCCTATATGTGGCGCTAGGTCGAGATATTTCTAGAAACCGTGTTTAGGTAGAGTAATCACTAAAAACCGTATTTGATGTTCAATTTCAACCAAATCCCGAACACACATATATTTGCTAATCGCCACGGTGTACTGACTGCAGAAAGTGACGCCTTTAGAGGTACCGCTACTTTCGTTTTGCTGAGTTTGACAATTCTCAACTTCAACTAGACACAGCTTTTTCACAAATTAGGGAAAAGAGCCATTGTTTTTTTAGTATTTTACAGATTTATTTATTAAATCTCTGCCTATAGATCCATATTTTTAAACTTCAACTTATTTCTTTAAATATTGAAAGTTATTCAACATTATCTCTGTCGTATTCTTGTTTACTAAATACGAGATGGGGTGGGGTAGGCCGATCTAAACAGGGTTAGATCGCCGAAACAACAGTCCTTGGCCGGGTGAAACCCGGGTCATTCCGGTACGTAGAACCGACTGTCGTGGGAATGACTAAATACGAGATCTGTCACTTCGCCGCGGGATGGCGTAATTTTGTATTCTATCACTCTTGGGATTGAGCGCGCCCACAAAGTTTGCTAGAATATGCTTCACGTTCGCTGAGTTCCTTCATACACATACATCTCGTTTGCTTTTGATTAACCTAAAGCATTTAGAAGCAAGAAGATCAGTCCTCTCGCTTTTTTTACATTCAATATCATATGTGGTGACATTGAATGCTCTTTTCTTTTGGAAAAAAATTATTTTAAAATACCGCAGCGTAATCTTCGTAGTTTCTTACCTTTTTATTGAGATAATTATAAATCACTACATTCGCATAATGCGCCCATTGCTCGGGACTTAATTGAATTGAATTGATTTTTCATCTTCAAAAAATGTATTTCCTAGTACTCTAAATACAATATTCTAGGGTTTTATAACCTTAGCTGCTAGTTATCTTGCTTTGTAAGTAGTATGTAAAAAAATATCGATCGATTAAATGAATAAATAAATGTCTCTATAACTGACTGGTTTGCGTTCAAACAGACAGGCAGGCTGAATGGCTAAATCGAGCCACTTGTCGTCGTGATCATTTTAGTATACCTGGGTTTGGGCTTATCTTATCTTCTTATATTTCTAAAGAAGCCGAATTGTCAGTTAATCTCCACCGGGTTTTTTGAAATGACACCCAACAGCTTTCATTTCTAGTTTCAAATAGTTTAAATTTGAAAATAAGTTAACTTACGCGTTGGACTTTCCGTGGTCGGCATACCGGTCCCAAAGCCAATTTGCGGCGTTCTTCATTTTCCTTCGCCGCGGCTTCCTTGTACTCCGGTGGTGGCCATTTCAAGTCTCCGCGCATGTTGTTGCCTCCTTATAAGTCAAAGACATAAATGATGAGATTTTAAAAATCTAAATAATTGGTAATTTAATTACAATTCGGCTTACCTTGAAAGCTAACTGCCGCTGGTTGTGCGTTATAAACGGGTGATGGCCTTTGCGTAACAGGCGCCTCCTTGCGCAGCGTTATAATACCAGGACTTCCGCCGCGATAATCTTGTGGCAATGGCTGTGCTTGTTGTTGTTGCACCAGTGCACGATGATCGGGCTGATCCTGTCCAACGGATTGTTGTTGGTGTTGAGGCTGTGAATAAGAATTATATTGATTGGTTTGTGGCACACTCGAATATTGTTGTGGTGGTTGTTGCTGTTGAGGAGGTGCTTGATATAGTTGTTGATGGTATGGTTGCGATTGATAATTAGATGGAGGAGGCGCTTGATATTGTTGTTGTTGCTGAATAGGTGCCTGTTGATAAGGCGCCTGTGGGGGCTGATACCGCTGTGTAGGCTGATTATGCGCCCAAGACGGCTGTTGCTGTGGTTGCGTCTGATAGTAGGGCTGCTGGCTATAAGGAGGCTGAGAGCCCTGGTGGGCCGGATATTGTTGTGGCTGCTGTTGATATTGGTCGTACGAAGTTGCACGATACTACATATGTACATATTTCGTGGTCGTTTATCGTTTTAAAAATTTCCATGCCGCCGTTTTTTTTTGTTTAAAAAAAAATAACATGTTGTTGGAATCGATTGTCGTTTGTTGTTGCATGCGTTTGATGGATTTTTGTGTGTTGTTGGTGTGTGCATACATACATACGCAACGGACGATAGTACAAATATATATAGATAGTTATGTATGTAAATATGGTATAGAAATATTCAGGACCAGTATGTGCAGGTGTATGTGCGAGAGAGAGAGAGGGAGAGAGTGTGAGCGTCCAAAACAGTTGTGGGGAGAAAGAGAAAAGACGAAACAAACAATTAGAAAACAAAAACGTGAGAGGAATACGAATTTGTTAGATTAGTGTTGGCATAGGTTAGAGATTTACAATAAATAACATTTTAATGAATAGAGTGCATGAGAGAGTGAAAGAGAGAGTGTACTAAACTAAGTAAATAAATATGTGTGTAATTAGTGTGAGTAGCGCGAGCTTATGTGCGTCTTGTAAGCTGAAATTTGCGAGAGATAAAAAGAAAAGCTTTTGTTAGCGATGATTAGAGTTTTAATTTATTTTATCAGCACTAATGAAAGTTATATACTATATATACAATATGGATATGTTTAAGTTATTATGTTTATATTTATGTACAAATGACCATGTGTATGTATGTATGTATGTGGTTTTACAGCTAAAGGATTAGCTACAGCCTGCTAATAAGTATTTACATATTTTTATATATGTATTTCCATTTTTTTTTAGTGGAGATGAGAGTGTGTTAAATAAAATACAAATATAGACAATTTTGTTCAAATACATGTAGATTTGTTTACTGATAACAAAACTATACGCCGTATTGAATACATACAAGTAAAAATAAATATGCGGGGCTTTTAAAATATTTGCTTATTAATTAAACACAGATTATGATATTTTTGGTTTGATTTGGATTATTGAGAACCTATCTAAACATGGCGTTGCCATTTCTTTTTCTCATTTTTATACTGGAAGCGGGAGCCTCAAGGGGGCTACAACTTCTTATGTCTGAATCGACTTGACTCCATAACACACCCCGAAAAATATTAAAGAACATAGAACTATAAGAAGTGGCAACACGTTACTTTTGTTTTTCTCGTTCTGACTCAGCCAAAGTACTAGAATTATGTTCACGTCGTGTAACTCCGTTAACTCCGCAAACACGACTTGCATGTAAAAGCCAAGTATTTCCGTGAGGCTCCCGTGTTGAAGTCGAAGCTATACGAGAAGCAGAGTAAGAAAACAAGTACCGTTCCTTAGTAGAGGGATGCTACTACGGCAGACCTGACTGGTGTTGGTATTTAAAAATAAAACGGACGGAATAAAGACTGCAACGAAGGTAGATCTTAACGGTATTGTTCGGTTGGGAATGGTACATAACGGTAAGAGGTTAAGTTAGGTTAACGTATTGTATTGACGATGTTGAGGGTAGAATGGTTTCACTTCGTCCAAAAAAAAAAATTATAATCACAAAGAAGTCCTAATACATTGTATGCCATTATATATGGAATATAACGTAATTAAAATGCTCTTTGCTTTAAACAAAAAATTTCACGGTATTTTATTACGAAAATAATAAAAATATGTTATCTCTTTTACTTTGGAAAGGGAAATATGCTCTCTATTTTTTTACGATGCACGCTATGTTCAAATGAAATGATTATCAAATCAACTTTTTTAATGATAGTCATTCTCAATCTAGCTACTTGGATGCCCATTAATCTTCTGAATGCAAACTCTCAAAGCATTAGATCTGACTTTCATGCGATATCCCTTACACTAATCCAAGGCTCAACACTTTCGAAGCTAAATTAAAGTTAAAAACATGGCTTTCAAAATCAATGCAGGACAACTTGACAACATACATCGCGACAAAAGCTTGCCAAGGCTAGAAAGCTGTAGCTAACGAACGGAAAAGTAAAGCAGCTGCGTTCTACCGCAAAAACCAAATTTTATCTATTTAGATACACTTTCGGCTGTACCTGTTGTGTTGGTTGTTGGTGTTGTTGCTGTTGGCCATAGCTTGGATAAAATGGCTCAGCGTTTTCACCACCTACGGGGCTTGCATAAAAATCGCTATGAGCCTTAGGCAATGGTGCACGAATAGATTTCCAACCAGATGGGGAACTAGGTTCATGTTGTTGTTGCTGTGGATATTGTTGTTCATGGGAATAGTGCAGGGGTTGTTGCTGTTGTGCCGGTTGTTGGTGGGGTAGTTGTTGTTGTTGTCCAAAAGGTTCGTTTACGTGTTGTACGTGTGGTGGACCAGCTGGCTCACGTGAGGGCTGGCGATTAAATTGAGCTTGGGTGTATCGTATCGGTTGTTGGGGTGGTTCATAGTGTTGTTGTTGTTGTTGCTGTGGCTGCTGCGGTATCGGGGATTGTTGATAGGCTTGCGGCACAAATTGTTGTTGTTGGTTAGGGTTAGGTGAGTTATGGCGGCCAGCACGATTGACATTGTTATAAATAGGACCCTAAAAATACGCGTTTTAAATGCAACAGCGCAAAATAGCGTAGGATGTAAATATGTTTGTATGTACTCATTAGGGAGTGTCACCAAAAAAAAATTGCGGTTTTCCACCGGAACTATAAAATTTATTATGTTTTAATTAAAATCAGAATATCAACCAGTTAAATATTGAAAGGACTGCTCAAATTATTATTCTTTAATTCATTCCACGGAAGCATAGTAATGAGATTCGTGAGAAGGGCATAGAAACAAAAAGAAAATACCTCTCCAGTGATACTTAATAAGTTTATATTGGTCAAGTTTTGTTTGTGTTATTCAAGTTTTTCAAACGAATCTTTCAAAAAAATGCAGCATCAAAAATCTTATTATTATAATTCCGTTGATTTCTTTTTTTTAAATATTTTGATGGATGTCTTAAAATATAATGCATTTTATAAGTCCGTTGAAATGGTAGATGGTATTATTGTTATTAATTATAATTATTCGATTATTTTAATTAAAGCAATCTTGCTGTTTGCTTAAAAATTAGGTAATATTTTATTTTCCTATCTCCATAACTAAATATATGGCATATTTTACTTTGTCTAATTAAATACTATTATAACACACACACACACGTACATACATGCCAGCACTTCATACTCGTATTATGCGCTTAAGCCTTTTTCATGAAGTAGCTGCCAACTAACTTAGCATACATATGTATGTATGTATGTATGTATTTTTTTTACTAGGCAGGCAATTAGGTATTTCATGTATGTATGTCAAAATACACGCTTAACATGGAATAATTGTGGTAATTGCACTAAGTTGGGCAAAAAAAAAAAGAACCGCCGAGAATGCTCTGCGTGCCCAAGTTAACTCTCTAGCGAGTTCACTAGTCATTGTAGCGCTTTGACGCTTTGCACAATTAAATTAAAGCTAACAATAGTTTATGAGTTTAATAGTTTGCAATTTTATATTCATTCTATTTTTTGCGCACTTTTAGCCGTAACTACAATTATTATTGTAATTGAAATAACAAATAAATGCCTGGGATAATGGAGAGTTCACTTAATTGTTTATGCAAGCTGGAGAGTTGTAAATATTTATAATACTTAGATTGTGATGAAGAAAACCTCGCTTACATACAAACACATATTTCTAAATAAATAAGCCATTTAATGAAATAAAGAACATAAATTCCTCTACTGACATTGCGGAGTCAAGTGATAGAAAGCAGTCGGAAGTATATATATTTTTATTGTTGTAAATTGCTGACGAAATCACATACAAATTTTGAATAAAAATACAGTTTTTCAATTGCATCAAACTATGCCGGTGTTTTCTTTTTGTTGTTGACATTTTTAGTCGTAGTTGCGCGCGCTTGTAATATAAATTTTATTTTTAATAGAACAACAAAAAAACTTTAAGTATAAAGATATGTTTGGAAATGTAATGATATTAAACGTTGGAATAAAAAACAAATATACCGCCGTGGCCTTTGCAAGAGGTTTGATATATTTTCAGCATTGTAATGCCCATAGAAAAATTCATCAATAACTAATCAACAGTTTGTTGCTTTGTAGTAGGGAACGTTTTAACCATTGAATGTAGAATGTTAAAGTCTTCAACCAAAACCTCTTCTTGATGATTTTCTCAGTTTGAGTCTATCATGTTGTACAGATGGAAGAATATGCTCCAATCTTTAAAGTATTTCATGCAGGTGGCACAGGAAGAGGAAGGTTTCCTCTATGTTGGAAAGAAAAGGTGGGGTCTCTAGCTGGCGCCCACTAGCAAAGCAGAGGAGTGACCGGCGCTTCGTTGAAGTCGGCCAACATCGCCTAGGTTGTTATAGCGGAAATTAAGAAGAAGAATAATAAGAGAAATGAATGCCAAATTTCATCTTTAAAACTGAGGAACTAGTTTGCGTTCAAACAGACAGAAGGACAGAGATACATAGCTAAATCGGATCAGCACGTGGTTCTGACCTTTTTGGTATACTTGGGCAAGGATATTTTTTTTCTCCTTCTTATACTTATAATACCATTTCATCTACATGAAAAAACACTGCTGATATTTGTGCTCGCCTTCTAAAGATTCTACATCAGATTATGACTATTTTTTTTAAATTTCAACTAAATTCCTTATATTTGCTTTTTGTCGTTTGCTTTCATAATAAAAATTTGGATAGTTTTAATAATGTTGACGAAGGTTTGATATATATCAATACTAGGTATAACGCTACTCCATGGATTACGAGACCGAACTTGTTCTGCAGAATAGGAATGCTCGATATGTATTTTAAAAAGTATCTATATAATTCGCTGCACGTGAAATTGCTATGCGCGCTATTACTTGAAACAATCGATATTGGAAAACTATTTTTAGTAATAAAGTTAGAGACAATCGCTTATATTTATAAACTCGACGGTGGCAAACTGCATCATCTGCTCTAAGAGTAAATACTCCAATTTCATTGGATGATTTTATTTAATAGTAAACTCTATATGGAAACAAGAATAATAGAATGCAAGTATGCGCAGTCAAAAAATCGAGCAAAGTAGTGGTATTAATGACGACGTCACATTCTTTATTCAGTTCTCCCTTTTAAATATAAAGCCTTTTTCATATTACTATGAATTCCATATTATATGGATGGTAATATAATAGATTTGAAAAAAGATAACACTTCTTATTTATTGCGATGTGTGGCACCGATTTACTACGAAAGCCGATAGTCAAGCGGCAATCAGAGCTATGAACTCAATAACAATACGATTGAAAGTGGTTAAGGATTACCAGACTTCTCTTTCAAAAGCTTCCATCAAATTAATCTGAATATCTGGGCACAGGGATATCCAGAAGAATTGTGAAGCAGACAATCTACCTGGGCAAGGTACACTTGAAAAGGACTTCTTAAGCAAGGAACTACTGGGGGTTCCTCTGGCCATCTGTCGTCTCTCCTGAACGAGTGGACTGCGCTCAGCTTGGCAAACGCTGGGCAGCGGCTAGAACACGTAGGGTCGTGAGGTTCTTTTGCCCAAAAGTAGACTAGTGGAAGTCACGGGAGCTTCTATGGTTATCAGCTTTCTGCGGCAGCTTTTTGGAGAATGAGGAGGTGAAATCATCTCAGCACTTTTTACTCACCTATCCTGCAGTGGAAATATAGATTTTCAAAATAATCGATATTACATATATCGAACATTCCTACAGCACACTTTATAAAATATTTGTTGCAGTTCTTAAAAGTTTAAATTTCTCTATTGCTTGAAACATGGAATTCTGGTCCAAGCCAAATTCATTAAAGTTTTCATTGCATGCTATCAATAAAAATAGCAACGAAATGATTCCTTGACCTTTTTGACACGAGCTTGATTGAAATTAAATTAGTTTCAAAGTGAACTTTTTCAAAAACAAGAAAGGTAGTTAGATTTCGTCTAAGCACACAATATGTTTTCTTCGTTAAGTCGAGAAAATGCAGATCATGTTTGCAGACTTTTTAAATACTAAACATCGGACTCTTATTCTAACCGGACTAAGAAAGAAGTGCAAATTAGGAAACTTTGTCAACGCAATATTTTCTTGGTAACGAAAATATTATACTGAACTTCCAACTCTTTCTACCAGGATTTGTTGTTATGAATGAAGCGTAGTAGCTTAATACTTCGAAGATAAAACATAATTGTCCACACTCTAAGATATGCGAAAATATCCGCGATTGAGGTTTTTAGAGTATTGTATTGTAATTCGAATATAACTTATACACCATTTTAGTTACACTTTCAGTAAAAATCACGTAGATCAACTTATGTACATATATAATCTTTAAATTAAAAAAATAAACGAGAGAGTAAATTGTTGACGAATTTACGTGGAAACGAATAAAGAAGTGCTGCCTAGAAATATAAAAAATTTTATTTAAATTAATACATTGTTAGCGTAAAAATATTCATTTAAAAAGTGCTGTTTATTTTTCTCATTCATGCTATAATACAGCATTGAAAATTTCTTTGAGAAATGCGTTTAGTTTTGTTTTTAGATAATTCTAATACTAAACTTCAGGCTCTAAGTATTATAGTCCGACTAAGAAAGAACGTGCAACTAACCTTCGCTCTAGCTATTTAATTTTATAAGTGACTTCACATTTTTTAGTCAACTTTAAGTTCAATACGTTGTTTAATAATTATAACAATAATTTCGCGCTTATATCATGTATTAGGCCCATTTCTTTGTAATCTATTTGCACTAGAGCTGTAGTGTTGGGAAGTGTTGGGAAGTGAAAAAACTACGCTATTGTGAATGAGCTGGTAGCAAATACATGGGAAATTTCAGTTTAAGGCCTAGCTTGATTTTATTTGCATAATGTTTTTAAATATATAACTAAGTATATACACCTAAAAATTGCAGGCACAACTATTTTCCGTTCAAAACAAATCGCTTCTGTTATGAAAGATGCGAACAGGGTTGCTTTTGAAACTAAAGGGGATTTCATCCAAGTTGGAGCGTTCGTTTGCAACTCGGGTACAAAGAAACGGTATCTTGTTCCCCTACTATTCGTGGTGTGCATCTTGACTATGATTCAATAATTCAAGTCTTGCTCAGTAAACAGTGGGTCCTTTCTTGTTTTTTTTTTTTTTGTTTTAGTCACAGTTTTTCTTGCATTTTTTCGCCATTGTTCATATCGTTACCAATTTTAAAGCCACCTTTAGACCTTATTTAAAACATTCAATTAATCGAGTGCAAGTAATATTCTTTACACAAATTGTGACATTCTTAAATGCAAACGTTTCTCATTTCTTCTCCCCTGCCTCATTGTTTCCTTCAATAAACAATTGCCAATTATGAAAATATTTAATCGGTACCCATTTCAATTATTATGAATGCTTTATACCTACATTTATATGTAGGTACATGAATTCCAAAAAAATAAAACTAAAAGAAAAATTAAAGGATATTATGTTGATTGACATAGTATTTTTCTTTGTTGTTGTGGTTGTTGAGTTTAACTCAATTTATGTTCGCGTGCAGCATGAAACTTTTAATAGTAAAAACAAATGAAGAAAAAGCGCAGCACGGTAGCGGAATAGAAAATTATGTGAAAACATGAGCAATCAAATTATTTTATTTACATACGTAAATATTATTACCTTAATATGATAAGCACCTAACTAAGTTTTCATGGGAAAGAAAAAATTAAGTAAAATGTAAGCAGTATATATTAGACAAATATTAAACAGAGACTTTCGCATTGAAATGTGGGAAATATAAAATAAAATTTATTATAAGTCGTCTTTGTATTTTTAATATAGGGCTGTATATTAAGATTTACGTGAGCTGGACTGATTTGAAATTACCTCCAAAATTGTATTTTTTGGTCAACAAAAATTGTTTTTTTTTGTTGAATAAAAAAAATAAATGAATCACCTCTGATCATAAAACAGTTTCAGCTTAAAAAGGCTGTATGGAAATATTAAAAAAAAATGATGGGAGTTTGATGTCGTTTGTTTTTATCTTTTTTTGGAAGATTGTTTTAAATAAAACTTGAATAACTGGAGCCAATAGTGGACAGATTTGAAAGATATTCTTTCCCCTTTTTATTCTTTTGCAGATAAACCAATTCACGTCCCAATTTATTTCTCGCAAATCACAAAATTATGATTTCGTTAAAAAGATTTGTAAACCAACAATAATTGTTGAACTTAAGTCTAGTTTTTTATTTGGAAGTTATTGCTGCTATTTCGGAGGTCACCACATCTTCTGATCAGATTTCTTCTTTCTTCGCTTTCGCAGGACTCGAACCAACGTTTTTCCGCACGTAAGAAAAGCGAGCTCCCCGTATACGAAAATAAGCCATGTATGCAAACTGTTTGTACTTCCTTTTCCAAAGCAAGATTCAAGTATGCCAGTCTGAACGAATGTGTCTCTGCTTATTTATTTTCTTATTATTTATTTATTTCCTCATTATTGTTACATTATTACAGTTATCTTCGATATAAAAAACTAGCCTTAAGTTCAGAATATTATGGTTGATATAAATATAATCAGGCCAAAGAAAAAATATATGTATGCAAATTTTTAAATATTTTATGCAAACCTTTGTTTGGTGTTTGATTTTTGAAAATATATTACAAAAAAATATTTTTATTCATAAAAAACTCCATTTTCAAATCGGCTCAGCTTACATAAATCTTAGCTGGAAAGCCGTATCTTGTTTTTTTGGGAGACACCCATATTTACATTACAAGGTATGCGACTTTATATCTTAATTGATAAAATTTCTCCAATAATTATATTGTAATTCTCTTACATAACTAGGTTTGAATGCAAAAAATTTGCATCCTTATATGATCTAAATATTTAATTCAACAGCTTCCATTATTTTCTTCTCACAGCAGTGTGTATACATATGCACATAGATACCCGTACATACCTACAAGCACATTCTTTAGTGAGCCATATAAAAAAAAAAAACATTATCAAGACTGCAAATCTAAGAAGACAGCGTTTTTATCACCAACTCTCTAGTGTAAAATCTTACTATATTAACTGACTGAATGTAAAAAAATTGTCGTTTATTACTCGCACAGATAACGATCTCAAAACTCGGTGCCATGAATAGGCACGAATGTGTTGGAAAAATGTGTGTTGCTACAGTAAAAAGAATTAAGACATTTGCACGTGTGTTTGCGCATTTATGCGTATTTGATTTTATGTGACTTTTGTAACGTTTTACGACGTGAAAGGCGCATAAAAATTCTTTTCTTTGTTTTCTCAGCTCTCCGACTAAGGCAACCATTACCTAGTACAGTGACTAGAGGATACTGTTTTTGAAGTAAAAAACTTTATATATGTACGAATGTATGTTTATATGCACACACACAAATATTTGTAGTCTTTGTCAAATTTTAGACACAAATTATTGCAGATTAAAAGAGTGCAAAATTTAATAAAAATTAATTTAAATTATTTCTTTGATTTTACGCTCGAGGCGGCCCGCCAAACATTTTCATTAATATACTATATTTTTTTACCCCAGAATATTAGTTTCTTGAAATAGCACATCAGCTCTGAAATCTGGTGGTCCTTTTAATACAAGCGTACTTATTAACTTTGCTTGGTAGCTGGACCTTTCTGGTTTCTTCCATCCATTCAATGCTTGGTGTTTAAGGTACCAAATCTATAAAATTTCATCTGCAATTTCGCGACGAGTTTATTGGACGACAAAGAAGCGATTGAGATGATTTCATTGCATTCCAAATATTAGAGTGAAATGGGTAGACTGCTAAAGCGATAAGCTTTTCCGGATGAGAACACGAATGGAAATAAAAATTAAGACACATTATTCAATGTAATTTTTGACAATCAGCTAACAGAAGTTGCTCGTACAGTATACATAGTGAAACTGTAGAAAACTTTAATGTTTTCTTCGTTTCGGATATGTTGTGCGTCGGAGTGAAGCAACGGTATAGTAAAGCTGTAAGAATTTTAAAAATTCGAAATAGATGTTGTTAATTTTGACGAGCAATTGAAGCGATTATTTTCATTGTAAAGAAGGAAACCCATCCAAATGAATGCCGTACTGCTGTGAAAGAGAATAAAACTTCCCAATATATGACATCTATGCTTCCAAATATCAAATTTTTTTGAAGATTTTTTTGACTATTCTAACCAGTAGTGTATCTTGAGAACGGTCTTTCACCGCATTGAAGCGAGTGAAATATTACTTAGCAATACCATGTCAGAAAATTTACTAAACAAACAGTTAGGCCGTATGATATTGATACTACAAATAATATTAAGGATTTCGCGAGGGTGAAATTAGGAAAAGCATTTATTTAGTTTCTCCTTTAAAAAAGAGGATGACAGTATTTTTATTTATCCTTTAAATTACGGACGTTCAGTAATTGCTTTAAAAACAAAACCGCTGATTATTGCTTTAAAAATAAAAGAGCTAAAATTCAATGACTCTAGTTCTTTCTGTCAACTATTTTTATATTTTGTGATCTCATGATAGCTTTCGCCAGGGGCCTCGGTACTTCTATATCAGCCTCTGACAGTGAACTCAAACTAACCTACCCAACAAAGAGATGACGAGGAGATTAAAGAAATGATACCCTCATTCCATTTGCGTCGCAATGGAAGTGATTGTGATGAGGTAGATAAGAGCAGGAAGTACTTTTGTCAAAAATACTGCAAAAAGAGCAGCATAAGGTTTTCCGATTACACTTAAGGATATTTAAAGAACTTGAATGCTGTACCTCTTAAATTTTTAATATCCATTTATTTTAGACCCAGCAACACAAATTTCGTTGAGTTTTTCTTATTTATGTTTTGAAAGCTCCATAGAAATTTTCTATTTATCTGGATAATTCTAAAATCAAATATTTTACTAAAGAAGGCGGACATTTGCAGGCTAAGAATTTTTCCAGTCTTCGACTGATGCACCTGTGTTGAGGATAAGTAATTTTTCCCATTTGCTGGCTTTAGAAGTATGTTTGAAGAGCAGGCTTTATCGGATTTATGCATTAAAGCGCTCACTTAAAAAGCTTAGCTGCGCAGATTCCACAGCCAGTTCCGCGAAACCTATTCTACAAATGTTAGTTCTATTCAATTATTCATTTTAATACAGCCTTCACAATTTTTGCAACAAAAGTTTTTGTCTACTTTCCTCCCAATCTTGTGCTAACATAAACCCTTTGTAAGTCATAACTATATTGAGAGCTTTAGACAATCTCTTCACATTTGGTTTGATCACGATCACAGAGGATCCCGCTGGTTTCTACAATGGTCTGGAACTTTTTCATCCCCCAAGAAAACTTGATAATATAGAGCGAAAAGTGGATGGTATTGGATCACAATTATTCGCCTTCATGACCGAAACTGTCCGAAAAGTACTCTCTCGTCTAAAAATTTTAACTGTTGTCAACAGTGATGTTGGAGCCTAGACGGGACTATTCATTAGATGAAAAAAAAACTTTATTTTGATTGCAATCATCTTCGTACCTAGTCGCTTCGCTTCCTTATCCGGATTGGAAAAGGCAGAACTAACGGTGCGGGGGCTAATGCCGATAATGTCGATGCCATGAGATCACGCCAGCAGTTGCACGCGATTGGAATATATAGTACCTAACCGACTTATTCCTACAGCTCAAGTTATCTTTCTAACAAAAAGCTAAAAAAGTCGCACGAGAAGAGTCACCCTGGCTTAGATGTCGTTTGGTATTAAATGGCTCAGAGATGTTCTTCCCAGTTCACTGAGATACCATATTCAGACAGCGCAGCATATAAGCAGCCTCTTTGCGTGCTGTCGAATGTAGATTTAAAGTCGGAAAAGAAATGATGCTTTCCTGCCGGCATGCATTTTACACTCGCGCATCTCGGCCACTCCGTTCTTCTCTCGGAAGATACGCCTCGTTTACTTCTTCAACTTCCGATGTCTCTACCAAACAGCTCGCATTGACCTTAATCGCAGCGTGGCTCTGTAGGTGGGGTATTTTCATTCTTTAAAGGAGCTGCATTCATCATTATACCATTCGTTCTTTTGTCGATATTAGTTTCTCGAATAGTGCGCATGCCCAAGACCATGGAATGACAGCTTCCGTCTACCAGATCATGCTTAATTTGTCTTTTCGTTTGTCCATCAGGAGATAGCAATGTGGCTTGATGAATATTTATATGCTGGAACTTGGTACTACATACATGGTACATAGAACTTCACCAAATGATTTCAGAATGAACACAACATATCTGCTTAATAGATCACAGCGAACAGTAGAACATAACGTAGTTGTTGTCTGAACGAAAACGCAGAGTTCTAGAGTTTACATACTGTATGTTTATAGGTTGGTGTAGAAATACGATACTTAGCAGTCAGCTGACGGTTTTGGTGGTAGTCACAATAGATGAAAAGCGTTTCAAAGAAAATTGATGTCTAAGCTGGCTTAATTTTTTGAACCAGAGTGTAACTGTGTTCATTTATCTGCAGAGCAAACAAACATTTCTTCTCGCCATAAAGAAAAAAAGTTTAAAGCAACAATGTAAAAATTGCAAAAGAAAATGACAAAATAAAAAATAAATCGTATAAAGGAAGAATATAATTTTATGTTTTTGGAGGCGTGTTTGTAATGCTATGCAAAAAAAAAAAACGAACGGATATAAAAGTCGAGATAAAAATGAATAAAAAAATGCTTAGACGACCGCAAAGCTATCACATAGCCAATGCCATTGTCTTAAGCCGTTGACTGTTTGCAAGAAGACGAGCACAATGTTTTCGATGTGTTCGTTTGCCAAATTCTGGTTTTTTCACAGTGGTAGCCAAAAATGCTAATAGCACAAGCTAGTGTGTCTTGCGGCTTGTTGTTTACTACTACTACTACTACTACATATACTATTGTTTTTTATGACAATTCGGCTGCATACGTTTCTGGCACACGTGCGCATCACACCTGCGCCTTACCAAGTTCCTATACATATTTTTCCTTTGTTGTACGTTTTTAGTGTACTTGTTATTGTCTCTTATTTTGTTGCATTACTTTTTTTGCAAACAACTTGGTTTTTTATTCAAGCTCGCATCATTTTTATTGTGCGCCACTTTTTTGCACATCACTTATTTATTTGGTTGTATTATTTTGTCGTTGTTATTGTTATTATTACATGAATTGTTATTATACAATTTTTGCTGATCGAAAATTATGATTACGAACAATAAAAATGGAAAAAATTGGCCAAAGTGGCATCGTCGTCGGTACCATCATGCAATTGCCATTTTGGTTATGCAATATATTTTATGTTCATACCATGCGGCACAATGCATTGAAGCGTTGTGTGGTGGGATGGTCTGAGGCTGAAAACGACAGGCGCTTAATTCATACTTGTACCTGATATTTTTCATAGCGCTGCCGGTGTCAGTGTTTTCATGTCGCATTGTGGCGGCTGACAACATACCCACGACCCATTTCAATGTCCGCTTTCTTTTCTACATAGGTTTTTTGTTTTTTTTTTCTTCTAACAAATAGGTACAAAAGATGTCCTTTCCCGGATGTTTATATGCGTGACAACTAAAAGACTCGACAAACTTCGTTTGTTGTTTCTTCATTATTTTCGTTTTTTTTTCGGGGTTACTTAATTCAGTAATGGTTTTTGCTTTTATTTGTTGGCATTCTTTCGTTCTTTTTTGCGCCTTTAATGGACGCTACGGTTTATTGCAAGTAAATTAAATAACATTCAAAGTCAAATGTCACAATGCATTTAAACTTCTTTATTGTCAATATAAAAAATGTTGGATGAGCAAGTTCTATGTACACTTACTTGGCGGGTATGTACAGTGTGGATCACAAATGAGTATACAGTATGTTTTATACAATAAGTATTTGCAATGTTTTTAAAATATGACTCACTGCCTAACATAAGCTATACGGCGGGAAGTTTCAAACGTTGTACAACATTTTTCAAAGCTCAACCAAATCAAAATCAAACTTCCATTTTTTTATCAGAAAGTTTTTGGAGTGTGCAATATACATTACCTATTTAATTTTAGTTAATAAATGTGGAAGTCTGTAGTTTCACGATTTTTTTTTTTTAATTTTGCTCTTGATCACTTTTTGTCCATGTAACGAATGCATTCAGTTTACATACATAAATTCCCGTTAGTTTTTATGATTTTTTGTGCTAATAGTATTGCACTTTTCTGCCATACATATAGAATTCATGCGTTAAATGAAATAATGTTACTAAAACGAAAATTAAAAAAAATATTGCCAAAAATTAAGGGAAATTTTCATTTTTATTCATTTTTAGTGAAAGTATTTTTCGGCATACCCCCGTTATTCGTTTCCAGTTTCATTAAAATAGAATCAGAAATAGATTTGTTCAGAATGATTCGCCTCCAACGCCAGCTAGCTAATTAATTTTTTATGAAAGTATATATTATCAAAATCGGATTATAAATACAGATTTTCTGAATATATCGACTCGGGTGCCACCTAACGGATTAAAACATAACCTATCTCCGTGCCAAGCGACTTAGGAATATACTGCCCAAATTTGATTGAAATCCGTTTATCAGTTTTTAAGCTAAGTTCTAACAAAGAAAACGGCTATATTTTTATATATGTACATAGATTAAATGGGTACCCGACAATTTCTTCTAGTTTTTGATGAAAAAGTTGAGTTTTTGCTGAATTTTTTTTGACATTTCATAAATATTTTACAAAATTTGAAACTTGGCTCTTTAAAAATTAAAAATTGACAATGAAAAACATTGCGAATATTGTAAAAAAAACCACTGCCTATTTATTTATGATTTTCACTGTGCGTATGTACATATGTATAAATGAATTTTTGATAATGCTGTCGCCTCATTAGCTATACGAGTATTACCTATGTCACCGATTCTCACTCCCTAGCAAAGGTTTTTGTACATATTTTCCGCTTGAACTCTCGGATGAAATATTCGTGCTAGGCTTTAAGTGGATGAAAGTTTTTGTCGCCTTTCAACTAAGTTTTTCGTTCCTTTTGTTGTCTATTAACATTCCGTGACATTTAAGATTCATTTTATGCTCATCTGTAGCTGTAAATTAATTTCGGTCAAACCTAATTGTCTTGCCCCCATACAAGGAACAATTTTCTCTAATTTTCCTTTCTTTTATTTAATATATAAAAAAATATATAAAAAAAACGGTCAAGTAATGATGAAGAAATTTTATTTTATACAAATTTCTTGAATCCGGCTTTAGCTCTCCAGAAAGAAATGTTCGCATATTTATTTGTTGAAGGAAATTTACTGCAATGGCAAAGTACTTTTTTGACCAACAGAAATAATGAAAAATATTTGTTGTGATTTTTCTTTTAGCTAGGAGCTGTTTGTTAAATTATTATACATTATGTATCAAGATTGAAACTTAGTTGTTGGTTAGTTTTTATTAGAGAATGAACTGCATTTTAATTGAGAAGTAACAGAAATTAAATAACCGAAAAATAAATTATAGCAAATTCGTCAATATATGTTAACCTTTTTCATAAAGTTACCATTACGCTTTTGTTCGACGTTTTCATTGTCATTCATTGCCACTGAAAATTAATGAAAATCGACGAAATATTCGCCGTATGTTTTTTTCTGAGGAATATGGCACGATGTTCACTAAATTAGTCTTAAGTCTATCTAAGAAAAACAAAACGATTTCGGTAAAAATCGTTTTATTGCCTCTATCTTAATTTATTTATTTTAGCGTATGTTCAAACCAATTGATGAAGTACTTTTTCACTCAGTGTATGCGGTATTTCGAAAACATAGCTTTTAACGCATCAATAGCATTGACGATGAAAATCGTCATCCCCGCAGTTAAGCCTTGAGGTATGTACATAAAATAGAGATCAGTAAGTGCCAATTAAGACTATATGGGAATGACTCTAAAACTCGTTGTTTTGAGTTGATTTGTTTGACGAGATTTGTGATAGCTTGCATTTCCGGTGTGGAAAATGTTTCCATACCTATGAGCATTTGTCAGTGCTCCTCAAAAGTCCCGGGTCACAGTCGTGATAGCTTTCAAAAAGTAGTTGTTACTGGTAGCGACAAAGAAACCTTGAAGGAATCGAGAAAAATCGCCTGCAACACAGAAGTAGTCATAGAATCGTATCGGATAATTATTTGACTTACTTCTTAATAATCGTTTTGTTTGAATATGTGCAAAAGTTTTTTCTAATTTACTGAATTATAAAGGAATAGCTCTCTACTATTAACTCTATATATTAACAAATTTAAATCGGCTGACTAATTGTTTGAAAAAAAACTTTCTATGTACACAAATGTATATTGCTATTGTAAAATAAAAATAGTCAAACTTTGCTCCTAGGCGATAACATCCCGGCCAGAAAAATCATCGAAGCTCGTAACTAGATATTTTGTCGAAAAAAACCGAATATAAATTCGTGTAAGATAACCTTTTCCGACACGTTTTCGAGTACTTTTTGAATACGAAAAATTATGCTTATTACTGAATTAAAATTCTTGTCAGCCTACGAAATAATTGAAAAATTTGCTAAATAAAATTACCTATATATTTGAATTGACTACCTAAGGAATATTGAAATGTGGTGAAAAGTGCATGCCGAAGACCGACTCTTGTGCTTGCCAGTGTACCAGTAAAGTCAAACCGAGTATTTAACGAAAAATTTTAAAATTTTATCACACTATTTACCTACATGTACTACATAAACATAAATACCATACATATTACTATTGTGATTCAAAGAGAGAAACGAAACGAAGAAAAAATTCTTTTCTTGACAAATTATAAAATCCATATATTTGTTATACTTTTATTATCGTATTTAAACTTTTCTGTATATTTTATTATTTTCCGAAACGATAATTTTCATAAAACATTAATATTCGTAAAATATATGTTTGCGTGCTGGGTGGGATTTTGTTTGAAAGGCTATGAACAATATTTCCTGGCATTGTTTACGTCTGTTGTTATTACAGCAAAATTTATGTTAATTTTCAAATTAAAATAAACTGTTGGAAATCTGTGGACGATCTGTCCATTAGCTAATTAGGTTTTTAGGTTTCCAGCTTACATACATAGGCTAAGGGATAATATAGTTGTTGAAAATAATATTATTGCAATTTATTAAAATCGTTTTTAGATGTATTATTTTTTGTGTTTGCATTTGTTGTAGCATAACTGTAGCATATTTTACAAGCACAAATACAAATTAGTAACACCGACAAAACAACAAAAAAAAAAAACTTCCGTGAGCTACTGTCATTCCAAGCCTAAGAAGAAAAAAAAATATCCCCGCGGCACCGGAATGATTCGCTTTTTTCTATGGTTATTACTCCACTATAATCGCGTATGCCGTTTTTATATCAAAATATTGTTGTCTTTAACAAATATTTATATTTAATAAAAAGAATTTAAATTACACATTGACGCCGAAAATAAATGCAATTTAATGGCACACAATTTTTTGAGACACAACAACAATAGCAAGCTATTTATTTCCAACAACGACTATGCAAAATATGTTGTTCTTTATTTTTGTTTTTTTTTTGTAGTCTGATATTTACTTATGCACATTTTTTGATGCTTGTGTTTGTGTTTTCTGTTTTTGCATTTGAACAATTTTAACATTTCCGTTACATAACGGTTTTTGTGCTGATTCACAATATAGTGCGCGAAAAAAGGTAAATTTGAACCAATTTTTTGCATGTTTTTTAAACAGGAACAAAATTGCAAATTCACGCATTCATTCATTCACTTAGTGATTCAAAAAACGTTGCGGGGTTGATGAAAGCGATTGTAAACACACATTCATTATTAAAAAAAATGTCTCCGTGTGCATTTGGTATTTTTTGCTTTGGTTTTTGTGTTCTTTTTAAATGCACTTTTGTCAGCCTGCTATTTTCACATTTTCACGCATGTTTTGCGGTCGTCCCCATAAATTCGAATCGTATGAGCTGAAATACTACAAATGCACTACATACATGTATTGATGTAAATACATACATACATATATGTATATGTACACTAACTGATCATTCGTTGATATCTATTTGGCTGCATACCGTCAAACTTTTCAAGGGGGTTTTTCTTTACGCTTTCCGACTAAATTAAAAAAAATTGAATTTGCAATAAAGAATATATGGAGTTTTTAATGCAATTAATCCTAGTAGCTGCTAGAAAATATAAAAAAAAATATATATTTTTATTAAAAAAATTGGACAAAAGCTTTAAGAAACCGAACTAGGATATCTAAACATCCAGATTTAAATGGGGAAAAGATCGAAAGATTGAAAAGGCCTTATGGAACAACATTCGGATTTGTACCTTTTGTATAGGCTACAAATATTTGGGGCAGATGTGCGACAAGTAGCTAAAAAGTCCTATGACCCAGATATTTATGCCAACACTAATGACCAAGTAATCCGTAAAAAACACGTTAAGCTCTGACCCTTTTGGTCAAAATGACCTAGTCGTCCAGCGCTTGCTTAGCTGAGCGCAAGTTCATTTGTTTAAGAGCGATCGACAGTTGGCTAGGAGAACCCCGAAAAGCTGCTTGCTTAAAGGAGTCCTTACCAAGTGTTTCAGAATTTCCCGTATATAGCTGTGCCACGGTATCCAGAGTATTTTGTAGCGAAGCTTTCGAAAAAGGAGTCAGAAAATCTATTACCACTTTCGCTCGCACCGTTATTGAATCAATAGCTCTAATTGCCGCTTAGCTATCAGATTAGATATTTACTTCCCTTAAAGAGGTCGAATTAGTAAGCAGCCAGCCGATCTTGATGGCGGCTACCTCTACCTGAAATCTGTGTAGTGATCTGGTAGCCTAAACTTTGGATTCAGATACATTTTGTGGCAGTATTCTCCACCTCCAACTGCTCAACCCTCTTTAGAAGAAATGGCGCCACCAAAGAAGGAACCATGGAACTTGCCAAATGATCCGTTGTAGCCGGGATGAAATCGAAAATTTGCTAAATCCCCGAATGACCGCAATCCGCGTTTAATTTATCTCCAATATTCTGCAGTTTGAATGCACTATTCATTGGAGTTAAATTCAACAGAACATTCAGCTACAGCTTTGGCGTGGATACTGGAAATGGGTAGTGCAAAGCTCGAAAGCGGATAGAATAAGACCCCATCACTGAATTTTAAAATGATATTTCTCCATTAGTTCTGAACTAACCTAAGAAATCGTAAACTTGCAGTCAGTATGTTTTTTGTGTGCGATTTACATATTGCATATTTATTGCGTGGTGGCAACAATTGAGGTTTTCTGTATAGAAATGTATAACATACGTATTTACCCGCAAAGAAGCAAGCGCTTTATTTGTTTGTGTGTGTGTGTGTACTTTTAATACGGCTACGTGCGATACTTGCCACCAAAGTGCACAAAAGTATTCGTACTCGTAACAATTGAAGCGCATAATTCAAATTCTGTTGAAGAGTTGCTGAAGAGTTTCACGACAATACGAATATACTTTCGAAAGTTGTAGGTATAATACCTAATCGCGGATACATAAGTAGGAATTTGCGCGCAAACTTACTCGTAGATATATATAAGTTGTAGGTGACATTACACACAAATATGTAATATATGGATAAATAATGTGCGAACCCAATGTGATTGTAATGCTAGACATCTAGACAATTCAGAAATGTTTTTTAGCTAGTAGTTTGAAGATGCAATAACAAATTTTGGGACTGAAGCTTATGAAGCTAAATACTCGTATGAGTTTTAAGTAGGTGTATGTATTATATAAGCACTGTGTGTGTACAAGAATAGATTATGTGACTTTTAGAGGAGAACTATAATCAGCAACTTAATTTTAAGCAGATTTAATTATCAGACAATAGAGAGTTGAAAAAGATCCACAAAACATGGCGCACATATTTCCCTTCAACAAAGTCAATAAAAATAATAATTTGGCGCTTTCATCATATAGCCTACATTTTTTATGCTGACTCCGATCACCAATTAATTTTGTTGCGAAGTTTCTTTCATGCCAGAAATATTCTCGGAGGTGTGGAGCACAATTAAATGTGTACAGACGATTTTTCAGTAGTTATAAAAAACGAAGTGATTAAATTTGTTATACAGGAAATGTATAATTTTTGTTTTTAGGAAACGGGCACTTTAAGGCAACTACATAAATATATTTCCGAAACTATTTTACTAAAACAAAAAAACAACACTTGTCTGGTTTTGGTGTTCTCGGGGGTGCTGCGCAATTTGGACCCCAATGCTTTTTAAGTGTAATATGCTTTTTATAAAACTAAGACAATTTCTACTACTTCAATATAAATATATTTAATTTCATATCTGACATGGCGTATGAGTAATTACATTGTCTTCTAAACTCGTTTAGTTGGGAATTTAGAGTAAATATTTCAAGTTTCCGAAATATATCGTTAAGTCTCGGAAAATTTTCCCTCTAGGTTTACTTAGAAAATAAAGTCAAAATTATACAAAAAAAAAAACGAAAACCCGGTATGGAGGAACTCAGTTGACGACAAACAATTATATGTCAGCCTTACTAATTTTGCGATCCATCAAGCATTTAAATCATATTAGCTAGTAGCAACAGTTTTAATTACTGTACAAGGTTATACCTAAAGAATTTTACTTCATACTAAAGGGTGGTTAAATTTTAAGGGCCGATGCTGATTTTGAATAAAACACAAATTATTTTGGAAATTATTGTAATTTCTTTTTATTATGATAATATGGTGTGGTTCAATTATGTATGGAACAAAATATCGGTCAAATGTCCGCCGCGACCCCCGCGGCACACCTCCATCCGATGGTCCAAATTTTCGATGACGCTGAGGCCTAATTGAGGTTTTATTAGCTCTTGAATTGTTGCTGGCTTATCGAAGTACACCTTTTCTTTCAAATAACCCCAAATAAAGTAGTCCAACGGTGTCAAATCACATGATCTTGGTGGCCAATTGACATCGCCACCACGTGAGATAACACGGCCATTGAATTTGTCGCTCTTGGATTATCATTCGCCCAAATGCGGCAATTCTGCTTATTGACGAATCCACTGAGGTGAAAATGTGCCTCATCACTGACGATTATTTTCTTCGAAAATTGATCATCCACTGTTGCCATTTCTTGTCCGAGGTCGGGCGGACATTTGGCCGATATTTTGTTCCATACATAATTGAACCACACCATATTATCATAATAAAAAGAAATTACAATAATTTCCAAAATAATTTGTGTTTTATTCAAAATCAACATCGGCCCTTAAAATTTAACCACCCTTTATATTCGTATTAAAAAAAAAATATAACACTTTATAAAGTTGCAAAATTTAATATGTTTTCTAAACTTTCGACAAGCTTTTAAACAGCTGAAACACCTACATACATGCTGTTATTTTTAGTAAATTTACTTTATTTCTTTACTTTTCTGACAGATTGAAGCAGAATGAATATTCTCGGAATGTAAATAAATGAAAAACTAGTAACTAAAACCAATGGATTTAGTAAATTTTGTAATGCAAATGTATTTAGAAATAACTACATATATATTGCAAACCTGCAGCAGTATTTGATGACTCATTCCATTCTATTTCAAACCTGATAAAATGATGTGAAAAAAAGAACCCCCATAAAATCTCTAAAATCATTCTTCACCTAATGTTACTAATGGATTAAGTATCAGTTATCTTGAATTCTTACGCATTTTGACTTGGCTTCTCCTATTATTTCTCAGTAAAAAAATGTTCTACCACCAAAAAATATTAACAATTAATAATCATGAGCGACAGAGAAACATGCCATATGCAATCAGCAGATAGCAAAAGCTAATAAATATTTCTCATGGCCAGAGTCTTCGCTATGTTAATACTTGACTAGCACCATCTGCCATTCAATAGCAGAAATAAAATAATACAATTATTTATCAACATATGATATTTTGTATCATTTTGTATGTATGTATGTATAGTTAAAGTTTTGCATGGAAAATGATTTATACCCAGATATTTTAACAAACATACTTAGAAGATATTAACCAATAAAAAATGAATAAAAAATACATTACGTTTATACTATTATACATTTTGAATATTAAATTAACTTTAAATATTAAATTAACTTTATTTTCAAACGTGTGTATCAAAATTGGCAAACATAGAGTTCAGAAATGGAAATATTCAAAGAGCTGCAAAGGTCTGTAGTTTCATATAAGGAGGCCTTGTTAAACCTCTTTTATACTTTGACACTCAACCCTTTGAAGTTGTTTATTCTTTCTTAAATGATACAACCCAAATTCATTGGCGTAAAAAAATCCCCTTACATTGTAAATATGTCTTCTCTGTAATTTAGTATTTAAATGAAAACAAGAGGAGGGAACTAAAATATTCGTAAAACATGTATACAATGTACATATTACTCCATTCACTTTTCCCCAATAAACAAATTTTGTATACGAGTATTTTTTCTAGACAAGAATTTCCAACGTATTTCATTTTCAGTTTTACGCAATACGTAACAAAATAATTCAATATAAATTTCTCTTAAAAAGAGCAAAATTTGCGTTATTTATTTAGATGATATACTACAGCTTGCTTTTAGGACCTAATGGAATTTCGAGTAGTAAAAGCTTTCATCACTGCTACCTTGGTTATCAAAGCCCTTGAGTTTTTGGTAAAAAATAAAATGGTTTATATATAAACTTTGCTGGCTCTTTTTTGTTTTTAGATTGCTTGTTGTTATTCGCTGCAACAATTTCTTTGGTGGTTATTGCTACCTGTGATGCACGTGAAGCGTGAATTTCACCGTTGCATTTGGATCGCGAAATGAAAATATCAAAAATTTAACAATTCGTTAGCGCGCCTGTTGCAATAAGCAAGCGGGCAAAAGCCACCATTGACTCGTAAGCTGACGTGAGAAATTGATGCCGACAACAACGCGAAAATACTGCCTAAGTATATGTAGCGTATTTACATACATACATATATTTTAGTGTTTGTGCTTATGCTACAATATGCAGTTTCCGCATGAGCAACATGAATTCGCAACTTTCGCTCTTTTGCTATGAAATTGCAAATTTCCCATGCATAAATCCATTTTCGTTTTGTTTTTCCCCTCAATTACATGTGCAACGTGCAACAACATGGGGATATGCAACGCTTTAAGATCGTACGCTCTACTGCATTCGCGTATTAACTACTAGTGCATACTTATGCAATTTATCCATCAAACATGCTCTTGACTGGGCATTTATTGCCGCACAATGCCTCTTCACCTTTAGCCAAAAGGCTACAGCGTTGATTGAGGTGGGGATGGGGTGACTGACTGAGTGTTGGCAGGCTTGACAGTTCATCTGCACTCCCTTTAGTTTATTTGTATGTAAAATTGCATTTACATATACATATATATGCGCTGATGCATGTACATACATAAATACATAAATACATTCATGAACTACTGTCAATTTGACTGCCAGCCTTCCACTTCATTTGGCCATTTCTGCAGCAGACGAATGCGTGTAATTCACATTTACTCATCCATAGTATATCGCATAAGTATTGTCCGCGAGATTCTCACTCAATGCACTACACTTACTTTACTTATTTATGTCCAATACAATATACTATAAATGTATGTGGGTATCTAATGCACCCAACTGGCAAGGTAATTTAAGTTTTGCGAATATTGTATTTTCCGTTCATTTCTCGCATGCATCCTGTTAGGTCGGTTTTCGAAGTATGGGAATTTCCAAGCTGAAAGCAAATTGAAAATAATCATTCTGCTAACGCATTACGACTGCGGCATCGTGCGAAGACTATGAACAGCGATTCTCTGGACATTGTTTCGAATCGCGACTGATGGAAAGTTATGTGGACTTTTCAAACTGAATAAATGTAAGTTACCCTGAAATGCATAAATTTAGGAAAATAATTCAACCATCGCTAATCGAAATTTCTGTTATGGTGTTTAGTAAGGAAAAACTACCAAAGTAGTTAGATTCTATCGCATTTTGAACTTTTGAATTCAGACCTTAGGTTTTCGTTTGGTTGGGTACCCCACTTTGGTCTTGCAGCGTCTCTGTAAATAGAACGACTGTTAAATATGTATTTGATTACGAAAACTGGTTGTATAGCTGATTGAATTACTGATTGAATTAAAGTTTTTTTAATGAATTGAATGCAGAAAAGAATTACTGATTGAATTAAATTTTCATTTATTGAATTGAATGGACCCTATTTATACAAATAATTTGCTTGATTCCCAAATAATGATACGTTACTTTTAAGTGGTAGGGAATTAACATTTGCTTGCGCTATATTATGCTTGGTGTGCACTTTGTGCCGTCCAGTGTCTTTCATTGAACAAAAGTGATTATCAAGCCCCTTATAAATTGAGTAATTACGTGCAAAACAATATTGTCTATTGTCATCATTTATGGAAGCATCAATAGATCCATGTTCATTTAAATAAATAACGCACTCTTTTCATTGTAACGGCGGAGCGACCTTTATTTTAACAAAACTGGGTGCGTGGATCTCTAACGGTCAGCAGAAGTGAAACTTCGTGGCTTTTGTTTTACACAAGCATTGCAATATTTCATTTCATTTTAGTATTTAACTTTGTAAATAGGTGACCAAATATATTTTTCAAATATTTTAATTTCGCACCAATAGTGTAATATTCCATTAAAATTAATAAGTTAATTCAATTATATTTTTCAAATATGCTCCATTCAAAATATGTTTTTGAAAATAAGCCTCTTTTGTTTGGCATCAATATATGTATGTAGCAAAATTTCAGTTAACTTATTACCTAGAAAAACTTATAATATTTTCGATTAAAGCTACCTTATAATATTTTCGTTTAAACTTCTTTTATTTTACGCAATATCAGTTAACTTATTCATTCATTTTAATTATTTTTTTTTAAACATATAGCAACCCATTCGCAAAATTTCCGTTTGATAACCATATTGTTATACTGCATTAATATTATTAATCTCATTAAATTAAATTTTTCCACGGGTGGCTGCTCTCTACACAAATATTTTTTTAAAATTAAGCTTTCTTAAATCGCTTACATTTGCCACTAATATTGTGGCATTCCAGGTGACTTATTAATTAAATTGAATTAACCATTTTAAACAGGTGGCAACTCTTTCCAAAAAATATTCGTATAACCGTCCGTCATTTCATACTAGTATTAAAATGTTTAATTTATTTTATTAATTAATTTGATTTGACTTATTAAACAGGTGGCAACGCTCTTCAAATCTAACTTCGAAATGAATCTTTCTTCATCTATTTCATATGACACCAGGATTGCGATATTTGGTTTAACTTATTAATTTACCTGAATTTAACTTTTTTTTAAAAGGTGGCAACTTTCTTAAAAAATAACGTATAGGCTAATCTAGATTATAACCGATTTGAAAGTTTCACCACCGACCAAAAAACTGCATCGAATTGACACTCGTTGTTGATAAACAGGTTGTCCGACTGGATAAAATTAGCTTCATCGTTGAGGAGATCGATTCGATTCTGATAACCTTCTGTTTTTCTTTGTCAAATGATCCGTATTTACATGTCACTATCAGCTGTTGTATTTCTGTAGTTTTACATATATAGGTTCATGTTAATTGGGAGAAAGTATCTACTATTCTACCGAAAATATAATTAATAAACGCAATGTTTTTATTTTTATTTTCAGAAACGTTTACGAATATTTTGCCAACTGGGTGCTTACTAACACTTGCAAGCTTTTGTCGTGTCGTGCATACACTTATGAATGCATATATGTTTGTATGTATATACTGACACTTAATCAACGGCACATAAATACATTATGCAAATTTAATATGAATTGTAAAAATCCCACTCGTCATGCACGTGCCAGTTGCGGCCGTATATACCTACATATATATCTATGTATGTGTATGTATTATGCATATATGTACATATGTATGTGTGTATTTTTGATGTTGCTTTGCCATAACGCATTGCATCTCATTGCATTGCAATGCGTTCGCCAATATGGGCCGCTTGTGGCTCGCAACATGCAACAAATAGCAGCAACATATCTGCAGCTGTCAAGAATGATGATGGAATTCGTCATTTGTGGATGTTGGTTTGCAGGCAATTCGGTTAGCTGAGCTTGCGAGTGCAGGCTTGGAAGGTTTAATAATTCATGTTACGTATACGCCATGCTGTCATAGAGAATTAATGCGCTCGTGTGTGCGAACATAAAAACACATACCACTGCCAAGTGAGCGTAGTAACTACACCAACACATTGCACATACATATGCGTGTATGATTATGTAAGTAAAATTCTATGCACGAATGTGTCCAGAACCCAATAATGGTATATGAGGACAAAAAGGGTGTGATACCTCTACTATGTTAAGATTAGTTTACAAATGGATTGACACCTTTATTTTAATCCAACCAATGTACCGGTTATCATTTCGATTATGAATGCGATAGTTTAACCATAACAACTGTAATTCAATTTATTCGAAAAAATATGCATTACTCTTGAATCTTTTTGATATTCTGTTTTACTGAAGGCACAAAAATGAAACCGGTTTGTCTGCAAACTAAACTTGAAAAGAGATGACGGAAAATCGTTATAATATCAATCAGTTATTCTTGGACTTAAAATCTATCGTGTATGTTTGAAGATAAGATTTAACGAATTTAAAAATATTTTTCTGATTTCAAGTCTATGCAATAATTCTGCGACATTCGAAATATTACATGTTTCGAAATATCAATCGCTTTCGAAAAAACAATGTGAACAACAAATCAAACGCTTTTCACAGAGAGCGTATCACTTGCCCTTTTCCTTCAAATGTTTGCCTTTTCCCTACCATTCTTCAAAAACACAATATTGGCGAATGGGGAATTTTTTATTGCGAATGTTCGCTGTCAAAAATAGAACACACTGACATATGAAAAAATGATTGCCTTATATCAAAATTTCTTCAATGAGTTTACAGCTTTCAAGAAATAAATGCTAGTACATTTTTTTCTGTAAAAAAGAGTTGAGAGAGTAGATACTTAGCTTTTGCAAAAAATATATAATCCATAATAAATAAAATAAAATAAACTCTTCAACATATTATAAATATCATTGTGTGATACCATTTTAGCGGAAAACTTCTTGACAAAGTGATGGAGTTGAGTGAGTTTATCTAAGTCCCCAACTTTTAACGAATCAATCTGAGTTAAATATAATATTCGGAATTACGAAATCAAATGCCCTGAGTCATTTTGACCCATTACAACCTCTGTCATTGGGTCTTATTAACCCCCTATTTGACTACTTCATAAAATGTTCAATTAAATACGAAGCAAGAGGTCTAAAAGGTTCTACCAATATACCCCTTTGAAAATTTCATGATCGATTTTTTTTTAAATCAGCTTCATGCAACTAATAGAAACTCGCTAAAATTTAAGTACATTTTTTTCTTTCCATTTAATAGGCCATGAATTTTTGTGATGAGTACAGCATCCCGCACCTTCAAAAAAAACCCATAGAAAAGTCTGCATCGGTTAAATTTGGTACCGTGTCATACGCATCTAAATAAAATGTGTGAAAGGGGACGCCAACTTTTCGTAGCTTGTTTTGTGAAATTGACTTTTTCTGATTCACAACGATACAAATATATAAGATTGTCGATTTTTCGCAATCAACATTTGTCAAAAATGTTTAGATTTCATTTCTTTTCTCGCATTTTGTAAAGAAAATGTAATAAAGTTTCGTCGTGGCATACAATGCTTTAACTCCATTACTCGCCTCCCACGAACGTTTTCCATACAAAATACCCTGCGCGTCATGTGAAAAACGAGAATAACTTTCGTCTCACTGTATTGCGCTTAATTAGTTTTAATAGAGCGTACTACAATATTGGGTAAAATAATTAAATAAAAATAAAAAATTAAAAATTAAAATGCCCAAAAAAGCACATTAAATAAAATGTTTTGAAATTATTAAGTATTTTAGTATTTTAACTAAATTTATTCATTTGATGATTACTGAAGTCGAGTAAGCGCAGATGTTCATTACGTGCATGTAAATATGTGGTACTCGAATATGAGCTTACACCTTACACTACCTTACACTCATACATATGTATGTACGTTGCATATAAACACATACATACCGTACAATGTAAATATGCTGCATTGATATTGATAATGTGGCGAGGGCTTTTGAACTTTTGCATTAATGTTTTTACAAATAGTTTGCATTCATGAACAAACACATACATATGTACATAAATATTTATACGAACATACGTGTCTGCTTGACAACTCAATCATTCGCCTGATTTACTTTAAACATTTGTTCGCACTCTTATTATAATTGCATGTGTGTTAACATACATAACTTTCGTATTCAGTATAATTACATACCTTTTTTTAACCACAAGTATGTGAAGTAATTTAATTTTTTTTTTTGGTTTTGTTGTTGCATCTTTTCCCCTTCAACGATTGCCCGCTTTCACTGGTATTAATAATAATCGTTTGCATAATGGATTAATTTTTACTAACTCCTGTGGGAAGCTTTCATAATTGTTCATATTTAATTTCATGCTATATCTCAGGCCAGCAACAACGCACCGCGTTCGATTCAAGTGTTGACAATTGTACAAATAATAATAACCCAGTAAGTGCATTACAGAGTGATAGTCGAGAATATGAATAGAGCTCAATAAAGATTACTCCTTGGCGTAGGTATGAGGCTTAGATGTTGGTATGGAAGCGCTGCCCTCATTAGGGAGCTAAATCAGTACAGTTTTCTATGTGAATATTACTGTAACTAGTTACCATCACTTCTGCCCGATTTTATTCCTCTCTATACTTCTCGGACTTAATTATCCCCTTTACGGAACCAGTCTCGGATCTCTTTAGGAAAAAAGACAATCCTTACAATGAGGCTGCTCTGCTCCGTTCATCCGGGTGCATCATCATCGGCATGACAGGTAATACAAAGTACACTAGCTACCCGAGGTGTTGGTCAGAGGCCAGAAGCATCACCTAGATCAGCGATGCTTGGTTGGTGTTGAAACTAAAACCCATCGCGGTGTCTTAGCATGCGGGTGTCTAGGGATAAGCTTTTGCTGTATACGACAAGATTTATATGGTGCACTGGAGGGTGCTGAGACTCAAGGAGACGAAGGCAAACATGCATCCGTCCCTGTTTCTCATCATAGAGCAGCCAGTAACCACCACAGAGGGGAGGAATTTTCAGAATCGATTTTGATTTGACGTGAACCTCGCCAAAGTGAACTGTTTCTATGGTATTGAGACGCTGACGATGATAGGGAAATCCAACCGTAAGATCTTCAGGTATCACCGAAGTCGTGGCCTCCCTCCCCCCTGCAACGACGTTGTGCAGCATATGAAATTTATGGCCGAGGAAGCAGTTAGTACAGTTGGGCAGGGGGAAAACGCAACATGGGTAATGAGCAGGATTAATTTGACGCATTCGGTCGGCGCTACAGGCAATCTGAGAATCTTGCTCCCGAAAAAAACACTACGATCTTGTTAAATATTCGTGGGTATAAGGAATTATTTGCTCGCCTGCGATAGTTTGCGTTTGGACTAACTACTCACATAATGCCTACTTTTTCTCTCCTTTAAGCAGTCGTTGGATTGATACAGCTTGGCAAGCCTACCTTGCGCCTGACAGAGATACCCATACAGCGGAGATGAAGCCTCTTGGAGTCTGCGTCCCAAAATAGGCCATAGTATGTGTAGAGAAAGCATGAGACCTAGTGAGTCTTTTAGATGGGAGATTCCATGAAAATATTATACCTGAGCTGCCACTAAAAGCTTTATAAACTAGTCGAGAATTGCAAACAAGTGCTAAATGAGGGCAGCCGAATAGGAGGGAAGCTGTAGGGTCATCCTGACCTTGTGACGGCTATAAGCGAAAAATTCCCACCAACACTCTGCTACATAATGCATTATAAAAATATAAGCTTCAAAATTTGTGTAAATTTTAATAAAATCAAACGAATATTCATTAAAATTTCAAACTTTTTATCGGGGAAAAAGGCCAACACCCTCGGCAAAAAAAAAGTATCGGAAAAAAATTATGAAAAATCAATGGAAATTTGTACCAAATTGAAACTTACTATAAAATTAAATTGGCTTTCTTAAAAATCTCATTATGATTCATTAAAACTTTTTTAATTTTAGTAAAATTTGCATAACGTATAAAGCTTGAATTAATGCAGGTTTTGTTCTAGAATTACCTGTATTTTCATAGAAAACTCATAAAAAACTAGTGAATATTAAATTAATGGTCGCAACTTAGCACAACTAGCTCGTATAGTTATGATAAGCATCAATGCTTTTTTTAACTTAAATTTCTTGCTCACTTGGTGATCCGTTTTTTAAAAAATTACAGACAGTGCAATAATATGCATTTAAGTAGGTATATATTTCATATTGTGTTTATTCAAGCGCATGTTTGGGCAGCGCGTGTTGACATACTTGCGGCAATTTACTGGTAATTAATTGTAATTTTTCAATGCTTTCAATGTCTCCTCTTTTTACTCTTCAATAATTGTTGTGCGAGCATAATGGAATTTATACACATTTTTCCGTGCAACAAAACAGATTGCATGCTGGTTTTTGCTTACAACATTTTCAGGAATCGACAAAAAAGAAAAAAATACAAATTAAGGAAAAAACTTAAATGAAAGCTTTATTAATGGTACAGAAAAATGACAACATTTTTATACCTCTTTTGCTCATTAACACATATTTAAAATAATGCACTTAAATCATTATCCTAATACAATTTTATCACTATTAAATATGACAATTCGAATGAATTTGTCTGGTCGTGTCGTAATTAAGTATAGCAGCTGCTAGTACTATGTATCTTACGAGCAAAAACTGCATTTCCCTCACTATGCATATACATATGTAAGTATGTATTATACGAGTATATCTATTATTTGGCGAGTCTAGCCAGTGCGACTTACGCTGAGCTCAGTGCTGCAAACATAAATACTAATACATACATATGCCACATACCAGTTACTGTACATATGTAGATATGCGCATATGTATATTTGTGTACATTTATGGTATGTGTGTACTTTTGTTGCTACTGCAATATATATCCTTTGCAGGATTTTTGCTTAATTTCAGTCATATTTTGCATTTAACGTCCCCCATGAGGCCTATTTAAGGGCTCGTTAACTTTGCCATGACCAGCTCATTTATGGCAGCTGTAGAGCTCCTCACACTCGTTCATTCCAACAAATGTACACATGTATTTATACATAGAGTACAAATAACTTGGCAGATGTTGGCAGAGATAAACGCACGTTCATATTTATGTTACAAATATACAAAGCAATACATATATAAGATATGGACACGAACACATGCGCACTCACATACTAAGGTTATCTGAGCACCTTACAATAGCAGGAAACATAAATATGTATTGGTAAGTAAATATGCACACACATATGTATGTTTATATGCACTATTTATGTGGGCGGCATAGCATAATCCTAGCTGCAGTTTGTAGACTTGGCATTAGCAATGAAAGCATTATGACTAAACGGTTAACAAACAATAAACTAAGTTGTGTCTGGAGTGCGTCTATATTATAGACTCTGTAACAATGGAGTTTATATTTCGGTTGGTAAGTGCAATATTAAAGTAAAATTTGTAAATGTTTACTTTACTTTCCAGAAGAGAAAGTTTTAATTAAAAACCAAGCGGATATGGTGATAACTTTGGAATTTTTCATTAATGCGTAACTTTTCTCAATCGAAGGTATTCTACTTGCTCTTACCGTCTAAATCAAATAATTTGGTTTTATTCAATTAGATTAACTCTACCCTTTTATGCAATGCAATGCGTAAATCCCAAGTTTTGACACTTGCAAAAGATTCCCTCAATGCCAGTAATTATAGTGCAGTGCAATTAAAGCAACGAGTGCACTTATTGAAATACAAAATGATTGGAAAATGCAGAACTGCATTAAGTGAAGTCAGGAGCAAGTGAAAATTTAATATTTCGATGAATTTATTTTTCAAATAGAAAACCAAAAAATTTCTTTCTTTTAAATTCAATAATAAGTTTATTAATGCAAAGGAATTACTTAAATAATAATAAATATAATAATAAATGATCTATTTTTTAGTATCACCTCCTCGTATAGCCGATGATATTAAAAGAGCAATCGATTAAGCCAAACATCATATCTAAACGAAACTAGGTGCTCTCGACCCAAGGTAAAATGTTATTGGAAATGAAAATTGGATAATAGCCACGCCCAAAAAATGGCATTTTAATAAAATAAAAAAAAAAAAATAAAAAAATTCGTTCAAAATTGATGTACGGATATTGATATTATATAGGTTAGAAAATGGGTGGATGAATTTCATATTTTTTCAATTGGAATTGAAATAGTAGTAGTAGCTCGATGTACCGAAAGGAAATTGCAGTAAATTGGGGATTCGACCACCTGAATGTGGAGCCTAGTAGCATCAGATCTATGATGGAAAGAACACAGAAGGTGGCGCGGTGTGCTACCGCTAACCCACTCTTGAAAATTTTGACAGAATTGGCTACGTAACAACAGATTTTGTTTATTAAACCCCGGTATGTATGTATTCTCTCAAACGTTTTTCCTCTCAGTTCTTACCACCGGTAAATCAGTTGCTACGTCATATCGAATTTACTCTCCCGAATTTCATAGCAACTGATAACTGAATTTGCTACTAGAGAAAAATTTCGCAGGACTTTCTGCGATATTACGCACAAGGAAAAGGAACGTTTCAGGAATAAGAGCAACTTTGATTCTCCTTTTGGTCTGTGTTTATTTAATGTCGTAATTTTATTCTATTACTTTCAGAAAATGATATTCGTTAAGTAACCACCAGCATTTGCTCGCCACTTGAAATCTTTTTATGACATTTTCTAAGAGGTTTTGCAATAAATTCAGATTTTTTTCGCCTCCAGAGTCCACAGAGTCCAGAGTATTCACACAAACCTGTAGCTCGAAAAATTCCACAGAAAAAAGTGTGAGACGGTTAAAACCGGCGGTATTGTTGATCAGGCAATACCAACATACCTTGCGAATTTTATATGTGAACTTATAATTACATTTGCCGCCATTCACAAATTCATTTCGTCATGACTTGTTGTGGTAAATTATTGTATTTAACCGATACGAGTAACCATAAATTTCAGGGGGAAGATATGACAATAGACCAAATGTGTACAAGCCTTTGCATCTATAATATAAATAATGATTTACTGATCTGAAACGAATAATTAAATAAATATTTTAAAGCTATTTCTCCGTGATAATTTTCCTTTATAAATTTCTAATAACATTAAATAACACACATATTACGTATGTATATAGTACTTTTGCTTCAACGAATATTTCCTTGCAAAATCGTGTTAACGATGATAAAACTACTAAATACAGAGCCTAACAGATTTGGATTTATGCTAGTATCCTTTCATATTTATGTATGAACAAGTTAATGTGAAAAAACATATTTACAAACAAGCTTAGCCAAAGGCGTTCCATATATTTTGATATGTACATAAGTACTTATGATACGCACGTGCGAAAGATATACGTATGTACATATGTATGTTTGCAATTCAAGTGCAGTTGGAGGAGCGTCAGTAGTTTATGATGTTCACAGTGTGTACAAGCGTATTTGTAAATATGTATGTACGTATGTTAAAACACACATACATACTCGCACATGGATGGATACACACACATTTATAGCGCTTACTATATTTATATACGGCTTTGGCTAATTATTATTAAGTGCCTAACTATTTATAAGTAAAGTAATAATTTATGACCAAAAAGGAAACTTTATGGGGTTGGAGCGAATGAGAAAGATAGAGAGAGAGAGAGAGAACGTGGAGAAAACGAGTGAGGGTAAGTATAAGAAATACCCAAAGAAAATTGGCCTGAATAAGTATGTAGAGTATTTCAAAGCATCCGAAGCTCTTTTGTTGCTTGCTAAACACATAAGCTAATTAGGGCCTATACTATATCAGCGGCGTCTTTACAGAGAGGCAGTTAACTGAACATAAAACTAGGCGAAAGCATTCGACATAGTTGAAATATACTGTACATAAAAATATGGGTATTTTTTTGAGGTATGCACTGTCATATATTGCGCTCGCTATTCATCGCAATATCTTGTCCAAAGCTAGTCATTTGTGAAACCTTAAAACACATTTTTGTGCCTTGACTCAATGCTTTGTACTACTTCTTCTTCAGTTTTCTCGGTACTACAGGATAGGCAATAGTCATTTAACTAAATTCATATTCAGTGCATAGTCTATAATGACCTGTTAGAATACTTGTGATCATCATTAATTTTAGAAATAATAAATATATCCTCCAAATAACCTCTTTGGCTGGCTGTTCTATTGAAGTTCTCATTGAATGATCATTTTTTTTCTGAGCACATTTTTATTGATATAAAGTAGCGCTACAAAAAAGACACAGGCCCTATTGTAGTAATTTCTGTAGTCTCTCTAGCCCATCTATCTCTTTCCCGTTCTCCACATGTGACATGGAAACTAGAGAAGCTGGGTATTTAGTTTACCTTTGGACTCTATAACCAGGTCCGTGAGTGTTGCTCTAATTGCCATTTATCCTTTGAAAGTAAACTCAGATTTGAAATATGTTCTATATGCTCTAAGACTAAAGATATTATACCTTATAGTTTTTAGTTCTTTTGTGCCATCTATTAACGAATTAAGAATGCTTAGCTTACTCTTTTGAATGGAGTCGCTTCAGCTTAACTTATTCTCTTGTTTTACATTGAATTTTCTTCCAAAACTGAAGGTCAACAAAAAGAGGGTCAAAGGGAACAGGTACTTTAAAAATAGGTAATACAAAATGTCAGGTTTCTATGCTTCTTTTACAAAAATGCTTACTATGTAAAACCGAAATTCATTACTATATTCATCAACTGAAAATTTGTTAAGCTATTCACACCAAAAAGGTTATCGGATTATCTGACTATACGGTTTTTAATTTTTCAGTTTACAATAATAAATTGAACTGAACTAATGAGTTAAAGAAGACTTTTCACTTTTTTGCAAATCACTTTGTGTCGGAAAATGTAAAAAAATTTTATTAGTTTTTGTAAACAGAAAAAATGAAAAACGGGGCGAATAAGCTAAATATTATTGAAATTTGTTACCAATATTTAGTGTATCGATTAATGAGAACAATGTTTCGAAATGTGCTGATGACTATTGGTTTTGTTATGTTAAAATAATTAATTATTAAATAGATTTATAAGAAATTATCATTATTTTACTCGAAATTCATTTAATTGATTAATGCCAACATGCTTCGAAATTTTATTAATTTTTAAAACATCCTATATCCTACTTGAGGTTGTAAACTATCATACAACTATATAAAAATATGTCTGACAATTTCAGTAGTTTCAAAGTATCAAACATAATCCATCCACTAAACATTTAACACAACAATCTCCGAAGTCTTATAAGAAATTTCATTTGAAAAAAAAAACCGTTGTGTTTCGATCAAGCTATGGAGCAAGAGCTATGGAGAAATTCACATGATAAGCAATGAGAATAGCAAATGCTATATATGCCAATATAAACCGTATTCGTAAAAAACGCATAACTTTTCCTTTCTTTCCATAACGTGACAAGCAGGGATTTTAATCCTGGGATTTCGGTATTCTTGTTTATCTAAGTACCAAAAATTCCAGTATTATTTGGCTGCATATAAAATATTTTTAGAAATGTGTCTGGTATGTCTTGTAGCCCATTAAATTGAAGAATAGTAAGAAGTAAGCTGGAAGATGCTACAAATTTATGTTGAATAAAAATTTGTTTCTTTTTGTAAGCGGTTCTGTTTCTGCAAAAACGTAAATGTCTTAAATTATGTATGTAATTTACGTATGTAAATTAATATAAAGTTTGTCAATTTTTTCTGGATTTGTTTTATAAAAAAAACCATTTATAAAAAAAAAAACAATATATATTTCTATTTATATATAACTTTGTCGAGAAAGTTAAATTGGCTTCCTCGAATTTTTAAATTGACATAAATGAATATATTTTAAAGCCTACTACTTTCCGTTGATTCTGCATAGATTGTACTTTACTTCGTCAAAAAAAAAATGTGACTTCATTTTTTAACAAAAAAAAAAAAAACAATGTTATTTTTTAGTTTCCTTCGAGCGTTTTACGTAATACCTCAAGTTTCTTTATCAGATATGTATACGTGAAAATATTGCTAAATGCGTAAAATTTAACTATTGCCGTTTTTTTTTTGTTATGAATGACATAACGTTGACAATAAATCAAAAAAATTATTTAAACCCTATTTATTTGTTATATAGTTTATGGTAGGAGTGCTTTTTGAACAAAGTTGATACATTTTTTTGAGTTAGTTGTTACAAAATAGTGAATTTCTAGTAAAAAAAAACAAGATCCCAAAAATCAAGAGATTGTAAAAATCGAAAAAAATCCCTAGTGTAATGATCAAAAATGAGAGCTGTAAAAATCGTTTAAATAATTCAAAACAATGATTTTCACGTAAAATCGAGATCTGGAAAACCTAGGAATCGTAAAAATCGAAAAAATTACTATCCCTAGTGTACTGATCAAAAATGACGGTTGAAAAAATCGTTTAATAAGTCAGGTTCTGGATAAAGAAACCCTAAGTTGTTTCCGGTATTTATTCTCTTATTCATGAAGCATATGAAAGATATAATTTGACTGGCACGAATTTATTCCATACAGTGATTAATGAATAGTTAACGTTAATCTTAGAATACTATTTCTCCTGCCTCTTAAATAAGTTTTTCTCTCGTTACCTCTTAAAATTTCAAAGCGGCGCTGATTTACATACAAACATTTGCACTCGTATATTGTATTAGTGTGTCGCTGATTAAATCTAATAAATGCATATGTATGTATGTGTGCGTATGCCTATTAGTTTACTTTCATAAATACTTACAAATTACAATGGTGTTAGTGTTAATTACTGAGTTATGCCACCATAGACCAACTATTAAGTAAAGCAGCCTGGCTATGGGTGTGTGTGTGTGTGTGTGCGCTCTCTTGTAGAGCAATGTTGATTGCATAAATGGCATACCAACTAATTAGAGGACAATGTAAGAACGTAGTAAATTGCCCCAAAAGTTCATTTAACACAAGGAAATTCTGGTAGAAAATACTTACTTTTCCTCACTTGAAAAAAATATGTACATACATATGTATGTACATAAAGGCAAAAATGCTAAATGCAATAGCTCGCCTTGGTCACACGGGGCGTATACGTAACTTCACAAATGTGAGCTGTGCTGAAAGGCAGTGCCATAGCAAGTTATATTCTTTTAATTATGCACAGACACATACGTACGTTTGTATGTATGAATGTGCGGTGAGGTGGCATTTCATTTCTACTTATTGCTCTTTAAATTGTATTCATTTGTGGCAATTTCATTTTTTATACGCTCAATATTTAAATAAATGCATACAAGGAAAGCAAAAAAGTCGCAAAAAAAAAAGTAGATTAACAAATAAATTAACTTTGTTTGCTGCATTTGTTGTTGTTGCTGGCGTTGTTGTTTTTTACAATTTATTTGGCGCTGCAGTGACTGCACGCATTGCATTGTAATGTCTCTTTGGTAATTTCATGCCATACGCTCTTCATGCCGTGCGTCAGTGTGTTTGTGCATGTGTATGTATGCGTGTGTATTCATTATAATTTTGTAGTAGTTCATAGTGCGAAAAATCCTATTTATTTTAATTGCTGCCATTTCATTATTTTTTGTATGCTGGCCAGTGGCATTGTTGCGGCTCATGATGTTGCGGTTGAAGTTTGAGGTTTTCATACAAAAGCGTATACAAAACCAACAACAACAACAAAAAAATGAAGTGTATTACAAAATAAAAATAAAAAAATAAAAATTAAAACAAACAACTACAAACACATGTGCATATCTAAGTAGCAGCATATTTACTTTCATGCTCTTTATTTTAGGCTAACAAAATGAAAATTTGTTTTAATGCGTTGCGCGTTTTGTGTTTTGGGATCAGCGTTCAGCGTACAGCGTCCAACGTCCAACAATTTTTGTGCTATCGGCTATTTTTATGCTGTTTGCCAAAGTTCTTACTTTTAGCTCTTTGTTGTTTTGTTTTTATATTTTGTTGTGTATTGTCAGTCTACTTTACCCTGCCAGCATGCCACATTTCGTTTGGGGTTCTGTTGCTTTGCAACGAATTGTTGCATGCGTGTTGCGCTCTGTCGCCGCTAACGTCGTTGCTGTCATTTGACTTTGTGGTAACCGTTTGAAAGCCACAAAAAATTTGGTAGTTTTTATGTACATATGTATGTATGGATTTGTGAGAGACATGCGCATTTCTATTTGGCTGGCGTGCCTTAATTGTTGTGTGTGCGCGCGTGAATATTCACTAAATTAATTTGCATAATTTATCGTTATATGCAATTGTACTGTACAATTAGTTTTTATAACTATTTATTTAGAAAAACAAATAAATGAATGGCAAGTAATAACGGAAGGGCTTAGTAATGCGTTTAGAAGTAGAATATTGCATACCAGACGATACCTAAGTTGCTTTGCTGTGCTTTTGCTGTTTTGGCAGGCGGTCAACATATTACATTTTTTTGTGAATAACAATTGGAATACAGTACCGACGAACGGCGTTCGCCCAAAAATTTCGCCCAGTAAAACACAATTACGACGACAACGAAAAAAAGGTAAATACATATGACAAGTCGCAATTCAATTTTTGATTTTCAATTAGAAAAAGTGAGGATAATTATTTTTGCTGAAATTTAAATATTTCGATTTAAATATCCTGAGTACATATATTAAACATATGGCCACAATGAATTATATTTTGCAGCTCCCGCCAGCGACGGCAATAGAACTAAGTCTATCGCAACGAATGTTCGTCGGACGTAAGTCGTTGTTCGCTTTAGTTGTGTGCATTCTCATATATTGTGTTTTAAGCATAAGCTGTTTCACAGATATTAATATTTTCTAATGGGGTTTAATTTACAAATTAAATTAATTTTATTCTTTAATGAGCAGGCATCCTCTAAAATATTTCAAGGTATGGATGGTATGTATAGACCTTTACTCTCTAGAGAGAATAGTAGTAAAGTTGCTAAAATTCGACCAATTCGCGCTAGATACAAAAGACTTAAGCTTTAGAAATACATTTTTTTCTCGAACTTAAGGGTGAGCGTATTTGTACTGGTTTGAAGCTTGTCAAACACTTAATTATAACAAATCTAGCATCTTAAGTGCAGTAGGCCACTGCGACCTTGAATTTGTATGTATCTTTTCCGATCGCCTCTAACGCTGAAACCCAAAGTGCCTGTCTGTCTCTCGTCTCTCTGACGGCTTTTATTAGAGACTAATAAAAATATTGTTAGTGTGTAAGAATTTTTGCCAATACTACTCAGCAATGTCTTGTAGGGTTCATATTGAGATACTGGTAGAGTAGAAATGGGAGTTCATTTAACGAAAGTTCATTAAACACGGCGGCATATTGCTCGACAATAGAAGTACTTCCAGATCAGTGGCTTTTGAAAATTTTGTGGCTTTTTTGTTTACATGTGAAGCACTAATCGACATGCAACTTAGTAAATGTAAATATGTAGATGTATCTAATTAATTAAATTCTAGTTAGGTTAACACACTGATAGTCCTGTCCAAAAACCTTACACGAAAAGCACTCCCATTGAAGAGTTTTTGTGAAAAGCTAGTGTAAGATATTCACTTCTACTTGTTTGACTTCTTTTTAGGCGCACATTGAGATTAATCCAGGTCTTATGTAATGTACGCCAGCGCGCTACTTGCTGCTCTATATTTTGCAATTTAACTTCAACGAAGAGCAACCCATTCATCCCTATTTAAACTTCTATTTTTAATATTAGTTTATTGGCAGTACCCCAGTACTCCAAATATTAGAATATTAAATGAAAAAGGGGGCGGCCAGAATTAACTAACAAACATTTACTGCATTTGACAGAGAATTTTCCATATATTTAAAAAGTTAAATTCAATTAAAGTAATAAGTTAAATTAAATATTGCTATATAGGTATCAAACGAAAGGTATTTATTAATAAAATAATAAAACACTATAATACGGGCGTGATATGAAATAAACTTTTAGTAAAATATACCTTCAATGGTTGTCGTCTGTTTTGAAGAGCTAATTCAATTCAATTAATAGGCTAATGGAAATGCTACCATATTGGTGCGAAACGAAGGAGGTTAACCAGAGCGTAAATTTCAAAATATTTAAAACAGTGTTGCCACCTGTTTGAAAAAACGAAACTAAATTAAATGACTAAGATTAATGATAATTAATCAACTGAAATTGTGAAACAAAAGCGGTTTGTGCGGAAATATTTTGAACAGGGTTCCTACCTGTTTAAAAGGGCTAATTATTTAGTTAACTAGTTAATAAAAATTAAAAATTTTAAATTTTTTTCGTACTAATGTAGACACTATTTTAAAATTAGATTGTCACCTGTTTAAAAATTTTAAATTCAATTAACTTAAATAAAGAAATATTATAATATGGGTGTTAAATGACGAAGAAAGCTTTGTTTGAAGAATATCGTCGGGGAGGGAAATATTACAGTACTGGTGTAAAATGTCTAGTTTAGTTTCGAAAATACTTTTGGTCCATTTGCGAGAAATCCAGAATTAAATTTATAATTTCATAGCACAGACATTGTCTTGCATTACATAAATTCTGTAACCCGGGCTGCGTACATTTCTTTTTTGACATTTTCTTTGAATTATTTGAATTCATTGAAATTTAAATTCAAAATAATTTTTAGCGGTTCTTGTACAACAACGAAATGCTTGGTCTCTAATCACGTAGATTTCCCTTTGTCAAAGCTCTGTTAAAGAAGTTGAAGCCAAAGTATTTGATGGCATCCAAATTATTGTCGAAAAAAGGCGATATGTTTTTAATTTGTTTGTTTATTTAAAAAAAAAAATTTTTGACAAATTTATTTTTTATTTTTTATGTGACAGAATGTCACAAACTTAAAAATTTACCCCGGAATAATTGCTAGGCTAAATATTTAGGTTTTTAACTCTGAGTTAATGCCGAACATTCTGCTGTGCAAGCAAATTTATCAATTTAACAGGTAAACTCTGAGTTAAATAGATAACCTGCTTTCTCGCAAGTGGGCTTTAAAGTTACAGTTGGCTCGACGATTTTTCTAAGAAGATTGCCAGATTAAAAATTAATTGAAAGGAAACTATAACTGTGTTAGAAAATATATTGTACGTTTTTCCCTTTCTGAAATTTTGTTCCAACGAAGTTTTACTTCCGCGGAACGGGCATTTTTTTTTCATTTAAAAAATGAAAATAATAAAATTGTTAATTTTTAATTTAAAATATCATTCAATTCATTAAATTATGCAAATGTGGGCGAAACTCGTGTAAACCTACGCTGTAAAATATCCAACTCACCCAACTGCAGTGGCCAAACAACAAAATTAAATGGTGAAATAAATTGTTTTGCAGCAGTGCAGCGAGTGGTTGAGCATTTACTTGACCGTACAACATATTTCATAGCGAATTTTTATGATTGCCATTTTTGCAAATGCATTTCTGTATGCGCACATATAGTATGTATATGTACAGGGTGGGCCAAAAGAAACCAAGGGGTGTAAAAGTTTAATAACTTTTTCGTTTATTAATTTTTTTTATTTTTTCTTTCAGATTATATAGACAACACTTGGAGAATTTATAATTTTCTAATCTGAATTTTGCAGCTAAATTTCAAGAGTTGGCCAGAAATGAAATCAACTTTATTAAAAATTTGATTATGAGTGATGAAGCTCATTTTCATTTGAATGGCTTTGTTAATAAGCAGAACTGTAGGTTCTGGGGTTCTCAAAATCCAAGAGCCATTCATCAACGCCAATTGCACCCCATCAGGTGTACAGTATGGTGTGGGATCACATCTGAAAATGTCATTGGGCCTTACTTCTTCGAGAATGAAGATGGAAGTGCTGTAACCGTAAATGGAGAGCGGTATCGGTTTATGATAGAAAATTTTTTACGTCCTGCTCTTGAAAACAGACCTGGTATGTGGTTTCAGCAGGACGGAGCCACTGCCCATACTGCCCGAGACACAATGGCACTTTTAAGTCAAATTTTTGGAGGGCGAATAATTTCCAGAAATTCGGAAATTATTTGGCCAGTGCGGTCGCCAGATTTGACAGCACCCGACTATTTTCTTTGGGGTTATTTGAAGGAGCGAGTGTATGTGAACAAGCCAGAGACAATCCTTGAACTCAAGGCAAACATTGTTGCAGAAATTCGAACGGTACAGCCACAAGTTTTGAAAGATGTTATGGAAGCTGAAAACGGTGGTCATTTAAGAGACATCATTATTACTTAGTGTAAAACAAATTTCCCTTTTGTATATTATATAATCTGAAAGAAAAAATAAAAAAAAAATTAATACACGAAAAAGTTATTAAACTCTTACACCCCTTGGTTTCTTTTGGCCCACCCTGTACATACATTGACATTTAAAAAAAATATAAAAATTCACTCATGCTATGCATATGTATCTATGTACACACAAATTTTTTGTTCAAAAATGAATTAAAAAAAGAAGAAAACACACGCTCTTCTATCAACAAGACAAATGTGTCTACTGCGCTGTATTCCGCACCCCGCATTATTGTAACAACTGTCGAATGTGTAGCTAACTTGTTGCCGGCAAGAGTTTCAAATATTTCTATTTGTGAACGTAAATGGTAATAATAGTTTAAAAAAAAGTTTTTTAAACATATGTAAAACTAATATGCATCTAGTATACATACATATGTATATTTCTTTCTTTCTATATGTATGCACCAAAATTGGTAAATGCATGAGGTTGGGTGCAGTATATCTATAGTATGTATTTGAGGTTTTATTATTGTTGTTTATAGTATACATATTTGTACATATGTACATATTTAAATTCATGCAAATATTTTGGTTCAGTTACAGTTAGCTCGACGATTTACTTTTCCTCCAAATAGCAGCTATTAAGGTTGAAATGATAAATTGTAATGGATCGTGGTGTTGACACTATGCTACAAAAACGCAAAAAAACCATTGACTATATGTAGATAGTTGTATGCATGCACCATTTCCGTTTCAAAATGTTTAAATATACATATGTATGTATGTATGTATGTATGTAAAAATCTACTCGCAAATACACCCTGCATAAAATGGAGCCAACCGCACTTAGAACATCAACGAATCTTGAAAGCAATACGAATACGAACGTTGTTTTATTTGGCAGAAAATGTAGGTTTAGTTGACGACACCCAAAATCCAATTGGGTTAGATTACAAAATTTTCCAATGAAATGTGCATTTTTTCACAAAATAGATTTTATTAAATCAAAAGTAGCTGGCTGAATTTTTATCTGACAATGTTGTTTAACTTAGCAAATGTCTAAATTCCAAAAGTCCTAGTGTAACATCCAAATAAACAATGCCTATTGATTGTTTCTACCAACTTTCAGAGTTACCATCGTATTCGTTTTTTCAGCATAATCTCTAATTATGATTTGCTCGAAATTCAATTAGTGTTTCCATATTTATTATTTTTATTATTTCGATAATACGAACATTTGTTTGGCTATAATAAGATACTATAATATATAATATACGTAGCGATGAAATAGTGATTAAATATAACTGGAAAAATAAGCATCATTTAATTATCCAATAAATTTCAACTACGAATATATTTCATCTAAAATAAAAAAAATTTAAATCACAAAATCAACAACCGCGTAAGGTTTACAAATTTCACACAAGAGAATAGCCGCAAACTAGATTTTTAGCCAAGTTACTGTTTAATATTTCAGACTTAATATAAAAATGTTGACTTTGTTCTGTCATTTAGTCATCAAATTGGTATTTAAAAATTATTATTCTTAAATATCATAGAAATAATCATTAAATACACAATAAAGAGTAAGATAAAAAAAAACGATTGAAAGTTATTGGAAATTTTAATTTAAAAAAACCCTATAGAGTTGTAGTTTACTATAAAAGTAATACAACCCTTAAGCCCACTACTCGCTAGTACTTATAAATGGTGTGAATTCAATTACGTAACTGCGAATGCTTTCGAGCAGGGTATGGTATGCCCAAACTCACTCGCACTCCTAAACAAAGAACTGAAACATTTGCGCGCCGTTTTGTACTGTACAGCTGTGGTTGGATGACTATATTTTCCTCAAATAAATATGAATTGTAAAAATTTGCAGTTGAATTATTTGTATGGGAAGAATAACTTTTAGTGGTTTATTTTATTCGTTTTTTATTCATACATACACACATACATACATGAATATTTAACAATGTGCATTTATGTATGGAGATGTGTATGGAAGTTTGGAATTTTTAGGGTCGTTTGTCGACTATGTAAATTATTATGAAATTTACGTATTTGTTAGACAATTTATGACACGTGCAATTTTGTAAATGCTTTACTTAAATGCCAACAGATGCTGGTAAGTGTAGTGTCATAGAAATTTTAAGTTTAAAAGTCTAGATTATATAATTTTTTGATTTCATTTAGTTTATTGAAGTTGTTACAATACCAAGCTAATATAACTATTTAAATAGAAATATTTGCATACAAATATAAAATAATAATTTTTAATTTTTCCAAAGTATTTTTAACTTTGCATAAGAAATAGTTTTAAAGGAGTTAATCCACTACTATGTAAATAATTTTTTTTAGTCATAAGTACGTTAAAACTAACGTATTCAATTTATTTGTACATATAAGTATAAATAAATATTTGCTCGAGTTTGTCTTTACCAAAGATCAACACACAATAATTTAAGAGGCTGGTATAAGATATTTCGAATGTTTTTTTTAAAGCATTTAAGAGCCTGATGAATTCTTTTTGTAAGCCACCGTAGCTTACACAAAACAATCTAATGAGATAGCAAGAAGTTTAAGAAACAATTAGACAAAAAGCTTGATTTGTACCGAACCATTGAAGATCGGTGCAGGAAGGACATCATTGTCCCTATACGCTTCCAAAGCAGCGATAGGTAGAAATTGGGAGTTAAACGGAGATAAACTGAATGTACACAGAGGTGGTGCGACCCATTCTTTTCTTTGTAACACCGTATTGCTAGTGTGGGGAGCGACATGCCAACAATAGAACTATGCGTGTGAAATAAATGAAGAGAAGATTTATAATAATCAACTTTTATAAGTCCTGTATAATATATTTTTGTATATTTAATTTTAATAAAAGCATCTGAGAAAAAAGCAGAGTTTTGGTTTGATAAGGCAGCGTAAAGAAAAAACGAGAAATCCATTTATACGGATTTGGTTACTCATTTTTTCTGGGTGCAGTTCCTCAGAAACTGCGAATGATGGACTATACCAACCCTCTACACTATTTTGACAACAAGGTCTCCAAGTTACTGTAGAAAGGAAGGAATGGTGGACAACCGATGATACTATTATTTATTGATATTGTTTATATTTTTTTCGGACATTACTAGCCTCATGTTTTCTAAAAACGAACTAAAGTTGAACAATAAAGATTTTGTTAAAAAAAATGCGCAAGGACAAGCAAGATAATTTATTTACTAATCTGCACAGCTTTTATAACAAGTTGTTTGCGATTCAAAAGCATTGCCTTCGACACACGATTGATTTGATGAAAATGCTATTAGCGGGTGAGTGGCAGAGCACTCATATCGGATGTAAAGCCAATCTAGCATAGGATCGTCTTTAGAAGATGTACATAAGTTACTAATACTTAAATATCGACCGCTACTCTATTAGTTCAGTACTCGGCATTATAACTGGGCACTGTCTGATTTTTGCCGCATTTGAGAATAAGAAGTGGAAAATGTAGAATACAATTTATATTCCGCTCTTATCTCTTGGTATCAGCCTTTGAAAAATATTTCCCCGAATGTTTAGCAGACTTAGATTCTGTTAGTGTTATCAGTTTTCAGCGTTTTCAGGGCTCTACTTTGGAAGAGCGTAATAAATGAGTATACGAGAGATCTAACTCTGTGCCAAACGCTGATTGCGCAGTGGCAGGCACAGAAGTGAAACATTTTTACATATCATTCAATCAAAGGCTCTTTCAAAAAAGAAATGTTCAAATTTTAACGACCTTATTTCGTTTATTAACAATTTTTGGTTATGTTTAATGTATAAAAATATTCGAAAGTATAAAATTGAAACATTGAATATTCTCGGGTTATGCTTATAAAAGTTATAGGCGGAAGTTGGGCTATTTTTTCTAAATAGCTTGATCTAAGTTCCCCCAGAGAGACATCATTTACATTTCAAACGTACCAAACTTTTGTGAGTATATTCACCGCTAGCGAAACTTGAATGGATTACACTGCGTAACAAAAGTTAAAAAAAAAATCCTGCGGTCATGATTTTGTTAATAGTTTTTATTAACATTAGTAGCAGGCTTACGAACTGTGTTTTTACTTTTTTTGTATTGGCTCTAGTTCTTGAGATAAACGAAACTTAAGAAATTAATAAAAAAAAATTATATGACCCAGTTCCAGTTGTATTAATTTAATTATTCCTCAATAAGTTTTGCTATATAAATTATTAAAACAAGTAGTTCGTTGGTTTAAATAGTATGAAAATGTAAAAATTGTGTTAGCAAAGATTTTGTATGCACAACATAAGTGGTCAGTATGCGTGGACTTGAAGATGGTGAATTTTTTATTGGGCCAACAAAGTGGGTGTACTAAATACCCCGGTTTTATATGTTTGTGGAACAGTCGTGCAAGAAATGAACATTGGATTAGAAAGGACTGGCCGGTGAGAGAAAATATGGAGGTAGGAACAGCAAATGTGGTTCATGACCACCACATCAAACTTGGGCTAACGAAAAACAGTTCATCAAAGCCCTTGATAAGACAGGTGACTGTTGCGAATATGTGTGCAAAAAATTTCCTGTCCTTAGTATGGAAAAATTAAAAGCAGGAGTCTTCGATGGTACTCAAATTCGTACCCTTCTAAAAGACACTGAATTCTTAAGTCATATGTCACAAATTGAATCCTACAGAAAAAGTTTTTTGTAATTTTTTTAAAATTAATTAATGAAAAGAATATATTTTTTTTTTATTTTTGTATTATTTTTATACAGGCGTGCAATAAAAATATAATTTAAATCCATATTGGTATTTTTAATTAGGGTTTTTCGTGAAATATTTTAAAGTCTTTATCTGAAAAACTAGAGCCAATTCGACAAAACTGATATTATTTTCGTAATCAGCGACCCCAAATTACCCATTTCTAATGAATTTTAAATTTATTTCAAATTAAGGCAATTACTGAAAAAACAATGGGAAGAGCAATTTTATATCACAAATACTAATAAATGCTGACCTCTATTTAGACAAATATTAGTGATTAATATACTGAATTCCAATCAAAACGAAGATCACATAAATGAAGTTTGCAAAAAAATTGTAACACCGAAACTGGCTATCATTTTATGACGCCTTGTGGATCTTGTAGGTTTCTTAGACCTTTTAACAATCCTTTATTAAATCTTTATGTAATCTTTTATTTAAGTTTTTGATTGCTACATTTCAGTTTTGCTAGTTATCTATTTATGCGCAACATATACATATGTATGCTTCACATGTGTGTGTGTGTGTGTGTTATATTTTTTTAATACCATTCATACTTATAATAATTGCTATATTTGCATTAGGATACGTATATTGAAAGTTAACTATTTTGCAATTAAAATCTTTGAACCTATAAAAGATATGCAGCGTTATTTCTTTAAATATATATACATATATACAGTGTTCAGTAAATGGAATTATTACAAACTAAAATGCCATATAAGTTATGCACGTAAAAAAGTGTGATAGATAGAAAAATTAAATAATGAACTAAACGTAATAAAAGAGCGAACAGAAAACGGAAGTACAAAATAAAAAGAGAACGGAAACATAAAACACAAAAAGTAAATATGAAAAATAGAGGAGACTTTAACAAAACTGAAATAAATTGTGAACAGAATAGTTGTCGTAAAAAATTGAAAAAAAACCCAAAATATAAACACAAATTACGAAAGTTGGTAATGTGCAATTAATGCCATAACTTCACTTAATTTCTTTTTTAAGTTAGTGTTGGTTTATATTGATTGACACAAAAAACATGACTGTTCGATACACTTAAGAAAAAAATTTAAATTTGACTTAAAACTTAGAACTTAGAATGAAATTGAAGATTGTTGATTGAAAAAAGGTAGCTAAAATAATAATTAAAATAAATTAAAAGAAATGCAAGAAAATATAATATAAGAAAATATTTACATTTTGAAATATTTACATGTGTATATAATTTACAAATTGTGAGTTGGGAAATATTTTACAATAATTGAATTAATAAGAAAGATATTGAGAATGTACAAGTTTCCAGGCATTACTCATACGCCGCGTCATACCATTGTTCTATGTACAATGTTTAATTTAGTTTTTGTATGTTTTCGTAACTCAAACAAAGCGGATATAAAAAAATAATTATTAAGCTGAATAGTTTTTTTATTTTTTTAATTTACATTACTAGATATCTATTTAATGTAGATAACATTTTGGCAACGCTAGTAATTACCTGGTTGGCTGGTGCAGCGCTCGGTTGTTGTTGTTGTTGATAATGAGGTGGTTGCTGCTGCTGCTGCTGCTGCTGCAAGTGTTGTGGCTGATGCTGTTGCGCAGGCTGTTGTTGTTGCTGTTGCTGACCGGACACGGGATAGTGAGCAGAAGTTGGTTGTGGTGTAAACTCCCTAACGACACGCTCTTCCGATGCGGGTGGCCAAGCAACGCGCTTATAACCTACAAGGATGGGAAATGAAGAAGAATAAGTTAATTAAAAAATTGTGTATCTTTAGTTATAGGGCCAGTAATATGTTTGTGCTAATATGTAGTTGTGAAGTGGGGACCAAACACAAATGCTCGATGCGTGCATCTATGTATGCATGTAAGAATGTAAGAATGTATGTGCATGACATGTGACAAAAATATGGCGTTTGCAACTTTTCGATTATTTATACACGCGTACTGTACATAGTATTATTATGGTTTTTATTTGCTTCAAAAAACTGCAGTGCCGTGATTATTGAAAGACGGGATAAAGTTTTCTCTACCGTTGATGTATTTAAAGAAATACGAATGTACAAAGCTCATAGTCAATTAAAGTACATAACTTTTATAATTTTTGTAAAAGGTCTTAACCAACAAAGTTGCCTGATCACGACACAAATTTTAGGCGGAAGTTTTTGTTGCAATGAAAGTTGTGAAAAATAAAAGCTAGAGACAACTCCAACAGAAGCTGGCCATAAGAGAGTTGAATAAAGCGAAGTGGCAGATGAGATCGCCAAAAATGCCATTTAGATTTTATTAATTGCTCAGAAAAAATAATCATTTATCGAACTATATTTTTTTATACAAAATTATAGTTCGGGTTTTCAAGTATTATTTTATGAGCTTTAATTTTTTTTTTTATCAAAAATAATCATAATTTCATGAGCTTAAATTTTTTTCATGAAAAGTAATCATTATTGTTTGAGAAAAATTTTTTTGAGTTTTATTTTTCTTGGCTGATCGAAAAACTAAAAATGCGTACTATTCGAAGAGCTAACATCGACTCGGATCATCAGCTTGTCGCAGCCAAGATTCGCACGCGCCTGTGTGCTGCAAAAAGCGCGCGCTCAGTGGCACAAGGAAAGCTCGACATCGAAAAGCTGCAATCACAACAGTTAGCTGACCATTTCGCCACTCGACTGGCGCTCCAGCTCTCTGAGAGGAAGGTCCAACAAACAGATATCTGCTCGCAATGAGACTACACTTCTTGTTCGTTATATACTGCCGCTGAAGAGGTCATTCGTTTCCAGCGAGCCGGAAAAAACGACTGGTGCGATGAGGAATGCCACACAGCCATGGAAAAGAAAGATTCCGCCTCCAGGGCCACTCTGCGATCGAGGGAAACGTCAATTGTGCGGGAGAGATATCGGGAGTTGAAGAAAAAAGCAAGGCCGAGATGCGCGAGTGAGAAGAGCTTGAGTTGCCAGCCGATAGGAAAAACGCCCGAAAATTTTATCAAAAGTTACGGCGGCGTACAGAAGATTTCAAGACCGGGGCAATTTCCTGTAAGAATAAAAACGGCGACCGAATGACCGACATCCAGAATAGGGAGCACTTATTCACGCTGTTTAATGGTAGCGGCGTGGAAAACAATGAAGATAATGAGCCCGAACCTCCAATCAATAAAGACGGAGTCGAAGGATTGTGGGAACGACTGAAGTGCACAGTTGGACCTCATCAGTGTCGCTCTAGAGCTGGCAAATCTACCATCGACCAAATATTCACGATACGCTATATCTTGGAAAAGACCCGAGAAAGAAGAATAGACACACACCATCTTTTTGCTGACTTCAAATACGCCCTCGATAACACGAGAAGAAGCTGCCTATTTGCCGGAATGTCTGAATTGGGTATCCCAACAAAACTAATACGGCTATGTAAAATTACGTTGAGCAACCCCACCATTTCCGAAAGATTTATGGACCTCTACGTCTTTGCGACGGCGAATACCGCAGACGATGAAACGATGAGCTGTACGAGATTTTCCACGGCATAGACATAGCGAATTAAAATACAGTGGCTACGTTGGCTGGGACATGTCGTGTGAATGAACGAAAATGCTCCAGCCCTGAAAGTATTCAACGCTCTACCAGCTGGTGGTAAAGAAGGAGTGACTGGCGCAAGTTGTTCAACTCGGTAAAAATTTCTTAAGCGGATATAGCGCCAATTAAGTAACTAAGTAAGTAAGCATAATTTACTAAGCCCGTCTCTTATGTAACGATAATTTAAAAAAAAATTAAGAAATCGATATAATCGAGGAACTATAAAAATTGTGTACACAACATGGGGTTAGAGAAAGAAATACATGGAAAATAGGCGTGAGATCATCCAATTTCTAGCAATAAGGTTCATCTGCAAAACTGCTGTATCAAAATTTAGTACATCTTTAATATTTCAACTCAGTAAGCATAATTTCAAAAATTATAAAATTCGAGGAAAAAACCACGCCACTACTAATACTACAAAATCTCAAATGTGCAAAAGTAAAACTAGTAATTTTCAGTAGAATTCTGGGATATTTTAATTAAATTAAATATCAGCTTTCATTTTGTGTCTTTGGATTGTGTTTTTTTCTTCACATTAGTTATCCCAATTTTTTTTTATCATTGCATTGCCGCTGTACTAGTTTGGCCGTCAGCCGTTACCAGACCACAATCAAGTGGCAAAGTCATGCTGACAAAAGGGAACTGCGTTCTTGCTGGTGGCAAGGTAACAGCAGCAGCAACAGCAGTACTAGCTAATTGCATGCAATTGTGGTTTCGAATAGAGTACAAGTCGTTGTTATTTGATGGTGAATATTCTTTTTTTGTTCTTTTTCTCCAACAACATATTTGATGGCAAAACTCGCCACTCACCACTGCTCACCGTGTATTTGCATAAATTCATTATAGTTTACTCCAAAACTATTTCAATTTGATATTTGTTGTGAATTCATTCAAATATATGCAGCTAGTTAGTTTGCACTCACTAGAAATTCAAGTTCTATCTTATTTTGGTTTTGGATTTGTGTTTTTTTTTAAATTCAATTCTTTTGTGTGTCCGAGTTTGTGTATATGTGTGTGTGTGTGTGTACTATAATTGCCTATTTCCATTTTCCACTTCTTCCAATGTACATTCAAATAAAGAATATAAGTGCATTCAGTTACTCGAGGGTCACTTATGCTTTCACAAATAATTGAAGAGTGCTTTTTAAATTAATTTTTTGTTATGCATGTTTTTACAATCAGTTTTCCTATCCTTCGAATTTTCCATTGATAGTTTTTGAAACAAATGAAATAATTTTAAACGTAACTTTTGGGGTGAATTTCAACGTCAACTTTACTATTTGCGATTGTGTTTTGCGCCAACAGAATTTCATTGAAATTGAATGACACTTGAAATTGACCTTTGTTTGCATTGTTCTACAACAATTCGTATGCAAAAGTTGCAGCAAATTTTGCGTAGTTTACAGCAGGATTTCAGTTTATTCTTGTTTCTGGCGAAACATTGAGAAAATAAAAAATTGCGAATTGTTTAGTCAGGGTTTCTGAGTAACGAAATTGTTATTATATAGGCCATATTACATTTAAATGTTGTACGAGTATGTGTACAAGTACCGTTATTAATTATTAAGCTAAACGTTGCTAATAAATTTTTGCATATTCGAATTGGAAATAAATTTATAAACCACTAGCTTTTACCCGCGAATCTGTTTTTGATTCAACCTTATGAATTCGAATGTTACAGAAAAGGAAATAAATAATTTCACTATGGGCGAAAACTTGTGATTCATTTTTTGTTATTTTGTTTTTCACTTTTTATTATCTGCAACAATAAATATCCTCCAACTTCATAATTGGCGATTACGGTTGGTTGCGGAAATTTGTTTGTCCAGTGCTCAGTCTGCCATTCGGGCTTAGTGCAACTCAATTCATTGTTAGAAATGCGAGAGGTAATCAAACGACAGTGCCATTGAGATGCTACATAATTCTCCTCCAGTGTTAAAAGCAGGACAGAACCACCTGATATACAAAATACTACAGGTATTCTATCAAGAACTGCCAAAACTTATATTCCAGGATATTGACAATCTATGTACCAGAATAAACAAGAAATTGTATATCGTGATAATCTTTTTACATGTACTGCATAAGAATTTAAAATAATTATACTTTTGAAGGCAAATTTCCTCAATTTTGGAAAATTGGCAACTATTCTTTGAGCTGCTTTCAAAATTTTTTTTTATAAACATATACTACATATAAGTGAGATATCCTGATATCACGAACATTTCCTTAAACATCTAACGATTCAAACTCGTGCCTTATTACTTTATGTATCTTATAAATGTAGTTGAATTTAAAACCGAAATATCTAATTCGAACAAAGCTTTCTTAAAACTTTTTTGCTTGAGATCAGTATTGCAGAATTTCAGTTACCTCATTAATGTTTTCAGTTAATGTCATAAGTGAATCAACGTTGATGTACATTGGAACGATTTTCCGTCATCCCCTGCCAGGTTCTGTTCAGAATGGAAATTAGACTGAAGATGGCTCAACGCCGAAATCGATTTATTTCCAAACCAAACTTGACAAGGCATGCCGGAAAATCGTTCCAATATATGTACAATACATCATCTTTTCACCTTGTGGGAAAAGCATCAGATCAAGAAGTATCAACGTCCTTTAAAAGGTGGCAACCTTCTTCGAAAATATTTTGGTATAAACGCTTTCGTTACACACCAACACTGTTTCATTGCAGAAAACTTAAAAATCCTTAAAAAGGATGTTTGTTTGTAGAATGAACTATATTTTTATAAGAAAATAACTAAAACTAAATTAGGAAAGCTAAATAGTCATCAGAGTGGTTATGATTTTGTTATGTCGTGCACTGCATGTGCAAAATATTATTAAAATCTTTCCAGTCATCATATAGCAATATGTGATTTAACTAATTTATTTCATTGGCAATAACTTTTTAACAAGTAGCAGCGCAGCTTAAAACATATCCCATAAATTAGCTCATATCAAAAGCTAGCAATGTATCAAATTTTGTATACATTCGTTCAGTCGTTTGGGTGTAAAAAGGTAACAAACTCACTCACATACTCATCCTCACTCAAACACAAACTTTCACATTTATAATGGAAGTAGAAATTTACGATCAAGCGCGGATCGTAAGTATTTACACACACAGTTCATATACAATAAATATGTATTAATTTTCGAGAAATAATAACTATATTATTGCAATTATGACCACAATAATAAACAAACTACTCGTACTAAGGAAATATATGACACTACCTGACCTGAAAACAAATCAATTGTAGTTTTGTAATTAAAACAAATCCAATCACGCTATAAGAAAATGCGAGCGAGCCAACCATATTTGAAAAGCTAAAAGTAAACCACGACTTTGTAACCTCAGCCACATTTCAGCAACTGTATGTGGCACACATAAATTCGTTATAAATTGAGGCGGACAGAAATGCCAATACACAAACCTACATAGGTACGTACGCGTATTTATGTGATTTATGACATTGGCGGGCAAGGTCCTTTGTTGCAATAAGGTGGGAGCGTCTGTAGGTAAATGTGTGTTGTACGTATTATAAATCATATACATATGTATATATATATATATCTACGTATGCATTTAGTTGCATTAAGGTGCATTACGATCTGCATACAAAATAACAAATTGCTAAAAATCTATGTTGTAAGGAATAACACAAGACCGAGTCATCTAACAGCGGTCACCTCACGGCAGGCAAAAACTTTTCACAAAAATCATTTGCCATTCGGAGTGGGCGTAAAACTATACACCCCTCAATTTCTGTTATCAAGTCGCACACTACAGTAGGAATATTCACGCATTGAAGGGATAAAATATGGAAGAAGTAGATTGAGACAAAGGAAACAGGTTGATAGAAAAAAAATTGCCGAATAACAAAAAACTCTAAGTTTGTAGAAAAATTGGTTCTAAAGGCCGTTTAAAGATAGGCGAAGAACATCCATAAATTAAGCTTGTATAACTCTAAAAATTTTCTTCATTCTCTTCTCGAAATAGGATTTGTGCTCAAAAGCTCATGAACGCTTTCCAGTCATACCATTTCGGATTTCACTAGATAAAAAAATATTTTGGTTTTGACGTTAAATATCTGGCTAAATTTGTACGCGTAGATAAATTGCTCTAGCTTTTTTCGAAGCTGAATTCCTCTTTAAAATAGAAGAAAAAAATAACTTTGCAAAAAATATTTCACTCATTACGAGTAGGGGGAATATAAATAATTCGGTTTAGAAATAAATATTTCTCTTTGTTTGCGTAATAATATCACTACTTTGATATTGAAATAGAATTATTATCGTGATCAAAAATAATAATAAACAAGTATTTTCAACATACAAAATTCGAAGTCTCTAAATATACCATTTCCTCATATAAACAATCAAATTCTCTGTACGAAAATACATTTTTCTTGGCACGTGGATTAGGGGAAATACGGAATACGGCCTGGAAAATGATGATTGCAGAATTAAATTGTCATAGCTATAAAAAATAATAGACACACATTTATTATTTTGTAAAAAATTGTTTATTCATTTTATATTTTAATTTGGTTAATTTGCTTAGTTTTCATAATTTGATGTTTCGAAGAATATAGATAAAATTACTTCTACTAAAATATAAAACCAACTTCCTAAGAATTCTCTTAGAAAACAAATCTCTATTAGTTGTAACAGATTGATTTAAATAAACTCTATTGGCAAAATATATACAAGAAAATATGGTACGGTTCCAAAAAGATAATTCGCTCGCTTCTTTTAATTATATGGAGAACAAAATATTTTTAAACACATAGACGTCGCTGTCATGTACCCAAAAGAAAGGTCGAAATTTTATTTATTTATCTATTAAGTTATTGAAAAAGTTAATTAATTGGAAATTTGTTTGTCTTATTCTGACAGCAACTACGTTTGAAGAGAGCGAATGGGGGCATGTTTTTATAACAAACAAACTGTATTTGTAGTATGAAATAAAAGAAATTTATATTAATAAAATTGTTTATATTATTCATATGTATATTATTTTTCGGCCTGATTTTTTTTTAAACGATAATATTAATTTTTGAGCTCCTTATACTGGTCTTGAGCTCAAAAATTAATGTTATCGTTTAAAATTGTTTATATTTATTTAAATAAACACATAAATAATCTATATTGATTTTAACGTTCCACATCCATTTTGGTTTTTACATATTCTCCCCTTTATTTAGTTCATCGTACAAAAATATTGAGTTTTTTGATTTTTAGCAAATTACCGTTATATGGGAGGTGAGCGGCGCTTTTGTCTGATTTCAATGATTTTCGCAATTATACTTGCAGAGCTGAAATGCAAAGTGTGCATAAAATTTGGTAGAGTTTGATACAGTGCTTCCAGAAATATTTTTTATTGCACTAAAGTTGACCCTGTGGACTAATTAAATTGATCGTATCAAATTTTAGTGAAGTTGTTATTTACACTATTTATTCAAATATTGACTTTTTAAATTTTTTTGTAAATTAACGTTATGCGATAGATGGGCATGGTTTTTTTACGATTTATGTAATTTACGAATATCGACAAAAAGTCGTATGACAAAAATGTATGAACCTCTTGCTTTGATGCTACAAAATGCAAAATTACAGCCTTATACTTTTAAAGGCTGCCTGTACTTTCTGTTTTCGTTTTTATTCGTTTAAGCAAAGTGTGCCTGGCAGAGAATATATTCCTTAAATTTCAGTTTAATGCTTTTCCTTCTACTCTAAAATCGAAAAAAAATTTTGCAACAATATTTAACACTTTATTATTATTTTTTCTATGTGCGGTATAAGGCAAGTGAAAACCGAAATGCTTTAAAGAGGGGTGGACGTGGCAGTAAGCCAATATGTATTTATCGACTAGTATAATTCAAACGCGTTCTGGATTTGTAACAAGTATCATCGAAACCGGAACACATTTACTATTTTTGTGCATAATTTTTCTAGTATCCATATAAATAAGGTAATCATTTGAATTACCCTAATGCAGAAATAATGTAGAATGCACTTGTGCAAATCTATATACATTTCTAAAATTTGTTACACTTTTGTAGTGCGTGTGTGTGGGCGGTATGAGTAACTAGTTATTGTTGTCCGCCTGCTATTAGTTGAGCGAAATTTTACGATTAAAACGCCATTGTGACGTCTACCTACCTACACATACTCACATACCTTCACATAGATAATGGCACATACGTATAAATGAATTTACCTTTAAACCTCTTTTTGAGGCATAAACAAATGCTTATTATTAGATTTGCAAAAGTATCCAATTTGAACAAAAAACACTAAATGCATAAATCGTAGACAGAATAGCAAAAACATGCGTGGCCTATTGCAAAAACAAAACAATTTCTGGTAGGCAATTATGTACATATTTCGGTATATTTTTTGGTGTACTAAAATTTGCAAAAAAGTACTTTACGGTTCTGCTGTGCTGGTTATTTATAAATGGCTGTGCCTTGTAAAATATTTCCCTACACAAATGGCAAAAATATATGCGGGTGCAAAGAAATGCAAAAACATATACAAACACACGTATGCATTTGTTGTACAATATAAGCTCACCTAAATAGCGCTACTACAAATTCGAGGATGCCTAAATACATACATACATACATATGTATGCGTGTAAGCACGGGCGGGCACATTTGCAAATACGTAATAATGTACAGTTATTCAAGTATAATTTTTAAGTATTAAATTATGATTAATATTGAGCATACGTGTGCAGAAAACTAAATAGGCTAGCATATAAACATATAGGAATATATACCTGAAAACTAGTACAGGAAAATTTTTGTGTACATCTTTACCTTGCGCAAAAATTAATATAAATGAGCAGATCAATCGTTAGTAATAATGAGAAGGACTTTCGTGGGCAGGACACACACAGAAATGAATGCAAAAATTTATGAAAGACCAATAAAGAAGAGCCTGAGTTGGGGTGAAACCGAGCTTTAAATACCCGGTGGCATTTTTATTTCAAATAAACAATTCTTGTTGTGTGCAGTTGAAATGGAATTTTTCAAATATAATTTTTTTTGGAATATAAACAAAAATAAATGATTATGCTTTTAACGCACCACGCTCATTTTCTAAAACTTTAATTCTTACGAATTTCTCTCTCTAATTAAATGCTTCGTATCAAAGCGAATTTACTATAGGATTTAATAAAATATTGAATGCATTGATATTTTCTTAATTCCCGTTATATGTACAAAGCCACGTAGGGTTTCTCCCGAATGCTGCAATTTTTGAAATTGCCCTTAAGTAGTTGACCTATTGATCTATAAAGTATTTATAAAATTTGATCGAGTTTGATTTAGCAGTTTCAAAGATATACATTAATTAGTATTTGCGCTAAATTGGGTGGTGCCAGATCTATTTCCAAAATTGATTTAACCTAGGTATTTAGTTGCCCAACCTAATCCCGCTTTTTTGGTTTTGCAAATTAAAAAACTGCCTGAGTTGAAATCCAAAGCATGAACCAAACTTGATAGAGTGTGATGAAGTAGTTTCGGAGATACATTTACGTTTTTTTTTAGGTGGGCGGTGTCACGCCCGTTTTTAACAATAGTTTTTAGCTAACGTCCTTTTGTTCCCAACCTAATCCTGCGCACATAATTTGAGCGAATTACATTTTATGATTACTAAAATATTAAAGTTTTTGTAAATTACTGTTATATGATAGGAGATCGTGGTTTTTGTACGATTTTGATAATTTTCGAAATTGTGCCTATTGAGCTGAAATCGAAAGCGTGTACCGAGCTTGGTAGAGCTTGATAAAGTATTTCCCACCTATTACCAACAATTTTCAATTCCTCGTATTTCTTTTTCCGAACCCATCATGCATTTGGAATTTGAGCAAATTATATTTAAAGTTGCATCTGCAACTGCCTAGAGGTTGAGGAGGTGGACTCATCGCAGCATTTTTAATCAATTGCTCAACTTTCGCGAGACTAATAGGCAAAACTGCTGACATGCTTAGTGCTTACTAACACATGAATTATACTTTACTAATGTACATTAGCACTCTGCGTGAAATGCACGAAACTTGACTGTATTTAAAACAATCCATAGTCTCGCGAGACCGACAAAAATTGCATTTTTTATAATTTATATAATGTTCGGCAATTCGCATACACCCTTTCTCATCATCTAAATACTACACAATGCTATTGTCGTCTGTAATGGTGTAATCTAAATGTGCATTCCCGCTTACTAATGCAAATTTATTCTGCTCGTCTGTCACACCTTTAAGATCTTAGCTTTTGGGATGCTATTTTATTCACTCATCTGCGGATATACCGGGAATGGAGATCAGCAAGCAGTTGCAATTATAATTAGAACCTAGCTAGTCACCTATGTATCGTACAATAAAGTAAGATGCTGCGGCTGGTATGGCTAGGCTTGTAGTGCGAATGGAGGAAAACTCTAAAGCCCGTAAAAAATTCTGCCCGGCCCATCACTTGGTGTTTCCAATTAGCAATAGCTAGCAAAAAAGGAACAATGTACGTGATATGTTGCAATTTACAAAAATCACCTAGGCGGTTATTGTGCCACTTAAGTAAACAAGATAGCTCACACTGTTGCGCAAACATCAATGATTTGATTCAAAACTTTAAAAATCTGTTCGAATTGTTTTTGAATGGGGTTTTTAAATATTACTAAAAACTATAATAATTGCCGTTTGATGCCTATTGATTGCATTAACATGACTTCAGTTTTTGCATTACTCACGCTCAGTTTTTTAGGATTGCTACTGTAAATAAATAAACCCGCCCAAGAAAAATTCCTCACTCTAAAAGAAATTTTTGAAATTTGTTCATTTATTTATTGAGACTATTTTATGTACATCTGTAGATATAATTAGTATGCCAGACGAGATATTTAATTTGACATCAGAATCATAAAATTTGTACAGCCGTGATTGCCATATCACTATGCATAGCAACCGCAGTTGTAGTACCAAGGCAACTACCATAACCATTGTGATGCCCATTTGCTTTTGAAAACTTCAACTTGTATCTTCTCGTGTACACACACATATACACACACACACACACACACACACATAAACGCTGCATGAGTGCGGCAGAAAAATTCCAATCATTGTTACTCATACGCCATGCAACAAATGGCAAATGGCACCTGCTATGTGAAATGCCTACCAATAATACTACCGCTGCTACCAATAATACAATAGCATTACCTGCCATGTAAATTGCTGAGTGCTGGAGTGTCGTGTTGGAGTGTCGTTGTGCGAGGAGTGTGCGGTTGGCTATGCCTGCCAATATGAATGCTATTGCATGAACGAATGAATGAATGAGGAAGGTTGACTGAAGGGGCGAATAAACGAATGCTCTTGGTCGAATGAGTGAAATGCCTAAAAGTGGTAATTTGCGGATATCCGTTTTGTTTTCATATCGATGAACGTGCCCGGAGCGTGAAATGTGCGAAAATTCATAGCAAATGACTAGGTTTGAAAGCCAGTTGCTTACAGTCAATATGCCCGAACACTAGCGTGTGTGTGTATAGGTTGAGTAATAAGCAGCACGTAGGTCGATCGGCCAACAACACCTTGTACGAGCGCGTTTACCGCAAACAAGCCTGCCGACAAATATCGTACATACATACATAAGTGCATGAGCACAACTAGCTTGTCAGCTAGCTTAACGTTACGCTTACACTCACATCACAGCAACTCACATCACATCACACAGCAACTCAGCATCGCATGCTAAGTATTCGAAATATGTATGTATGTATGAACACGTGCGCATCCATATACCAACAGGCATTAAGGGATCACGGTCATTTGTGGCAAAAGCAATGATGTTGGGGGTGATGTGTTTGTGGTTTGATGGACGAGCATACGTGTGAACTTCAATATATATTTATATATATGTATATATAAACATAAGTACATTTGTACACATATTTGTGAATGACCATTCGTATAGTTAGCCAACACCAGCCTAGTGGCCTTAACGGCTTTTCGACCTTTCATTTTCATTTAATTTTTCTGCCTCAATTTTTTTTTTTCATTTCGTAATTTTTTCTGTTCACTTTACGCAAGCGGTGGTTTGAATCCCTAAGTAAACATAAAACATGTTTATTGTGCATATACCAAAATATTGCTGTGTTGTTGTGTTGTAGTTGTGGTGCATGTCTTTCCAGTGTAAACGAATCTAGTAAACTAGCGTTTTACCCGCTTTTAGGCACACTGCATACTCTTTGCAGGAAAATCAGTTAAAAGTGGTGACGTTTATGGTTTAGAACTGGTTCGATTTCGACAGTTAGGAAATTTGGTTTGATATTCTTGTTGAGGTTAGCGTCATTTGTCTTCGAATTGTGGAAGCTTCTAAGATGAAAGTAAACACAAATAATAGCGTGGCAGAGAGGTGGTTGCATTACTAAAAATTAAATACCGGTTAATGTTTAATGTTTGAATTTACTTTACATTTTTTAAAGGTAATAAAATATGTAATATAATTTCATCGATATCCACACAAATTCTTTTCTTTTCACAACTCCGCAAGTGGTTGTATCAGAAATCTGAATTGATGCCACACGCAGCTGGTAAATCGTTTATTTGTGAAATGATTCTGTTGATTTTGAAAAGATTAAATACACAAGTTAACAATTATTAAATTATAATATAAAATGTTTCGCTGAATCTGAATTTGAACTCAAAATATAAAATAATAGAAGAATATAATGCTTCAAACACAATACCGGTGAACAGCGAATTTTCGCTCAGTAGAGCGACGACGTCAGCAACGTTCCCCTAAAAATTTAGCTTTTACTAATGTAAAATTTGATTAAATAACTAAATTAGTAGGTAGGTAGGTTGGAGTGGCAGCCGCCTACAGCGGCTCACTTAGGCCAATATTAGGAGGACCATTGTGTTACCGTCAGCTTGTTTATATGTACAATCTCTGAGTAGCAGTTTGCAAGTGGCAAACGGCATACCAATGCGTTCTTTATCTTGAAGAATCTGCTTGGTTGTACCTTGTCTTGCAAGTTCGTCTGCCATGCAGTTTCCCTCTATGTCCCGGTGACCAGGGACCCAAATGAGGTACAGTCTGTTCTGCTTGGCCATCTCCTGCAGCGCGATGTTAGAGTTAAAAGTGAAAGAGCTCAGAGCTCTGATTGCAGCCTGGCTGTCACTAAAAATGAAGATGTCTCTTCCTATAATCCCGGTCCCAATTTTCTCTACCGCCTCCATGATAGCTGAGACCTCAGCCTGGAAGACGCTGCAGTGATCTGGTAGCCTAAAGGAAATTTGCAGGAGAGGCTTTCGTGAGAAAACGCCTCCTCCTTCCTTATTATCGAGTTTCGAGCTATCTGTATAGATGACAATGCTATCAGGTGGAGTATGAAACTCAAGTTTCCACTCCTCCCTGCTTGGAATACGTGTAATAAAATTATTTTCAGAAACCGATGTCAAGGCGCACCGATCCGTGCTGCTCGGAATAGAGCAGAACTTATTCAAATTACCAGAGTGCCCTTGGCTTTCAGGGTGCCACTGGGATGTCTCTCTTAGTCGCAAAGCAGTCATTGCTGCCATTTGTTGCCCAACCAAATCTAAAGGAATAAGGTCTAAAATGACGTTCAAGGCCTCATTTGGAGTGGCTCTGACCGCCCCACTTATGCAGATCATACTAGATCTTTGCACCTTGGTGAGTAGTCTAAGGTTAACCTCTTTTTCTAATGCAGGCCACCACACGATCACCCCATATAGGAGTATTGGTCTGACGATCGCTGTGAAAATCCATCGACAGATCCGGGGGTTAAGACCCCATTTCTTGCCTATGGCTCTCTTACATGTGTAGAGGGCTACGGAAGCCTTCTCATGACGTTGAACTAGATTCTCCTTCCAGCTCAACTTCCTATCTAAAATAACGCCTAGAAATTTGGCACTTGTAGAAAGACTTAACCGGGTACCGTTTAGTACCGGTGGAGTCACCGAAGGCACTTTATACCTTCTCGTGAAAAGTACAAGTTCCACCTTACTTGAGCTGACCCTGAGCCCGCAGTGGGTGGACCACTTGGATACCTCCCGAAGCGCTCGTTGCATCAGCTCACATAATGTCTGCGGAAACTTTCCCCTGAGTGCAATCGCGACGTCATCAGCGTACGCGACGACTTTTGCGTCACCCCATGCCGTATCTCGCAGTAGCGTATTTACGGTGAGGTTCCATAGGAGTGGGGATAGGACGCCTCCTTGTGGTGTCCCCCTCGAACGTGCCGTGACAATTAATAACTTTCACCAAAAACTAATACATCATCTTTTAATTTCGATTTAAAACCCTGCCACAACGGAAATGAATATATCGCCACGAATTTCCTTTGTTTTGGGGTACTTTCCGATTTTTTGATTATGTATTCGGGAGATGACAATTGACAAAAACAGGTTTTGAATTTTTAATGCAGATTTGTAATTTTTTCAATTTAAAACTTGTGCAAATTTTAATTTAATTTATATAAATTAATGATTTAATTTTTAAAATAAAAAATGTTGGATAAAAATACGCTAAGATATTTCCAGTAGACAGACCAATAAAATAATAACGGATTTGCAGTGAATTAAACATTATACTAATTCGGATTTATTGTAAAAATGAATCTAGATATGTACATGTGAAAACAAAGAAATTGAAAAAAAAGGTGTAAACTGAAAACTAGGGTTTAAATAGCAACAAAAATGTCGATGGAAATCGATTTTCAATCTGGTTTCGTTATCGCTTAATTTATCGTTATACTTATCATTATCGTTATCTTAGCCGTCAACATTACCGATATCGTTATCGACTTGCTTATGAATATATTGTTAATTTCTGACTGCGGTTTCGGCGTTGGGTTTCTTTTCAACTTTGTTATCATTATCGATAAAATTTTCGTTAGCATTATCGTTATTGTTATCTTTATCGTTATCGCTATCGTTATGAATATAGAGATAATTGTCGACTTCGGTTTTGCTGTCGTTGTTGGAGTGTTCGATTCGATCGCAGAAAAGACGTGCAGAGCTATAAAAGTTAGACCCTTCCATATAACGAACTTGTAATTGCTTTCCTAAGTATTTGCTTTCAAACATTGCGCACCAATTAACACTGCTCTGTGAATAATGGGCGCTTCAATGTTAATACCAGAATGTAATTTTATCCAAATTAAATAAAAGTTGTCCGACAATGATCTGACCTATCAATAGTGTTAACAAAATATATGTATAATATATAATTTGCCGAATTCAAAACTGCTTCCGAACTATGTAAAATCAATGCAGTGCTAACTAAGTAGATCTCATCTAACAAATTTAGAGGTAGATCGAAGCTATTGTAAAAGAAATGCGCTTTGAGGTAATTCACATTCCCTGAGATTTACTTAGTTGCTTGCACGAAAATAAAAAATAAAAATAATGAATGTCAACTAGTCATAGCTCTAATTTATCCGCCTTTGGTACTAGTGTATTTCTCAATGGTGCTCATACATCTCCATATCCATGCAATATATGTATGCACGCATTTACACAACACAAACTCAACTCATAAATATGTGTTTCTTTGGTATTAACGGAAATTAATATTGATTGATGTGAAATTCGGTTAACGGCCAAAGCTCAGCTACCAACATTTACCATTTTCCAGCTTAAGTAAATGCCACTATCAGCACTGATACCTCACATTCAATACCATCCATTTTTCGTTTTCATTGTTTTAATGGGCAAAAGTTAAGTGTACCAAGATGAGGCATTCAATCTCCACCTGCCATTTTTAGTAGTAATATAATACGCATGTGAGAGTACGTGGGAGCATAAGTTCATACATAGCTACTTACATATAGGCGCATATAGCTAGATGTATTATGTATGTACACATGTATTGTATGTATATTAGTAGGTTTGTGTAGATGCATAGTATTGTACCCTCATCATCTACCTTTACTAATTTTCTGATCTGTTAACCCTGTGTAGCTTTGGCCATTGGCCTTTACCTAAATCTGTGCGTATGCCATAACAACTAAGTGATAGAAAGTTTTTCCTTCGTTTTTCTTTTGTTCTTGGCCTCGTTATTATTGGGTTATAATTTTTCAAGTGTTAAGATTTGTTGTATCAGGCCATATTGTTTTTATTACACTTTTCTTGTTATGCTATTTTTATAGTGGTAGAATGCCCCTTGGCATGTTTTATCCATGATTCATTGTTACCCTAATAGATTTTCTTGCATTTAAAGAGCAGCTGCTTGAAGTTTTTAAGTTGATTTGTTGTTGTGTTGGGGCACCATTGTCGGCCAGGCAAGGATTAAAGTTGTTGGTTGTTCATTTAATGCGGCAACAAGTGATTTATTGTAACGACGCTAAGTAGAAAGAGTGGATGGGGAAAATAAATTTCATTTCGAATTCAAAGGGAAGTCGTTAGGTAAACATTTTAAATACAAGCAGAGGACGACCAGAGTAATAATTATTTGATGGTTGAGTTTTAAGAAAATTATCAAAATTTTCATAAGAATTATAAAGGCCTTTTGAAAATAACTATAACGTAGATAAATAGTGTAAGTTAACGATAAACACGATGGCTTTTTTTTTAAATATTTACGCTAGTTTCATGCTTAGTTTTTTTTGTTAATTTTTTATAAAACTTTAATTTGTAATATAATAAAAAGCATGTAAATTAAAATTTCAAATTTTTTACACAACTTATAAAAATTCAACAAATTTCCATTAAAATTGCAAACTTTTTATTTGAATGCCTGCCGATAGATGAGAGGTGTACGTAGGTTTCTACGACTTTTGTAATTTTCTAAATTTTGTTTATTGGGCTAGAATGCCAAGTGTGCCCCAAATTTAGTTGAGCTTTCATAAAATAGTTTCGGATATACACCTTAAGGGGGCGGTGTCATGCCCGTGTTCCAAATTTTGTAACACACGTGTTTCTTCCTTCAACTTAGTTCTGTATAATTATCTTTCCTAGTTACAACAATTACACGTTTTTTTGATTTTTTGTATGTACTAAAATATCGGAAATTTTAATTTTTGCATAATATTTCCGGTTTAGGGCAATTCGTGTACCAGTTATGGTTAATTGAGAACAGTTCTCCTGAGTTACTCTAAAAAGTAAAAATAACCTTACAGACTACGAGTACGTTGCCGGAGAACATCACTGGGAAATAAAATCCTATCGCCCATGTACCGATTAAACAGAAAGCATTTATGGCTTTTATCCTTAAATTTTGTGTACTTGAAAATTTTGAAATTTATGAACAATTAGTTGATCGGGGGTACTTCGTCTGCGTTGCTTACCGCGATTTCATATAATCACAGTAAAAATAAAATCGACTCTCAAGTTAGTAGAAATTACATATTTTTCAATTGAATATCTGTCAAAAATAGCTGTAGTTAACTTTAGAGTCACCTTTATCACATCTTTGACTAAGGGTTATAGTTTTTAACTTCACAAAGCTTATTAGGCACTAACAAAGTATAACCTTAAGTAGGGAGTTTCTGAAAATCTCGACAACACAGGCATCCAATGAACGTTTATATAAATATTTCTTTTTTAAAAGTATATTATATGTATATATAATACATACTTGTGTACCTTTTCAATTTCATTCTAGCGCCACCTAGCGCATTTATTTTTTTTAAAAGTATTTTTCATTGCAACAGCTCTATACCTTTCTAATATCGTTCTTATCGGGTTATAAATAAGGACTTTCTAATATTTCGGCGCCAATATATCATGTGCCGGATTCTAGGGACTATAAAAATTTGGTTGAAATTTGTTTACATCGCGTAACGAAAGTTGCGTCACAATCGTTTTACTAATTTCTACCGTTATATTTACTAATTTCAACCACTATTGTTACTAATGCTGCATTAATTTCTACCACTATTTTTACTCATATTTACCACTATCTTTACTCATTTCTGCCAATACTTTTACTTACTTCTACCACTGTTTTTATTAATGGTACCACCAATTACTACCATTAATTTTACTAATTTTTACCAGTATTTTTTACTAATGCTACTACTAATTACTACCACAATTTCTACTAATTTCTACCATTTTTGTATGGTACCATTATTTTCACTCATTTCTTCCACTATTTTTAATAATCCTATCACTAATTACTACCACTATTTCTACTAATTTCTACCACTTTTTTATAAATTGCTATCACTATTTTAACTCATATCTTCACAATTTTTATTTATTTCCACCACATTTTTTATTAATTTCTACCACTTTTTTTTACCAATTTCTACCATTATTCTTACTTATTTCTTCAACTATTTTTACTAATTCCTACCACTATTTTTACTACTTTCTACCACTATTTTTACTAATTTCTACCACTATTTTTACTAATTTCTACCGCTACTTTTATTAATGCTACTACTAATATCTACTACTATTTGACTACTTTCTACCACTATTTTTACAAACGCTACTACTAGTTACTACGACTACTTTTCGCTTTGGTGGTTTCCAAAAAAATGGAAAAATGGTTAAAATATATTTCTGAGCGCAATGAAAGGTTAATACATAAAGAGTAAAACTTCACGCCAAATATATTTTTGTAGTGCATTTTAACCCATTTTAGGTTCTCTTAGGTTGAAAGAAAACCCTCAAGAAATAAATCTGTAATGTCGCTAAAGAGTTAAAATGTTCTAAAGAACTTTTCGCCAGAAAATTTCACAAGCGCTCTTTTCAGACAAAATCGTGTGCGATTAAAGCCGTATTCTACACAATATAAAATAGCAAATAGTTTCATACAAAATTTAGATAACCACTCTTTTAACTTGCAAAGTTAATTAAGGAGAGCGTATATTTTCAATAGACATATTTGCTTTTTTTTATGTGGACGTTCGCATTAATTGTATAAAATTTATGTATTATCAGTGTATTATTTTCAATTTGCTTTGACTATAAGCAAACGGGGAATATTTTGAAAAAAACCTGTGTAAGTATGCAAGTAAAATCGGGCAGCTTTTATTCACTCTCGCTTAACACTTAAAACTTTTGCTTTCATTTAATACACCTTTCCATTTTTACGGACTCTTTAAGAATTTCAAACTCAAATTCATTCTCCTTCTGTGCTTTATTTTCACACCACCCCAAAGCATAGTTTCACTCTCTTTGCTTATTTGCTGTGCAGTGAGTTTTTTTTTTTTTTGCAAAATTTTAATATAAAAGTAAATGTTGTGGTTTACGCAAAGAAATAAAAAAAATACAAGGACATAAATAAGTATAAAGAAAGTAAGTGGAAAGAATAATGGAAGTAGTAGTAGTGCGATAATAGAGAATAAGTAAAAAACAATTGAGATAGGAGAAAATTCGAAGGTTTGTTTATGAAATGTTGCTAATTGCTGTGGCATACAGTCAAGTGCAAGAATTTTCCACTCATTAGCTTCTCACATTCCAACTTTCAGTACTTAGCTCTTAGTTAATTCTTTGCTAAAAGTAAGCGCTTACCTTGCTAAGTAATACTAAGTTAATTAATAAAGGAATGGTTGCTACAATTAAGCTCTGTGTTAGGCGAGAAGTAATATTTAGGGATTACATTTTTCTCATAGACATAGACAATTTCTTTTTATTTTATTGCATATTCAAAAATACACACAATTTAGTTAATTGAAATCTTAAGTCTCCCTCCCCCCCAGCTTATTTTTCAATTTCTTCTATTTAAAACTATTGGTAACAAATGCCAATAAAATCTGTCATCGCCGCACACCCACGCCTATTTCAACAATGTCGCCAATGTCGTATTGACGTGTGAGTTACACAATTTTTTCAACGTTGTGTATTCAAGAAATGAAACTTAAGTTAAACATTTGCTAATAGCTAGCAGTAAGAAAATAAATAGTCCAAGGAAGTGTATAAAAACAAATACGTACTATATGTATATATACTCGTATGTACTAGCATACATATATGTACATACATACATACATATGTATTTACATATATACAGAGTATGTGATCCCCTCAATATGCCTCAGTTTTTGTAAACATATGCCACACAAGATTGTATGTTTCATTAACACATACATACAAACAAATGCATGCTGTCTATGTGTAGTATTATTGTGGATGCTAATTTTAGTCACCCAAGTAAAATGTTACTCATCCGCCTCTGTATGCGTGTTCGCTTGGCTACGGTTGACGTTATATTGATGTCTGCTGTTGATGTTCTATTTTGCTTAATTTTTTTATTTTTTTTGTTTTCTCCATTTTCGACTTTCCACTTTCCGTGTGCACAATTGGTTTGGAATATTTTTCACACTTTTTAAATTTCAATTCATTTTGCATTGCCAAGTTTTTGAAAAATTCATCAGAGCTTAATTTATGATATTTTTTTTTTTTTTTTTTTTTTTTTTATTTTTATTTCAGTCATCGAAACAGAATTTCTTACAGACTATGATCATATTATGATATTTAGTTAAACAGTACAAATAGGCTTAACTTAAAGCTAGAAAGGTTATCATTAAAATTAATTTGCGGAGCGAATGTGTTACAAAGGCGAATGATTCTGACTATCGGCTCGTTATAAGAGTAAAGCGACTTATGTGAACCCTCAACAAACTTTCTGGGATTTCTAAGATTTATATTAGATTCCTTTACTCGAAAAAGAGCAAATATTTCTGGGCAATCAGTATTGCCAGATAAAATGTTGTAAGCAAATAACAGCGACAAATAAGACCTTCTGTCCGCTAGAGATTGTAAGCCAAGGAGTTTCCTCCTTGATACGTAACTAGGAACTTCATTTACAATAAACACTCTTTTCATTGCAAATCTAGTAAATTTTCTTTGAATCATCTCTATTTTATCAGAGTACTTTGTGTAGTATGGGTTCCATATAATCGCCCCATATTCTAAAATACTCCTTACCAAGGCAACATAGAGTGCTTTCAGAGTCATAGGGTCCTTAAAATCTTTGGTGTTCCTGATTATGAAACCTACCATCGAATACGCTTTAGATGAGACCAGATCAATATGTTTTGAAAAAGTTAATTTGGTGTCAAAGATAATTCCTAGGTCCTTAATTTCGGATTTACGCAATAAATCAACGCCATCCAGAGAATAGTTGAAAGTATGTACATATGCGCGGTGGCTATAAGAGACAACGCAACACTTGCTAATGTTTAGGCTTAGGTTGTTGACAGTACACCAGTTTAAGAATATGTTTAAATCTTGCTGGAGTTTATGACAATCAAGAAGATTATTAATATTGAGGAATATTTTGACATCATCTGCGAACATTAAGCACTTGGACAATATGATATGCGACGGTAAATCATTTATAAAGAGTAAAAACAACAGAGGGCCAATGTGAGTTCCTTGAGGAATGCCTGATGTGGCATAGACCTCAGTGTTGGATCTAATTGAGTTTATTATCACCGATAATTTTCTACCAAGAAGAAAACTTCTGAAAAATTTCAATAAAGTGCCGGAAACACCAAACTTGTTGAGCTTCAGTAAAAGAATGCTATGATCAACTTTATCAAAGGCTTTTGAAAAGTCGGTATATATGACATCGAGTTGCGAATGTTGTTCCATTGTAGTGATAATGTGGTTTGAAATAAGAGACAGATTGGTTACTGTTGATTTCCCTGGCAAAAACCCATGTTGGCAGCTGGTTAAGGCATGCTGAACATGTTCGAGTAGCTTTTTGTTAAGTATGTGATCGAAAATTTTAGGAAAGACCCCCTGCTTCACAATAGCTCGATAGTTGGAGATGAGACATTTGTCTCCAGATTTGAATATGGGTTCAATTGAACATGTCTTCCAACGGTCTAAAAATATTCCTAAACGTAAACATGTCATAAAGAGTTTGGTGATTGGTTTAACAAGGGAATCCACGCACCGAATGAAAAATATTGGGGGAAAACCATTAGTGCAGTTGAAGCTTGGTTTGAGGTCAGAGATTGCATCTGCCACATCATCTTCAGTGATAATAAATGCGTCAATAAAATTAAGATTTGTTTGTCTCGAATTTGCAGGACTGTCTGAGGGCTGGTAGCTTTCATAAACTTCTTGAAAAAATGAGGCAAATAGATTGCAAGTTTCTTGCGTAGCATTGGATACACAGCCTTTGTATTCCATTCTATCAGGTACGCCGGAAGATTTACGCCTAGAATTTACGTATTTCCAGAACGAAGACGGATTGAGTTTCAGGCTTTCTTCAATTTTAGTTATATATTGATTAAAGAGATATTTATGAAGTCTGTCAAATTCGCTTTTATAGTGGTTGAAGTTCTGAAGATCCACGGGAGACTTCGATCTTCTGTATTTTTTTAGAGCTTTACTTTTAATGTTTTTCAGATGGCTTAATTCCGCGTTGAACCAAGGTGGTTTATTTTTGGACTTGGAGGATTTCAAAGGCACAAACTTATTGACAGCATCGGACAAAATATCGCAAATATTCGTATAAATTAAGTCTGGATCTTCTATGAAATCTAAATTTAACTCTCAGTGCAGTTTTTTTTTTGTTTTTTTTTATAGCATATACTTTTTTCCTTTGGCCAAACGTGATTAATGATTCCTGGCTTTTTTGCTTTAGTTTTTGGGGAAACATAAATGGGAGCGTCCATTAATTTACTTGGCAGTAAAGCTATTATTTTTAAAGTACATAATCATAGAAAAAATGAGCTTAAGGCCTGTTTTTTATTCTGCCACATCTACCCATCCGACTGCTTTTTAGACTTGTCCAGGTGCCCACTGTGCCACATTAGCAAGTGAACGAACTTTCTGTTAAAATAATGTTGCTGTCAAATTTTTTTAATTTAAGCTAAGTGCACAATTTTTGCAGAGAATGTTTTTCTTTTAAATCTGAAATTTGACATTTGTGCGACACTCCTGTACTTTCTCCAATCAGTACCGAAATTTAAATATAACGAAGTAATCGATAACTCTTCATTATAAAAGTTTTATATAAGTTTTATTTACATAAACTTGAGACGATCAAATGAGCTGAAATCTTTGATGATATATAGTAAGTTTTGACCCTTTATTTATTACTAAGCAATTATTCTATAAAAATGCAGTTCATTCTAAAACGAAATCGGTATAAATTCAATCTTCAAACTGTGTGCGAATTAAAAACAAAATTCAACTAATTTTCATCAAAATTTGAAACTTTTTAATTAGATTTTTGAGAAATTTTTTGGGTCCGCAGTTTCAATTTCCTAAAAGAGCCCATTGAGTTTTGATAATTTTTTTCGAGCGTTCGTTTTATGGAGGAAATGGGCAACGACTTAAAAACAAAAATTTTAAATCAGTGGAAATGTGAACCAATTTGAAACTTGCATTTCGTTATACAAAATTGCATTGGTTATAAAACGCAGCTAGCGGTACAAATATGAATAATGTGGAGATGGGAGGATTCCATATCTTAAAATTTTATGTCAAGTTGAAAATGTTTGGGACTGAATATCTAGCCTCGCGACTATTTCTAAAGAAAGTTAATAATTACACAAATTTCACTTCATTTTTCATTTCTCCATAAATTATCAACTCATAGCAATTCAACAATATCGTTTAAATGTACACAGAATACAAAAAAAGGTTAATGAAATTTGAAAAATTTAATTGTGAATGGGAAATCAATCTTTAATTATAAGGTTTTTGAGTTAGTTTTTAATAACTATACATTTAGGAATGCGTTTTTGTTTCAGATATGGTTGGTTGGTTTAGCCTGCCTGAAGAAGACAAGCAATTAGCAAGTTAGCCATTTTTATTCCACAAAACTCGGGCAACCTAAAACCATACGGGGGATTTAATAAATTTCAGTAAGTCATACAGAGAGAGGCGGCTGCACTCTGAAATGCTCTACAGGAATGGTTGCCGAGTGTTTTCAGTCTCATCCTAGCGAGAGCTGGGAACTCACACAATAAGTGTTCTTTCTAGAGCCCCGGTCCTCACAGCTGCGACAGAACCTGTTGTAGGGTAAATAATTCTTTCGGTATCCCTAAGAGCCAGTGCCCTGTTCAGACCGCCATGAGTTTGCAAGTATTTTCTTTGCTCATACCTAAAAGAGCTCTGGTTTTAGGCGGATCATAGGACACTCTGATAATAGGACTGCCGGGTGATCCTATGCGATCCTGTATTTAGATATAAACTTTGAGAAACCTACGGTTTTGACCCAACTCCAAACGATATAAAATTTTTAGGAGACGCTTTGTAACAGCAGAAGTTTACTCTCAGGTGGCCTGGCGTATGTATGTCGATCTTTTTTGTGTAGTGTTACTAGGACTTCACCGCGGCCTGACAATTTGAAATTCAAGAATTTCACAATTTTTTTTTTAAATAATGGCTTAAAGTGTAATTTAATTGCAGCTTTAATGAATGGTTGCAAAAATATATAAGTCATAGCGTGTGCATAGTGCATAGTACCAGATATAAGAAAAAAATGATAGTCAAGTTTTTTCTAATAGCCGTCACCACTCGACAGGCATGGGCAAGCAAATCTCCGAGTGCTGTTCTGCATGAAGATGTTTCTCGGAGTATGTGTAAAACTGTGACCACCCCAATTCTGGGTCCAATATCAAAGAACATAACACGAAGTGTTGAAGAAGCTCGGCCAAACATCGAGTTATATGAAGAAAAGCCAAGTTACATTTAATACTATTAAATTTTAAGTACACTATTAAATTTTGGGATATTCAGCCACTCGAATCTCATTAGTTGACACATAGCTAAAAAATATATAGTTCGGTAGGAGCCTTATTTCATCATTGATACAAATTCCGTTGCAGTGATACATAAAAAATAAATATCAATAATGCTACATGACTGAGTTATTCTCATTTTTAAAATCGGCACACTTTTTTTGTTGCTATGACGTAATATTCTAAGAATGCCGTTTTTAAATCAATTTATGGAGGTACTTTTTGCTCTTTTCAGCTGTGATACGTTGCATAAATGAGTTCAAATGAATGCAAAATCAAAACTATCCTTTTCTAAGTAAGTAATTAATATTATTTTAGGATTCTTTCGAAGAATGATATTGAAACTGGAAAAAGTTTTAAATTATTTGAAAATATGCGTATGCTATAATTTCATTCTGAAAGAAGGAACTTAAGAAAAATTTTCTTACTTTGATATCATAATTTGTTAGGCGGCCGCCGTAACCGAGTGTGTAGCGTGCGCGCACTTCATTCGGTGGGTCCCGGATTCGAATCCTGGCCGGGTCAACTAACATCAAAAATTATAGAAAAGTTTTTTCTAACAATAGTAAACCTCCGAATGTATTAATGCCATGAGAAAAACTTTTCACAAAAATCATTTGCCGTTCGAAGTCTGCATAAAACCGTAGGTCCCTCAATAGGTGTTACATCAAGACGCACACAAATTGTAGGAGAAGTTCGGCCAAAATCGCTTAAGCGGCAATTGCGCCAATTTAGTAAGATATCGTAATTTTCTGTTCAAATCGTGAAATTTTTCGAGTAAAGTTCTCTTCAAAATGAATAAAAGCCTACATAAAATGAAATCAACCTTCTTCAAAAGTAGTAAATATTTCTTATGGGATTCCATTCCCTTTTTCATTTCTCTTGATAGCTTTTTCTTCTAACTACAATCCAGATAATTGCCTTTTTTTTGAGTGCGTATTTAATTAAAATGCCCTAATTTATGAATTGATATAAAAAACTAAAGAAAGGTATTCACTTTTTAAATTTTAATTGTTAACTCAAGTCTTTTGCCATTATTATAATCAACTAAAAAGACAGGGAACGTAACGGTTATTTTTTTCATAAAAAATTAGAATTTTAGCATCATAATTGGACTAAATTTGTTTCCTTAAATCTGATCGTTATTTGATTGTTATTTTTACATTTTAATTCTGTCGATCAAGTTTAATTCTCATTTTTCGGTCAAAATTTATCGGCATTCTTGAATTCAAAATTTTCCGATATCATTTGAATGCTACGATTGGATGCCAATTTCATCATTCATAATAAACTAAAAGTAATTTATCGGTGATGACAATAAAAGAAAAAAATGGATTTGTATTTCTCAATTGATCTCTGAAAATTTATATCAAATGTCATCGGAACTGTTTGAATCCAAGAATATCAGTCAAAGCGTGTTGAAGAAATAAAAATATAACAATAATGATAAAACAAAATATCGGTAACATACGATCGTAATATAATTATTATGCAATAATTTGAAAGAACAAGTGCTCTAAATAAAAATAAAGACAGATTTGGACAGATCGATACAGTTGCGGTTCAGGTTGAGCTTTGTTTTGAACGACAACTTCCTAATGATTTTTTTTTAGTGAAATAAACATTTGCGCTCTATAAAAAACAGAAAAACTTTGATTAGAAACTAGCTAATTATTAAAATTGAAATTATATTTTTAGCGCAAGGAAGATATAACGTCTTTCTGGCACATTAAGAAAAACGCAAGCGTTTTAAAGTGGAAAATTTATAGCCAATTTTATAATTTTTAACGCTTCCACGTACTGAAAAGTTTTGATTACACATTTGTAGCTTTAAGAAATTTTAATTATTACTTTTTACTAAACTACCATTCATTCTACCAAAAAATTATTTTGTTTTTAAATTAAAAGATCAGAACTAAATGGATATGCAGCCTTTAACCCAATTAGTTTTAGTATAATATAATGCAAGTTTGAGGTGGTAAAAAATTAAGGTTGCTTTTGACAATTTTTTTGCTCCTTCGTAATTTCTTTCATGAAATTTGTTTTCTATGGGAGAAAATGGATGCGCATAGAAAATTGTCAAACCTCAACGGTAATTCTTTTTCATTAAAAACTTGCACTTTTAAATAGAATGTGCTACAAAACTGCATACCCAAACAGTTTCTACAATTTTTTTTTTAATTTTGATGAAAATTAGTTGAATTTTTTAAGCTTTGTAAAAAGTCTGAACCTTTGATTTATATGTTTTCTTTGTATAAATCAATATATTTTTATGAAAATAAAATAGAGAAAAATAAAAAGTCAAAAGTTTCCAATTAATCTGTTTTACCAGACAATCACATTTTGGCAATATATGTAGAATATAATATTCGTTTTTGAGTAATTTAGAAAAAGTCCATTTTTTATTTGCTATCCTAAAGTTTACTTGCAATCAAATTATATTGATATCCAATTAAATTCCTTGAGCTTTAGAATATCACATTTTGCAATATAAAATGTTTTTCTGTTTCCTGTAATTATGCTTGTAAAAATAATGCTTTGAATTTTTTACATACATACATATGTACGTGCATGAAAATATTTATACATAGAATGTGATCAATTTTAGCGAGAGCACAAAAAATTGCAAATGCTATTTAAAACATATTGCATGCATTTTAAGAAGCATATGCCATTATTTTCAGTGAGTATTAACTGAAAAATCGTTGGCTGCATTTTTCTAAAAGCTTCTTTTTTCCACTACTACTATGAATAGCTGAATGCGAGCTCACAGAAAAATACTGTAACATTTCAGCACAGTTTTTCTCATACAAATATATTTTATTCATATTGTATCAGTTGAAAAACTCTGTGCTATAATATTTTTTCTATTATAAAAAAATCTACAGATACATATCACACACAATTGATGTGTTTGCGCTCCATCTACATACATATAATACTAAAAATATTGATAATTTTGACGACAACAAAAACCATCATCAACGAGCTAAAATTTTTGAATAGCAGATTTCACTACGAGTACATACATACATATCTCGAGAGAGAGAGAGAGAGAGGGGGTAGTAGGTATCTACATCTACATTATGTACATATGTATGATGTAAGAACTTATTTAGTGTCTCTTTATATGCTGTTTGCTTTTACAAATATCCTTGTGTATTCATGTATTCATGTGTGTAGAAATAGTGAGTGAAATGAGTGAAATAAATAAATATTCAGAAGTGGAACGTCGACAAAAAGATGAGCACGTCACCAATACAAATAACCGTGCCAATCAAGGCGATGGTGGAGCATTGGTGCAGGTGACGTAGGCGATGCGGGTGACGAAAAAACAACAACTGAATATACTAGCTGTGAAACAACAACAGCAATAACGATAATGCACAACTATGGCATAGTCGTGGGGGCCGGGCGCAGTTCGCCTATAGATACATCCATTTGTGTGATCACATGATTGTCGGAGAAATATATTTTTAAATTTTAGTATTTTTTATTAGTATTTTATACAAGATTATTTAAGGATTTCGAAACTATGTATTTTTAAAAGAGAGACGTAAAGGGTTTTTTTTTCGATAAGCATTTTCGCAGATCTGATTTACTTTAACTTTGAAATTTGCTTTAATTTTGAATTTGCAGCATGTATGTAAGTATGTCTTTTGATATGCATATGTATGTACACAGCGATATATGCGAGGATGTAAAATATGAAACACGTGCAGTATGCAAACATATGTACAATTTTCTATTTTTTTTTTTTTGCTTAGGGAAAATTTACCGTCCATATTTTTATAATTTTTATTGATTATTTGCCACTGTGAAACCATTTTTTTCGCACTAAAAGTTTTAAGCTTGTTGCTGTTGTATTTAGTAATAAATTCTTCTTATAACGAAACTTTGAGTCTTTGGTAATTTTGTGTGTGTGTTTTTTAAGGTATTTTTGCACAAGCTCCGCTATTTAAAATGTAACAAGGGAATAACTAAAAAAAGCACACTATTTATAGACAGTTGTTAAACTAAATAGATTTTTTTTTGAATTTGAACCAAAAATTTATAAAAAAAAGATATATTTATAAAAACAATACACCATTAATATCCAGCTATATAACAGAACAAAAACTGGTGTAGAAAAGAGTAGAGTAGAGTAGAGGAAAGTAGTGTAGTATAAAGTAGATATTGTACACGTTACCACAAATCACAAATTCTTTTGTTAACTGAATTTTGGCTATTGAATTTGAATTCCGAAAGAATTTTGCACGTCGTATTTTTTTCAGTCCACTTTTAAGCGTGCGTGTGTGTGTGTGTTAATAAAATTTACGGCTTTCTGTGGTTGCGTGCGTTTCAGAGAAAAGTTCATTTGATTTAATTTTCTTTTATTTTAGTTTCCTCTTCGGATTACTCGAATTGTATTAGCTTAATTTTTTTGTTTTTTTTTTCGGGTTATTCGCGTTGTTAATATTTCCAAAAATTTACTATCGCTTCTTCTACGAATTTATAAATCTATTTTCCATTCAGTTGTTAGGAAAAATGAGAATTAAAAATTCATTTAAATATTCCGTTGCTAATATATGTATATACAATGTACGTATTGCTAAACTGCGGTTGTTCTTGCAGCGGCGGTGCACTTAGCGCGCGCGTCTCGATTTTTGGTCGAATTTCGTTAAAATTGTCGTATCGAATTGAAGTGGCGATTCGTTGTGAGTTGAGGCAAAACGTTAGTTGCCTGCCGCCTCGAAATTTGATGTTCAAAATTTTCATGCTATGTATATATCAGTCTGTGGTCTGTGGACTGTCGTAGTGGTAGTGTATTTTGCTCATATTGCGTTGAGTATCTTATAGATGTTTAGTAGTGAAATGAGTGTTTTGAATTATATGTACATAATAGATAGAAGTAGATGGCTTGGGACTAGAAACAATGCTAGATGAAAATGTGTTGGTGCAAATATTAACAGCAGAACAGATACCCAAGAGGAAATAATTAATTAAAAAAATTGAAATGATCGCAGTGCAACAGGATTCTACGTATTTGATGAAACCAAAAGTTAATGGAAATTTAAAGCTTCTATAACAAAATCTCGAAAGCAGTTTTTGTTATATGTGATGTGGAATGACAAAATCGACCTTACGACTGAAAAATCGATTTTCGGGTTTTCATTGATTCTGATAAAAGAAGATATGCTCTATCGTTTGAAATTATGGTCCGATTTGTATCTATGATATTACGCTTTGTATTGAAGTTCAAAGTTGGGCGTGCTTCGTACTTAGCGCTCGCACTACTACAGCTTTGAGCTCCGTGCTCTCTTAACGCATTTCAGTCGTAAGGTCGATTTTGTCACTCCACATCAAATATTTATTTAAAGTTATTGATTTTTAGGATACCCTATCTGCAGTAGACTCGATCAAATAATTTACTAAATTTGTACTAAAAACGTATGCTAGTTAGTTGGCGCGTTGTACAATTTTGGATGGATTTACATTGAAAAAAGAGAATTTTTACTGTTTTTAAAGCTGTGAAATTAAGTTTTGATTTCTGTTTCATTGTCAAATTTATGATAGAAAAAATCGCAATATGAAAATACATATAAATAAATATATAAATTTTCTGTTTAAACGTTTTTATACAAAAAAAATGACAAAAAAGTTATGAAAACAGAAATAAAGCTAAATGCAAAATGTTTGTGCTTTTTTAAACCTGTTAATTTACGTAATCACTGCAATCATGTTTGTTTTGTTGTTGCTGTAACATAATAAAATATTCCCGATAACTCTTTTCGGAATGCGTTTCAGGTGGCAGTCCTTGGACGCATAAAACTCGGCGTCATTCCGGTATCATAGATCCGACTTTTATGTCACCGCTATCATCGTCACTCCGAGTGTGAATTCTCGCAAATGGAACACCATAGGATTCGGGTCAAAGTTCGGAATCATTTTGAAGCTCCTTAGATTATTTGGGGGCCCAGCCGCGAAATGGTCTTGAACTAGTCCCAGAACTTCGCCCGCAAGGTTCCGAAATAAATAGTTTAGTACTTCAAGATTTAAAAATTATTTTTCACTCACAATTATTATGGAACTACTTGTATAATATAATTAAATCAGAAATACCGATGATTTAACACATTTATCCCGCTGATAATTATTGCTAATAGGCTAATGTAAACGCTCACGGCCCTTTCCACATTAACTCTGGGTTGCGCTGGATGTTCTCAGCGGTCCAACACCGAAAACGGAACGCTCTCTCCGTGGAACAACTTCGATTCCGCCTGATATCACGGAGTTCACTTTCAAACTCATGAGTCCCCCACTTTGTTTGCCTCCTCTGCCTCCAGCTTAACCGAAGTTTGGAGGTGATCACCCCTAGTTCGAAGTCATAGGTTATGCCTCTCTTTACCTCTGTACGACGTCCGCGAGATTTGGCATTCAGCAGAAACACTGATTGCCGATGAGGTCTCTTGGACTTCAGACGACAGATTGCCTTCCATTTATGCGCCATAAAGTTAGGATTGCAGTAGTGGATCATCTCCACGAAGTAGAAGGTTTCGAAGGAAGCATGACTAGAGCTCGTAGACGATAGGGTAGATCAATCTTATCCACGCCTTCAGGCTCGTACGTACAGCTAATCGATAATGCTAGAACACGTTATATACAATTGGCGGTGTAAAAAATAAATCTTGTATTTATTGTAATTGTGAAAACAAGACGGATGGGAAACTCCAAGCGTTTGAAATCCAATGGCATATCGTTTGAGATGTTAGGGATTCTGGGAATTAGTTCATCTTCTCCTCTCGAGTTACTATTGAGTAGAATCGCTTTGATGATATTGGGATTTATAATTGTATTTTTAAAAACTGACGACAACTTATAATAGTATAATATGAAAACCAGCTTTAAAATGAAACTAAAATAAAAGAATCAATATTCGTCTCAAATTTTTCTTAAGTTCGCGATAATAGTTCCAATATTTTTTATGATCATATGGTAAATTAAATATCATCTATACATCTTCTATATAGTGACAATATACAAATTGAAGATCGAAAAAAAAATTTTTGATCAAAAAGTCTATGTGATCACCGAAAACCCGGGTTCAACTTTAATTTCAGATTTTTAGGTTGTATTTTTTTATTACCCAACTAGGCCCGTAATATGTACTAGATGGCATTCCAAGTTCATTTTCGCTGTTACGCAGTGTTATTTGTTTTCAGTTATAATACTGTTAATTAATGTTACATTGGAATTTCACGATTATTTATGTTAATTAAACTAAACATGTGACCCTTGCTTATAACAATAACGATATCAAAGCAGTGCCTGGTCAAAAAGAAAAGGTTGGGAAACGCTATTGTAAAACCAACAAAATTTCCTATGGGGTACATGTATACTCGATATATATGTAAATTCTGTGCGTGAGTGCTTTTGTACATACGAAAATGCTTGCAAGATTCAACAAGAACATGTGTGAATCATGATTTGATAATTGAGAGTGTGTGTTTGCGCCAAAGGTGTATTCGTGCTGCAGTTGCTCATCCAAGATTAATACAATTGTGATCACGGCGCTTACGTTCGCTCACGACATTTGTGCTATTTTTGCTTTGCCGCTGCTGTGGTGAATACAGCTGCTAGATTTTCAATACAATATTTCTTTATTCTATTTCTATATGTTTTTGTTTTTATTGTTTGGCATGCCACACTTTTCACCGTTGAACGAAAGTGGCGGTAAAGTGTAAATGAGCAGAAAACTAAAGAAAATTATATCCAAAGGAGACAATCTTTATACAAACATACATATTTGCTTCGCTTTGCCATTTATTGTTTTTGCTTTTAGACAGTTCGGCTGTATGTTTGTACTTTTTAGCTTCGCGTTCACTCGCGTATTTGGATTTTTCAAATTTCAATCGTTGTTTTTTTTTTTTTCATTTTGGCACTTACATATAGGCAATTTTCAATAAGTTCAAGTTGTTTTCTTTTCCAATAGCTAACAATATGAGTATCACTGTTGGCTACTCACCAATTTATTTGCTTGCAACTTTTTCGCCGTCGAATGCGACATGCTGACCAGAACTATTGCGTTCGAAGCATTCCTTTCTCCTTGTTTGCAACATTTTCGTGTGTTTTGCAAAAGTTTCAGGTGCGAGCATTGTTTATACATACATATATTGAGTGCGAATTTTAAGATACTTGCCGGCGTCACGTATAGTGCATATATTTCAGACATACATATGAATATTCCCCTATTGAAAAGCAGCGTACCGCCTCAATTGATCGAGAATCAGCAAAGTGGATCATTACTCAAAGAATTTGTGTATCTCAAAAATTACAGACATGCCATTAATTTATTAAAATCAACTCGATGAAAGAATTATAGCCACATATGTGGTTTTCAATTTAAAAAAATATGTGATAGTCGACCATGGAAGATATTGTTGTAAATTGTGAAATCAAAAGAATTTGGTTTGTAAAATTGTTGTATGCAAGTTCAAGGTGTTAGCATCAGACTGTTGAATTGACTTGAGCCAGACATGTGGGATATGTTGAAATTTAGAAGAGAGCAAATGTATAGGGGGAATTCTGCACCAAATATGACACCATTTGGGGTTTGCTTCTCCGATTTTTTTTGTAATATCGATTATTGAAAAACAAAATGCTCATTGTTTTTTTCAATACCTATCTATAACTTTGCAAAAAATTTACCGATTTCGACCATTTGTTTTTTAGTTCTTGTTTTCAGCTCTCTTTAGCAAGACGTTGTGTTGCTGAATCTTCAAATTGTACGTACAAATTGGAGTAAATGCAAAATTTGTGGAACCAAACTCTATGTTATCTTTGAATAAAAGATGAAAATACAATATTTTCTGGGTTGGTGCTCAAAAAAGCTTTCGCTTAGGTAACAGGAAAACAACCTTTGGTCAAAACTCGAATGTCACTAGTGAGCAAATCTTTAATAATTGAATCATTACTTCCACCCTTGTCTTGCACTTTCCAATAATTTTCTACCCATATATTTCATTCAAAAATGAAATATAAAAAAATTGAAATAATGTATTGCCATTGCTATCAGACTATACTCAAAAGCTGCGGAATGAATGCCATTTAAAGAAGTGTTGAAATGTTAAATGTCTTTAAAAAGAAAAGTTGAAGAAAATCTATCAATTCGTGTTGTTTTGAAATCACCATTTTTTTTATCAAAATACATAAAATAAATAAAATTGTTTAGGTTTAAAATGGGTTTCCATTTAATACTACAAAATTGTTTTGAAAAAAAAAAATAGTTTCAAAGTTAAATTGTCCAAACCTGTTTATTTTTCGCAAGGTTATTAGAAACGAACGTTTTTTAAATATCGATATCTCGAAAACGGTTACAAATAAAAAAAAATCTAGGAATCAGTGTCCTGGCAATCGGGCTTTAACGGCATTACTGAGTTGGCGTTATGACAGTATTTTTGACTGATTGTTGTTATGCATTTTGCATTTGCTTTCTAAAGAAGGCTGCAGCTTTGTTGAAGTATCCATCATAATTTAAATTAAAGGACTACTCTCAAAAGTTATATTTTTTAATGAGATTTTCGAAATATGTAGCTAAATAAATAGTGGATAGTTTGTAAAATAATTCTTCTCCGCATATGAGTAGTTAAAATGTTTATTTATTTAAAAATTTGAAATAAATAAGTAAGTGTTTCCCAAATTCCATTACCAATAGCTAAGCTCGATTATGGTATCTTACGAGGGTTGCCTTTTATATTTTGCGCCTTCGCAACACTACATGTGATTAGCTGTAATTAGATATTTTTATCGTAAAGTTTGGTATTTTTTGACATAAACTTGCATATAACATTTTCACTTACGAGTTTTATTTGTGTTTATTTAGAGTGAGTTTAAAAATTCATATTGCCTAAAAATGGAATTAACCCGTGAACATTTTCGTGCGATGATTTACTACGATTTTCGACGTTGATTATCGAGACAGGAGTGCATCAATCAACTTACTTCTACTTTTGATGTTGAATCACCACACTTAGCCACTGTGAAACGATGGTACAACGAGTTCCTACGTGGCCGCCAATCTTTGCAGGACGAATTTCGTGAAGGTCGTCCAAAAACGGTGGTTGTGGCAGAAACATGCTGTGCGTCAATTGATAATACAAGATCGTCATGTGGCATATCGCGAGATAGAGGCATTCTTGGCCATTAGTGGGACCAGCATACATTCAATATTGCATGAACATTTGGTCGTAAAGAAGATTTGTTCTCGTTGGATACCGCTTAGTTTGACAATTGCCCAAAAAAGGACTCGTGTCGATTGGTGTAAAGAAATGTTGAAGAAATTTAGCCGCGGTGGATCAAAGCACGTCTATGACATCGTAACAGATGACGAATCTTGGATCTATGCTTATGAGCCGGAAACAAAGCAGCAATCGACTGTATGGGTGTTCCAAGATGAGCCAAATCCAATAAAAATTGTTCGCGCAAGAAGCACCTCAAAACAAATGGTGGCCTGTTTTTTCCGAAAATCTGGTCATGTCGCAACTGTTCCACTAGATAAACTTAAAACGGTCAATTCTGAGTGGTATACAGCCATTTGTTTGCCAAAAGTTTTTGGAGAATTAAGGAAAACCAACCGCCGAAGACAAATCATTCTTCACCAAAACAATGCGAACTCTCACGTATCGATTCACACAAGAGAGTTTTTGAGGACTCAAAATGATTTGGCACCTAATGATTTCTTTATATTCCCGAACATCAAAAAAAAAAAAACGAAGTCAACGTTTCTCAAGCCTTCAAACAGCTCGTTTTAGAGGTATCCTCTTCTGAGTGGCAAAAGTGCTTTGAAAATTGGTTCAAGCGAATGCAGAAGTGTATTGACTTGGATGGAGAATATTTTGAAAAACAGTAAAACTATTTTCCTTAATATTTGACTGCCTTTTCATTATTAGGCGCAAAATATAAAAGGCAACGCTCGTATCAGGTACTTTTAAACCACGGTAAGTATTTTTACCAAGTTTTGATAATTTATATGTTTTATGGTTAAATATTAATCTTTTTTTGTTATTAATATATAATTCATTCTATGACAAAAGATACCAAATACCAAACATGGTGCACGTTTAATTTTTACTCTTGTTTTTATTTTACTCCTTAGGAAATGTTTTGCAGAGCACGCGTGAAAGAAGTGAAACTTGTTTATAAAATTAAAAATGTATGTCCATTTTACGATGTATCTAGTATGGTATTGTAGTTTCATTTTATATTGTTGATTTGTTGGTGTTTTTATACACATCTGCGCAGGCCAAAGAAACTTTGTTGGCGGTAAAGAATGATCTGATGCAAAATCGATGTTTATAAAAATAAAGGATCCCGACATTTTCAAAAATATTTAAATTTATTTACAGCTTGATAAAAATAAAAATCAAAATTAAATGATAACGAGCTTTCGGCTATTGTTTGCGAACTCATCTAGATTAAGATCTCTTAATTCGGCTTCCTTTTTAGTAAATAATTTTATTTTTCAGATATATATAGTAGTTGTAGTCATTAAAAAAAATTATATACTATTTATGCGAGATTTCGTCATGGCAATTCTTAACTAAGTTTTTACTTTAGCACTTTAGTTGTAGTGCAGGGCAATGATAACGCAAGCGCTTGGTTGATGTTTGGGTGAAATTCCGTTTTCTCATAGGCACAAACCAGATCTGTATTTTTTTGGTTTTGCCAAGCTTTGTACCACAATTGTATTTCATAACCTATACCTTCCAAATTATAAGAAACTTCGACATCGCAAATATTGGTTTGTAGATAATTACTACCAGACTTTTAATCAAACCTGATTTTTGCAACAAGATGCATGATTGTTTTCCTCCGAAGCCTGACAGTTAATGCTGATGTTAAGAAAGCTAAGTAAGGCAAGAGAATGGATCGCTGTATATTACAAGCATTTGTGTTTTATTTTTCCATAACTCTCGGCAACGGAATTTCAAGAAAATCATTATCTTTTCTGCGAACTCAGCGGGGTCCTTAGATGTTCTATGTATGTTATTGAAAACTACATCGGTGGTCAATCTATGCGCATTACTAGATCCTAAATTTAATTTACATAAATGCTCCTCACATTTAATAATGTCATTTTGCGGCAACTGTATTTTGTTTTGGCTTGCACTAGAGGCGCTGTGTTTTTCCAATGCCACATTTGTTTTAAGACATTGTTTTTTTCAAATTATTTATGTTCGCATCTGGTTTCACAAAATGTGTAAATATTTATTTAATAAAATTAATTATGCCTTTTATTGTTGAAATTGTGTTTTTGATGTCGTCAAAAACAGCCTAGTCCCACAAATAAATCGTTCAGGATTAAGATTCATTTTGTAGCCAATTCAGTTTAATTTTTATAAAGCATAAGATTCAAGTGGTTAAAAATTACTGTTGTTTTTTGGTATGTTTTTTTTTTTGTTCGCTGATGATGTTACACATTTTCTTCCATATAGAAATAAATTTTGCTCATACGATGAGTTAAGTTAAGATTGATCGAAGTTATACTGCTAATTTGTTGTGACTATTGCATCTAAAAACTTATAGCCTTGTTTATTAAAAATGAAATAAAGCGACATTTTTATAAAAAGTTTCGATTTCTAAGGGCTTTTCTTTAATTTTTTATGAAATCTTTTGTAAGATTGGGCTCGTTTTAATGTAACTGACTAGCAAAAGAAATTTTCTTTAGTTGCAAAAGCAACCCTGTTAGCATCTTTCATGAATCATGATATTGCTTTAGTGCTGTTTAAGAACGGAAAATTGGTGTACTGGCCAATTTTTATTTGATCTGGTTATATATTTAAAAATACTATGCAAATAATAAAAGATTAGGTGTTAAATTGAAATTTTCGTATGTATTTTCTTAGGGCTCATTCACAATAGGGCAGTTTTTTCACTTTCCAACACCAGAACTCCGGTCGGTTATCATTTTACGGAGTTGGCTCAACTCTAATATTTTTCCGAGTTAGTGTTGTTGCCTTACATGCTATTTCTTATCCTACCTAGTGTTCGCTTGCAATTCGCGTACAAAGGAATGAGCCTTATATAAAATTTGAGCCAGATTGATTAAGGTTAGTCCTGTAGTCATTTTGAAAATCAAAAACACCGTTTATATTTATCACGGTCGCTAATAAACCCGTTGTTTTAAACCAGAATCTTAAGAAAGAGGTGGTTTCAGTATTAAAGAGGTAAATTAACAAAAATAGTAAAATAAACCTCTAACATACAGATAAAATATGTATTTCACTTTAAATCAATTACACATGAGTCCTAATACACCAAAAAATGTCCTCCAAATCGGTAGAGTGACGTTTGAGAACAGGGCAGAAAATTATCTGACAGAACTCAAAGCAGTTTAGTGCAAAAACCTCAACGAACGAAAACAGTGCAATTCATCTATATCACATAAATTCATGAATATAAAATAAATAAAATCTTTCATTTGGTGAAGAAAATTCTGTAGTTTTTAAAGTTACTTTCATTTCCTTAGGTTTTCTTTTGTATTTCACCCAATCCAACTAAAACAGCAGCTGTGTTTCTGTGCTCCACTAACTTACACCATCTATGAGTTAGAGTAGTTTAGTGCAAAAAGTTTGACTTAGGCAAAACTCAAAAGAACATAGTTCGAAACAATTGAGTGCAAAAAAGCTTCGTCGAACACTTTTTCTGCACTAGAGTGCCGTAGTGCATTCATCGAACAGACCTAATGTATTACATCACTCAAATTAACAGATTCAGATATGTGTCAAGAAAAAGTGTGAGATTTGAAAATATCTAACTGCAAAATTATAGAAAACATACATACATATCGATTCATTCAGTATTTTTTAATTGGTATTCTAATAAAATTGTAATGAATTTCGGGTGAATTTTAAGATGCACAACTGTTTTTATTGTTAAAAAAATATTTATTACCTATGGATAAATAAGAAACAATAATTTGTTTTCATGAGCTCAAGGCCATTTTTAATAGGAAAAATTATAGGAAAAATAATAATTGTAGAAGTTCTAGCTCTTTCGGAGATCACCACATCTCCTCATCAGACTTCTTGCATGGATCGAACTCACGTCCTCCAGCTTGTACTCATTAAGGCAAAGCCAAAACGAGAAGAGCCAAGCTGTGTATACTATTGTTGCTTTTTCACCAATTTCTACCATTGTTAATGTTTCTAGAATTTTTCCCATTGAAAATGGCCTTTAACTCATAAAAAAACAAAATTATTGATTGATATAAAAAAAATAGGCGGAAAAGTTAATATATATATAAGGATAAATAAGTTAAATTAAAAATTCGGTTTTCGGTGATCAAACTTCTTTTGATTCACAGCGTAAAAAAAGAAAAAAACCGGTGGAAATTGGTTGGAAAAAATTGGCTCGAGCACTCTAGCAGGTAGCCACCGTGGGTACATTCCCTGGAGCTTCAACTTCATCCCACGGAGTTTCGGTATGATATGTTTATTTCGAGGAACTTGGCGTCATCAAATAAATTTAGCGGACAAACCAAGCGCGCAGCTTTGAACATTTATAAAATATGTTGCTTTAAGTAAGCGAGTAACTAGCAAAAATACATATGTCGGAGGCCTCTGTTGTAGAGTGAGTTTGGTTTTGACGACTTTTGAATGCCAGAAAAGTTTGTAAACAATTTGAATCTTGGTCTAGCGTGACTTGTCTGCTTGTTTATGTTTAAAACATGTGATATCAGCAATTTTTATTGCCTGTCAACTTCTAAAAGCATATTATTTTATATTTTGGCACAAACAATAAACCTTTTCTAAAGTCTCTTTAAAAGTATTTGAAAGTAGACAGTTTTTAGTATCACTTTTATGGTTAATATAAATTTAAGTCTGTTCGGTTTGTTGTTTTAAATTTTGTCAAGTTTATGTGGGCTTGGAAACTTGTTAAGGGTCAAGCCAGCCAATATTTGTAAATTTGCTTTGTTAACACTTTAATCCAGTTATTGTTTGTGTCGTTCATCAGTAAAGTTGTTTGTTTATGATGTAAGTACATCAAATTGAGTTTTACTGCAGGGGATACCAACTTATATAAATATAAACATAAAATGACAAGCGTAAGTGTATGCCTATAATATCAGAAACTTAGTACAAGTTTTTCGATATACAATTTTGTAATAGTGTGCAAGATTTGTATTTAAGTACATTTTGCTTCATAACTGGTTGTGGGGGTTCGGTAAACTTGGCTGTGGGAGATGGTGTTGGATATGCGAGTGTTTATGAATTTTATGCAAGCCATAAACAATTTGTCTTTTGGGAATATGAACAAATATTTATGTATGTACCTAAGTACATAAAGAGTTACAATTTAATTGCTCATTTGGGTAACCAAAGGGATAATTTTGTTCTATTTATATATATACAATTTTTTTCCCTGCGCTATAAAAGCTGCAGTAAAACTTAAGTCATGACAGAAAATGCTGAGCTTTTGTACTTATTATCTTCAATTGTCGTACGACAATTTATTAGAGTGAGTGAATTTTTGCACTGTGCCTAGAACGCGCCACTTAGAAAGGATTTTTGATACGATTCCTAAACCACTGAATGGAGGATTCCCATGGAGACGTTTCAAAAAGTCGATTTTTTATATATATAAAATTTATATATATTCCGGAATATCCCAGTAAAATTTGAGGGCGATATTTCAAATTGACAGATACCATAAGGGAAAAACTTTTCAGGCGTTTTTTCGAAAGTTGCAAAAAAACACTCAGCGGTTTTTTATAAAAATCAAAAATTGTTTTGAACATTTTGTTAAAAAATAACGTAAAAAAAATCAAAACTTGTTATCGTGATATTCCAAAAACAAAATAAAAAATTTTCTTAGAAAACCCAATCTTTCAAAGAGCAAGTAGAGGCAAAAAGCTAACTTTTTTATTAGAGCTTTTTTGTTCCGGGAACATTTCTAGAGGCTCTATCATGCACACATTTTGCCTCTACATTTTGTGGACGCTCAACATTGACCGTTTATATTTTTTGATTGCTTTCAAATTATTGCAATGTGATATTTTATCATCAATAGATTTTTTTCTTACCACGTTTGAAGAAAAATTCAAGAAGAAAATATATATTAAAAAGTAGAAAAACCCATTGTGTTATTATTTTAAATCTGATACTTATGCTTTTAAATAAAATCTAAAAAGATTCAATGCAAACATTTGTCTTACTTTTTATCGAGGAATTGTTCATACAAATAATGTTTTTGTTTTTTAACGAATTGTATGTCTTATTTTAAAGACAAGTACAAACTTAAAGCTATGACAACAGAGGTCTTAAGCTTATTGAGATCAGTAACTTATGCTAATTATTCTTTACATTAAATATCGTTATATTTATGACAATACTTTAGATAGTTTATTATTTTATTTATGTGTTCAATTGTTGGGTTAGTGAGAAAGGTTGAAGGTTTAGTATTCTGAAGGGAACTCCTGTGTCTACTGAAATAGGTGCAGTAGTCTAAAATATGTTCTATTGTTGAGTTGGAAGCGTTACAGTATTTGCAGTTGCTGCTTTCTTTACTAATTAAGTGTTCGTGCGACATTCTTGCGGGACCTAGCCTGAGTCTTGTAATCTTTACAAAGTCTTTTCTGGTTATGCCTTCATTGGTAGAAAATTTATAATAGTTGTATATATTATTCATATTTTATACTTTTTGAATATCTATCTTTGGTCGGATCCCACTTTAAGAATTTCAAACGAAGCATTTTCCGGGAGGTTCTCTGAAGTTAAATAGCAGTAAACGCACAACTTGTGCCCGAGTTTCTCCCACAACTTGTTGTAACACAAATTGAGGGACCTACCTTACGCCGACTCTGAATAGCAAATTGTTTGTTTTTTGAGAAGTTTTTTCATAGCAGAAATACACTCGGAATTTTGTCATTGCCTGCCAAGGGGCAACCGCTATTATAAAAAACGTTTCTATAATTTTTGATGTTATTTGCCTCGGCCAGTATTCGTAGCCGGGACCCACCGAATGCAACGCGCACACGCTACACACTCGGCTACGGCGAAAAAGGTGAAATAATGAGAAAAGGAAAATAGATTGCTCCTTACTTTAGAATCAATAGTAAAAACTAAGGTCTTATAATAAGCAAATTATTTATTTCGCACAGTGTAGAAATCGTTCCCAGATAATAATCATTTTGTATCACTTTAAGAGTTATCAATTTTTGAAAATACTTACATATGTATGTCGAAAATTGCGCATTTAATAAAATGTCTTATAAATATACATTATAAAAGTGCTCATATTGTGGCTGCATTAGCAACGCTAATAATGCAAATTATTGTGCCGCTAATTGGCAGACAAGATTTTCGGCTTGCATGCATCATTAGGCGTTGTGATTAACAAGTGCATGTTAGCATTGCTTGTTTCAATTAGAATGCCTGCCAATTTCATAGACTCGGCTATATACGTACATAAGTATGTACCCACATAAATATACGCATACCCGCACATCCATACATATGCCTGTATATACATATGTAGAAAAATAAATGCTTTATGTGCTAAAGTATAAATTTATATTCGCATGATTCGTACCAAATGACAGTGAAATTGTGACCAAAGAATGTATGTACATTGTATATTCAGTAGAAAAAGTGCAATCTTGATTTCTGTCATTCTATGTTGACACTTTCAAAAATTAAACGTAATTTAAATGCAATTTGTTCGCACAACTGCCACATGAGTGTCCGCCCCCTGCTAGCGACTTTTTCACACCAAACACCCATGTCAGCTGACGCGGTTGGTTACACTGTGGCGGTCATGAGCTATGTATAGTATGTTTACATATAATCACGTATGTATGCATGTACATGTATGTGTGTGTGTGCGCGCAGTCAACCAGCCAGATGCTCAGGAATTTTGCCAATTAAATTTTATGTTGCACAAAAACTAGAAAAACACGCACACAACAAGTACAAACTAAGTAAGACGAAGACAACACATATTCCCTCGCATAGCGTACTAATAATACCTTGGAGCGTTTGGCGCGAGTTTTGTGAATTTTCCAAAATTAAAATCATCTAAAATGATTTCATTTTCTCTGCCGCCTGCTACATACACACATATACATACATAGATATGTATGCATGTATGTATGTATGTATATGTAAGTATTTAGCCACGGGACTTTCGCAACTGTTTAACGCGGTGGCAGGTGTGCCAGCCATAAGCCGTTTGTCGAAAACTCAACGAAAATCCGGCACTTCAAAACGTTTGAACCAACCGAGGCAGACTACATACATACAATCACACATTCCCATGTACAAATAAATTACATAGTTTATATGCATACATACATACATACTGACACACATAGTTGGGCATAGCTACGTACAATATATTGGGACTTTCGTTTGCTGCCAATTAATTAATAATTTATTTGTATGCATATAAAAATCAATACTGCATATAAAATTTAAGTCTGCGTGTATTTGTTGGTGTGTGCGTGTGTGTGTGTGTATATATAGAAGGCCTAAAATATTTATTTGTATGCAGGAATTGCATAGAATTTACGCCCAAGCACTTAAACTTGTTTTAATAGCAAACATTTTAATGATCCGATTCATTTGCTGTGGGTTAGTGGGCGGTTAAATAACACTCATTAAAATTTATTCTAGATGGAAATAAATTGCATACATACATATGTACATACGTATTTATTGACATTTCTGAAAATGAGCTCTCAAAATTTTATTAATAACTTAGCAAATATTTCGGTCAGCTGCTCATTCTGAGTTCTGTGAAACCAATTGATATTTAATCAGTATTTTAAGATATTGAACTTTGGAGTCATTAATAATAGGGGTTATTTATTGGGCTGAACTTTTTTTCAATAAAAATAACAAAACTCATAAAATAATTGTGATTTTCAATCAAAAAATAACAATTCACAAAAATTATCACTGGAAAAACAAGTTTTATATTTGATCAAAAAAATATAAGTCGATATATGATTATTTTTCTAAGCGATTAATATCAAGTAAGGGAAAGCCTAAGTTCGGGTGCAACCGAACGTTAAATATCCGATGCAAGTTTCTATTTCAAATGACTATAATTATCATGTAAGAAAGAGTTCGGATTCAACCGCACTTAGAATATTCGCCGAATACCGAACAAACTACATATTATATGACACAAGGGGTCGTGCACATATTACGTAACGCGCTAGGGAGGGGGTTGCGATTTGTGACGCAGTGTGACATGTGATTTCCCTTTGCCTAATATATAACATATATCAATTAACATTGTATTTTATTCTACGATTAATAAAAACAATTTTTCTGAAAGTGCGAAATTATCTAAATTATCAAAAATCATGTTACGTAATATGTGCACAACCCTTAAAGCTTATTTGGTTTATGCAATCTGAAAAGTTAGTCTTATAATGTGAGTCCTTAATGAAAAAGGCGGACTCATGACCCCATTTAACATGAAAATATTGTCTATAATTTCTGCTTAGCTATTTCATATAGATATTTGATATTCCATATACATATGTATATCGAAGTATAAAGAATATTTTAAACCCAAAAGCACTTTCCAATATTTAAAAAAAATATGTATTTATTTAATTTAAGACAAAAGGAAATTAGTATTACTTTAACCTACCATACCCATTTTCCAAGATTTTATTTTTTTTTAGTAATTTCTCTCCCTAATTAAGTTTTTTATACCAAATGTGAAAGAATTCGCAACGTGATTTGGTAAAATATTATTATTTTGATTTGTTGTAAGTTTCCGTTAAACGAGAGTGGAGCGTGACTTAGTCTGATGCAAAGAGTACGTAATGTGACAAAGAAATTTTGTGAGATGTGGCCATTCCCAACATTTATGATTTCATGTATTTCATTCTCAAATCTTGTCTATCAAATTTGACCAAACTACCTTGTATAGTTAATAAATAACGGATTTTTACTTTTATTTTTGTATTTTACGTGGCTGTCGGAATATCGTATTCACCGTTAATTATAATACCCTAGACATATTTTGCGACATTACCAACGAAGGAACTACACTACTTTGCGCTTGATATATTGATACAATTGTGATAGCTGTTCTTATATTGCTCATTTTTTGTTTGCATTGAATCACTGCTTTCAATGTGCTTATGTGATTGGAAAACAACTACCTAATTAATAGTTTTAAGATGAGTAATGGACTTACGATGAGAAACATATGTTAAATGTCTATAGCGGAAAGCATTGTCTAGCATATAAGTGGTCAGTAGTCCTAGATTACAAAAAAGTGGCATGGCGTTTTATTTTCTGTGGCAAGAACTCTAGTGAATTTCACCACAGCAGAAACCAATTGGATCTAATTAGATTATAATACCAATCAGCAAAAGTCAAATTAGTTCTGGTATGTCGAATTGGATGAGATTTTCTTTTAAAGGAACGGTGGGATGGAATGCGACTTCTTTGTAATCTACGTTCTTTGGTAGTACTTGTGGCAAATTCAATAGTGATTCAGTAAAGTTTTACTATCTACATTTGCTTTTGGGTATATGTACCCGTATGTATAGACTTTTATATAGAGGCAAAGCAAATCCACACAAGGTAGTTGGAAAGTCTGAAATCTTAATGGGAAAATGCTGCTCCACCGCTAGTTGTTGTGTTCGCGAAAGTTAAAGGCGCACACGGTTGAGTTGGGAAAGAGGCTCCATCGCCAAGTACTATCACTCATTCACGATTTGCATGATAATCTCGCTGGTTTGAACCTTCGCCCTAAACTGAAGATGCACTTCTATGATCGCCTACAACGCACTTACATTGCGCATACTCACACATTCAAACAATTTAAATGGAAATAACAAAGTAAATGTCCATCATGGTTGTTTTATAGTCAGTGCTGGCAGAAAAATTTTTGTTTAGCGATAAAGACGGCGAAAAAATAGCTAAATAATACTATCAGTAGTTAAAATGAAAAGCTAATTTTCTGTCAAAGGTTAGCGTTTAAAATTTTCTTCAACTTAAACATAAAAAAAAAACAAAAATTGTATAAATTTAAGTGTATGAAATAACTATTAACTTTAAAACTTATACGAGTGTGCATGTGAACTATAGGACGAACAAATAATCTAAACTAATTTAATAAGTTAAAATCGGCATTCTCAATTGGATTGGAAATTACCATTTGAAAGAGAAAATATTCCCTTTAATAAAAATTCGCATATCGTGATCAAAATCCGTATCTTCTGAACAAGAATGGCTATTTCTTGTGTTGTTATTTTAGTATATGTCTTATTATTCTAGCCGTAAATGTCGTTTGAGTTCATTAATTTTAACAAACCATGCGATATCACATAAACAAGATGGTATTTACATTAGGAATGAATCCTTATGTATTTTCTGAATACCAACTCATATTTCATATTACGTTTCCATCGATACCTTTTAAATCATTCAATGATGTATCGTGGAATATTGGAAGCAACCTACATAAAATGAAAAATAGCGAAAGTAGGATCAGAAGACTGCATTAATATAATTTTTAAATGAGGCATCAAAATATGCTCGCATAAAAAATATACATATATAGTACGAGTATGTAAGCTAAAAACTTGTTAAAAGTCGCTTCAAAGCCAAATAGTGTGGATATAAATATTACTCATAGATGTGACAATTGCAAAATAAGTAAGCGACCAAATTGCTGACAAACTCAATTTTTCAACAAACCTGATAAAAATAGTAAGAATGACTATAGGGATATAAATATTAGTGAAAGCAAGTGTGTTGTAAGTATTTTTAGGTGAGAAAGAATTTAAATGAATAATGTGTCAGTGTACGTCATTTAGAAATTTTGCGCCACGTTTTGTGTACATACATAGCCTGTCGGAAATAAAATTACTTTAAATGCAATTTGAAAAGTACTTTATTACCAAGGAAAAGGATGGTTGAAATTCCATCCTTTTTCTCATAAGCAACTAATTTTATTAATATGGTAATGTTCTTGGAGCAAGTCAGTTACTTGAATATGCATTTCATTTTAACTAAGTACTTTTAAATACAATAAAATGCTTTTTATTTCCAATACTATTTGAAATTACGATTTTCAAACTTTTTTAAAACTATTGTAGTTACCAAATATTTTCAAACCTGTTCGTTTACAATTATTTAAAAATATGTGCAGTCTAGTTTATATTAACTACACAATTTTTATTTTTCCCGTAAACAAAAATACATTTACATAAATTTTAATTCAGTATAAAAATTAAAAATAATCAAATCACTATTTCGAGCATCAATTCTGAAGTGTGGATTCAATTACATTGCTTAACAAGCAAACAATTTCAAAAAATGCAGATATAGGAGAGATTAGTATGTACCTTCTGAGTTCACACACATTTTTTTTAATTTTTTGTATGTAACAAATATTTATCAACAAAATAATAATTAAAACAACTAATTACATTTTTATAAAGATAAACATATAATAATACTACAAACATATACAATTGGTGCAAATTAGATCAACATAATTAATTTAACATGCATTTGTTTCAAAGCAGTTAATTTCCAGCTATTTTTAAATTGGTAAATTTCTTATACTGTCTACTTTTTTCCAACAGGGTATGTACAAGTACATATATAGGATGTATGTTCATATAATATATTTGTATGTACCTATGTACATACGTAGGATACTAAATGTTTTGGTCTTAAGTATGTGAGCACACAGAATTATTTTTATTTATAGTTTCTGCTTAGTAATTCCCGGGTGGAAATAATTTAATCACCAATGCACCGAGGTATTAACTTTGTAATGGATGAAATTTTTTTTTAAGTAACGTAAAGTTATTTTCAAAATAGATCTGTGTTCATATAATACAACAACTAAAACAAGAAGAAATTAAACAATAAAAATATACTTGCATAAAGTGATTTATATATGTAGGTGAAAAGTAAAACAAATATGTGACTCAAACAAAATTTCAAAGTTTGAATAAAAAAAAGATCGGTTTCTCGCAAACTAATTATGGTATGCTTCTATTTGTAGAGCATGTGCTGAGTAAAATTCGTTTTTCAGTTTCTCAGGTGCTGATTTTACGTGACCTTATGCCATCTTAATCAATCATCTCATGTCTTTTTTATCATTGTTATTACTATTGTACATTAGCTTAATATAGTCCGTAGTTTAATTCATACAAACAAACAAATAAATAATCAATGCAAAAAGGTCCCCTAGGCCAAAATTGAAAAAAAAAAATCACAAATTTTAGACAGAAATCGCCTTAGTTCTTTACGTTCAGTGAACATTTTTATAAAGTTCTTAAGTTACAATTATAACATTCTGAGAATGGCATTCATACCGCAGAGTAGATGGATCTGTGTACAGGCAAAGTAGTAATTGTGGACAACTTCTAATACTCGGACATATTTATTATAAGAGACTTCGGCGAAGTGAAGTGAGAGTCAACACACTCTTTTAGCGCACGAAGTTCGCCCGACAACCTACACCATAGGGCCTTTGCAGTTTGCGTGTCATACCGACAACGAGCTCACCTATCCAATAGATGTCCGCAGGTGGCCAGAGGTGCCATGACAACAAGGGTACCCTGTCGAGCCATTCAGTTTTCGTCTATGTCATTGAGAAGGAAATATTTGGAAGAAGTTAAATAGTGGTCGCAGAGATTGAGAAGAAGTCGAAATTTGCAAAAATTTTAAAGTGCTAGTAGACTGAGCACGAGCTGCAGCTTTGCTGAAAACGCCCTCTGGCACTATATTTAACATAGCGTTGAGCACTGGAGTAGATGTGGTCCGAAGAGCTCAACTGATTCCAATTAGTACGGTCCATTGCATCCACGGTCCATTGAACCCGCTCTAGCCAGTTAAGGACTCCATACAAAATTATTAGCTTACATGTGGTTTCTTAAAGTCACAATTTCATCTCTCCAACAACAGTATAGAACAACCAATGATTTGCTTTACACGTTCCTCAATATTTGGCCCCCAGGAAAGCTTCTTGTCCAGAATAAAGACCAAAAAGCTAATGCGTTTATAAACCATAAGAGGGAGGATGCCACCGATAAGATGGACTCCGTCTTGCAATTGTTAAAAGAAAGATCACAAAATTTTCTTTTTCAGGTACTTCTATATTCCCTCGGTCGATATATGGAAGATATCAATTGAAGGTACACCAATGAACATCAAATAAGGAATATACATACAAATTCTTTAAAAACCAACGAAATCCAATAAATCAATAACTAAGTGAAAAAATTGAGTTATATTATGACGCTCTTAAAATAAAAAATTATGTATGTAGATTATCATTAGGGGTTCCATCATTCCAGTCTTTTTACACCGGAAAGTTGATGATTAGAGAGATAAACTAAATGTAATGTGAAAAGAATACACGCCGTAGCCGAGTGTGTAGCGTGTGCGTGCTTCATTCGGTGGGTCCTAGGTTCAAATCTAGGCCGGGACAAGGACAAGTAACATTAAAAATTATAGAAAAAGATTTTTCTAATAGCGGTCAATTTGTGTTACAACATCAAGACGCACACCACAAATTGTAGGAGAAGTTCGGCCAATATCGCTTAAGCAGCTATAGCGCCAATTAAGTAAGTAAGTAATCCGTATTAAAATATAAAATTCACTTTAAGGAGAATTACCACGTATTTAAAAAGTTAAAGCCAATTAAATACAGCTGTTGAATCACATATTGCAATGTGGGTATAAAACAAACGAACTTTAATAAAGCTTGAATTTCAAAAGGTTTGAAAAAAACTTCCCACTTATTAAGAGGTAAGCAAAGTTAAATTAATAGGTTAAACAAAATTTTACAATATGAAATAAAAGTTATAATAAAGCTTAATTTCCAAATATTTTTTAAGAAAGTTGGCAGCAGTGTAAAAAACAATTAGAATCATAATAAGCTTAATCAAATATAAAAATATGTGTCTGAAATGAAGAAAGAACGCTTTACTTGCAAAATTAAATTAAATTACCAAATTAAAGAAAATATTACGGCATGACATTCAAAGGAAGTAGGATTAAGAAACATTAATCACAAAAATGTGTTTTAAGACCATTTTTAAAAATATTATTATATTTCAATTTTTAAGCCTACAGAAATAGATATTACAGAAATAATGCGTTAAACAAAAGTTTTTATAAAAAAAAAATTTGAAGAGGGTTGACACCTTCAATTAAGTTGGTAAACGAACTGAAATTCTATTGTACTGGCATCAAATGAAAAATGTTTAAGAAAGCTTTGCTCGTGAAATATATTCGTAGATAGTTAGCACTTGTTTAAAAAAATTTAAATTCATCTAAATTTGTATAATTAGATGTTAGCTAATGATTCAGTTTACCAGGAGGTTATAAACTTTTCTTTGTATTGATTTTGTAAATATCGATTGTTTCGATAGAATATTGCTTAGCGCGACATATCGGCATTTAGATTTCACGCCCAATGATTATATCGATTCATGATATCAATACTTTTTTTATACATCGAACAATTACGAACATAAATCCTATATCGGTTGATAGGTTTCTGCATGACTGCGTGAGCTACTACTGATGAACTAGCGAAAGCTAAATTCGGCTTGTTGTTATAGTAATTTATTATTATGTTGTACTTTCAATAATTTTGTTCTTCAAAAATTAGTTAAGAACGTTCCCGTACATATGTATGTACATAGATCTGTATATAAGAAAGTACTCAGTCATAATTTTTCAACAAGTTTACTACAAAACATACATACATACATACATATACATATATATAAATGTATATCTTTCATATTTGTTTCGCTTTGCCGACATTGTTAATCTTCAGCTGCGATTTTGCTTGACGTTGATGTACGCTTTGACGTTGAGGCTAATGCTGTAGATTGAAATTTTCAGGTGCAATCAGATAAATGACATAGCAAATACAGACATGGCCAGCTGCATAAAATCATATGCACATACGTGCATACATATACATATAAGTACTTTTTAATAACTAACTATCTATATATCTGCATATCCACTTATTTACCAATTGATATTTTTAGCAAAGCCAAATTTTTCGCGCGCCAACACAAAAAACCTTGATTTTTCTTTATGATTTTCTCAAAATGAAATGAAAATCTTTGACCATTTAGTTTGCTTCACTAGAATAGTATACATATATATATATATATATATCGTAAACACAAATATGCATGTTCTTAAATATTTGTTGTTTTGCCGCTGTTGTGCGCTGGTTGTTGGCTCTATTCATATGCCAACCTACATATCTACATATAAGCATGTATGTATGTAAATATTTTCTTCTACTCTAAATTTATTCTTATTAATTTACGCTTCGATATTTGAAAAAAAAAATCGTTAAGGCAGCTAACATTAGCTGCTGAATAACAAAACTATTGAAAGCAGCTGAAACGCTGAAGGAAATTCGAATAGCTTGCTTGTTTGTTTGCTTTGCTGTCTAGCAGTCGGGCAGCCTTGACGCGATCGGTTAAAAATAATTTCACCTGTATATTATTGCCTTGCGTTTGTTTTCAGAATTTTCTGAATTTTCATATCGTTATTTATGACTGACTAGTTGTTATTGTGTTTTTTACGGTGATGAAAATTCTTAAATTAGAAATCGTATCTTTCAGATTCAATTGAAAAAATCTGTAGTGTTGCAAATTGCATTAATTGTTTGGAAAATAGATGCATGTATCTACGCGAATGCAATTAAAAAATATATTCACAAATTTTCCTTAGTATGTGTTGATAATATCGATTTGTCAATATTTGTTTGTTGGTTATACGAAATCGGATAAATATAATATTTAAATTACACAAGTAATGTGAGAACAATACCGATTTGTAAACTTTATAAATATTTAAATGAGTATATTTACTTTCATTTTGTAAAATTTTTTTTTAAATAAATAACATTTATACGAGTTTGTATTTCACATTTGAATAAAACAAAAAAAATGTAGTTTGTTTGTGTAGGTAGTTAGTCGTTGAACTTGGATCCGAATTTGCTAACGCTTAAATGCAATTTAAAGGTATATACATATATAGGGTCTTGCAATAGGGATGCTACAAAAGTAGAACGATAGTGACAGCAAACGACGCCATATTTTTCCCGCTCTTTTGACATTTCTCTTCAGTACGGTTTGCCATTTCATCATGGGAAGATATACGGTCCAACAACGAGTCGAAATTATTAAAATTTACTACCGAAATTCGGAGTCAATGGCCTCAACTTTAAGAGCGCTACGCCGGCGGCGTCATTGGGCCGTATTTCTTCCGTGAAGATCAAGACCGGCACGTTACTATGAATGGGAATCGCTACCGCTCAATGATAACCGAATATTTTTGACCCGAATTGGATGATATGGACTTGGACAATATGTGGTACCAACAGGACGGCGCCACAAGCCATACAGCGAATGTCACAATTGATTTATTGAAAACCAAGTTTGGTGAACGTGTTTTCTCACGAAATGGCCCAGCCAATTGGCCGCCTCGGTCGTGCGATTTGACGCCGATAGACTATTTTCTGTGGGGCTACGTCAAGTCTATGGTCTATGCCAACAAGCCAGCGGCGATTGATGAACTACGTACGAATATCGAACGTGAATTGCATTTATAGCATTCCTATTGAAAACCCCTGTATATGTATTTCTAGAAAATAAGTGACGCCCTTGGTGTTCGAGGTAAATTTTATCAATTAAAATGCGGTAAACTAAAAAACAAAAATAATGTATTTATAAATGGGATGGCACTTTGTAATGCCTACTTTGGTGCCTTTTTGTTCTCTCTAACTTTCCATTATCCAATCCGCGTAAAATTTGCACAATTGGCGTATTATTGAGATTTCTATCTAAATATGGGAAACAAATTGGAAAATTCGAATTGGTAAAAATGTTGGCACCATTTCATAATATATTTTACGAAAATATTTATTTATTTTTTTTCTAAATTTATTGGTTGTGTGGCGGGCGCCGCAGCTGAGTATATAGTGTTTGCGCACTTCATCCGGTATGTGCCAGGTTCGAATCCTGGCCGAGGCATCAATTATTGAAAAACTTTTTTCTAATAGCTGTCGCGATTCGGCAGTCGACGGCAAAACTCCGAGTGTACTTCTGCCATGAACAAATTTTTCAAAAATCATTTGCAATACGCGTACCACAACTTGTACGAGAAGTTCTGCCAAACAGTTATTTATTAATTGTCCTCTGCATATGCAACCAAAATCGTTTTTGTTACATAAAACACGTGGCAACCCTCTCAAAAATATAGGTATGCACCTTGTCCTTGTCGAGACGAACCATTTGACACCCATATTTGAATATTTCATACAACTCATGTAAATTCGACTTTCCAAGCAGGTGACAACCCTCTTCAAAATATATTTATGAACCTTCCCTCACCAAGGCGAATCGTTTGACATACATATGTATTTTAATACTTCATATAATTGAATTTGATTCTTCAAACAGGTGACACCCTTCTCCCAATCAAAAAAAATATACTTTACAACCTATTCTCATACCCACCAAATGTGCATATAAAATTTCATAAGAATCGGCCGAGCCGTTTCGGCATTCGACCACAAACACCGTGACATGAGATTTTTATATGTAATGCTTAAAAAACAATACCGGCGAACGGCGAATTTTTCGTCGTGAACGTTCGCTATCAAAAATAGAACACGCTGACTTTCGTCCGACGAACATTCGTTGTAATAGATTTATTTTTATTGCCGTCGCTAGCGGGAGCTGCAAAATATAATTCATTGTGGCCATATGTTTAATATGCTTAGGATTTCTAAATCGAAATATTTAAATTTCAGCAAAAATAATTATCCCCACTTTTCCTAATTGAAAATCAAAAATTTGAATTGCGACTTGTCATAATCAGCTGTTTCCGTTGTCGCCGTAGTTGTGCGAAATTTTTTGTCGAACGTTGCTAACGTTGTCGCTCCGTTGAGCGAAAATTCGCCATTCGTCGGTATTGTGTTTCAAGTATAAGATTTTTAAACGGAATATTTTTATTCAATCAAGCAATATTTATTTTTAATGCTTTTGAAGCAATTCTACAAACAAGGGAAATTTTAAAGCTCTGTCGGCAGCAGTAAATATTGACAAGTTTCAATTGTTATATGTACATATATGTCAGACTACGTAATAATGTTATTATTTTTGTTCTGTTTATTTTGTAATTTTCACAGTAAATCCCCAACGTGACAAAGTGAATATAAGCATATTGTACATGTGCATGTGTGATGAGCACATCGGATATAGTATTTACTTATGTATTTATTTTCTGTTGGTAAATAGTGACCATCAAAAAATTTTGTCAGTGGCTCAATGCCAGACGGACGGGCTGCTCAATAAGTGACCGTAATTTTTAACTCAGTATACAATAACTAAGTATGTATTTATATACGTTTACCGCCCTATTAGATATACAGGAATATATGTATATAACAGGCAAGTTCATCTGTATTTAAATTGCTTAAAACTAGTCATACAACAAATTAATATTATATACACTATTAGTAAGTAAGTACTTAGTCATTAGGAATGTACATATCTAGACATATTTTCAAAGATGTGATTCATTGGATTAGTCGAGGACGATTGTTCTGCTTTTAAGTTTTCCTATTGATGCCTGAGTCAAATTGATACAGAAACTGAAAGTTGGCGTACTCGGTAGACTTCGCCACTACTTTTATTTATTAAAATACAACACAATATCCAATGATTGGCTGAGGTCTTCCGAATCGGTTTACTGCGACTTCTCAATTTATAATTATGCAGTTAAAATGGTTAAAAAAGCGCACTAGTTCCCACTGTATTATAACTTTATTCAACTAACGGTTGTTTGTTACAACATAAAGCATACATATATACCAATATATACCATCCTTAGAATTAATAGTTAAATTTATTAAGGCCATGTCTCTTGGATAACAAGAGTAAATATGGAGCCATCTCGACGAAATTTCATATATACATTAACCTGTACCCAGGGTAAGTCATTAGGAATGTACATATCTAGACATATTTTCAAAGATGTGATTCATTGGATTAGTCGAGGACGATTGTTCTGCTTTTAAGTTTTCCTATTGATGCCTGAGTCAAATTGATACAGAAACTGAAAGTTGGCGTACTCGGTAGACTTCGTCACTACTTTTATTTATTAAAATACAACACAATATCCAATGATTGGCTGAGGTCTTCCGAATCGGTTTACTGCGACTTCTCAATTTATAATTATGCAGTTAAAATGGTTAAAAAAGCGCACTAGTTCCCACTGTATTATAACTTTATTCGCCTAACGGTTGTTTGTTACAACATAAAGCATACATATATACCAATATATACCATCCTTAGAATTAATAGTTAAATTGATTAAGCCATGTCTCTTGGATAACAAGAGTAAATATGGAGCCATCTCAACGAAACTTCGTATACACATTACCCTGTACCCAGGGTAATTTGGTATTGCAAATGGGCAAAATGGGATAATAAACACACCCACATAACGTTGTTTTGTGAAAATCAAAAGAATGGATTATCTCGATAAACCGTAAAGATAATTTGCTCAAATGTGATACATGGGATTGGGTTGGGGAAAGGAATAAGCGGGTAATTTTTCGAAAATTCTGAAAATTCAAAAATCAAAAAAAAACGCTATGTTTAAGAAATAAAGACAATTCGTTTAAATTTAATACGAAAGATAGGGCTGCACTAACAAATACGCTGAATAAAAAAAAAAATTTGAAATGGGCGTGGCACCGCCTACTTTGGAGCAACTAATATATTTCCGAAGCCATGCTACCAAAGTCTAACAAATTTGGTACACACACAAAAGAATTTCAAAAATTAAAAATACCGGAACAAAACTAAGCACACCTCTTATATTTATAACGGTAATTTTCAAAAATAAAGATAAAGCGATATGTATTTAAATATCTATTAAATTTAACTCAAATTTAAAATGTAGAATGTGGTTCCATAAGCAAAATACGCGGAATAAATCAATTTTAGTAATAGGCGTGACCTTGCCCACTTTCAAACAAATAGGTACATACATATATAACCGAAACTATGCCACCAAATTCCATCAAATTTGGTGTACACATAGCATTTCAAGCCATTACGCAAAATTTATGTAACGGTAAAATATAAAAAATTAAAGAATCCATATTTATTAACTATAGAAGGTAATTTGCTCAAATTTGATAAAAATGATTGGATTTTATAATGATATAGATGGAATAATCAACATTGGGAATGCCCATGGTATCGTCCACCTTCCAGAAAATAAGTGTATCACCGAAAACTTCTTTGTCAAATTTTGCCACATTACGTATATTTTGGCATTTCCAGTCAGAAAGCACAATTTCGAAAATTTTAGAAATCAGACTAAAACCACGCTCAGCTCTCATATAACAGTAGTTTACAATAAAACAAAATATACAATATTCTACTAAATCATCAATTAATTTAAAAAAAAAGTGTGTTACTTTAAAAACGTACTAATTTTCCCTTGATTTTATTTTGGAGATTACTTAACTTAAAACCATTTACACCTTTATCCCGAAGTAACTGTTACGCTATATATTTGAGTAATTCAGTATCCGATCTGCTGATAAAAACTTTGGCAATTTACAAAAGTTCAGTTAACATTATGTAATATCGGCATTGCTTTATGTTATGCAGATATTTATTTAAAAAATATGAGACATGAAAATTTGTGAATTTTTATTCGTAATGAACATAATGGCAATAATTTCTTTTTTAAATTACGTAGGCATAAATTCAAAACAAAAATTTTCACTCAAACACATATGCAGTCCTACTTTTTTGCTAAGTTAAGCTTCTTTTTAAAACTTAGACTTTTTTTTCTCAAATAATATATTTAATACCGAAGCGAATTTCAGCTGACGCATGACATCCTCTTTCTAAATGCATTAATTGTTATTTGTCTTCTTTTTGTTTTTGCACAAAAAAATTTAAATAATAACACGCGAATAATTTTCAAACAGCTGCAACAGCTGAAAAATATGCTCGGTTTATTTGGCCTTGCCGCGAATTCGCTAATGAATAAGCAACCTGAACAATATTTAAAACCCCAGGTATACAATAAACAAACATAAATACATATCCACTACTTACATGCATACTTCGTACACAAAAGCTCATTGTGTTGCCAACTAAAAATAAAATTTTCGGTATTTTGGTTATGTACCTATGTATGTATAGTTATTTAAGGGATTTGCACATTAGAGCAAAATCGCTCATGCAAAAAATATTTAGTTTTGTGGTATTTCATATTTACTACCAACTAAATAAACTCAAATTATTTTTGTGAAATTTCTTCTATCTAGTACTCGTACCACATGCAACAATGTTAATTTGTCCAACATTTAGCGGTGCAACAATTTATAGTTCAATGATTTAGAAATTAGTGAGCCGTTTGTGTGAAACAAGTATTAAGAAAAAAGAGGTTTATTATTTACGTGTAGGTAGGCACTTTTGTTTGCCAATTCAATATAAATATTATATTATTTTTGTTTTTTATTTTTAAGGCATTGCCACTTTGTACTATGTTGTTTCATTTATCTCGACGTATTTACACTCATACATACATAGATAGTAATGTGTGATACGCTTGAATTATTCGTATCGCTTACATGGCAATTTGTCTTTCGCCTGCCACCCATTGAGATTATAGCTTTGATTTTTACGACTATGAAAATTTATCACTTGTTGCTTTTAACATTACAAAAACGTATTCATTAAATCACAACTAGCCGGTGAAAAATGGCAAATTTATAGTTTGTAGCGTGTAGTCACGGTGGATTTGTGGTTTTTAAAGTGGATTGCCGCATGAAAAATGCCCTTCAATGCGGAAATGTATTTATCACCACAAAGCAAATTAACAAAATTATAAGTTAATATATTTTGCGGGTGACGTTTGTCGCTCGAGCTGACATAACGATAATTATAATTAATGCAGACTGACATTTTTGACAAAGGTGAAAATATGCTGGTAGTAGAGGAGAAAAAGGACATACATTTTTGAAAATTGTTCAAAAAATTTTTGTAAACTCTCAACAAAAAGAAATCTTCTTTTTATCATTAATTGATGCTATAACCGCCTAGGCGATTTTGGTCTCGAATCCAACAAATAACGCCAATCGTTAATTTGCTTTGCTAACAGGCACAAGCCAGATACTCCAAGTGAGACCGATTACTACTCCACCTGTGCCCTCCAACACTTTCTCTGCAACCGCTCGGTGGTATCGCGTTGGATACTTTCAAGATTGAATGAAGCTAGTGTAGCCGCTGAATCTTATTTCGCTAAACTCTGTTTACGTCGCTGTAAAGCGTCCATGTTTCTGCGACATAAAATAGAACGGGAATGATGATAGACTTACAATATATAAAGTGAGTTTGATTTGTGGAGAGGACTTCACTACGCAGTTGCCCACTCTGTCCGAAGTAGCGTTTATTGACAAGAGAGGATTTCGCGGCTGACATTATTTTCTGCGTTGACGCTGGTTGGAGCCATGGCACCCTAAGTGTTTATTTGATGACAGAAGGAACTTAGTTTTCCCCTCGTTCACTTCCACACAACAGCAGGGTTGTTGAGGCCGACCAGCTCTTTGCCATCATGCTCAGCACCAGCTGCTTTGTTGTTCTGTAGCAACTACCCGAACTACATCGAGATCGGGTGATGAGATGATAGTGACGTCATTAGGGATTTGGGGTTCGATTCGTTTGCAATTTTACAGAGTGGATAAATGTTCCCTCCACAATTTGAGTGTGCTTTGCACATCAGTCACCATATCGCCGTTCTTGTTTTTACAGGAATTTGCTTCGGTCTTAGAAACTTCCGTAAGTCGGCGCATACTTTTATAAAATTTTCGGGCGCTTTTTCTGTCGGCTAACATCACTCTTCCCTTTCAGGTGTTTTGGTCTCTATTTTCTTCTGCGAATAATAAATCTCTTTTAATTTTCCAGCCAACGGTAGCATTCCCATATATCACGGGTTGATCCCGATGGTAACATGATCCTAAAGTCAGTATCTTTACTTTTCGTAGTGGCGCGACATTCCTCGTCGTATCAGTCTCTTTCGGAGTAGCTGCATATAACTTCTCCAGTTATGCTTCAATTTGAATTTTGGTCTTGCTGCATTTGTAAATTTAACGTTACTCAAATTCTATGTTCAAGAAACAACTGTAATTCTTTATGATGATATTGACATCGAAAATAAAAACTTGTCTGAGAATTCACTAAAAATTATTCAGAATTGTCGATAAACCCCTGAACAACACTTAAATGAATAATTTGATTAGAAAAGGTTGTTTGCATAAATGTGAAATTTCATTAACTTATCATAAATAAAAAAAATTTAAAATAAGTCAACTAAGTTCATAGTTAAAGAGATATATATTCGGATTCGGCAGCAAATTTTACAAATTAAATATCGATCACATGCCAGAAGTCAGCTTCCTTGCCGGCTAGTGTAATTACTTCCAGATTAATACCTCAGAAAAAATATATGGTTGTTTTTTTTCTCTGACATATTGACTTTTGTGAATTGTTAGTTTTTTAATTAAATGTATCTTTTTAGTTTTGCTTTAAACAAACGTAATCGTTGCGTTATATTTTTTTTATCGAAAGTAAAATTCAGTTCTTGAGATTTGTTTTATCTCTTAGAAATAAAAATTAATTTTTAGTTTTATTTTTTTGGCTGATTGAAAAATCCAAGACGCCACAGCGCTTTGCTAATAACTATTTGGTGGTAAAATTTGCTGATATGCCCTCGCAGATAATATAAATTATATTCCAATAAAACTCAAAAATTTATATTTAATTCTGAGACAATATAACACAAAAAAGAACGCGTACTTTTGATTAAAAAAAATGATACCAAAAATTATGATAATTTTTGTTCAAAACATTGAAACTAGCAAACCAGAGACTATTTCTAATACAAAAATTGCAATTAGCAAAATCATCATTATTTTAAAATATTAATGAAATAACCCAGCAGTTACTTTAACTATAAAAGGATGTTTTCTAGGTACTTGGGTAAATTGCTGGAAATCGACTACAAATCTATAGGGTGACCCTTAACAAACGATCCAAAGGGAAATGGAGTAACACTTTGAAATTGCGTCGAATGTCAGTTAATTTATGGTATTACAGGTCGGTCTTTCACTGGCCGGAAATATTACGAAATTTACCCATATCAGACTTCTTACTGTGACGTTTTTTGTAAGAATGTTCGCCATATTCGTATTGTTATGATACGCACAATACATACTTCATACCAATTAACCCAAAAAAAAAAAAAAATTGAATTTTAGAGCGTCATTACATTTAAAAACCGTCTATTATTATATTTTTGCCAATATTTTATATGCAAGAAAGCTCTGTGAGACGTGGCTTGGCTGCCTTATTTTTTGTTTAAGTAGCTGCAAAATTATTTCATTAATTGATTGCATATCATTTATCTCATTTATTACAAAATGGTCGACCCCACATACTTACATACTTGCCCACATACATACTTGCCTACGTAATATATTTATTATTTTCGGCTTTTTGTCACAAGACAGCAGCCATATGATCAGCAATTAAATACTGAAATCGGCTAATTGTATTACAAACGTGCGGTTTAGTAAGTAAACTCGAACCCCAACCGCAATAAATGTTAAAAATTCCATATCTACCTTTTTTTTTATTCATCTTACATCAAATTTCTTAAACTACAATACAAACGTATTCTAATCAATTGTTTACGTATATACCTTTGATCCGATTTTTAATTGATTGACAGCTTAATTCAGGCAAAACGGTTACAAGCCTTTCCAAAAATTACACACAAAAAAAAGACAAAAATCCATTAGGAGTACTTTCGTTTCACATCAATATGGCCAATTCAATTCACGTCGGCACGTTGGCATTATTTAATACTCCACCTTTTTGGTAATTAAAAAAAATTTCATAAATTATAATTAGCCGATGTGTAAATAGCTCAACGCTAATCATCTTAAAAATTCGCTTCACAGATTATTTACCAAGCCACCGCCTCAACAGAGCCTGTCGATTGCGGTATTTATATGTAACTCACATTCATATCCTTTCGCCATTTCACTTACACATATATCATACATATATACAACTCCTGTTTGTAGCGCAAAAACAGAACAAAAAAGAATTCATTGTCTGCAGTACATTTTTCGATTGCCTAATATGCCAATGTTTGCAAAAGTGTTAAAAGTGCTTTTAACCGAACAAAGGTTGCACAAAAAGCGATTTACTTGCTCCACCCGCAGCCACACATTTTCGTGGATACGTACTCAGCAGAGTGTAAATATTTGCTCTGAATGTAAATTAAAAAAAAGATGCAAAACAATTTTAGGCGCGGATGTCTGTTGTTACGAGTAAAGCAAAATGTAAGCAAACTTAAGACATAAAATCAACAGTAACAAATGCGCGCATTTGAGCCGCTTACAAAATCGTTGAGTAACGTGCGTACTAACAAAAGTAATGAGAAAAGGGATAATAAAAAACAAAAAAGGAAAATTAGTGAAACATGAAAAACAACAACGTGGAAAACAGTCAGAAAGGCAAGAAGTAAAATTTTGAAATTTTGCTTGTTTACATAAAATTTAAGCCTCATTTGACAGAGGAGGCGGAGTGGAGTGGAAAATTATACGCCAAGCTACTAACCAATAATGAAGACGTTATTTCAATTATTTCGAAATGTGAAGCTTTGAATGCTTTTGCTACAATTCCCAAAGCTAAAGTGTTAAAGGGCAAGTAATATTAGATAGGCGGATAAAAATTAAAGGCATGCCATGAATTCCCGTCAGAGTTATATTATCCGTTAAAAGGTTTCTAAGCGGAAAAAGCCAAAAAGCAGAGAACATTTCTTAGCACTCGCGTTTAATGACAATTATCATCAGAAAATAGGGTCTCACTTTTATTTCCATTGGAATAAAATGTTCAACGAATCTGGAATTGGTTTAAGCGTAATTTAATTAACTTTGGTAAATCTAAAATCATTTGAGCCGAGTTGGGTTGAAACAAAATGTACGGCGTATTGTATAAGTATTTGCATATTACAAAAATTACACAGAAAAGTGAATTAAATAAAATTAAGTAATTTCTTTTGCAACGCATTAACCCATTCGTAGTCTAGTGTTAATTGAGTTATGAGGGTAGACTTAAATCTTTATTTGCCAGAAATGTATGGCAAAATATTGCTTCCACTTTTACATTTTTTGTTTTGAGTTAATGTACTTTTGATAAATATTTGTATTTTAAAAGCTTTCCATCGACTTTCGTAAAATTCTTCGACCTAAATATTTGATAGTTTTGAATAATATTTGATTTAAATGCAAAAATAGTAATAATAAATAAATTTAAAGAGCGCACCGAAATCCTTCGTAATAAAATTATATTCGGCCAAAATTCCGAAACAAATGTGAACAATTGCCTAATACTATGTTCAAATTGACGCCTTAAACCAGTTAAATATAATTTTACTCGTTAAATGAATAAAATGACTTCGGAAACGAGTGAAATCACATGCAATTTGTTGTTGGAAATTGGAAACCATTTTAGCAAATATCTCTGTGCGTTCTGCTGCATACTTTTTGGCGCTCCGTCTCAAAACATGTAAGTAAAAATCAGCTGGCATAGAGCGATTTTATTAAGATACTCATAGTTCCTTCCGGTGCTGACTTAATTTGTTCATTTCAAACAGGCCCCCTCTGTTAATTTTAACACCAAAACTGCAATTAGAACGGGGGCAATTTGAACGTAGTATAGCATCTAATATTTTCAAACTATTATAAAGACAAAATGATCTAGAGAAAATATTCAGGGTATGAAAACTCTGGATACAAATTTATTAAGGCCATAATTCTTCATTTTTATAGCACTGCAGAATTGCCCAACTGATTTCAATAAAAAAAAAAATGTTAATCATTCTTTTATGAATTTTCGATCGTATTTGATTATTGTTTTCCGATATAATTTTTCCAATTATAGTAAAAGCATAGCAACGGAAAGTTAAAAACAGAAAAAAAAGGTTAAAGTAAACGAATTTGTTTGTAATCAAAGGATAAGAATTATAATTGAACACAAAAATAATACTCTAAAACAATGACTAAATTTATATGTAGAAAATGCAAGAAGTGCGAACAAAATTATGCCAAGATTTAACAGCAATTTACTTCGAAATAAAACTGTAGTAAAATTTGCGTCGTGTGTGCCAAAAATATTAAGAATGAGCGTAATTTATTGATCTCGAGACCAGTTTTTAATTACGATTTTTCAAAATGGTAGAGGTGATAGCTGCTATTTCGAAGATTCTTTCTTTCTAGACTTTACCAAGATTTGAACCAGACCTGGGTAATACTGAGTAGTAATTGCACTATTACGTACTTAGATACTTTATATTTTGATCTTGAAGTAATTAGTCCGTACTAAGTACTTTCAGAATTTTCAAGTACAACTACAAGTACAAGTACAAGTAATTGCAAAATACTTGAAGTTTTAGCCAATACTTCAAAGTATTTGAAAAGAATTGAAAGTACTTGAAAATAATTGAAAAATGCACTTGAATCAATTCTTCAATTCTTTTCATTTACTTTCAATTACTTACAATCTTGAAACCAATATTGAAAAAAAAAAAGAAATACAAAAATAAATGATACAAGCGACATGTAAAAAATATAAAATAACTAAATTATGGTATTTAACCCTGGACCAGTCTAGCGTAGAATTCTTAAAGCGAAACCCAAAGTTATCTTTCAAGGATAGTAGGTACATTTAAGATAGTAACGGTGCTAATTAATACTATATCTGATTAAAGGAGCGTTTAGTTTGATACCCGCACTATAATAATTTGTGTACTTAATCAATTAAAAAACTTTTGGTTGCTTGGTAAACCGATATAAAATAATTCAAATATATTTTTTGGTATGAATAAGTTAATTAAAAACATAAAAAAAAGTTTTATCAAAATCGAATAAAATGTAATGATTCTGCTCGAATTTTGTGTGACTGTAAACCAATCTTGACATATTTTAGATTTATAATTTACGTGATGAAGCAATTGTTAAAGCCGAATTTCAGTCAAATCTGATTACTTCTAGTATTTTCATCCCCAATGGTGGTAGGAGTGGCATATCATATTTCATATTTCTTTTTTTACCGAGTGAAGGAAAGACGTCTACCAAATTATGATGTAATTAGATCACGTTAAGTATTTTTGGCTGCAGCTTTTATGGGAACGAATCCATTCAGTCGTTCGTTCTAATGTCAGGTTCAATAGTTTTGCCGACGAGATATGACACGAACAGGTATGTTCTACACTGGTAACAAAACTGTCCTTATCAGTAACAAAACGCTCTGACAACTTTACACCCTTTTTGTATTCAGTGCACACTTATTACAGGTGAATTTTGTTACCATCATAAATATTAGGTGGTAACAACGTAGTAATAGCGACAAAATAGATGATTATTTCCTTTTAGGAGTTAGAAACGAATGTTTCACACATATTTACCATCGGTGTGGAACAAAAAAATAATAAATAATTTTTAATAATACAAGTTGAGTCCTATTTACATTTGATTTTGCGTGAATTGCATGTAAAAGTGGCAACAGTGCCCCGTGAAGTAGGCAATATTTGGCATTTTTATACGAACAACTGTTGACAGCGTTACCACTTGCGACAGAATTGCGGTTACTAGAATTTGTTAAGACTTTCGATAATAAATTTTACCGATAACAAGATTTTCGTTAAGTTCGGTAACATGCAGAATAGATCCGGAAATGGCAACATATTGACATCTTATAATCTGGCATTGGCTTCAAATCAAAATACATATGTAAAAATTTTGGTTTGTTTTTATTGTAATCGCATGATTTATCATAAAATGTCTTAGTAGAAACCAAGCATATGTAAAATATTAATTAACAACATTCAATTTAAAGAACTCGCATTAATATTAAAAAAAAAATTAAATAACAAAAACAACAAGAACGAGAAGAAAATGGTGTTCCACCCTAATACAGACATATATGTACATACATATGTATGTATGTGAACACCTTAAACAAAGGGGTGTTGTGAGTTAATGACTGCCACACGATAGAATGCATCTTCATTATTGCCATTAAAAAGTGTAAACACAGCAAGAACAAAATTAAAAAAAACACACACACACATACATATTAATAATAACAGCAATAAGAGCATCCTGCTCAGCACCAACATTAACGATTCTCGCATTATAAAATATAAAGTAGCTAATTTTTGTTGTAGTTTGTTTTCTTTGCACGATTTACTGCCATTACGGTTGTCTTTGCCGGCAATCGTGTGGCAAGGATGATATTCAGTTCGCTGTAAGCCACCGCGACATTGCGGGCGTCAATTTACAGTCGCCGTGGTGCGCCTAAACTTATACTGCTGGCATTTAATGTGACGACTTTGTATGCCTTTGGCTGCGAATGCGCATGCATCTACATATGTGTGTGTGTGTGTGTGTGTGTGTGTGTGTATGTGTGTCTGTGTATGCACATACATGAATATTTGTACGAATTAATAAAGCGTCTAAATTAAAATCGTGTGTGAAAGTCAAAGCACAGAAGTGAAAACGAGAAGCTTTGTTGAGAGTTGCGCGCGAGGAATGGCAGAAAGCAACAGGCGTGTCTTTGGTTGCGTCTGGCGGCATTGTGCCATGAGAATATAGTACGATGTACCAGACACAGCAGGGTGTGATAAGATTCACAAAATACGACGGTTACGATGGCGATGCCGCACCACAGTAACAAGCCTTAGGTATAATTTATTATGAGTTTCTGTGTGGTAAAAATGAAAAATATTAAGATATGAGGGTCCCTTAGCAGCAACAAAAAAAAAAAAAAACAAAAAAATCATGACAGTATTTAATGATGGCAACAAGCAGTAGCGTCTCAAATTGCAAATGTTGTTAGCGCTGTTAAATAAGTATGTTGTTTTCTTTCATTTCATTCTTTTAAATTTTGAAATTTAATAGTGCGCCGTAAAACTGATCGGCCTTTTGTTATGTTTTCTACATTACTAAATATTCGCCTGGATGTGAAACAAGTGACTTATGTAGGTAATGATAAACCTGATTGCGAGATTTAGTGCAGATTTAGGCCTCTGATAAGATTTAACACTACAAAATTATGCTTCGAAAGGCAGTAGGTTTAAGATTATCTGTGCCTAAGTTATCGTGTTTGGTCTCAGAAACTATTAGATCTATAAATAAGTCATTGTCTAAGTGATTTGCAAGACATATGTGATTAAGTTATTATTTATAAATTGAATGTAATTCTTTTTATCTTATGTTTTTCCGACAGAGTAAAAAGTTGGTATAAATTTATTTATTTATTTATTTATTTATTCAGTAATGTCTAACACTAGTTCTAAACAGACATTTAAAATTAATATATATATTGACGGGAAATTAAATTGAAATTGTCTATACAAAAAAAGAAAAAAACTCGATTTTCGGAATTAGCGAGATATTTTAAGTGCTACATAGAAATTGGATAGCAGAATCTGGAGCGCATTTTTGCTGTAACCAAGTGTAATTCGGCTGATTAGAGTATCAATGGTAGCCGAGTGTGCGCGCTTCATTCGGTGCGTCCCGCGTTCAAATCCAAAGTAAAGAAAAGTGTTTTCTAATAGTGGTAGCCCATTTGGCAGCCAATCACAAACGTCAGAAAAATTTGCGTAAAATTGTAGGTCCCTCAATTTGTGTTACAAAATCAAGACGCATACCACAAAATGGTTGGAGCGGTTCGACCATAACCATAACTTGAATGGTGTAAGCGCCAAATTTATATTATTGTTATATCGTGTAAGTAATTTTTTTGGACGCACCTATAGTGTAGTACGTCTCAGTTTGTTTTTGTTTTCACTTAAATGTACAAAAACATGCAAAATGACAACTTTGACGTCTAATACAATGTACACACGCCAAATGAAAACAATTTGCTGTCAGAAGATGTTTTCGATATTAAGCTTGAGCCTCCAGATAGCATTCCTTCTAACTAACTGGTTCTCGATGACATTTCTCTATTTATTTACCTTTTTTACTCTAAGGAAATCCGGTAACCGAAATGCCCCTCAGAGCTTCGAAATAACAGCTTCGATCTGTGCACATCAAACAATGCCGCTTTTTATTCTATTATTCGGTATGTTTTCTTATTATTGTTCTTATTCTGTTTTCTAAACTAGTGGCGGCAAACCACCAATTTTTTTTTTTGGCAAAAAGTTATCGAACAAAGAGTTGCTTATGAAACCACAACGAAAATTGCGATGTTTTCGAGATTATCATGATTGGGTCGTAGTAAAATTAGAACGTCTTTACAGGGTGAAAACATCTCCTCTCGATCTGTTCACAGAATATCACGAATGAGTCATAAACAACTAGGTTTCATTGTCGTGTGGACTTGGTATTTGAAATGCAATAAGAAAGTAAATACAACATCAAAAGAGTAGTTTCAAAGCTCCCATTCAGTTAGCAAGGTTTAATTCCAATTTATCTTAACAACAAAGTTCTTCATGCAGACCACTTGACCATTCCAAATTTTAGAGATAGAGATGGTTTCTCAAGCAGGGTTACATCTCATCATCTGCTGGAATGCTGAAATAGTGAATTAGTTTAAACAGCCTATGTGCGTCGAAATTGTCATTTTTTTGCAAGAAGCTAGCAAATAAAGATGCGGGGGCCACCGGGGTTCATAAAGTTCACGAACTGATATCATCTTTGGTTGTCTTGTTTTCTAGGTTATCCGATCAGCAAATGATTCGGAACCTTTTTTCAAATATATTATATATATATATATATACATATCTATATATACAAATGGTATGTTCATTTGTTCGGCCCCCTAAAACTCTGAACCAATTGAGTAAATATGGGTGCCAAAGAGTTTGTTTCGTTGAGAAGGTTGTTGGCTATATTTAGAAGAGATATGGTTTGAAAAATTAAATTGAATTAAATTATAAACAATTTAAAAGAATTATAAAGAATTTAATTGAATTATACCCATGTTGTACGAAACATTAATGAATCTTTAAAACTCTTTAGTTTGAACTTTTTGCATACTTTTTAGGAATTTGAGGAAGGTTGCCACTTCCTTTAAAATTCAGTTCCATTCAAATTATACAATAAACTAAATTAACTATTACATAATGAGCATCATCGCAATGATGTTGAAAAATATTTTTACTTAAAGTATATTTGGCTGAGTTGCCATCTGGTTACAAAATCGAATTGAACATAAATTAAGGCAATTAGGTAATTAAAATGCGTACCGCAATATGGTGACCAGACGAAAGAGCTTTACACAGATTAATTTCGAAAATACTTTGAAAAAATACAATTTAATTAATACTGTAAAACAAATATTGTAATATTGGTGCTGAACGAAAAAGGTGTGGCCAAGCTTGGCTTCAAAAATTATTCACTTATTCACTAAATGGCTGGAAACTTATTGATAAGTTAATTTGAATCAAATAAATAAGTTAAATTTAAATATAGCAATATCCGTGTACAACGAAAAGATATAAGAAATAGTTGTTTCGAAAAAGTTTTTGACGAGGGTTGCTACCTAGTTAAAAAAATTAATTACATTGAATTTGTTTTGAAATATTGCTGCATTGGCATCGAAAGAAATGGGCTTCAGGATTCTTAATCATGAAAGAGGGTTGCCCTCTATTTGAAAGGAATAATTCAGTTCAATTAATAAGCCAACTTATAGTTTTAAGATAGTGGTGGAAGAAGGCAAATTCTTGAATAATTATTGAGAGGTTGCCAATTATTTGAAAAATAAAATACAATTGAATTAACAAAAGAGTTGAAGTCACAATACATTATATCTATATAGGTATACAAAGAACTTTCGCGATTGGATTGGATTTGGTAAATAAAATTTGTGCATTCCAGCCTTATTTCTTCACTATGGAAAAGCAGGTATAATCGTTACGGTTCAAAACTCCAATTATACACGCTAGTGGGTTTAAGGTTATAAATTGTCAATTTTTATATGTCTGATCAATTTTAAGATGAACTGTGTAGTTGAATGGAAAATGAAAAAATAACAATCTTCTTACTCGTATCCATCATTTGATGATGATAAGCAGGACCCATCTTAGCGCGACAGTTGAATGGCTCATTTGACAGTATTTATGTGCCGGATTTCAGACACAAATTAATACACTTACAAACATTTATGTACATTGCAAACGCTCGTGCGTATAAATATATAAGCATTATATAAAAAAATTATGAGAAAGGTTCACACTTTTTATGAAGACAACGTTTTACAATTTCCGCCAACACAATATTTAATGGTTTAGTCGAGACTTTGTGGAGCAACGCAAAATTTACAATAACCGAACGTAATGAGAACGAAGTGTAGCGGAGATATTAAAATTTCATTAGCATGTAATGCTAATTAATTTCATCCTGTCTGCGCATGAATTATTATTCTGCGCTCATTTTTTTCTTTTTTTTTTGGCATAACACGCAGGGAGAACCCTCGCTATCTCGATTCTATCACTGTATTTTCGAATGGAAGTTTATTGAAAGCGTTTGACTTTGCTTAATGTTTTTATTTACGTAAACTTTTTGAAAAAGTTTTGTTTGTTAGTGGGCTGCTTCTTCTGTTGAGTTCGTTATTTGGTTTTCACCCGGCTGTCAAATAACGTTTCGAAACAATGCGTTAAATTCAATTTTTATTCACACCACCACTTTCAGTGGCTTGGAAAAACTCAACCCAAATTTACATATTCAGCCTATGCAAATGACGAATTTAACCTAGTGAATACAACGGAAATTTTTTGACGCTTACGGTAGTATAGTGCTTATCATAACAATAGGACAGGAATTTATTGACAAGTTTCGAGACTTAATTTATTTTTAATTAACTTTTTTTTATAAAAATACAGTTCATTGTACAATAAAAATAGTATAAATATAAGCTTTGTGAAAAATCAAATAAAACTCAACAAATTTACATCAAAATTGAAAACTTTTTAATCAGAATTCTTAAAACGGTCTTTGGTATGCAGTTTTATAGCCCCTTTATCTTTAGTAAAATAAAGTGTAAGTCTGAAGAGATTCAAAAATTGCGTTGATGCTGTTTTTTTTTTGTTTTTGCTGAGGGTGTTGCTAATTTTCTCCATATAACGAACGCACGAATTGTTTTTTATATGTAGGAGAGTTACCAACTCTTTTAGCAAAAAAAAAAAAATATCAAAAACCATTGCATATTTTAGCAGAGTAAAGTTTGCACTTTAATACACTAAAACTAAATGCACTATTAAACTGCATACCAATTATTTTTCTAGAAATTCTGATTAAGAACTTTGAAATATTGTTAAGAATTTATTGAAATTTGAAGATTGAATTTCTACGGGTTTTGTTGTAGAACGAGCTGCATTTGTATACAAAATGTGTAAGTAACAATTAAGTAGTCGAAATTTATTTAAAAAAAATACCCTGTCGCATAGTTATGATCAGCACTATATAATAAAAAATAAACTCCAGTTTATATGATTATTTGCATACAAGTAATAATACCTCATGTTTTACGTATTTATGTATGGGCATAGTTATGGAAAAGCATCTGTGGGTATACTTTCAAAAATACCCTGCCAGAAAAAATAAATCAGTACCATATTTATAAATAAATTTTTTGCAAACTATATTTAAACTAATTTAATACAAATTCAGTGTCAGTCTACAATATATAATTAAGTTAATAAAAATATATACTATCTATATAGGAAAATTGACAGCTTCCTATGCCATCGCCAGGTTAAATTAATCAGTTTGTGGCGTGGATTGACAACTAGTTGTCATTGAAAAAAAGTAGTTTTAATTTCAGGGGTGTATTTTATGAGTAATGCCTATATATCTATCTGGCTTGAAATTTTCTAGCGCAAACCTCGGATTCCGTCATATGCCAGACTAAGTTTTCTAAACTGAGTTTTTTCGTTTAGAGGTGGTGAATAAATATCCGTAACTAGTCTTCCTCAACCGCCAGAGCTGGTTTTAGCATGTAAAAACCTAGCTCAACTTATACACAGATTTTTACGGCAGCTGTTTAATTTTGCTGGTATTGTTGTGTATTGCCTGCTTAGGACGAGCGTAATTTTCTTGTTAGGTCAATTATATTCCTTATTATATACACATACACATACACACAAAATGAGAAAGCTAAGCATCATAGCCTGGTAAAAATCTTATCTAATTTCCGACCGGGCTTCTTCATTTGATTAATTGGCTAAGCAGTCCTATATAATTTTTCATTATTTCAAAGAATAACCCAAGAAAAAAACAAAATACTTTTTTTTTATGTGTTGCCTACATTTTTCATCTTTTGTTACCTTTGCACTGATAGCAAAGTCTGAAAGGAAGTCTTATGAGCAAATGGGGTGTTCTACGATATAGCGGGTATAAGCGGAAGTAAAAGTAAATTTCTTTAGCCTCATGATAGCAGCTCAACTGAGCCGAATACAATTTGGCAAAATCAAAAGTTTTTCTAATTAACAAATTAACCTTTAATCCGGTTGAAGTAAGTTTCGTCAAATTTAATATATATATATATATATATATAGGTTGTTAGTATTGCATATTTTTGTCTTCTGCCTCAGCTATTTTTTTATTCGACCTTCTTGTTTTTGCAAAATCGGAAATTATATCAAAGACAAAAACGTATCTCCATATCAGTTAATAGACTAGATTTTGTTTGTGTATCGTTTTCTTTTCCGTTGCCAATAAGAGTTGTTTTCCAATGCTTAGTTTTTACATTTACGGTAAAAGTTATTTCCCAAACTCTGTCTTTTATGTTCATTAATAACTTTATGTTGTCTCATGCACGTCGTAGATATTGATGAAGGTGGAGTTGAAAAAGAACATGATCATCTGCATGATGAAAATGAAACTGGAAATTAAAATAAAGCAAAACCCAAGGAAATAGATAAAAAATGAAATAACCCTTACCAGGCAACGTAACAATAAATGTAATAACTGATGTCAAGATACGTAAAACAATAAACCTTGGTAAATAATTCTTATTCTTACCAAACATCATGCCAACTCTCACTCATGTGATCAATCACAGTATTACCACTTCATGTTTCCCCGAAATGTGGAAGATTGCAATTGTGCTATTGATTCCTAAAAGTAAGCATGCACGTAATTCCAGGGATTTTCATCCTATAAGCATTTTACCAGCACTCTCGAAAGTCTTTGAATCCCTAATGTCTGAACAAATTTATGGTCATTTAAACAAATTTAGTTTACTATCACCATCTCAGTCTGGCTTTAGAGTTAATCATAGTTGTTCCACGGCTGTTATTAAAATTTTGGATGACATAAGAATCCATTTTGACAAAAACCTACTTGACTTTTCTAAGGCTTTTGACTCTGTGGACCATAACTTACTTTGCTCAAAATTAAAAAAAAAACTATTTTGGGTTTGGGGACTATGCAGCGCGTCTCATGAGAAGCTGCTTGGTCGTTCCCACGACAGTCGGTTCTACGATACCGGAACGACCTGGATTTATTTACGGCCAAGGACTGTCACCTCCGCAGCATTCCCCAAAATTTTATGGGGATTGTTTTATGCTGTTACAACAACAACAACAGAAGCTATTTGGTAGGTAGGACTTAGCGTGTGAAAAATGGTGGACAATTCTCTAGTCTTAAACCACTGCTAATGGGTGTCCCGCAAGGTTCTATCTTGGGACCGTTATTATTTAACTTATTTATAAATGATATTTTTAATACTTGTCAGCATGCACATGCAGATGATATACAACTCTATATGTCGTGAACTATTGAGCAAACTGATAGTCTATGCTCTAAGTTTAATGTTGATTTGTTATCCATCTCACTTTGGGCGTCTAAAAGCGGTCTCTGTCTTAATAGTGAAAAGTCGTATGTCCTTCGCATATCTAAAAGTCGTATCGATTTCTCTGATATTCTGCCCCTATACATTGATGAAAACAATCTTAAATTTGTTCCTAAAGTCACAAATCTTGGTTTTATCATCAGTTCTAGTATACTTGTGATCAAGTAAACTCCACCTTAAGTAAAGTGTATTATATTTTACGGAATTTAAGAATGTCTGCAAATTTTACTCCGCTTGCAATTAGGAGAAAGCTGCCCGTACAATTAATTTTGCAAATTATCTGTTATTCAGAACTATTTTATAGTAAATTGACATCTCAATCTGCGCACAAAATTGACGCAGATTTCAATCATATAACACGGTATGTGTTTGGACTAGCGAGATTTTGCCATATTTCTGGCTGGAGATCGCGACTTTTGGGTTGTGAAATTTCTGACTATCTGAAAGCCAGAAATTGTATTTTCTTATTTCGTCTTTTCCGGAATAAAGAACCTAAATATCATTATAGTAAACTAGAATTCCCAAAGCCCCTTATTGTGCCTAAATATAGTTACCTAACTTCTGCAAGGCTATTCTTTGTCAACGCTATTCGTATTTGGAATTCTATTCCAGCTTCTGTTCGCAGTTGTTTAAACAAAAGAAACTTTAAGAATGTTCTTTATGAGTATTTTCGTTAATCTATCTTTAAATTTAATATAATTATCTATAGCATAATGATGAGTTTTGCTATTCCAGCTTCTGTTCGCAGTAGTTTAAACAAAAGAAACTTTAAGAATGTTCTTTATGAGTATTTTCGTTAATCTATCCTTAAATTTAATATAATTATCTATAGCATAATGGTGAGTTTCGCTATCTAAGCACAAATGTACTTGTAATCTAGTCATATATGAATACTGCTTATTTTATATGTTAAACTTAGTTTTAATATCTTTTGTTATTTTATTTTGACTTTAAAACTATTGTACTATAAAAGATCATCTTAAATCTTATTGATAACATTTGTTTTTACCACGTTAACTATATTGTGTAGAATACTTATACAGTAGACATCTTTTTTCTGAAAAATTTTAGCTTATCGCGATAAACCCAGTTAAGGTTACAAAATTTGGGTTCTATTTTGCTCCGCAACTTTTTTAGATTGAAGTAGGTATCTACTAGAAATACACTGTCAAACTGTACAGAGGAAATGAGATGCTATTTAATTTATTAAGAGTTAAACAATATAACGCCTTTGTGTTACATATTAAACAAGATACCTATATGCATTAAATGTAAGGTTTATTTAATTAAATTTTGTGTGACTAAATTTGTATATAAATTTTGGAATTTGGATCTATGTAAGTAAATTTTCCTCAGTCACTCTCTTTTCAATCCGCGCAGTTGGGTTCTTAAAATGCAAACCAGACTTTCAACATCTCGATTTGATGCTTACAATTTTCGTTCGATGACTTTTTAAAGCGAATTCGCGTAAATTTTTAATCGAATCTTTTGTAATCGTTTGGACCATTAACGTGGTATATACAAATTTTGAATCTATTATCTACTTTTCGCGAATTCCGGTTTTCTAACCTCTTAAGTTTTCTTTTGAGTTCTATTTAAAGTTTTCATAAAGACAGTTTTTATGAATTAATATTTTCACAAACGTTGATCATAGACTCTTTTCCAACAATTGATTGGTTCATTAAAAAGGAAATAGCTAGATTGCATTAGAAATCCTCATTGCTTTTTCTAAATTTATAAATATTTTTACAGTATATGAGAAACCATGTAGTTCAAATGTTAATTTACAGATTTCTTCGCACTTTCGTATTTAATAATTACCTGTTCAAAAACATAAATAATATTGTTGTAGTTTAGGCAATCCTGAACATATGAGCGTTACAGTAAACGACTATTTTCCTTGCGATTTTTAATTACCGTGCTCTTTCAAATATGCTGTAAAAAGGATTTTATAATAAAATCACTTTTAGTGCTCGACAAGGTTATTCGAAAGTGCTTAAAAACCACAATTTGTTTGAATAGATTTTTTAAAATATTTTTTTCGTATTACCTACCGTCTTTGCTTGCTTTGCTTCAACGAAGTGGCTTTTAAAAGTGTTATAATGTTTTAAAACGAATATCTGTGGTTTAAAAACCGTTATACATTTTGCGAGTTTTCACCTACACATTGTCTAAACCTGAACGATATGCCTAAACTGCCTATATAACTTAAAGTTAAGGTTCTCCTTAAAAAAGTTTCCACAAACGTGTTGCTTTATTTGTAAAAGATATCTGAATTTGCGAATTTTTCTCAGGGTCCTTTCATATAAATCTGTATATATCGTAGAAGAACTTTACGTTGTTGTAAAAAAGGATGTTTCTTTCAAATGAGCCTGGCTCTGAATGTGTACGACAATTAAAAAAAACTAAAACTTTGACACCTTGTTGCGTATAGTATTTTACAAATAATAATATTTTATGAGTCAAATTTTTATATTGTTGATTATATATGTAGCTCCAAAACTGATTCTGGGACAAATTCCGTAAAACTTTTATGAACATATGGAACACATCTGCAAAAGTATATAACATATGCCCCATATATGTAGATCGTTTATAAACATCTTTGAGAATGCTCAAGGCAAGTCTGGTTGGGAAATTATAACATTACGTTCTGCCAAGAATTAAAAAAAAGGATATGTGACCTCACTAGTTCGTATCTTAACCTACAAGCATTGGTACACACAGTTTAAAGAGGACACTCCTCGAGAAGGTGAATATTTATTTAGATATTTATATTTGTTACCGTCTTGCGACTTGAAATGGTTCAAATACATATTTAGATTTATAAAATATTTATATGTTACAAGTCACTTAAATTATTTATTTATACTCTCTAGTCTATATTATTGACGATGCCTAGCATATCAGACGGAAATACCTAGTTTCGGGTCCTTGTTACTAGTGTTATATTAGTCCTAACCGGACAACTCGAGTTTCCCATCCATGTCTAACACTGTCAAATAATATTTAATATATTTATGGTACCCACAAGCTAAGAAGCGGGCGAGAACCAGTCTCCAGTCTGCCTTTATGTGTCGCGGGCAGAACGCCTGTTGATTATGGTCGGTATATCAGGTGAGCCCTTGAACCCACCCGTCCAATTGCAATACAAGTTTGGCTTAATGTTGATGTAAAACGATCCAAAGCTCTCATTCTCCCCAACCGCTCTTCTCCCAGACTAATGGACTGGCTCCCGCCAGTGGTATCGCAATGGGCTTTAGTAGCCTACGTGTGCCTTCGTGTTCTTGCACGGATGCAGCCGCTCTAACCCAACCTAATCTAAGTATTGCTTTCGATTAACATCTGTAACATTTTTTATATGGAAAAAGGGCAATATTGTATGTAAAAAAAATTGTCAAAAATCAACAGTAATTTGTAACCTTTTTAAGCTAGCACTTGTTTTATAAATTGAATGGGTTATAAAACAGCATACCAAACATTGTTCTGGTAAAAAATATTAAGCTTCAAATAAAAGTTGGTGACCTGTTTTTCAATTTCGCACAAAATTTCAAACTTGGATATAAACGGTGTGTGTTATAGAATTAACTGTACAATAGAATATAAAACTAAACTGCCAGACTTTTTTAATAAGTGGCACTATATAGCTCACTTCTTGTTTAGAAGCTCTGATGAATTTCGTACTTGAAATATTTAAGTTTTCGTCATTTAAGAACTAGGGAATCATTTTTTGCGATTTTCTCGAATATAAAAAGTGAATAACAGCCAACTTCATTTAGCGAGATGATAGGATAGAGAATTTATGATTTGCCATTACATTTCATTTTCGGCAAGCCGAGTCAGAGTCAACACTTTGTTGAATGCACACAAAACAAATCATGCAATCAGTGCGGGCCTAAAACATCTGGTCGCCTGTGAATTTATCTGGAATCCAGGCTATTTCGTCAATTGGCAAGAGCACATCAGTGTGAGCCTACAACACTTGGTTGCCTGTAAGTTCAACGTAAGCAGCTCAGTGCTTGTTCAACAATCAGCAAGAGCACCTCGTTGTGAGCAACAATTCCTTGGCAAATGCCCGTGTAGAAAAGGCAGATGACTTATTTAAGCAGTCTGAAGGAATTCAGTTTGAAATAGACATGCTAACATTGAGAATAGATCGAAGTGCAGTTCAAAATGCAAAATGCGTCAGACAATAGTATTTACAATCATTGGTCAGCCAGCGATATATCGATTGCAATTCAGAATTTAGTAGAACATCAATCCTCAATGAGTGCACTGATTGAAAGCTTGCCTCGTAATACTGGGTTAGAAAATGATTCAACGCCAATACATGCGAGTAACGACCCGCAACAACACCTTCATACATACATACCTTACGGCACACTTAGACCCATTCCGGGGCATTACAAAAAATTGCCTTCTTGGAAGGGGCGAGCGTCTAAGCTAAACAAATGTTGGATCAGACTATTTGTGTGTCTTATGACTAAAGCTATTCACACCGATCGTGTTACGGATTTATTGTATCGCTTCGACATTTTGTAGCCAGGCATGGCAAGCTTTGCCCATATTTTCCGAAAAACGGCACCAACTTCGTGTGCGCCAACTTGCACCTGTTCGTGCCTGCATCCATAACTGAAGAGAGCATTGTAAGGGAACTAACGGATCAGCAGATACAAGGGCATTTTTCACCACCATCTGGCCCCCAGTTTGGTGGAATCAGAGACGCTGAAGTAAAATTCGTAAAGTATCTCCTGAATCGGGTTCTAATAGAAGCAGCAATTACATAAGAGGAATTGTCTACTACTATGCCAAATTGAATCCTGCCTCAGTTCCGGACCATTGAGCATCAAATTTGAGGAAGATATAGATCCCTTAAAGTCCGTTAATTTTTTGATACTAATCACCAAATCATGTAATACATAAATCAGCAGCAACGACCAAAATGTTTACAATTTTCTAGAATATAAAAAGCGAATTACAGCCAACTTTATTTAAGGAGATCAGAGGATAGAGAATTTATGACTTCTAATTACATATCTACGTTGGGACTGTTAGCGCTACTTATGAAACGTGTGATTAGTTGTGAAAATTCTATAAAGGTTACTGAACAATTCATACGCCTCTACATTGGCTATTTTATTATAAACTACATATGTACCACTATTATCTTACAGCCGTTTTCGGTGACACCCTGTTGTTCCAAGTTTACGGCTTATTCCCCACGACCTCTAGTATAAACTTATCACAATTCGGTTCCTAACTTATATATGAAATAAATTGGATACTTACGGATCTTTATATACATATAATCATATGCTATAAGGATCTTAAATTTTCCATATAACTGGAGTTATGCTATAATTATAATTATAAATTATCTATAGTTATTTGGAGAGTGAAGGCTCTTACCCTCTAGGAATCTTGACAACAAGACATTGCCGCTTTTTCGCGATCGAAATAAATCGCTTTTTGCTTCAACAACGTTGATGCAAAATGCTAACCTATTTCCAGAGTCAATATTGTATAGCTCCAAGAGCGCATTTTTTGAAAAGAAGTTTTGACCGAAATGAACTACTTAGCGCCAAAATGAAATGAATGAAATCGTTAGTCGTAAATAATGGGAAGTTTGATATTTTGATTGCACCAAAAATAAGTGAATATTTGTAAATTTTTTAGTATTTTTAAAAAACATAGATATATGTTTGTTTAACAGAGTTTTAAAGTTTGTTTTCCAAATTTACGGCTCAATCAATGTTGCAAATACAGTATTTCTTTCCTCAAAGAGGCGGGCGTTTGTGATGAAAATTTTACTAGCGCCATCTGATGTAAACAAATTTTACTCAACAATACCGGAATTAAAACTGAGTAGCCCCGATTTGACATCCTTGGTCGACACCAATCAATCTTACCTCAACGTGCAGTACATATTTATTAATACTTTGCTTCACTTACCTGAAACAAAATAAAAATGAAATTCATTAGTTAAGGCAATATTTATTTGCATGCTATAAATATTTAAGTACATGCTTACATACCAATGGGATAAACATATAGTTATTACACATTCGATTGACTTTGACTATTTGGACATTTAGCAGTTTATATAAAGATGGCAAACACGAATGCCATCCCTTATACAATTTTTCACTTTTTTATAGAAAACAGAATGGGAATAATAGTTGCTCATTAATTGAATATTATGGAAGCATGCCGTCTTGTTTTCATAAGAAAAATTCCACGAAGGGTATTGGTTTGCTCTCTGAAATAATGTAATTTCTTTTCAAAACAGTAAAAGTTAGAAGTATGTAAGTATTTTTTTTTCAGATATCTGTCGTCTAGTAGACGTGGATCAGTACTTCTCTACATCTCTACATCTCATCATCAAATCATTTTGCTGCTCTGGAAGACAGAGAGAGGGTGAATCACAATGGAGTCCGATATTAGGGAGTCGAACTTAAAAAAAAAAAACGGTACAATAATAGGAAAACAACTTTTATTTAAAGTCCAAGTTAAAAAGTGTTTTTAGTTCAGTTCTAAAACTAACTTCCTCGAAATGTTTGCTTTCGCGGGCGATGCATATTTGGAGGCATGTCTTGAAGTTCTCCGCAACTCTTGCTAGCATATTTGGAGGGATTTTGGCGAATTCCAGATGACTGCCTTGAGATATTCCCATAAAAAATCGTGACATCTTAAATCAGAGGAGCAATGGGATCACTCAACCGGGGGAGAATTTCATGTAAAATGGAAAATTAAAAAAAGCCCCGTTGTTCGCTCGTTCACGGCTTGTGAACTACTGAAAACCTTATCGTTCATGCCACCTAACGGGCCAACCGCCCCCAAGACACAAGCTCGGCCAGTGAATTTCAGAAGCTTGCGGTTTAATTATACTGCTTCCTGTATTTGCATAGTATTTCAGTTTTTAATATAAATAACCCCGTAAAGCAAAAATATAATTGGCTTGTTCCAAATGAACCCACGGTATCCTGCGGACATCCAAAACAGCCCAAAACCTGTTTATTGGGTAAGAAAATTGGATAAAAGATAGCGAGTTGTCTTTATGTTTTATGTACAATAAAGTGCAGACTTCCTTATGAAGGCGCGAAAAGACGTCGAAACGCAGGGGAGAAGAAAAAGTTTTTGTTTGCTTTTAAACTAGTACCGACCGAAAAGTTCCTAAAGCATCCCAATTGGGAACGTGCTTGATTCCACAAATTTTTCGAGCACAACAGGACAACGTGCCAAATTTTTATTAGCTGCTTTTTATTTATATCTAAATGTAAAATTCGTGAGACACAAAAATCGAAAATATTACAAAAGTTTCTAAAAATGGTTGTATTGGCCACTTGTATTATCTATATAAGAGAAATAATATACATAAAGTTATTGTCATTTTTTAATTTTGGCGAAAAAAGAAATACAAATAAAACAACTGGTTTTTTTTAACTCTGGTGCGAAATGCGGACTTTTACGTTACAAATTATATTCTTATTCAATTCACAAAAGAATAAATGAAAACCCAAACATGGCGACAATTTGAAATCAATGTTGGTGCTCTGTACATTAAGACAGTTACTATGGACAACTGATAACTCCAAAACGACACATGGATATGGTGTACCTCTTTCAACATCACGTGCAACACACGGTCGTCATCACGTGTAGTATATCATTAACAGCCCGTACCACAGCCACACTGCAACACAGCAACACAGTAATAATAACAACAACACACAATCGAGTATTACTTTCATATGTAATACCAGCGGCACATACCTTCGATGGTGATGTATGGACGTGGTGAAACATTATCGAACGAACGATTAATTATGCCACTCTCACGTGGCAATGCGGTGCACTGATGATGCAATGCCATTGCAGTTTCCTCGTTTATATCCAGGCTTTGCAAAACTTCCTCTCGCCGCTGTTGCTGCTGTTGACTATCATAGTCCTTTTGATATTCAGTCCGAGTACTGGACGCTTGCAACTGAGCCGGTATTCGCAATTTCCCAGTGGCGGTGGAGGTTAAATCAGTTACACTGCTATCAGATATTAAGTGTATTTGTGTGTGTGTTTGTTTGGTTGTTGTTTGTGTTGTTGCGCTGTGCTCGTCAACAGGCGCCTTCTTCCCCTTCAGCGAATAAAGACTACGCGTACGTGCAGCTTGCGCGCACGGGGATGATGGCAACGATGACGACACACGCGTGGGAGTTATAGATTCTGCAGTTTTTGTTGTGTCTGTTTTGTTGTAGTCTCGTTGCAATTCAACCGTAGTATGCTGTTGTTGCTCACCATCACCATCATCATCATCATCATCATCAACATAAACATCATCATCTTCATTATCATAATCAACATCATCGTCGACGCTGGCTTCCTCATCAGCATCAGCATAACGCGTAACTGCGCTATGCGTTAGCGCAGTGTCCTTTTCAATTTGTCCCCTTTCAAACACGTGTACGCTAACAGTTGGTGGCGCAACACTTCTCTGCTGGTGCACTCGTGATATGATGGGGGCACGCACCAATAAACCAACATTATGACCCTCCATTTGTGGTACAAACTCGGCCAAATTTGGTAGCGCTTCATTTGTGGTAGCTCGCTCTAACTTCTTTTGTGCTGCGATATCTTTATCTGCATCAGCGTCAGCATCAGCATCAGCATCAGTAGAATTGTCGGCAGATTCATCAATCAATTCGGCAATGTCAACCGGATTGAGTCCGAAAGGAGAAGCGGCACGCGTGGGTGGTTGCGGTTCAATTAGTGCTGCGGGATATTTGCGAATTGGTGAGCGGTTGACGCTTTGCTTCGTACGTGGACTTGCAGAGCGACTACGTGAACGTTGCATTGTTGGGTTGAGTGATTGCTGCTTTGGCGATTGTGCGGGTGTGGGTGTGCGTTCGCTTGCAAAGGATTTGCTGGTGGAGTATAAGCGGGAAGGCGTTGATTGCAGTTTGACAGACTGTAGCGATGTATGCGCCGATTGATTGTTTTCATTCACTGCTTCTTTTGCCTTCGTCAATGCCTGACCAATTGCCGCATCAATTTGCACTTCATTGTCTGCTTGTTGTTGTTGTCTGCTGCTCACATCATCATCAGTGACAACATAGGCGATTTTAGCGCCTTTTACTGTTTTTTCTGGCACATCCACTGATGGCTGCCAAGTTATTTGCTGCTTAAAATAGGGACTCGGTATATCGTAGGTAGATTTGTATGTATCGAAATTGTCTGCGCTCTCCGGCACAGTCACATTATTGCCGCTTGCCTGGGTATGTAGTGTTAATTTGCCGCGCCGCTCAGAAATCACCCGCTCGCCCTCTCCTTGTTGCCCTTCAGCTACAGCCGTATTTGTGGGTTCAACCGGTGGCACCTTTTGCGCTGCCATCGCTGCTGCTGCTGCAGTGTTGCGCGCTGATTTTGTACCTTCGAGTGCTCCTTCCGGTGCAGTAACATTTACTTTGCTGCTTGCAACCGCGCTGACGGTTGATTCTATGTTCGGTTGCTTGCATAATTTTTGCTTATTCTTGTTTATTGACAAAATTGCTGATTGCTGTTGATTTTGTGTCTCAACTAAGCTAGCAGTAGACTGCAGTTGATTTTGATTTGAGATTTTGGTTTCTACAACGCCAGTTGTAAGCTGATTGTCTGCCATTTCTTCACAAGCGCTTGTTTTTTGATTTTCTCGCTGCTGCTCCTCTGGTGACTTTTGTTCTTTCTCTTCATGTTGCAATATTGTGGCGCCCATATCGTGCTGCACCACGTCAATCACCTGTTCGACCAGCTGTTCCTGCGATTGATGCGTGGAAATATAACCAGAAACCACATTTTTGCATAACTCTTTCGGTAAGCTCTCTGCGCGAAGTGTTGGCGGCGGTAGCGGCGTAGTGGACTGTGTTGCTTGCCGTTGTTGTTTACATTGTTCCTGCAGAAGTGCATGCTGCTGTTGCCTTTGCTGTGATTCATCTAACCAGCACCGAGCTGAGGGCTTCGACTGCTCGACTCTTATTTTATCTGCAGCTGTTGGTATTGTGGTTTTGCTTGTCGTCGGTCCTGCCACCTCAATGTAAGTTGTTCGTCGCCTTAACACGGGCGTAGTTGGTGCGGATTGGCTTGTGCTTGCTGCTGTATTAAAGATTTTTGGTACGCCAATAGTCGAAGTGGCTGCTGGGGAGCCTTTAGTTGCAGCTTCCTGCTGACGTTGGGACGATTGTTTTTGTTTATATTCTTGTTTCGTTGAAGTTACTGTGGGTAACTTTGTTGTCGTTGTCGTTATCGGTGCCATTGCCGTTGGCTTGAACTGCTTTAGTTGCTCATAATTGGCTACGACATCGGCAACATGCTCAGGGGTGTTGTCAGGTGCGCTTTTCGCATTACAAGCAGTTCGATTTTTGGCTTGTGCTGAGTTTGTCTCCATTCCATCAACCACTTGCCCTTCCATAACTATACCACTACCCTCAGCTGCAAAACTAATCTGCTCCAAACTCTCATTTACATTTGCCTCAATTACCTCTGCATTGGTTTCAATTTCTTCCAACTCAGCAAAGTCATTACGACTGCTGCTGTTATCTATTGAACGCTGACAGTTGTAGTTGCTGTCATCAATTCTATCATTTACCAATGCAATCTCATCGGTAACATTACGTCTCTTATCACCATCTTCAATTTCAATTAGAACGAAATTAGTTGGCTTGCTCCCAGCAACATCAATTGCATCGTCAAGATTTTCTAATATAGTTACACGCTTTGGCAACGTTGCTGTCGGTGCAAAGTGATGTTCGACTGCCAAAAGTTCGGCAGTATTTGTCAAGCCAGCTACGGAGCTGAGAGTCGGTACTGCAATCAGACGTCGCATTAGAGGTTGAAGCACACTACCGCTAACTGCTGCTTGACTCTTCTCCTCCAAGACATCCACATGCTGAGTTGTTACTTTGCCCATTGCCTGCACATTATCTAACTTTATGGCAGACAAATCCTGCAGCGCCTGCTCGACCACGGGCATATTTTCCAACACAGTAGGTCGTATAAGTGTGCCCACTATTTGCTGTTTGCAATCAGTGACGCTAAAAACTTGCGCTTGCTTATGCTTTAACTGACGGGCGAGCATTTGCAGGGGACTCTCGAGTGGCGGTGGTGATGTGGTTGAAGTGGCCTGTTGTTCTGATAGCTGTGATGGCATGGGTTGTGCCATGATTTCTTCTGAAATTGGTTTATGTGTAGCGGGTGTCTGTTTCTCTGGCGCCCGCTGTTGCGCGCTGACTTCACTTTGCTTCTCTTCTTGTTTTTGTAGCGGTATGCTACGATTAAGCGCCACTTTTGCATTTTCCATATATGTGTCGATTTGTTTAAGGTGTTCGGCAATCGATTGCTGAAAGAGTCCATATTTCGCCTCAAGCGCAGCAATTTCGGCGGCATTTTCCTCTCGTTGCGCTGCTGCTGACGCTGCCATCGGTTCCGAGTTTCGCGTCAACGATACTGAACGCTGTGCCCGCGTGGGTTGTTGTTGAGCTTTAATTGCTTTGCTGCTCATTTCCCACTTCCCATTTCCATCAATCTGCTTATTTCTCTTGCTGTCGCCAGCGGATTTACCGAAAATAGGCTCTGTAGTTTTTTCTGCCATTTTTGATGTCACTGGATTTTCACACTCACCAGCTACCACTCCAAAGGGCCCATACAAGTATTCACCGTCCGTATAGTAAATGCCACGAGGGCGCTCAGCTCGCATTCTTTGTTCACTTTGTTGTCCTAGAGTAGCGGGAATTTTGCTTTTGGCAACTTCAATTTCGTTGAGTCTCCCGGTGCAGGCTTTTAGCGGCTGTTGTGTTTGTTGTTTACGTGTCGCTACTTTATGGCTTGACTGCTGCTGCGCTGTGCCCAATTGTGGAAGGTTACCAGTATTGTATGTGGATGCATCTGTGAAGTTCTTTGGATGTACTTCACTTGACGCGGTTGACACTACACCCATTTTATTGGCACAATTATCGCGCTGGTTACTAATATTTTTTCGACTACCCACTGCGCTGGTAGTTGACTGCCTTAAATTTTTATCAGCGGCTACATTATTCTTAAAACGCAAGCTTGCCGTCTCTGATGTTGCTGATGCTGGCATTTTCAATAAATTATTTTCATCTGCCTTTTTGTGCGTCATTTGTTTTGGCACGCTGGCAATAGTGCGCGATGAGTTGCGTTGACTAACAGGCGGTGGTGGTGGCGCTGGTGGTGCTGGTGTTGTTGTTCTCTTTGAATGCGCTGAAGGTTTCTCTAACTCTCGCCTCGTAACTATACCCGCTTTGAGATTTTGCGACTGCTCGCTTGTCGCCCACCGCTGCAGCAACTCTTCCGTCGGTGAAGGCACTATGGTGATAGCGGCCGGTATGTAAGCGACTGTACGATCTTCCAAATCTATAGAACGCAAATAGATGCAGGCATCATCGTAAAGTTGGTCAGCGCTAACGGTACTGAGATCACGTCGTGGTGGCACTTGATATTTGCGTAAACGCGCTGTGGCATTTTCCTTTTCCAGCTCAATGGGTACGATGCGTGTGGTATGTGGTTTTAAATTACTTTCGCTGTTAGTGCGGCGATACAGTTGCTGCTGGTGTTGTTTTTGGTGTGGCTCTTTTTGTGTGCGATGTACCTCAAACGTACGCGCCGAACCAATATCGGTAATTTCACACTTTTTCGACAATTGCTTGGCTTCGTTTGAGACTTGCGGCGTTGGTGGCAACGGTATGTGTTCCAGATCGCTTATTGGCTGCATTTTAATCGAATCCGCATTCGAGGTTTTCTCCCCCCGTGCAATTGCTTGCAGCTTAGTTTGTTGTGGTGCTGCCGTTACTACGCTTGCTGTCGGCTGAGCTCGCAAATCATGCTTGTCACTGGCAGCTATGTCAGCCCTATCGCTGCGATAATCGTCCGCTTCATCAGCGTTCACGTCATTGTAACATATTTTTATTTCCGTTGCCAATTTAATGGCGCGTCGTTGGACGTGCGGAGACATGCCACCACCCGATTTTGATGAATTGCCTGGTGGAGTCGAAGTTTTTGTCCCACCAGCACGACTATTGCTGGCAGCACTAGATGCCGTTACATTGACTTCCGCGACGCTATTCGTTGGTGTAATTCGCGCTGCGGGACTACTGCCACCACTCGCCGTGCCACCTGCAGCGCGCGGTTTTAATGGTGGTAACTGTTGGCGTCTACGTTGTTGCAGCGCGCGTCCACGATCTAGTGATTGTGACTGTCTATTATTACTGATGGTTGCTGTTGTAATATTTCCTGCTGTAATTTGTTGTTGGGCCGCCGCCGTAGCTGCTGCGGCTATATTGTCATAACTGTGCCATTTTTTAGGTGCACCAACCTCACCGCCCGCCGTTGCCAATTGTTCGAAATAATAGCGACGTGGTTCCACCAACCCGATATTCTCGTCAGCTGCTTTTGTTTCGGGTGCGGAGAAGCCGCGTGCCACTGGCGTATTGTAGGAATCTAGCATATCGTCGTCGCCGCTTGTGGTGGCAACATTAGTCAGTGAACCGCTTGCCACGTCCCTGTTCATATTTGAGGCCCAACTAGTTGTTGTTGTGGCTTTCGGTTCCATGTTGGAGCTAAAAGATTCTGCAGTCGCATTCGCCGATGATATATTGGCGATGTTATTGTGCACATTTGTCAATGTTTGCTGCGTCGCAGTGCCGGTGTTGGCAACATTGCAGACGTTGGCTCGCGTCTCGTGGGAGCTAGCCGCGACACGCGCTGATTTATTTGTCGCATTTTTTTGTAGTTTCTGATTTTGTAACTGCATTTGCGCCATTTTATTGCGTTGCCGCAATTCGGCGGCCGTCGGTTCAATTATTCGCGTGGGACTATTGAATTTCTCACGTATCGCATCGATCCCATGCCGTTTACAAACGTTCTCCGCAAAATGTACGCTGCTATTGTTACAAATACTGCAGCTACTGCTGCTATTCGTCATCTGCTGTTGTTGCTCTTTGGAAGTGCTGCGCGAATGTATGAGTGATTGGGTTCCACCTCCACCTCCACCTCCACCACGCCCGCCCATCACCACTTCGCCGCTCCGTGGCATAATTGCTTCGCCCTCCACTGTTGCGTAATCACTGCTTGGTGGCGGCCAGCTGTGGTCGCGTTTATGCAAATTCCTGCGTGTGGCAAGGCGATTTATCTTCAACACAGTATCACGGTCGATGATGATGTCGTGCTGATGGCACAGGTATTGCGTTTTAATTTGTTCCAACTGCTGTTGGTGTACTGGTGTGTGCAACGCTTGCTCATTGTAGTATTGCTGATAGTACGCAGACGCTGGTGGGTGTTGTTGCCGCTGCCGTGAACGAGATTGTCGTTCGCAAGCTACGTCTATTGGGGATGCGCGTGTTGCAAGTTCATATGGACATTGTTGTTGTTGATGTTGTTATTTTCCATTGTCGGTTGTCGGTCATTATAGTTGGTCATTTGTAGTTGATTGTTAGCGTTTGATTTGGATATTCGTGTTGTATTTTAGTTATAAGTTGTTGCAATTTTATGGTGTGGTTGTTGTTTTTATTTGTCGAGGGACAATCACGCACACATAAAAATAATAGACTTGCATTAATTTTTATACTTTGATATGCGGTAAAAATATTTGTCTTTTTCATTGGTGAAAAATTACTCAATTAACATAAAAAATTGCTTGCGGGAATTTTCATTCTGAATTGATGGGACAATGAGAACACTTGTACATGTAACAGAAAAATTATTAACAATTTTGTTTGCTGGATAAGAAAATGCAATAATAGAGCTCAATGCAAAAGGTATCCGTGTTGGAGTTCGTGTAAATATAGTTACGAAACGTGTCACATCTAGAAATATCGTTTGGCAGGGGAACGCAAAGTTGAGGAGACAATTTTATATTCTTTGAATATTTTATGAATGTCATCAATCAAGATACGAAATATTTATGTGTGTTACCGCTGTAATTCTGCAAAAAAAGTCAACCTTCTAGTATGTATTATGTATATGTATATAATATATATAAATATTTGATGAACAGAATCTTAACCTCAGAATAAAGAATTATTTTTGTATTCCATTGTGTGGCATTATTTTTGGAGAGTGAGAAATTCCTTCGAGTGGGCATATTAAATCTCTCAAAGGGTTCAACTCATGGATGTAAACGATAGTCTTGATGTTCAATTTAATTTTTGTGAAAAAGGATCAACTTATTTTGAAAAATATCTTAACCCAGTATTGTCTTTATAGTGCGTCTTTTTGACACTTTATTTGAGCAAGTTCGGTTAATAATAATACAAATTGATGGACGTACAGTTTTATGCCGACCCCAAATGGCAAATCAATATTTTCAGAAGTTTTTTCATGGTAGAAATACACTTGGAGGTTTGCCATTACCTACCGAGGAGCGACCTCTATTAGAAACAACTTTTTCGATAATTTTTGATATTACTTGCCCTGACCAGAATTTGATCACGGAATATTTTAGGTACTTGTTAAATACGAGTAAAGGGGCAAAAAAACTCACTATGAGAAAACATAATGGATTAAATCATTTCAAAAAGTTTTTGCTCTCTAAGTTTTTACATCATACTTACGAATACTATATTTAGCTCAGATTTGTTCTTTAAACGATTTTTTAAATTTAGCTTAACACAAATATGAAAACTTAACTTGAGCACCAAAAATAATTGGTAACGGCAATACACCTACTCGGTCAATGTCATAAAAGTCATCTTGTTGCAAGCTCAAGACGCACGCTATTTAGACGGGGTTGATCCAAAGGGAGAGTGTTGCTAGATGATTTGGTTTAAATAGGTGCCTGATTTAGTGCGTAAAATCGCAAGGGCCCCAAAGTGACGCCGAGCCAGTTGGAGCTCCTCTCCTGCTAGGGATGGTGGTTGGACTCCAACCTTACTGGAGGAAAGTAGAAGAACATCGTGTCTGTCTATCGCTTAATAACATTTATTGGTATTCAGTATGCAGCTGGATTCAATGGAGTTGTTATCTATGTCTAGATCATGCCCATTAGTTTGTGGAGAGGCTTTCTGATGTGTCTGGGATATGAAGATAACCTTGTCCGACAACGAAACTGTTTTCTGAGTATCAAGTTGTGCTCCTTAACTTAGAGCATATGCGGCATGCTGTGACAGCAGAAGTCACCACGTAATTGGCCGGAGTGCTGCAGTTTGGCTGGTCTGTATCTTCGTTCACAGTACCTTCCTAGTGCTCGGCGATATTAGGAATTTGTTCTGGCTCTGTATTTTAGTATCGATTATGGGTGCGGTTGATGAGAATGAGACCAAGCTATCGGAAGTAGCACACAGATTTCTTCGTTTACGGTCGGGATGTGTGTAATATCAACAGCCTGGCCTCCTTCGTCTAGATTTCGAATAGAACCGCTGTAGACTTTGAAGGGGAATGGGTATGGTTTTGGCCAACTATGCAGTGAGCAAGCCCGAACGATAACCGTATACCTTCCAGAGCAGACAATTTTTCACATTGCCGGTTATCCTTATTGAACAGTCGTCGACATAGTACACGATGGAAACTCTCTCGGATAGTGGCAGGAGCTTTGAGGAATATAATTCAATATAACTTGGGAGAGTACGATACCCTGTGGTACTTCTTGCTTAAATCTTGGAGTTTTATATCGGGTGGGAGAATTGGCGCCTTAACCTCAGCTCGTAACGTTGCATGACTTACGGTGTAAAAGGCCTTTGACCGGTTCAGAACTACTAGGGAAGGGCTTCTCTCACTGGGAGTGGTTTCGAGCGCAGTTGTGAAATACCGGAGTAGCAGGGCATCCAGCGCAGTATTTTTCTATGTTTTCCTGGAAGCTTTTAGGGGTACCCTTAAAAGGAAATTAAGTTTATGCCACTCGATTAATAGGTAAATAAATTTTGAAAGAAGTTTGTTGTAGCAACAGAGACACTGGGATTTCTGTGAAAATTAATAACACCGTCGTAAGGAACTCACTTGAGAGCTCGAAATGACGATGCTTTTTACATACGACTTAATCCATACACCATATTAGCTTGGATATGAGTTATCTGTGATCCTTATTGGCCAAATACGAGTATTCGACTCATTCGCGATTGTTTCTTCGTTAACTATTACAATTTCTCTGGCTTCATAAATGACACATTTTGCAGCCTCATGATTTAGAAAGATTCTTATGATACCATCTAACACTCATTATGTGCCAACATTGTCTTTTTTTAAAAGGTTAGAGCTCCATTTTCGTAGCTCACTCACCTAGTACTCTGTTTACAGACGAAATTATTTCGGCAACTTTATTAATTTTCGCTAATTTATTTATCCACCTATAGTAAACAAAATTTATCGTTCACAACATTTACCTCATTTCGTTCCAAGGATACTTTGCAAACTAGTTTACCTCACGTTTGTCATGGCAACGGGCGTTGTAATTTCTATGCTTGTAAAAGTTGCAAGTTGCTAAAATTGAATAACATTTGAGAAACATCACCGTCGGGAGTGATGAGAATTCCAAAAGTGGCCAACGGCATTTGTGGCTGCTTACACACACACACACACAAACGTAATATTATGACACCAATACGATGAGCTAACTACCGTTCTGGTACTGGTACAGATGTGCGTATATTTAATATGAATATATAATATTTATGATATAGCCATGTCTATGCATATCTCTGGTTTGTATTTGTGTTTGCGCTTGCCCTGTCCTGAGGGTTCGTTATCATAATTTAAGTTATTGGCACTGATGCTACTTAACGGCCCTGAATTTGTGGTTTGCCAGAACGCTGCTGGCAATTACTTTCACATCGGCTATTAAATATTTTATGCAAGTTAAGTCCATAGATTGAAACGTGCGTGTACGCTTTAGGTGTATACATGATATGCCAAATTAGGAGGTTATGCCATAAATTCAATAAAGTACTGTCCTTGGAAAAGTTGTCCTAAGAAATTGTGTGCACGCAAGGGTGATCGAACATTTGAAGTCTTTTAAAATGACTAAATAAGCATTTAGGAAGTCTTAATAATATAGTTACAATTTTTGCAATTTTGTCAACATTTGCTACAATAAATATAATTTAATTTCTTTTCCTTGTAATATTGATTTATGGTTCGCATTAAATCATTACTTAAATTATATATTTATTATATGCTAATTTTATAATAGTACACGTTTGAATTTTAGATGTTTGTTTAGTTGTTTGGCTGCCAATCAAAGGAAAAGTAGTAATTAGATTTATATGATAGTTTGCACATACATACAGGGGCCGACTCTTGAGGTGTTGCCTACCTTACAGCGGCCATATTTTTTAAACTACTTATGCCAATTGCATCAAATTCACCGTTGACATTTAAAGAGTAAGGTGAGCTCAAACAAATATGTTAGTCTGCACGCGCTGAAAAAATTGATTCAACGCAAATGTGTCAAAATAACTGCAAATCACGTTCGCGTCAAATGCAACTCATAATCTGCCTACTTAAAGCTTTGACTAGTTTGATTGTTTTCACAAAAGATATGGTCTGTCGATGAATTAGAAATTGTACACTATTTGGGAACTACTGGCGATTTTTTAATAAAAAACCAAGGGATATACGAAGTTAAAGAACATTAAATGCCATAATTTGCATTTGGATGATATATGTAGTTGTTTACAATATATTCCAAAAAGGATGCTTTTTCAAATCAAATTTAAAAAAATACGTTAAACACGTTCGAGTAAAACTGAACTTTAATTCAAAAGTACCCTTTGGTACTTTTCGTATGCACGCTTTCACTTAAAGGAATTTTAAATGGAAAAAGAATTTAGTATGCTTTTAACATTTAATTAAATTCTTCGTACCGAATTTCCGTGAGTTACATTGTTTATTAAAATATCGATTCTCTGCAGATATTTATTAATTACCGTTGTATAAGTGGCGTATGCGGTTTTAGTGCGATGTCTATAATCTGCCAAATTATGCTCATTTAGTTCACATCTTAACTGCTTTCCAAATTTACCCATTTTCCAAAAAAAAAAAAAAAACAAATTAACCAATTATCTCTTTAATTTGTATCAAGGTCACATTAGTGGTAATTTTTATTTAACACTTTTGATTAATTAATTTTAAATTAGGACGTTGCTATTATTTGATTTCGTCAGCCGCCTCCACACCTTGAGCAGGAAGCAAAGATAGGTTGCATAAAAGTGTCGCCATAGACTGAAAGCAGTGGTGTATGTATTTGTTTATGCCTCATTATTAAAAATCCGTTTGAATTGAAATCCTAGCTGCTTATGTTTTAAAAATATCCACATTTTAGATATTTCTGATAGAAGCGGTATTTAAAGTTGAACTATAATTAAAGAGATCGACGTATAAAAAAGTTTGATGTCCAAGGAGCGCGAGGGGGGACAAAATCGAAAAAATTTTCACTAGAAAATTTTCTTAATACTGGTTTGAATTTCTTTTCAAATTTATTCAAATTGGGATATATGTAACTTGTAGTTTATTAATTTTTATGGAGCTTTGTTCAAAAATATGCAGACGTAAGAAGAAATCTCCTCGTTTTTATTTTAAAAATCGCATAATGGAAATAATTATTAAGAACTTTTCATTTTTACTAGAATCTTATTGAATTTATTAATAAAGAAAACTTTTTCTTTTAAAAGGAGCCCTTTTTAATTCAAAATTTGCTTTCAACGTCTTAGCATACATACTATGTACTTTGTGAATAATCTAAATAGATTGGGTTTAGTTTAATATTACGAATGTTGTTCTTCGGATTTTTGTGTTTACAAAATGAAAATATTTGATTTACTTATTTATTGTTCCAGCTTTCAATGAATAGAGTTTCAAAAATTTCAAACAAAAAATATGATTTCAGAAATGAAATATGATTCAAAAACAGATATCTTTATCTGTCTACACTTGTTTTAAGGTTCAAGAAAGGGCACGTGCCATACTATTTACATATCTGCATAATTTGGCTACACTAGTTATTATAAATATTTATTTTTATTGTTCTTGTATCTTCTAAACAAATATGTACACTAGCGCTTACAATTATTATATTTATCTATAATCTACTTAATAAAATTTAGGTGTCAATAATTTTAAATTGATATTCGGCTTACTAAAATTAAGAGCAGATTTTAATGAACACCAAAATTTCCTTCATAATTTTATTGAAAAGTTTTCATCTTAATTTTACTGGTTATCTACTAAATTTTATTGAAAAACTTTAATCTTAATTCCACGAACCACCTTTTAATTACATTGAAAAGTTTTTAACTTAGTTTTACAGATCATCTTCTTGATTTTATTGAAAGGACAAACCCAGTCATAATAAGAAGGGCTACATATTGGGAATCCGCTAAATTTTGTTCTAATTTATAAGGCATTTTAGGTGATCTTTTCGCTCTGTGTTTCTCCATATAAGGAATGTACGAGTCTTTTGTGTTTAGTTACTACGAAAATATAACCAACACCGTCAGCAAAATCAATGGAAATTTTTGCTAAATTCAAAATTGCATTTTATGATATTAAAATAAAATATGCACCCAAACATTTCCTACAAATTCTGATTAAAAAATATGAAGTTTTGATGAAAAATTGTCAAATTTCATTAAAATTTGCACGAAGTTTGAATATTGAATTTATACCGATCAAACTTATAAAATGTCAAAACTACTACAGCTATACTATCAAAAAAAAGAAAACACGCTTTGTCTGCAGTGTTTTAAGGAACGTAAGCAAAATTTTCATTTAATTTATCATATCTTCAAACAAAAGTTAATTTTTTTTTATATTCATGAAAGTTATGCAGCCTTTTGTGTTTTTAAAAATTGTTGAAAATTAGACTACTTTTGGTTCGTTGAATTGATGATGCCAAGGTGAATTCTTCTTCTTTCATTTTGTTTATATTATTCCTTACCCCATGACATCCTAAAACCGACTAACTAATGGCTTCCAATGCTCCATTCTCTTTTATCGTGAAATACTAAAATTCAAAAATATGTGTGTGTGCGTTATGAATTCGCCTTGACTTCAACTTAAATGAATTCGCTTTGGATGATGCCTTTTCCCATGTACTTTGTCATATGTATAGCGAAGGCTAATTCGAGTAAGGTGATGTTACTATAAAATTTAATTTTTTTTTATTGGAATCAGCAGAAGGATTGGCAAATTTAAATATTTTTTTTTACATTCTGGTTGATTGCGTTTTCAGAGGAACTGCTTTGCCATACTTTATGGTAGTCAATTGGCTTTGTCAAACCGTTTAAAAAAAAAAAAAACAAAAAAAAATACATGTAAATTTTGTCTTTGTTCAAGTAAAACCACCTTATATGAATTCGCCTTGATTATAAATATCAATTACCTTTGGCCTCCGCGCAGACCACATTGTTTAAATTATTTTATTGCGCTTTTTTAAAAACAAGTTTTGAAATAAGAATTGACTGTCTACATATTTCAAGTGGTTTATAATAATATGTGATTTTACTTATCTATTATCTACATATATGCGTTGAACAAACAACTTATTGTTGCCGTCACACTCACTAAGAAAACCTTAGTTTCCTTGAATCAATATTGATGGAATAATTTATTGACTTTACAAATTTTACTAGTACTTCCAACTTCTACTTGGACAATATTAACTCACTTCCTGTTCTTTGTCTAACAAACTTTATCTCAGTCTATTTAACCATGAACTACATACATAAATTTGTATATATTTGTTATATTTGTATATATTGCATCTACTACATACACACATCTATATATTGATAGGTATGTATGTGCTTTAGTCTAAGTATTGTGTGTGCAAGTGCACTTTCTTACAATAGTTTGTATTTCATTAAACATAAAGGCAAACATAAATAGTTTGTCTGTTGTTTATGAAACTAACAATGCATAACGCCGAAAGCTTGTTGCATGCCAAATATGATAATGATATAAGCACAAACACAAACAAAAATAATTGTATTGCACTAACTTGCAAGGAAGTAAAACATGAGCTCCTAACTTCGAACAAGGCATTGTACTAAATATTTGTGTGCTTGCATATTGATAACGAATACATACAAATGAGTAAATTTTTATTACGATACAGTGAAACTACTAGTTTAAAGTTACTTGTGAGGCGATCCCTACGAATATTGTGCCGAACGAAGCGAGCGGAACCTATGACAATAAAAAGGGAAATAGTGCAGTGCACTATTTATTTTCCCACCGAACCATATAGAGATAAAGAGAAGAGAATAGAAAAACGAGAAAATAAAATTTCACAATAATAGCAAGTAGTATCCCAGTATACTTCTTTTACTATTACTAAGTGAGTTCCCTCTACGGGTACTACCACAACAACTTAACCTAACCTAGCCTTTCTTATTTTTAGTTTTCATTCCGTACAATTTTTGACGACGAAGTAAGGCACGAAATGGCCACAAGTTGGCATTTTATACTTTCATTTAAAATATTTCAAACCAAACAAATTTTATCGGAATCAAAATTAAAATCATTTCGATTATGAAAAATTTGATCGAAGTCGAAATTCAGACCAGGCCTGAACCTAACGTAAACTTGTTTTCTCGTAGTGGTCAGCATTACAATCGGCTCCAGTCATATTCCACTCTGCGGCGTCTACGTGAGTTTATATGAAATTTTACATATATACCCGGCTTATTTTCCGAATTCATTATCTTTAGTTGTGATTCCGTGCAAGTCAGATTATATTAGAAAGCGATACCATACTTTTTGGAATTATTATCTCACTCTTAATTTTTTGAGAGTATGACTAGATTTAGTCCAAGAAGTACGGGATTGGAGATTTTATAGTTTTATAGTGCAGTTACCATACAACGAGGCATACACGCAAGTTGACTGTCGGAGTGCAAAAAACAAAAAAAAAAAAAATATGCGTTCCCCTTAGCGTATATATCGTGTGGTCTCCCTCATTAGCAGCATACAGTGTTGCCACTGAATTGTAGGTAAGACTGAGAGTGTGTAAATTTATAATAGACTAGCTATAATAACAAATGTGCGCATATACGCTTTAAAAAAAAAAAACCAACAATAAAAAAATTATCCCAAGCATACGAAAAGATAAAATGTTTTTTCAAAGAAAATTATCCTATTACAATTGTTCTTTTTTAATTTAATATTTTGATGAAATATACCCTTTGTTATACGTGTAAACGCATCAACGTCTACAACACAAATTGTAGGAGAAGTTCGGCCAAACATCAAACTATGATGTAATCTAAAAGTTTCTGCCTGGTCACTAGTCAAATTCCCTTGGAAACCCATTCAGTAGCTTCGGAGATTAGTTAGTTCAAACACGCAAACAAAGAGACAAAAATTCTAAAAATGCAGTAATTAAAAGTAGTTAAATCTCAATCTTTTCTGATTTACTTAGTTTTGTCACTTTCCAAATTATATGCCTAAGAATTGATTATGCTATGGTTTGCGAATACTGAATAAAGGATTTGAATTATTGCATATTAATTTTCGTAAATCAGACTAAAATCAAATGTATGATACTTTATATAAATATTAAGACTTGATGTGGTGTAACATTTCCCCTATATTTGTTGCTTAAAATCACCATTTCATCCTTAAGATACCAAAGTAATGAATAGCTTTGTTTTTTTCTATATAGTTCGTGTCATTGACGTTAGATTTTACGACAACAATTTCCCGGATTTTGAGAATTTTCTTAATATAATCCATATCAGATAAGAAACTAAATCGTTAGTTAACATTATGGTGAGACCAATGTGTACTATTAAACAAAATTCTGCAACAGCAACATTGTAACATTTTTATGCAGACTATGAAAAAGAAATTGTAAATGTTTACATTTTAACTAAAAGCGAACCCTGGAGTAAAAAATTCAAAGCAATATTTTGGAAACTTCGACCAAATATAAAATGTTTTTGAATCCATAATCTAATAAAAGTATTAGTAAGTACAAGTATAGCTTCGTATAAGGCTTAGAGTGGAATCCGGATCACGCAAAGGATAGTAGGATGATCTAAAAAGAGTTGGTATTTACCTGCAACTTATGTACCTACTCCAGCTACTAAAAACTACCATTTTGACCTAAAAAGTATCGTGTTAAAAAAAAAAAATTAAAGCTGCTTATATGCTTAAAACATTAATCCAGCATATTCTTATGTGTGCACATCCTGCAGGGAATGAGTTTTAAATGAAACACCAGCTAATGCCGATACTAAATACATTGAAACATCGAGAGAACTTGCGCAAAGCTCCGCGACGGAGCATTCATTCCTGTAGACAGATATAGGTATAAATCTACTCAAACTGACGCAACAATAAAACATACATAAATTTTTTAGCCCCTAAAAGATAAACTGAATGATCTTTCTACACCTGTTTCTATGAAAACTACGATACTGATCAAATCACCTAAGTCATGGAGTAGAAAGTAGACTTGAAAAGAGTTTGGTATATCGAGATCACAAACGAGAAAACCGAAGGAACATGTGAATATGTTCGGTATCTTTTTATCTCCGAATCCATAGCATAGATTCCCAATGTAAAATCGTAAAAGCTACAGAATGAAATCGTTCTGAATTTATTTATTTATTATGTGTTCATTAAAACTTCATACCAGTTTTAGTAAATATGTATTTTTTACAGGAACCTAGTGTCGTACTCTGTGTAAGGTGTATGGGAAGATGTAATAGAATGTGACAAAAGGCGACAAATATACTTTAATCCCCCTAACCATGTACCATATTTTGGTAAATAATTTTCTTATTTAATTTCGATCATTGAATAATAAATGGCGCGGGTCAAACATAAACTCCGCGTAGATACTAAACATGAAAATAATATGCGCCATCTGCTGGTTAAATATTGACACACGGATATCTCCCTCCAAATGCGTATCACAATATGTATGATTGACAGAAATTTTTATTTATATGCCTCATTTTTTGTATTTCTATTGATTTCTTAAAAGGAGTTTAATAGAAATAAAACGATAACTTCATGTACATATGTATATAAGTATGTATGTAGGCGTTCCACTTCTTAAGTTGTATGTACCTTTCAATATTATGTGTTTTACGTTTAAATTAAGCGGCTGGCGAATACAAAGGCGAAGGTCAGCACCTTACCTAGATTCATCTTTCTTGATATATACATATATATATATATCTAAATAATATACATATTTCTATTCACAAATTAAGCTGTTCTTAAAAAAATCGAAATTGGAATTAAAAAACGACAAAACCGCAACGCACAAATAAATATACTGTCTTTACATTCAGCGATATATAAATACCCATAAATCCAATCGCCAGTCACTCTTAATGTGAGGAAAAGATACCTTTCAAAAGTTTGCTATTTACCCTAGTTGAGCTCTATTTCCGAGAATGCGCATAATTTTCTATGGCCGCCGTGAAACTCAACCTAAAATGTGTATTATTTGTGTACAATTATGAGTATCTGCTTTACCTAATGATCTCTAAGAACTACAACCCAAAATTGTTATGCAACTGCACAGATCCAGATCCTAGTAAAATATGTAATTTGTATTAACACAAATAATAGTTAAGTATATACTCTTCCTTTTTTCATTTGGTTTGCTGGGTTATTGTTCGCTGTTCTTATTAGTAGGGGTCATGGCATCATGATAAGTTGGTCGAACATTAGCCATATTCTAAGTGACTATGCATGTGTGGTGGGTTTGTGCAACCATATATGCAGATAGATAGTGCACTTATTTGAGTTATTGTTTGCCGCCAACAATAACAAGCACCAAAGTCAAACAGCTTTCCCGAAGAGTCAAGCGTCTTTTAATAATCTAGCCTGCCATTTAAGCTATCAACATGATAATCATACATATGTACATACATACATACATACAAACTTATGTACATACGAGTAACTAGAAGCCATACTGAAGCATAGAGGACTTGAGGACCAGCAAACCAAAGGATTATGCTTTGGGAGGATTATACTTATAAGAGTATGTAGGGAGAGGACAATGTGTGACTAAGGTTTGCAGTTCGCTTTAGTTAAGTGCTAATATGAGCTTTTAGTACACATGCATATGTGCAAACACAATGCTTCTGATTCGTCCGATTGGAGAGTATTCCGAGTAATCGAACATCCACTTGCACAAGTAGATTTGCATGGTAGTTGTTTAAGTGTAGAAGACATTAATGAATTATGGCAACGACAAAATGAATGAAATATCTACTACAGATAAGCATGCATATGTATGATAATTACAAGTGAATACACGCATACATAGTGATAGAGAGTTCTTGTTGCAAGTATAATTTGAAATAGAAGAATCCTTAAATTTCTGTACACATATTCAAATTAGCAGGGAAAGGCAATATAGCAGTGTGTTGATATACGACATAATGCCCTTTCGACTGTGCATATTGTACATATTAAGGAAACCTTAGAAAATCTACCCAATGATTTCTACCCCGGCGATACTTTCTCAATATTTTTGGCAAACGTGAATGCAAAAAAAATCTTTAGCTTTAAATTCTGATTTATTTTTTTATTGAACTTAGGTGGCAACACTTATAGAATTTAAAAGAAATTTCCTATTCAACGATAACCATACTGTACTTCGCGCTTTAAGTCTTGAACGATTAGATCGCGTATTTGAGTCAAATCGACTGTATTGGCAAAAAGTCGCATCCGTCAAAGTATTTTGGCAATAGATTTTCAAAAAAATTTGAAAAAATTCCCGATTTGATCCAATACGATAACCACATTCACATTACTCACTGACGTCAAAAAACGGGCTACCAAGCACCATTGTTTTCTTGGGAATTTAAAAGGTCCTGCCAAACATTTACATTACACTAAACATAGAATGTCGATTATAAAGATGGTGCATCACTCCGACCGTTCCTCTAACTGAAAATTTCGTCCAGCAAAAGTAATTTTGCCGCCACTACTACTGGTTTTTTGTAGGAGTTTTCAATGGAGCACCACTTAAAAAAGAAAAATGAATTCATAGATTTATTTAGTACCTACAATTGAAAAAAGTTCAAAAATCACTTCAAAATTCGGAACACGAAATTCTGCTTCACAGCATTTTGGCTTTCAAAAATCTGCTTACTAGAAATTCTACTTTTTAAATATTATGTTTTTCAAAATACGTAATTGCAACTCTCCTTATTAAAATATAATGCAAGCAATATTTAAGAGAGCATTGCATTACTTTGAAAAGTGCGCACAAAAACAAATAACTAAAACATGGCTAAGAATAACTAGTAAAATAAAAACAAATTGCAAAAAATTGTAATTAAATAAAACAAAATATTGTTTACATACATTCGTACATATATTGTAAAAAACGGAGTAAAACTTTGTATACTTTCCGCTAAGTAAAACGTACATATTTCCCATTTCTTGCTGATTTAAGCCAAATATACGAATAATGTAAATTTTGCCAAATTTTCTCTAGCAGAAAGTTTTAAAGGCGCAATTTCGAAAAGTATAATTCTTTTGAGAGAGAATTTCAAAATGCAGAATTTTAAGATATAATACAAAAACTAAAAAAATCTGATTTATATTAATACACAATTTTGTTCGAACAAAATTGTTTTTCATTTTGCAGAATTTTGATGTAGACTTTTGTTATTGCAGCGTAATGAGGCTTTCTCATGCTAAGCTTTTGCATTAAACTGCATTGCCAGTTTTTGGAATAAAACTTCTTTAGCGGCATGAGAGTGATTTTTTACATACATACATAGGTAGCTTGGAATCATTTTGGCACTAGTTCAGGGCCTTTTGGGGACAAGTTCTATTTTGGGACTACTTCAGGACCTTTTAGTAGTTCGGGACTGGTTCACCACTACAGCTACTACTACTAATTACTGGAACTACTACCAATCCTATAACTTCTAGTACAACTTCTACTACAACTTTCACTAAGTAATCCTACTATAACTACCAGTAACTAAAACAACTACTACAACTACAACTTTAACCATCTTTATTACTTCCACCACTCTTATTACTCCTACTCACTTTCCTACTTCAAATAATTGAATAATATGCAAAAGGTACCAAGTCCAAAGTTGTCAAAAAAGCTAAGCGTACAGATCGGTTTTATTTAAATTAAGCGTTCGAAATTCGTCAGCTGTGCAATTTAATTTACATTCAGCGTATGCTTAAGCCTACCCCATCCTTATGGTCCGACCCCAATGCTTGATGGCAAGCTGACCTATTCAGGAAATAGTTTGCTGATACAACAACAACAACATTCTTTCGAGTTACCAATGAACAGTAAAAGATTTGGGTAAACATATACATATAATTAATGTTGGCAAGTGTTAGTCGAGTTTATTCCACCTAGAAGTTCACAAATTGGTTAAATAGAGAACTCATTTTAAAAGAACTCAAACACCGCCATGCCTTAGAGTGAATAAGAGACATTTTTTTTAACATTATACTTGTACATATAAAGTTTTAATTAAACTCTTGTTTTTAATTAATGTAGGTTTAAGTATTTACATGGTAGTTATAAACATTACTTAATGTTAAGTAGTTTAATTAGTTTAGTTTTAAAAGTATTATTTGCTATCTTTATACATATTTAGTAATGAGTGTAAGTAACATTTTATTAGTTAAACTAATTAGATAATTTAGTTGACTTTGTTTTCAGTATTTAGCAAATTACTTCCACGACCGGCCGATTTGATTCTAAATTTAATTTAAAAAAAACTCAGAGCGAATTGAACGATAGGCCTTTACCATCTAAACAGTGGCAGCACAGTAAACAATTTGTTCAACCCCTTCGAGCCACTCTTCTTGAAATGGTCAGATAACTCGATATAACGCTTCTAGATTGTTTTCAATTCAGATGTGTGAAGTTATTTGTGATAGGTTGCCTATTTATTCCGCTATACAAAATAAAATACACCTTTCAAAGATACATAGCCTCTGCATTTGGTAAGAGGAAATGTTGAAGCATATTAGGTGAGTATGGGAAACTATTGGTTTATTTATTTGCTTGTATATATTTAGTTTTATATTGGTGTATGATTTATAGGTGGATCAACACTTCACAAACTAAGCTTTATTTTAGTTGTTTTTTTGACGTAAATATAATTCGTTAACAACTCCATTAGAACAACTTAAATAGTACCAAACTAGTCAAGAAATGATTTCGAACTAGTTCCGAATCAAGATTTGTAAAATTTCGCTCACTCGTAATTATTAATATTTATAATATTAATCTGAAAATAAATGCCTTTGACGAGGAATTTATCTCGCAGATAATTATTATGAGAAGTCTTTAATAATATAATATAAGATTTTGAAGGCAACAAACTTATCTCGCTGTTAATTAATTTGCAACGACTTTTGTAGTATACATAGGTCTTTGAATAATAGTTATAAGTTACTGGGAAAATGCGCGTCTTATTATAATAATTATTGATTCACTATTACACGGCTCTCTTATAATAGTTAGGGTTTTGACTTAAACTTGTTCCAAATTTCTACAGCGAAAATATTTAGACGGGTTTTTGTCTCTCCTGAACAATGTAAAGAAATTTACTTATCAGCTTTTAGGTAACGATATTTCAGTTTCATGAAAAACCAGAAACACGAGATGGAATAGGCTTCTAGACAATTCTATATTGTTATTAAGCAATGCACAGTATATAACAAAATGAATACTCCTGTCTTTATATCGAACTTCTAGCTACAAATGACTCTCAAAATCGCCTCCTATCTATTGCCTCCTGGTGCTTAAAGTAATCCCTTTATCAATTCAGAAAACTGACTTTTGTGAAACATTGTGAAGATAAATTTACGAGGCCACTTGGTATATAACCTTACACCCACATACGAGTATTTGTCAACTATCAAATGCTCTAAAATTCTCTACAATTACACATTGATTGTATAACCAACACGATTGCGGTGCATTGCAGCTAGTCAAAGAGCTAATCATTCGTAGTTCATTAAATTTATACTTAAGATATATAATAGTTAGTTAATGAAATTGAAAAGACAATCTGCCACACTACAATTAATTATGGAAACTATTCTAAATGCCATGTAATTAGTTCGAAGTATTTTAATTAAATTTTGGAAATTAATTTTTAATATAGCAATTTAATTCTATTTTAAAATATACCTATGCATAATAAATGTTTGCTGCAATTAAATACTTATTTTAGTTCATAGGTAAATAAGTTTTCAATCAATCAAAATTCCAAAATAACCCACAAGCGACGTGTGAAAATTTCACTCAATTTGTATTCGTATATTATCTGCCAAAATGAGCAAATAACGCCTGCGATGTAAAATATATATAACCAATACACCTACATACATACACGTACATACATAGAAGCATAGCTGTATATAAAATAGTTTTAATACTATACTAGTTTTACTTTGATACATACGTAAAATGCAAATTACTTATACGCCATGTACAACCACCTCTGTTAATGTAGTACGCACATATGTGCGTGTGTGTGTGCTTGTGCAAATAATAAGTACAACAACTCGGCATTGTGAAGCACGTGTCGGGGCACTACAAATCACTTGTACAGCTCGAAGTACTTGTATCAATATTTGTTATTGTTGTTTTTCATACAATATTATTAGTGCTTTGCGCCTTATTACAAATTAATTTGACAAATAATAAATTTTGTCGCAAAAGCACGTGCCGCTTTATCTATACATATACTTATACATACATACGTAGAAGACTCTCTAATACGCTGAGTGTACATGTAGCTACATTCATATACATAAATATAATCATCATATTTCACTAGAATGCTGTGTATTTGCGTGAATGACAGTGTGTGTGAAATGATTTGTCGTTATGACTGCCACAAAGTGTGTAGTGTGTTTCGTAGAGTAGTGTTAGTAAATGCTTGGCATGTTTGTTGTTGTTGTTGTGCTATGGCTTAAAATCATCATTTCATTTGCATAAATTACAAATTCAGTGGAGCTTACACACATTACAGTATTTATTATGTTGTAAGCTAACAACAGGCTTACATTTTATTCATAATGCTTATATTAGCCTGTTGCTCAGCAAAATGGAAAATTAATAATTTTGTAAATATAATTTTTTTTTATGTGCAAATATTTATGTTTAGCAATCTGGCAGTGGGTGGAACTTACATACATAAATGTCGAAAGCAATATGTTTTTGGCTACTTAGTGCATGTTTGCTTGCATGAATGCTGATCGGTAATTATAAAAAAAAAAAGTGATTTAAATTCGAATCAATTGAATTTAGTTGGCTAATAACCTGTTATTGGGTTTATTTAATGCTAAGAAATTAAGAAAACTTGAATACTCTGAAATAATAAATAATCTGATTCGAACAGGCATATACTGGATTACAGTTATTAATTGATTTTAGGACGGGCTAAATGAAATTGCAGATATCTTAAATAGCCAGCAACGCATGCTTTATTTTATTTACAGTATACCCCACTTAATTGACCCCCGGCTATTTGATTTTCCCGCATAACTGGTTAAAAAAAAAGTGTTATCGAAAAAAATATGCATATAATTTTATCCGTGTGAATAATTTTTTCGGATGCATTCCTCTTTTGATGGCATATAAAACTGTGCCGTTTTTGAAAGTGCAATTAAGTGGGGAATACTGTACTACGGTTTATTGTTTTTTTTTTCCCGAAAATGTTCACACTAGCATTGCAGATGAGTTTTCACCTTTAACTTCCCGGAGAGCTCGATAGCTTACATTTATCTCAGAACTCGAGGATGATGCAGTATTCAAAAGTTCGTTTCAAGTTTCATCCAGTGCTATAAAAGATTAGCTTAAGTTCGATATTCCCATCTACTCGGTAATAGATGCCGCTATCTAAATTTGTCGTAAATAGAGTTCGGATTTTTACACAGAAAAATAAGCTTGAAAATATGCACCACGATGCTATCAGCCAACAGAACTAGAATTTCACGCCAGCCTTTTTAGGTGTTTCGTTTTTAAAGTTCTTCGGGTTTTAGTAGCATTTCAGCCATTAGAATGAGGTAATTTCGTTTGTCGATTTTTAGGATTGATATTTTTTCACAATGTTTAGATTTGAAAATAGGTCTGTTCTGTTCGAATAATACACTAGTTGAATGGGCGGGAATGCAAAAGAAAGACTAAACAAAGTGAAGTAAATTTAAAAAATAAGAAATTTTCTTAACCGAGTGGAATATATTATTCAGTTTTGTAAAATATTGATAAACTGCCCCTTTTTGTGTTTATTAGCGCTCCTGTACTAAAATGCTTCGAGCTCTGTCCGATGTTATTCTGCATTGTTCTACACATTCAGTGCATTCATCGACCATACCTAAAAGTGTACGCAAAAAGGTAGAGCAGAATTTTTAGTCATTTATCGGTTAAAAAGATGTGAATCTGATTAGAATAAATCTTCTTACTTCAAAAGTTTTTAATTAGTTTATTGTTTTCTAGACCTTCAAGGATACATCAACATACTATCAAAAGTTTCGATTAATTGTATTGTCTAAATTGTATCAAAATGTGCATAAAACGTTGAAAGAGTTTTCAATTACTTCCATATTTCTATTCACGCGCACCAGACGTAATTTCGAAATGGTTGTTTGTCACTAGAGTCTGACATGCCTGGGAAAAATTAGAAATTTTGCTAGTTTTAGGGGTTTTCGGACTTTTCTTATGGAGAGATCTCATACAATTATATCATTATGAAATGAATCTTAAAGAAACAAGGTCTTCTGTAGTACTTCTAGTATTAGCAAAGCACTGCAGACCTTTCGAAGAAATTTTAGATTCCGTTCCTTTACGCCAAGGTGGAAAGATCAGTTCTTATATTTACCATTTCATAAAAACATTTTTAAATTAATTTGAATGGGAGCACATATTTGTATAAACAATATGAGCCAAATTATCTTGCTTAGTTGAGCAAATTGCGCCACTCACTCCTTCTTCCTGATAACTGGCGCCAATTGGAAATACCGAATGACGTCACGCCCTTTTCCACTTCGTCTGTCTAACGCAAACGTTTCGCTTCTTTATCCTGTTTGGAAAAGGCAGAAGTAACGGCGTGGTTGTTGAAGCCGATGATATCGATATCATCAGCATATGCCAGGAGTTCCATGCTCTTATAAAATATGGTGCCTGAATGGTTCAATTCGGTAGTTCGAATTATCTTATCTAACATAAATAAGTCACGTGAAAGTGAGTCACCCTGTATCAAACCTCGTTTGTTTTCAAACGGCGCGCAGAGGTCCTTCTCGATTCTAACGGAGCTGGTGGTTAAATAAGTCACATGAAAGTGAGTCACCCTGTATCAAACCTCGTTTGTTTTCAAACGGCGCGCAGAGGTCCTTCCCGATTCTAACGGAGCTGGTGGTGTTGCTCTACGTCATTTTACATAGCCGTATAAGTTTTGTTGGGATACCAAACTCAGACATTGGGGAAAATAGGAAGCTTCTTCTCGTGCTATCGAAAGCGGATTTGGAGTCAAGAAAAAGCTGGTGTGTCTCTATTCTTCTTTCTCGGGTCTTTTGCAAGAATTGCCATATAGTGAATATTTGATCGATGGAATGTTTGCTAGGTCGAAAGCCACAATGATAAGACCCAATCAGTTCGTTCACCGAGGGCTTCAGTCGTTCACACAATACGCTCAACAGAACCTTATAAGCTATGCTAAGAAGACTGATCCCGCGATAGTTGACGCATATTGCAGGATCGCCCTTTTTGTGGATTGGGCAGAGTACACTTAAATTCCAATCAGCAGGCATGCGTTCGCCCGACCATATTTTGCAAATGAGCTGGTGCTTGAACTTTACCACTGCCACCGCACTTGAACAGCTCCGTTGGCAGTCCGTCAGCAACAGCGGCCTTATTGTTTTTTAGCCACGCTATTGCCGTTCGAGTTTCGTCCAGGTCGGTTAGTGGTACTTCGATTCCGTCTTCATTGATTGCTGATTCGGGTTCATCATCTTCGATGTTTTCCACGCTGCTACGATTAAGGAGCGTGAAGAAGTGCTCCCGCCACAGTTTGAGTGTACTGTGAATGTAGGTCATCAAGTCTACAATTTTTTCTTATAAGAAATTTTCATATGTGCCAAATCTGGAAATGAGCATCTTACAACTTTTGAAGTTATGATGCCATTTCATCTTCATGAAAGATATAATGACAATAATTCAAATGCCAAAATGTGCATCCTCACACAGAAACTAGACGCATGGTTACTAAATTAAAATAATCAAATAAAATATATTGGCGTTTTCTTTTCCCTTTTCATTCGGTGGGGCCGGATTGAAATCCTCGCTGGGGAAAGTACATAACATCAAAAATATTTTAAACAGCGGCCGTTCCTCAGCAGTCAATGGCAAACATACGAATGTATTTCACTTACCTTACATATTACGAGATAATCATCAAAGTTTAATTTTTTTATTGTATTCAAATCCTCGATTTTAATAGTTTCAATATATATTTTTTCTCTATTTTTATGATCTATAAAAAATTCAGCGTTTGTTTTGTCAAAACGCCAAGATTTTTATCTTTTAAATTTCTTATTAATATTTTTAATTTCTTTCTAAAATGATTAGCGGTTGAAACTGGTGCTTGTTATGATTGTTTCCCCCTTGCAGAAACAAATCGGGCTTATTGAGAAGTTTGATTAAGTCGGATTAAAAAGCCAAATAAAAAACAAAATCTATATTTGTTAAAGCACTAAATTAAAAAAACTTTTCCAAACAAAAAATTACCTTAAAATATCCGAGTGCACTATCATCGAGTGTGCCTAGTGAACAATTATTCAGTGCTGCGGGTCAGCTTTACACCATATATGGAACTTATTGCGAGGTGGAAATGACGATAAGCTCTTACTATGTTTAAATAACAATATAAAATTATTAATTATTGAGCATTCAAAACATACAATTTTTCTTTTTTATTTTTATAAACATGAGAGCATATGTTTATATTATGGCGCATATTGCTTATATCTGTTTTCCGATTTAAGCCAATTGAAATTTTTGAACAATATATAACTAATACTTTTCCTTGGCCCGTTTTTTGTTTTTAATTTCGCCAGATGCGCTAGTTTTACGACTACGTCATAGCATACTCTGATAGTTCAAATATCAAAACAGAAATTTGTTTAACTTTAAACATATTTTTGTCCGGCAGCAAAAAAATACCAACACAAAGTTCTTTAGTCCAATTGAAATATTAACCATTGCACATACATTTAGATATGGAAGTATGTATTTAAATGTAGCACAACGTGACTGCACATCACCTATTTTTACTAAAACAACAATAATAAACTACTAACAGCAAAATAACTGACAAGTAGGCGAGTTGCCTACAGTAGTTGTCTGTAACTTTTGTCGAGTTACTCTTTTCTAACCTCTGTCTTCTAGTGCAGAGCCTTTCCGAACCCTTCCATATGCATACACTGCGTCGCAAACTATAAGGCCATCAAATTTTTCATATTTTTTCAAATTAATTTTTCTTTTTTTTTTGTTAATTTCCGTTACTTTGCAACTAAAATACATTTCATTCTCTAATAAAAACAACATTTCCAAGTTTCGAACATTTTTATAAATTAAAAAAAAAAATCAATAAAATTACATGCACATTTCTTGCCGCAGGTTTTTCGATTTTTATCAGTGTCAGAAACCAATGAGATATCGAAAATTAAAAAAGAAAATGAATTGTTGATGAAAATTTGTTAAATTATTTTTAAATTTTGTATAACGTTTGAAACTTGGGTTTTATTGGAGAATGAACTATATTTTGAATGAAAAGCAAACGAAATTAAATAAAAAAAAAACATACATTAGATACAATTTGTCAATCTGACCTTATAATTTTCAACAGAGTGTATGCACATATATCAATATATATCTTTTTATCTTTAAATTATTTTGAAACTTTTTCACATTCAGTGCAAAACTTTTACAGCCTGCCACCCTAATTGGGCGGTGAGGCAGGTAAGTTGCATGAGTGAGTTAAAAGGAGAAGAAGAGAGATGTTGTAGTTATTTGTCTTTCGCAGGCTGGTGCTTTACTCAAAATAAAGTTGCTGCTGTAGCCACATTTTTTGATTTTTATTTTGGACGATAAACTGCATCTAGTGATTCCCAAAATTGTAAGTGTATAAACGTGCGCGTGTGTGTGTCTGTGTGTGTGTGTATGTGTCGATGCGTGTACGCCTTTTTGTTGCGTGTTGCATATGCGCATTTGGCTGTGATAAACGTGCAAGTTTAACAATTAGAAACTTTATCGTTTGCCAAGTTTTCCACTATTCGTGCGTTTACTTGCCGTAGACCTTTCACAGCGATCAACTTGACTGCCAAATGCCCAAGTTACTTAGTTAGCCAGACCCAGTTGATGATAGCGGCTTAAACAGCAAAGTAATTTAGCCTTTTAGACCAGTTTCAGCCATATGAGTCCTTCGAAAAGTACACTAAAAGCTGTTGGAACACAAAATTACAGTCATTTTAGCCTTATTTTCTAGTTGTTTATTGTTGTTTTTTGTTAATCGCTAGTTATTTACTCTATGCATTCAATGTACTAGTTACTGTGTTTACTGAAGTTTTTCGCTGTTCGCCAGCAGTTGGTACTAGTTGCGAGTTGCATCAAGTTTGTTTACAATTACCTATTTGCATAGTTTTTTTTTGTTTTGTTGCACAACTGCTTTTGTTAGAAGGCAAACTTTTCTTTCCAATAAATTTTGTACTTTCATTTTGGTATACTGTGTAAATTATCGGTATTTTCATGAGTTTAAGAAAAATTTTTAAGTGAAACAAATGAAAGTGTACATGTAGTTATACATATGTGTAAAATTTTCTATGTATAAACTTTATAATAAACTAGGCAATAAATATGCGTGTTTAAAACGCTTCGTTCGATACCCATATTACAATGCTTTAAATACTTCCGTTATTTTTCATAGTCAAAATTTATTTTATATTTGGATACATAGAACGCGACGTGGACAACGGATACCAAAAAAGTTGATTGATGAACTTTACGAGTATTACATGTAATGACATGTACATAGTGAAATGTATTAGAATTCGACGATTTCGTTGTCCTTGTACATGAACAGGTAGATTTTTTCGATTCGGCGCACAGCAAATACCAAATAAGAAGGAGAAGAATTTGAATACAGCGGAATGCCATTTTCTACTAGTTAGTCACATATTAAAAAAACGATAACGACATCCAGCAACAGCTTAATTTCACATTTTTTTATAACATGAAAAGTGGGAGAAATAAAAGTCTAATAAAATAAAAAACAAAAATAAATCGCAATGTTGGAGTTCTTGCAAATTTTACGCTTAACAAGTAAAGCTTAGTACACAGCTCTCAAGAAAAATCATAAGAAATACTTTTCAGTATTTCAGTATTTTCTTTTGCTTGGAAAAATGCCTTGTCGTTGCAGCAATTTTCTTGAAGGAATAAAAATACAAGCATTTATTTCTTGATAGCTGCTGCAAACTGATTTATGAAATCTAGAGAGGAGGAAATTTATTTATATTTTCTTGAGAGCTGGCTACTTAGCTTAAAGATGAGTCTAAGTTCATGTGAAATCGAAATTGAAATACCTGACACATGTTTTTATTTCAAATAAGCAGGTATTTTTATATCCTATAACCAGTTAATATAACACATTTGATTTTGAAAATTTAAACAACTATTTATTTAAACATTATGAAATTATTATGATTTTTTTTCTTAGATTTAATGCACTTCTCTAGTGAATTAGATTCTTCGTATCAAATTTGAGTTAATTTACAAAATGATTTAATAAAATACTGAATATTTTTATTTTTGAGAGCTGCGCGCGGCTTTTTCCTCGTGTTCTATAATTTTCGAAATTGTGCTTACTGAGTTAAAATATAGAGTGTGCAGCAAACTTACTCTAAATGTTGTCCAATCCAATACTTTATATCAAATTTGAGTAAATTAGTTCTTATAGTTATATAAGCCGTATTCGTTTCGCCATCGCCAGTACTGAATGTACTGAGTTCGACCAGTTTAATGAGGTATCAACGTACCTACATACTATAGTCGAATCTAGCTAGCTATCGTTGTTGTTGCTCGTACACACAAATGTTTTCGAATGCGAGCAGAGAAGCGGCGTTTCGAATGTACCTATAGTTAAAATAATAATGATTTTTTTTGGTTTTTGTAAATTATCATTGCATGAGAAATTGGCGTAGTTTTTGTCCGATTTAAATAATTTTTTAAATTAATTTGATATATGTACATACTTTTTTGCTCTGAATTTGGTGGTGCCACATCAATTTCCAAAATTTTTAACCCACGTCTTTCTTTTCTTAATCCAGCCTTGAGTATAATACTCGCAAAATATCTTTTAACATTACAGAAATATCGTTTTTATACCTTTCATGAGAATGAAATGGTATATTAAGTTTGGTCCGATGTTTGTAAGTGCCAGAAGGAGAAGAGATAGACCCATCAAAAAGTATACCTAAATGATCAGGACGATGAGCTGAGTCGATTTAGCCATGTCCGTCTGTCTGTCCGTCTGTCCGTCTGTCCGTCTGTTTGAACGCAAACTAGTCCCTCAATTTTAGAGCTATTTTGATGAAATTTGGTGAGCAGGTGTCGTTGTACAAATGATTAAACATTTGTCGGAATCGGCCAGATCGGGTGACTATAACATATAATACAACCGATTATTCAGATATTGAATTTTGCGCCATAACTCCTCCATTTAAGCAGCTAAAGGCTTGAAATTTTGCAGAAATATCAGCCATTATTAGCTACGTATCAGTATTGAAAATCATGAAGATCGGAGAAATATAACATATAGCTCCCATACAACCGATTGTTCAGATATTGCATTTTGCACCATAACTCCTCCATTTAAGCAGCTAAAGGCTTGAAATTTTGCAGAAATATCAGCCATTATTAGCTACGTATCAGTATTGAAAATCATGAAGATCGGAGAAATATAACATATAGCTCCCATACAACCGATTGTTCAGATATTGCATTTTGCACCATAACTCCTCCATTTAAGCAGCTAAAGGCTTGAAATTTTGCAGAAATATCAGCCATTATTAGCTACGTATCAGTATTGAAAATCATGAAGATCGGAGAAATATAACATATAGCTCCCATACAACCGATTGTTCAGATATTGCATTTTGCACCATAACTCCTCCATTTAAACAGCTAAAGGCTTGAAATTTTGCACAAACATCAACCATTATTAGCTATATATTAGTATTCATCAAGATCGGAGTTCACAGTGTAAATCGGCAAGATAAATTCAGGACAAATATTTATTGCGAAAAGTAATAAGCTCAGCGCAATATCACATGAATCATAGCGTTAAACGTTTGGGAACTATTTACGGATCTGATAACTGTTTTCAAAGACCGACATATGTAGGTCTTACATATTAATACTTAATTATTTGTATTTTTTAAATGTTGAATATCAAGCGTCGATACGATATTAAAAATATTCAAAAACCATTCCCTTCTTAAAACATAGTTCTTTTTAATTACATAAGGAAAAGCATTAAATAATTTATAACAATGCCTTTACTAGAATTATTTTTATTGATTTGAAGGAAATTTTCGCTTTTAACTATAGGTAATACGAAATTGTAATACAATAACACGTTTTTTACTATTCTTCCATTCATGAAAGGTATGAAGCCTTCGGCATAGCCGAAGACAGCGCTGTTTTTACTTGTTTTTTTTTAATTTTGGAACATACTATTTAGAAAAAGTGTTGGTTCCGTTTTTGTTCTTATCCAACCCTATCCTGTGCATTAAATTTGAGCAAATTGTTTTTGATACCTACTGAAATGTCGCGTTTTTTATGATTTTTGTAAATTATCATTAAATTGCGTGCTAGGCGTGGTTTTTGGTTGCCTACTGAGTTAACACGTAATTGTATAACAAATGTGATAGAGATTTGGGAGGTTGTTTCTTCGATATACCTATTTTCTCTAAGGTGGGCGGTGCCACGCCCATTTTTCCAAAAAAATGTACAAAAGCATTCGCTTCATCAGAATAGCATTACACTATCCTCCGCAGAAGTGCGCTCAGGTGTAAAAATACTTATCAATACAACTGTATGGCTTATCGGGATAGGCCGGGTGTTTGTTCGTATATTAATGTTCGGGTGTTGACACGAAGGTTAAATAAGTCGCATGAAAGGGAGTCCCCACGTCTGAAACCTATGGAGAGTGAGGTTTCTCTTCGCTCAGGTATTTTCTAAGACTTGGCGTACCGCAGATATCTGGTCGATAGCAGAGTAGAAAGTTATACTGATAAGTCTCAATTAGTTCGTTGGCGGGTGACATCAGTCTTTTAAACAATATGTATCGAACATAGCCTTTTATGAAATCATGAGAAAACTGCAGGATCGCTTTTTTATGGAGAGAGCAGAGCACACTTAAATTTCAATCGGCTATTCAATAGTGGTGGCGAAGTACTGGTAAGGAATGGTTATCGGTCTGATTACCTTACCAGGTCGCCATCAGCATTCTGAAATAGCTTCGCGTTACTGCGAGGTCGGGTGACGAAAGGCTAAATACAGTTTTTAAATCCATTTAGTTTTGCGGAAAAAAGAATTGCCGCATATAACAAAAAAAGCATACATATTTATTTAAGGAGTACGAGTTATAAGAGCGGTTGATTGGGTGAGCACTTTTTTTATCTCTATAGAAACTTAACACCTTTCAGGGGTATAATTTAAAAAACAAAATCGCTGAAAGTAAGTAAAGAAGGAAATTAAAAACTGATATCTTTAATATTAACAAAATTTGTTTGCTTTATTACATTTAATGTGTTTTTTAGATCATTTTATTTGCACATAAGTAGTTTTGTAGGGATCTTACAAAAGTTGCTGCTATACCAAGATTAGATTTGTCAGATGAACAAAAATTAAATCCCAATTACTGAAATTTCCGCCATCTACCCATAAAAATATTATTAAATTTCGTTAGAATGTGTATAGTGTAATAAGTTCGGACTATCAGACTGAAAAGGGGCATCGGCGGAGTGGTCCGATCTCGTCCGAGCTCAAAAAAGCAAAGCAGACTTATTCCCAGAAATTTGGGATTCCTGTTATTGGTGGATTTTAGAGATCGCAATAAAAGAGCGATCACATTTATTTAGTGAGCTGCTAGTTTGTTAGGCCGTGGTTTTATCATTTATTGTCAATTTGTATGTATGCGCGTTTGCCAGTAAGACAAATTGTTTGCACGTTTTAATAAAATATAAGTTGTATTCCAAATGTGCAAGATTTATAATTTTATTTTTATTTTTTACTCATTGCTGTGTGTGAATCGGGGCAAAAACTGCTGACACTCTATAGAATATTTACGTACAGTAAAACGAGCGTAAACCATTATGGATCATGGTTTTGAAAAATTGGGGATTTGAATAGGTGAAGAATGCGGCACGAACAGGTATTAAGCTGAAGGGAAACGTTTCATGTATTAACACAAATGAAAACAAATGAAAAATAAAAATTTTGCAAATTCGACTGTCCAAAAATGGCCGGATGTTAAATAATTAAAACTGAGCAAAATATAAATTACAGTGTAAACAAGTTTTGTAATTTTATTGAAAAATATTAATTTTTGAGCTCGAGGCCAGCTGACTGTTGTTGTCTCTCTTCGATAATACTGTACTTATATTGGACTCGAACTCAAAAAGTAATATTTGTCGATTTGATAAACTCGGCCAAAAAATAATATATGTTTTGTAATTTTGATAAGTATATTTGTTATAAGTCTTTTGTTGTTCTGTTTTGTCGTACTAATCTTGTATGAAATATTTTCTTCACAAATATGAATTTAAAATACTATCAAAAACTAGCTATCGATGATTACTAAAAAAGCTATCGCATACTATCGACAAGAGTACCGACTATCGACCTTCACCCATATAGTCCCGACTTAGCCCCGTTTAATATTTGTAATTTTATGTGACACTCAATTAGTGTATTTGGAGAATATAGCACTCGTAGACATTTAACAAATATTGTCGGCTGTCAGCGTGCATACACATTTTGAACACAATATCCATAGGTACGAAAATTTCAAAAGACACATACATTTAGTAGTACGTGCATAAATATTTATTAAAATTTGTGTGGGGTGAGTAACGTTTTTTTGACTTACCGCATTTCATTTGCTCTTCTTCTTCAACGGCGCGCAACACAGCCGAATTGGCCAAGTTCAATGGCTTTGTGATTTCTGGGTCAACTTCAATCCTGAAAAATAAGACAAACATTTTGAGGTTCGAAAATGAATTGTATGTAAAGTATACACATATTTCAAAAAACTGGAAAATAAATTTTATGTGCTGTTAATATTTGAAGATATATTTTATGTTTTTTTTTGTTCTTCTGTTTTCCAACTGGAGGAAAAGTTGATGTATATTGGAACGATATCCCTTCACGTACATCAAATATTTTATGATTGCCATCTTGTACTCCGAGTGTATTTAAAAAACAATTCTTGTTTTTAAAAATGGACATGCCCAAATCTTTTGTGAAACTTTTCACAATAGTTTTTTTTTTAACCTTGCACTAACAACCCTTCCGCTTACTTTCTCTTTACATCAAAATATTCCATGACTTTTTTAAATTTTATAAAAAATTTCTTTTGATTAAATAAATATAGGATATTTGAAGTGAAACTCCTTATAAGTCTTCAGAGACCTTTGAGTTTTACGTTTACAAAAGCTTATCGTAGCGTTTATAGCTTAACGCCAGTGAAAAGGCATAATTAAAAGAGAGTAAGATACAGATCGGTGGGAGCCAGTGAGTATAGAAACTAGGTGAATGCGTATGCTCATATGAGGCCGTTTTTTTGATTTACGACGTGATTCAAAATATTAATTTAATGCAATTTATAAGCTTACTGACTTTTATAGAGGATTGCCACCTAATGTTTGGAAATTATATACAAATTTATTAATAACATAAACGAAATAAGGGGATGTCACGTATACGTAAATATATATTTATACATATATTTTTTGAAACCAGGTCAGAAAGAGAGTTGGCACTTTTCCAATGTTAATTATTAAATGTGAAAGTTTGTGCATGATTAAATGAAAGTACAGACATATTTGTATAAAGCTTCTCACTAACATAAATAGCTTATAACCTTGATAAATATTAAGGGTATGCTTTAAAAACATTTTTCGAATCAAATATTGCAATAGGACAACGATTTGAAAGAATTGTATAATACTTATATATATATACCACAGAAATAAATTTTTGAAAAGAGTTGCCACCTGTTAAAAAAACTAAATTCAATGAATGCAATGAGTGAAATCAATTATTGCAATTTACGTATAAATGAAATAACTGTAATAAAGTTTCATTTCCAAAATGTTTTATAAAAAGGTTGCCACCTTTGTAAATAAAAATTAAACCAAGCTAATAAATAAAATTATTTTACAATATGTTTGCCAAATTGAAAGTTTTGAGCAAGCTCAATTTTATATTTTTGTATAGAGTTACCGTCTGAATAAAACATTAAATAAAATTATAATAAGCGGCTTAAAAAGTTAATAAAACAAAATTATTATGTTAAAGGAAATAATACGACATGGAATTCAGAGGAGGTAGGCTAAACAAATTTACTCTTGAAAAAGTTTTTTAAAAAGTGTTGCCACCCGATTTAAAATATTACTTTAATTCATTTTTTAAGCTTACTGAAATACTGAATTGAAACGAATGCGCTTATGAAGAGGGAATGCCACCTATTAAATAACGTTGATTCATTTTAATTGGTAGGATTACTGAATTTCCACTATACTGGCGTAAAATTCTGACCGTCTGCCACCTGTTTGAATTATTTAAAAACAACTAAATGCATAAAATGATTTAAGCGAAATATTGATAGGTTGTGAATTACTCGGAAATATACAAATTTATTAATAACTCAGGTAAAATCAGGTAATAAAATTAAATTGTAGATAAGTTAAATTACTCTACACTTCATTATAATCTTAAAGAAAAACTGGAATCCCACAATATCAATGTCCAGTAATTACTTTCAAGTGCAAGTAAAAAGTTATATTTTTCCTTCATAAAAGGCTTGAGTTGTGAAAATCTACTAGTAGTACCAGGTTCGATATAAGGTCGACTTTCGTCCATTTCGTTGGCCGTATTTTTTTATCTTAAACAATTTCGTAACCCCGGCGAGAATATGGCTACAAAAGATTGCTTGGAGTATTTTATTAATTTTGGGAATTATTTAAGTGAAATAAAAACAAAAAGTAGATGCGATTGTATATATTTTATTTACTCCACTCTTTAAAACTAGTTTGTGGTATTAAAAATCAACACGATGATTTGCGCAAATCGCTAAAATTGAAATGCTATATATGGACAAAAAACAACAGAAGCTTAAAAATCAGCGATATTAGATATAATATAATTATAAAAAATAGCCTAGGAACATTTCAAGGCATTGTTTTTATAAAATTAAAGGTAAAGTAATATATTTGGAAACCAGTGTAATTTATTGAGCTCGAGGCTTTTATATTTAGGGAGTAATATGAGAAAACATCGATTTTTCAATGTAGTAGAAGTGATAGCTGCTATATCGGAGATCACCACATCTCCTCATCAGACTTCTTTCTTTCTAGACTTTATCAGGGATCGAACCAAGGTTCGCGGAGTTGCTAGTTAAATTGGAAAGTTATAAGAAGTGAACTGTTGATCTTGGCTACATTTTAAGTAAACGATACGTCGTCGGATGTTATTTTTCAGTTTTAGAGCCTACTGTTATTAAACATTAAAACCTCAGCGCAATATTGACGTTTTTCTTATTATAGCATTAGTCATTTTATATATAAGAAGGCGTTTTAAGTAAATCAAATTTAAAGGGGGCAGCAAATAATTAATTTGCCCGAAATTACAACTAAGGCAGATTTGAAAAAGAAAAGCATTTTATTGTAACAATTATTTTGTTCTTCTTTTATATAAGAATGATTTTGTATAAATTATAAGATTATTAGTTTATTTTTAATTATTTTTTATAAAAGTAGTGCTTATTCTGTAACATAAACCATATAAATACAAGTTTCAAACTGTTTTAGGAATTCACAAAAAAAATTTCCAAATTCAAAAAAATGTTCATCTTTTTTAATCAGAATTTTGGAACGCAGTTTTATAGCCAATTCAATTCAATATTATAATTTGTATGTTTGAAGTTACTGAAAATTCGCGTTAGTTTTTTATAATTTTTTTTTTTCGAAAAAAGTCGAAAATTATGTTGACCATTCTTTTAAATTTGACGAATTTTTATACATTTTCTAAGAAGTTTGACACTTTTATTTATTGTTTATGTTATAGAGTCAGCTATACTTTTATAAAAATATATATTGAATTTATTGCTCACAATGTGCACAACACTGTACATATGATTTAATATTTATCTGTGATTGCAGCCTCAAACATGATAACTCCCTTGCTCGCCGTAGTTTTATATGGTAAGCAATTTGCAACGCTATCGCAACCCAAATGCATTTTTAGTACCATAAATTGTACTTATGTATGCACATATGTATTGACATAGGGTTTATAATCTATAACTCCATTTCTGTTTTCATCAATTTGCCATTTATACCTTTCAAAATATAGTCTAAACTATATTTAACACATTCGTGGTTCTATTGCATTAGTATCATTTACAAGCAAATCCAAATACATTTTTAGTAAATTAAATTAAGCAACAAATATTAAACAATCTAAAAATTGTGGCATAATTTGTATAGCTGACACCGCAGACTTACACAAACACTTATGTAGATTTGAATTTGTTGCATACAGAAATATGGTTATTAGAAACCATTAATATCAATTTGTATTTTGACTTAATAATTATTGATACTTATGTTTGCCTGTGTGACAATTGATGTACATATATTGTACAATAACTGTGTGATTGTTTGCGTTTTCAAAAAGCGTAATCTTACACGCACTACATGAACATTTGGGTATGAATCATGGTCAGTGTAAGTTGGGTCCAAAAACTTCATTCTGCAATTCGAAGCGGAACTAGTGAAGGAATGTACTCAGTTTATTTCTCTTTGGGAATGCCGAAAGAAGCAAGTCAGGAATTCAATTGTTACTGGCGATGAAATTATCATGCTTCTTTAGTATGAATCTTTATCAAAACGAAAAGCGCTAGAGTGCCATCCGAAAAAAAAAATAATAATGCTGCAACAAGCTTGAAGAAGTCCCGAGAAGTTTCACTGATGAATTTAAAAGATCGCAACAGTACAGTAACGGACGGTAATAATGCTTCTCTGCTAGATCAGTTGCGAGATATAATTAAAGAAAAACGTAGAGGAAAACTATAGCGAGGAGTGTTGGCGCCTCATGACATGGAGCCGCACAGTGGGCTGAAATTTGCCGATAATAGCCTTAGATATATCAAGCAATTATTTGCTAATATTTACTACATGATGTATTTCGATTTTGATCTTTATCACATACCGCATTAAGTTTTGATACCTGAACATTCAGTCATAAACCTTTTGTTAAAAAGTTATGAAGAAATTAAAAAAAAATTGATGGAAAAAACATAAAACATGGAAACACCACAATTACCTCAAATTTTCTTAAAATAAGGTTTATATATTTATCTCTAGTGATCTAGTGTACTAAATATATTACGTAACTTTGTTGTTCGAAATAGTTAGAGTTTCTTGTAAATTAATTTTAAAATCTACTGAGTACTACGCCAGTACTACAAGTATAAAACATTTTTTAAACCTGGGTATTAAAGGGCTGTATATTTGATATTCACATACCATTAATTATTGTGGAAATTAATTAGCCATTATATTATTTTTATAGACTTGTTTCAATCATTAACTATTTAATAAGGGGCGGATAACTTTCGAAGCGTTTCCAATAAAAAAACTAAAATCGACTTTTTAATCTGATATTTTATGTAAAACATTATATGTATGCCAAAAAATATCAAACTATCGAATTACAGCACATGACCTGTAGTATTGCAAAGGCGCAAAATATTTGTTAAGAATATTAAAAGGTTAGTAAAGCGCTGGGAAAATGTATTGAAATCTAGAAAGATTATATTGAAAACTATATATATTGATAGTGCATTCCAGAAACTTATGGAAGTTATATCGTATGTGCATACTTAGTTGTTTGACTACTTGTAAGAAATTTTCAAATTTTCAATAATTTTGCCAAATCACCTAAAAATGATGCCACATCGAAGCACTTGTCTTTCTCAACGCTTGACTTCAGAGCATTTAAGTATATTTAGTTCAAACAAGTTAAGAAGTGTAATTTAAATGAAATGCACAAGAACTAGAAAATATACCGTCATGGCCATTAAGGATTATACTGTATGGATAAAAACTCAGCAATAACTAATAAATCGCAGTTTTTTGATTTGTAGTATGAACATTTTTTAACAATCAATTTAGTCGAAGTTAGCTCAATCGCATTCCCAGGAATTCTATAAATATTAAAGTCTTTAGCCAAAACTTCTTCTCAGTAGACCTTGTATGATGGATAAATTAATAACCAACTTAATTTCACGGAACCTTTTCATTTTGGGTATTTTTGTTTTTAATTGTCCATGAAATTCGAATATGTTTTTCCATAATAACAATTATGTATCAGACAACTTTTTTTTCTTTTGACCGAACAAGGTGCTTCCAATATTTTTGGGCGATTTTAATTCCGCTGAGAAAATCTTATTTGTCCGTCTTAAATACTTATTTAAATACTAACCCATTTTGTTAATTTTACTTGGATCTTTGGGGGTCGAAAATTTCAAATGGAAAGTGTTTAGACTATATTAAAGTAGGTTTACAAAATTTTCTTATTTTATGAATCATATAATTTACAGGTAAATACATATTTTTTCATTATAATAAAAAATTTTAAACTTCGGTATTTAAGTTTAATTAAAAATTGTTCGTATAAAATTTGTCATTCATTAAAAATCTTTTCACTAAATGTGTCAGGTGGCACTGCTGGCGGTATTTCCAAAATGTGTGTTTGAAAGGTGAATGGTTAATAGTATCAGTTTGACTAAATAAATAGTTAAATAAAAGTGGTAAGCCAGTTTTAATTGCAAATGAGTATAACGCACAACAATTCAGCTTCGTTTCGAAAGAATTGTTTGCAATGGTGTTTAGGTAAAATTCATATATGTATTAAGATAAAATAAGAAATATGGAGATAGGTATCGAGATTTTTGTGTAATTTATACAATCACCTACAAACTTTAGTTGTATAAATTAAATTGAATTACATATTTTTTTAAGTATTAGCAACGTTCCCGAAATGACTTTGATGAACAAGATCATTAAATTATGTTCGCGATAAATCCAAAAATATGTAACTTCTACAATAAAATTCTCCACCTACAGATTTTGATGTATATTTTAATATTTTACGCGTGAAAACTTCATTTCTACCTTCAGGAAGTGCTAACAAATTATAAACACAAAGACCCGTTATATGCAGTTTACGGCATAGACAAATTAAATTTTTTGATAAAATTTAAATAAGTATACAGATGGGATTGTATCTAATATGTACAATTATAATAATTTGGCGCTTACATCACAAAGTTTGATGTTTCGCCAAACTTCTCTTACAATTTGTGATGTGTGTCTTGATGTTGTAATACAACATAATTTAGGGATCTACAGTTCTACGCCGGCTCCGAACGGCGAATGATTTTTGGTGCGAAGTTTTTTCATGTCAGAAATACACTCGGAGGTTTACCATTGCCAGCCAAGGGGCGATCGCTAAAAGAAAAAACTTTTTCGATAAGTTTTGATATTACTTACCCCGCTACGAATTTGAACTCAAGATCTAACTACCTACATAATAAATGGCGCACAAGCTACACACTCGGCTATGTCAGAACGGCCGATCAGAGATGGAATAGTATAAATTAGTGTACTATATACTTATATATAATTTGTCTTTAGCTAGTTATCCAAGCGAGTGTGCCAATATGTACGTACTTTTAGTGGCCGCGAAAATTGTGAATAAATTTGCGAAAAATTACATGTAAATAATTCAAATTATTGGTATGTTCGTAAAAGCATTAGGCCTGAGCGGAATTTGAAAGAAAACTGAACTTAAAACCTAAACTGATTAGACAAGTTAGAATATTATTTGGAAACTATGATGTGGCATAGCAAGTATTTCCATAAAATTTAAGATAAGATTTTAAATTGTAGCAAGTTTTCGATACAAGTAAATATATGCCAATTGGACAAAGCTGTTTATAAAAAATATCTGATTTTTTAAGCACTTTTCTGACAAAATCTCACTAATTGTGTGGCAAATATTTAAAGCTTTTTTGCCAAGCATATTTTGTGAAGTCTTTTCCCACACCACACCTAACATGAAAATATCTAAAAAATTTATTACATGAGGTTAAATCCTTTTATATCAAAAAGCAAAATTTAAAATGGATGCTAAACACCAATAAAAGTAAGAAACTTGCGAAATTTTGTTTTAGTGATATTTACTTATATTATTTAGCCGGAGCATTAATGAAGAATGAGTCAACCAAACTATCTTTAGAAATTGCAGAACTTATGAGCAGAATTAGGGACGCCGATGACTCATCATCATGACAAGCGTTGAGAAACGTAGATGGGCAGACAAACACCATCATATTTTTTCATACTGTGAGTGCGTCGAGCTGAGTTATGGTTGCCAATTTGTCGAAATTGTATTATATCTGGGTCTGAGGGTTTCGGAGTGACAATATTTTTAATATTTTAAATCATTATGATCATTGCCTTTTGTTCAAACCCCATAGTATCCATTGGTATTAAAACTAATATGTCTTTATATTCAAAAACGACTGCTTGCAATCATAGGATCTTATTATTGAAATTTTGCTGAATAAGAAACTGTAGTTTGCATGTGTTTGATTAGCAGCAATTGCTACTTTTTTTCTTCTTTGACCTGTTTTGCTAAATTTTCTACACAAAAAGTGGGAGCCGTACTTCAAGATTCTAAGAAAAACAAACCAAAAACCGAGGAAGGTGATACTTTCGTCAAATCTAAACTCAGATTGAATACGAGTTCCCTGCGCCGCTTCTGAGCAGGCATTTGATTTGCCGCCGCCGACGATGCTTACGGACACGTTTTGCCCATCTATGAATCAAAATATTTAACTATTCCCAACGTATTTTTGGGTAGAGCCATTCGAGCTGCTGGACATCAATTCGTTATTCCGGTAACAGAGTTTGACATCGGGTTTTTTCACACGAAATGTGGAAATACATATGTAACAGTGCATTGGAATCCAAGAATGATAGAAAACCAGATTACGACAACGCCGGTAGCGTACACGTCACAGATGTTCATACCACAGGAATAGTGAGAAAAAAAGGAAGGTGATAACTGCGCTTGGGCGTTTTATTTGCACTGGAACTGCTAAAATACAAAGCTCGGCACTTCACATTTATTATTCTGTGTTTAACTTTTTGTAATAGTCCCTCAAAACTCAGAAAAATCAACTTTTTAAGAGCCATCTGTGACGTCGTTTTGTCAAACGAGGCAAGTACGAAGTAACGGAAGAGCTTTGATCGTCACTTTGTTTTCTCTGCATCGTGATTGGAATCGGATTGGTTTTATCCTCATCATCTTCATCACTTCTCTTATTTTTGCAGAGATGTCGCACACAGAGATTTTTCGCAACGACACTAAACCAAAATATATCTAACTTTATAGGAACCGCTTTCGACTGAGGTTTGTTAAGATTTTAATTAGTTTACTTTGATTTTTTATATTGCTGCATGCCAAAGTTCTAGTAATATTTTTTTAATATTACATACGATATGCAAGGCGTCTCCAGGTAAGCCATTGTTTATCACATCATGGCTCGATGAAAGTTAGTTATATCAGAAAAATTTATTTCTAATTTTTTAATGACAAATTTAATTTCATGGAAAAAATAAGGAAATACTAAGCCCAATTATAATACCAATATCAACACCAATACCAATATCAATACCAATACCTACAGTAATTTGTTACTCTCATAACTAAAACAAGCAAGATTTATTTTTCGTCAATCTCTCAAAGACTGTATCCACTCAGAAGCACTATAACCGTGCCTTGCGACTTTGTTCTAGCCAACGCGCGATACCAAAGGGATTTTCAGTTACCATGAAAATCAATGCCTCAAATCCAAATAGACCTAAAAAAAGGTCCTGATTGTTAAAACTATTCCCTCGACTTAAAAAAAAACACAAAGCTTCAAAGTGAAGCTTAATTTTTTTTGTAACTTTTATATATTTATTTTCGATCTGCGTTAATAACTATTCGTATGTGGAAAATAAGTAAAGACCACTGAGCAAGTGGCAATACGGTGGCTTATTTAATGTGCACACTGCTAAGGACGATGTGGCAAAAACCACACGCAGTCGCAGCCGCAGCCGCTACCGTTGCCACAGCTGTCTAAAGGGAGCTAAGAAACCGCGCAACCGAATAAGCGAGCAATCGAACAACCGAATCAGCAAACACAGTATATACATATGTATATGTATATAGGTATATATGTACATATATGTGTAGATGGGAAGCGCAGTGTAAGTAGTCAAGTGCGACGGTAAGCAACCTTCAATGTGGCAGATATGATAGACGCAGTGGCAAGTAAGAGAAGAGTAATGGAATTTATGCAACATTCCGCAGGCATATGTACATATGTATGTATGTATGAATATGTTAAAATGTGTGATTGCAATTGTTATGTGTGAATGTGGATGTGTGTATGGCTTTTGCCTTCAAAGCATTCAGAGCACCCTAGCAATCTTCCGTGCGTGAATCTGTGACTGAGCCTGGTCCTGAACCTGTGCAGCAATGCCTTAAAATAAGGGAATTTATTTCGTGCATAAATTATCATATTAAATAGCAAACAGGCTGGCAGCCAAGCAGTCAGTAGCTAGCAGTGAAGCGAGCATTCACATTGTAGAGCACGCTTTCAAGTGTTGTGTTGGTTGGTGTAGGAGGGATGGCGGTGTTGGTGATGGTGATGCTACTCACGCACCTACACACATGCACACATCCATGTACGTACAAATGAGACATTGAAGCAAGTACGGAGGATTGCCGATATTGCAACCTTTAAGAGCATACATACATTTGCCACACGTTACACATCTTATATCAAATACTTGTACTCGTTGTGGAGCAGAAAGTCTGCATCCCAGCAAGACTTACCTAACGTAATAAGCAACACATATTCAATATTACAACACTTTACCAATAGTACTACATATAATTTTTCTAACCTCAATTAATTTTAAAAAGCGCAAATGGCGATATGCTACAGACTGTGGATCCGTCTGGATATATATTTTTTTTTTAAACTTATCGAGTGAGGCGTTACGCTGCAGTGTGATCCATCTCGAAAGAAGGGAGATACACCTGATCTCACCCGTCACTGGCCAGATACATGCACACTCGCTACCACCAACATCTTGGGCTTCCTAACGGTATTGCAGTAAAACAAGGTACTGTAAAGAACAGATAGAGCTATGGATCTTAAGCTCGAAGTACTAACCTAAACATTATCTAACTTGTATCCCCGACTTTCATCTTCAATTTAATTATACTTTCACACATAGTTTTCGATCTTATTTTTAAAAATAAATAAAATTATATAAGAAATAAAAATGGCGAGTGGATGTACTCGTATGACCACTGAGCAACCAGGAAAGATTTTGAACTTAAAAATATTTAAAAGAAATTTCTTGCACAAAATTTTTTATTACTGATTAGTTGCAAAACAACCCGCGATACCCGCGACTTCGTCAAAAGAGTGATTACTCTTATGAAAATGTTGCAATTAAAGAGTCATACAATTTTTGACCAGTTTTAATGAAAAATTCTCTATTTTGAATGTATTGAATGCATCCAAAAATATGGGTATTAAAACTTTAAAAAAAAGTAAATACAACAACCAAAGTAGAAATGTAAATTTTATATTTAGAAAATTTCTTTAAAAACAATATTTGACGTCTTAAAATCAGTAGATAAAATATTCAAATTATTAGGGCTAGTAAGACGAGCGCACGCCACATAGAGTTGACCGTGTGAAAAACAATTGGTTCTTAAATCAACACCTACAGCCATAAAGATCTGTCCCTGCGATTTGTTAATTGTGATCGCAAAGCAAACGCTTACTGGAAACTGGAGCCTTTGAAACGGAAAAGAAAAATTGTTGGGAATAGTTGGTATTTGCGTTATGAAAACCATTTCGCCTGCAGCACTTTCAGTTAATATTTCTACTGCAATTAGATATTTTTTGCAGCTTTACAACCTTAAGTCTAATTTTGTGGCATAGTTTCTGACGGATAAAATTTTGAAGTAGCGTAATCGGTACACCATCTTTACTTCTACAGGATAATTTGTAGCTTCATAGTACCTTTGATCGCAGACAGTATAATTTTATTAATGAATGCCGCTTGATCGATTTTGGGCACTAAAATATCTCGTTTGCATATCCAAGAGGTATGTTGTTGCAAAATTTGGCCATCATTTCCATACACTGAATGAATAAGTTCCATTGCTTCAAAAGCAAAATTTACAAAAGTTTCTGGTATTTTAATTTTGTTGTTTTCTTCTGAATAAATTTTCTAACCAATTTTCAGCAAGAGTGTAGAAAATTCTTCCGTTTGAATGTTACCACTACTTCGCACTCTCATGTTGACTCTCCAAACGCAATCATTTAAAATGATACCATAGAAAATACCATCTTAAGGAAGCGGAATCTTTTAACACTACAGGCAGTGTTTGCCGGAAATCACCACAGAAGAGGACTTCACCCAAACTCATAACTTAAGTTTTTTACTCATATCCTGCAAAGTTTGGTCGACCGCTGCTACTCGCTTTTTATTCGGCCCGGTTCATTTATCCTATACTTTTCTAATATTTTTAAAATAAATAAGAATTTTTGTCAAAATCGAATTATAAATACTGTTTTCCTGAATATCTCGACTTTTGCATAGCTAGCAGATTAAAATATTACGTATATTCGTCCAACGTGCCTATTTCCTGGGATGTCCAAATTCGATTGGAATGCGTTCTCTAGTTTTTGAACCAACTTATGGCAAAGAAAACGGCAACATTTTTTTTTTAATATATAAGACATATTGAAATGCACATGTTGAAACATTATAAAATATAATATTTTTTGTTTACCCGCTAAACTTCTACGTTATGGATATTTTTTGAGCTAGCTTCTTACTTGGGAATAAATGGAAAAAGCAACAATAGTAAAAGCGATAGCTGCTATTTCGAAAGTTACAAAACTTATTGTTAATATAAATAAAAAAAAAATACTATATAGTTCTACGTTAAGTATAGAAACAAGCAAACGTCGTTTTATTGAATAAAAGTTCAACTAGCTCATTTGAACTTCTTGGACATCGAAGAACGGCACGCAGGCCGTCTTTAAAAATATAAATTCGAGACTTGACGCTATTTGCTGGCCAGGGTTTTCTCGACTACTTACTGAGCTTACTGAGCTAACTCAACTCAACGACCAGAGGTCATTATTCGGTGAATTGTTTCGGTGTGGAGCGATTCATTGTACTAAATTGAATTTTCAAAAATTTGTATGTACATATATTCAAGTCAGTTGTTACATATTTACTTGAAGGCCATTTCGTAAAAATTTTGTGCTTTCAATTGGCGGAACATTTTTGTAGGATTTTAATAAATTAAAAAAAAAAATTAAAAAATAGATAACATCCTGAAGTCATAATGAAGTTTAAACAGTTTCAAATGACTAAAAATATATTATTGCATACTTTATTCGGCTTCAGAAAAATATTTTTGGAGGGGTTTTACGCTAATTTAATTTAAAAGAATGTAGTGTTACAGTTTTAAGATTTGGGAGGGTTAGAATCCCATTAACAAACCCCCAACCCACCGTGTGTCCGCTAATGTGTCACAGAGAATAGTCAGAGAGGATTAATAAAGTACCTGCCGATATTTCTTCCTTGTGTTTAGTAAAATGTTTCCTGTTGTGCGTAATTTTAGCTGAAACTTGGTTTTGACATATTTGTGACTAGCTGAAATTTAAGATTTGATTTTAAGTTAAGTTTGACCTTAGTTCAATAATATTTTATCTTACGATTAAAGAAGTTTGCGAATTTCGCGAGCAAATGTTTGATTTCTTTCGTGCAATCCTTTAGTAGTGCCACAAGCGATGTAACGTTTCTCGCTGGGTACTAACATAAATACATATACTTATATATATAATTCCATGCACATATGCATATGCCGCTCAAGTGCGCTTACATCAGCACCCGCGTGCGCATCCGTGTCATACGGACACACATCGTTCGAGTGTTGCGGCAAACAAGTGTCGCGATAGTTGCGTATGGCTGCTACAGCTATCACTGCGAAATGGCAACTTTTGTTATACACGCTGCACATATGCATATACATACATACATATACTACATATACTCGTACTATTAGCGAATACTTATGTATGTAAATTTATATGTAGTACATGCACATACTTAATTGCATAATTACAAACATACCAATTTGTGCATGGTTAGTGTCACTGTACACGCATATGTACATATGTAGATTGTATGCATCTGTATAAGTGAGTGTTTGTATGCTCATTAATTTACAATTTTAATTTCATTGATTAATTATTCTTATTTTAACTAATCGAGTAACAAGTTAAACACTCGTCCGACTAATTGGAGTGCGAGCAAGTAGACAGTGTTGGTACTTAAGGATACGCTTCATACGCATATGACTACATAGATATATGTATGTACATGCATATTGTGGACGTTGCATGCAACTAACTCGCAAACATACACCCATAGTACAGACACATATCAGAGCTGCACCTTCGGCGCTTTTTTTTTTATTAAAGTTGTTCAAGTTTTTCAAGATCCGCAAAACTGATTAAATTAAAATGCACTTGTTCGAAAGCAGGATAAGTTAAGCATTGCCTGAGTTGACAGCTATGAATTCGTGTTAAGTGGTATTTGATAAAAATATGATGACCTTGCTGCAAATATTCTTGTTCACAGTGACATTTTAAAGACAATGTAACGAAGAATAGAATTTCATTTTTTGTCTCAGACAAAATGCGAAATATTGGTTAATCTTAAAGGGAATTATGAGAGATTTCAGAGTGTTCTACCAATTTAAGTTTTGCATTTATGAAATAAATATTATTGTTTCGGCCGCCGTTGCCAAATGTGTTGGGTTTGTGTTCTGCGTTTAGGGTGTGCCCGGCTTCGAATTCCTGCCGAGGCAAGTAACATCAAACGTTATAGAAAAAGGTTTTTTTTGTAACGGCCGCCACTCGGCAGGCAATGGCGAACCTCGGAGCGTAGTTCGGCGATTCGAAAACTTCTCACAAAAATAATTTGTCGTTCAGAGTCGGCATAAAACTGAAGGTTTCTCAATTTGTAGTACCTCATCAAAATGGACACCACAAATTGTAGTTCGGCCCAAGTTCGAGCTATATAAAATAAGCGCCACACTATTATTGCATTAAAAGTTTAAGAGAACTGTTCCTAAAATTGAAGTTATTAGGCAGGTATATTGTTGCCGGAATGGGATTTTTTTTGAAAATGCTCAATGTGCTGTTCAAGCTATTTCCTTTTATTTGGTATATCGGCAGTATTGGTTGATAACTTCAAAGCTTTGTTATATGATTAAAATACAATACATCACCACACATTCACAAATTTGATCTAATTTGTTATATGTTTATATATTTTCCATTACTCTTCAATTAAAACACAGTTCATTCTTTAACGAAAATCAACATACAAACATTATAAAAAATGCATAATAAGTAAATGTGTATAATTTCAAAATTTTCAAGTTTTGTAGCCCAATAAATTTCAGCACAATAAAGCTCAACTCTAAAACACAAAACGGTATTACATATTTTTTTAGCCTTAAACAAAGTTTGGAACTTGGGATTATATGGTTTTTGTTCAAGAACGAAATATGTTTTAATTGAAAAGTAGCGGAAACTAAGTTAAATAAATAAGAGAAAGCTAAACAATATTTGAGACCTTACAATTTACAATGGACTGTATAAAGGCATAATTTATATTTCATAGAAAATCGTGTCCACCCATCATGAAAGCCTTTTTTTAGTAATCTGCAGTCGGGCTCTTGGTTGTTGTTAATATGTAAATATGGATGTATATCTAACAGAAAATAAAAAATGAAAGCAGATAGTCATGTGAAATATGCTGGTAAATAAATGTATTATTTTACTTCGATATTAAATATTAACACCTTGCTGAAATTAGCTTGTTAAGTATTAAATATGAATTTAATTAGTTGTTTTAAATATGAAGTTATGGCAATTTGTGTGTTACAATAAGAGTAAAGGGAGTAAAGTTTATTGGCAACACTGAAATAAATTGACAGATGGTTAAAGGATAGTTGAAAGAAGGAAGGCTTTGAATTTGGTTGTGTCTTAGTTTTGGACGCTTGTATTTGGCTAAGGGAAGAAGGTTTCATTACAGCTTCCATGCTAAGTGATCCTGGAGGGGTTTGCCCATGAAATAAACATAGCTGTTGTCATAGAATTAAACAGATATTGGTTTTATATGATTTACTTCTTTTCACAAGCTGTAAGTTGAGTGTACCATATTAATATATCGTACTACGTAACTATGTTTGCTCCATCACAGCGGCTAGGCCAAAATGAAAGCGCTGGACTGATCCTATTAATATGCACTATTTTTTGCAGTGTAATATTAGGATACTTTGCTGACGATGTGCGTCTTCATGTTGTAACACAACATCGACCTATAGTTTAACCAACTACGAATGATAGATGATTTTTTACGCCGATTTTTTTTCCTAAAGAGTTAAGGATTGCTAATACTATCATGCATTACTTTCGCCCTGTGGCTATGATCTTAATCCTTCAGAAGCTGATACGGCGCAGATCTGCAGGTTGCTCTTGTTATAGATTACAGCAACATTTTCCTTTTTGTTGCATTTATAATATTCTTTTGTATTCAAAACGAACTCTCTTTGGCTGCATTTTATAATATTTATATAATATTAGTAAACTATTCACTGGTGGAAACTTTTATTTTTTTCTCTCCTACAATTTTCATTACAAGTTACTCATACGCCTCGACTCACGACGAATTGTCACCGACTTGTCGGAGCGTATGAGTAACCTTTTGCCATGTATGTATTTAAAAATTGCATATTTTAAACAAAATCATCCAGTATATTTGTTAATACGGTAATTTTACTAATATATTGCATGCGTAATCAGGAAGATAAGTTGACTTAATAAATAATAAATTGTATTAGATAAGAAATTTAAAATTGAAAAACAGGTTAAAGACCTAAGGTAGAAAAATGAATTTAGCGTGCTTATTACATAGAAATTTATGAAATCATGTATGTACTCGACTGATATGAGAATAGGTCGTAAAGTATATTTTATGGTTGGAAGAGGGTTGCCACCTCTTTACTTTTGAAAAGAAAAATTTAATTAAATTATACACAAGTTATATCAAATATTGAAATACGGGGGGCAAGCCGTTCATTTTGGAATGAAGGTCCAAATTAACCTTTAACCGTAGCCACTTTTGGAGAAAATAAATTTAATTTAATTGTACACAAGTTATATGAAATATTAAAATATAGATGTCAAACGGTGCGTCTCGGTAAGGAGAAGCTTTATATATATATATTTTGGAGAGGGACGCCACATGCTTGAAACGTCAAATTTTACAAAATCTTACCGAGGTCTATAAAATATTAAAATATAGGTATCAAAGGGTTCATTTTACTGAATAGAAGGTTTATAGCTAGTTATATTTTGGAGAGATTTGCTACCTTTTTGAGAAAATTAATTAAATTAAATTGTACACAAGTTATATGAAATATTAAAATATGAATGTCAAACTATTCGTCTCAGCGAGGGCAAGGAGCATGTCTATATTTTGTTATATGTGACAGAATACGAAGTGTCGTTTTTTTTTAAACATATGTCCAGGCTATTAAATTAATAAATACGTCTGCTGGGGTTTCATAGTTTTTATATAAGTTTTAAAGTAAAATATCAACACAACTTTTGACTAATGTTTTTTTTGTTTAATTATAAACTTCATAGTGTGATCATGTGTGTGTGTGCGCATATATATATGTATATGTACATATGGCCAAATAAATGCCAAAAAAAATCAAGCGTTTATGTAACAATTGTAGTTAAAAACCCGTAACAGAAATTAATTATTAATTTACTATTTGTCAGCGGCATAAATCGCGCGCTTTTTTTTAAACACTAATTGGCAATAAAACTATGGAATAGCTAGCTTTATCTACTAGTCATGCAACGCATTTAGCTAAATACATAGAAACCAATTTGCACGTTTTGCTACCAAATTGACTGACAAGATTGTAACTCGTGTTTTATGGCATATTATTTGTAATGAAAACGCGATATCCGTTTTTTTTAGTTTCCCGCAAAAGTTAGTCATTTGATTAGCAACAACACATAAAATAATATATATATGCGTGTATTTACCAAATTTTCATAGAATTGTTGACTCTGTATGTGTTTATTATTTACGGACCTTATTCATAAAAAACTTAATTAAATTAAAATTCGTTATGAAATGTTATTTCCATGTCATTTTTTTTAGTTATAAAGCATATCTCTTCATTTTCTAGGAACGTGATTGTTACAGTAATATAATTAGTTTTCAATGGCCTAGAAATGAGCGTGAGGTTTTAGTGGTTAGTACACTGCACAAAATACAGTTTTGCAGTCTACTGTTCCGAAAAAATCTAAAAACCAAATCAAAGAACTTAACGTGTGCCATTTAAAACATTGTTCCTATCGCAAGTGAGAGCGCGTCAGTTGAAAATTAGAATAGTAAATTGCAAATCAGAATGCGTCAAATGGGGATTAAGAAAATTATTTTTACTGCATATTTTTGTAAATAATGAAGAGGTTCATTATTTCGGATTTTCAATTGCCGCTTTCTGAATTACAATTGACTATTCTTATTTTTAATTGATATTTTCGCTTTTTAATTAGATCCTTCTTTACTTTGCACGGTGAGTGATTTGCGTGCGCTCGCAGCATGTAATCTAATAACTTCAAATTAAATATCCTCAAACGGGGTTTTTACCAGTCAGAAAGAAATCTAATAACATCCGAATTGATCACGAATTTTGTTTGATGTACAATTTTTATTATTTACTTTATGTTTTGGGCTTAAGGCCGGCAGTTAGTAAATTTAAAAAATATAAAAAATAAGCTTTTCCTGTCTGAATTTTATAAAAAAATTTAATTTAATAAAATAAAAATTAAATCTTAATTCTGTTTTATTTAAAAAAAGGTTTACCAAATAATATATCTTACATCTTTGGTGGCTGAAAATCAACATCAATTTACAATTACTGTTCTTATTTGTAAATTTCAATTTTTTTTTTTAATTGCACTAAAAAATTGTATTCGAAAATTTTTCCATAGATATAAATCTCTTTGTGGAGATTTCTTCATTGTGTCTGCTAAATAAATACAGCTATCGTTTTACTACTGACATCCTGTCTAAATAAGTGTAACAAATTGGAGGGTAGTAGGAAGTAACGACTCATATTGCCACTCACTTTCAGAAAGAGTTACGTTTGCCCTGAATAAGGTTGAATTTGAAGAAGTTCTACTTCACAAATGTCAGATGTACGCTACACTTAACTTCGACTACGTTTTATAAGTCATACATAGATAGAACGGGTCACCGATATTAATTTTTTATGCAATACATAGAAATAAAAAAACTACACTTTCAAAACAAACAACAAATGATAATTGTATTTTTCACAGCGAGATGAAAAAAATAGGCGAGAAAATATCGCGATGCACTGTCTTTCACTTTTTTTTTTTATACTTAAACGCTTCAATTGATAAAATAAGTATCTATAACTTTACAAACTTGCCGGCATGCTTCAGCAACACTTAAGGCAATATCTTTTTCTAGTTATCTCTAAAAAATTCTGTGTTCCTTACTGATATGCGATTACGATTTCGCGTTTTCTGAAAAATTACAAACTTAGACTTAGAGGTTTTTTCGAACACATTGCTAGAAAGCCTAGCGGTTAACAATGGACTTATAATTTGAGTCAGTAAAATATACACATACGTACATACATATAAAATGGAACAGAAAAGTTGGGCAACTAAAATTGGTAGTGCCTGTCATATTTTTTGAATTCAGTCATCAGCATTTTAGTTAATTGGTGAATTTGGCGCTAAAGTCATTAGAGCAAATGCATACACATATATACATACATATCATACTAGTTGTACGATTGTTAGTATATGAGAATGCAGCTAGCCATGTGCCATGCAACTGACAGCAACTTGCGGCATAGAGTGCATATGAGTAACCTATTTTGTTGTAAAATTTATTGTAATGCATTGCAATGTTGCAGCCAATAACAATCAAATGAACAGTAACAACAACAACTCGTGGCAATTGTCATAATTCAGAACGAACATGCTTATTAGTAATTTCCACAATGCTCACAAATAAAGAGTATACTCGTATGTACATAGACACATTAGGGTAATTGAATCAGTTTTTACGTGAAAGATTTTTTATTTGGAGTTTTTATTTGAAGTCTTGATTTTAACAACATAGAATAAGCAGAGGTTTCGATAAGTAAAATACAAATCCTACTACGGAGATTCATTTGCACATTCCCATATTTTATAAATACTTTCGAGGTGTAACAAAAAGCAATAAGCTTTAAATGCAAAGACAAATACAGTAAACATAGTACCAATTAATTAAAACAATTTGTACTTATTTTCAAGCAATTAAATCAAAACTTATTAACTAAACAATAAATTAGAAGGAATGGAAAACACATACGAAAAATTGTAGGAAAAATATTAGTTACTAGAGCTTAAGTTATTGCATCATTACTTATTTTTCTCACATGAATGAAAAACAATTCATTCGCTATTAATTTTGACTTATTACTTATTTTTCACTAGCTATAATATTTTTCACGAATTACCTTTTTTCGCTTATTATTGTTTTTTACTCGTTATTAATTTTTCACTCATTTCTTATTTTGCTTTCATTAGTTGCCTTTTACTCCGTTATAATCTTCCACTCATTACTTACTTTTTGTCTATTAGTTGTTTTCACTCGTCATAAAATTATAACTAAATATAATAATTTATTCTTCCCCGATTCCGTGGATTGCTTTTCTTGTTGGAAGGTAAACTATCCCAGGCTCATTTTTTCTGCAGAACTTCTTGAATATAGACATAATTTTGCACCGATTTTGTCATAATTTCCTGTAATCCAATACCCTGCTCAATAAATTTAAGCTCGGGATGATTTGATTATCTGCGCTTTCCATTTTTAACGTGAATACCTTGACAAGAATAAAAGCCCGAGGAGTTGACCAACGTTAATTCATTAATGAAATTAAAATTTGAAAATACCACAACTAATGGATTTTTATTCTAGAAAGAAAATCTACGCTTAATTAGTTTATCAAATCTTCATCAGTTTTCTTTCTTTCTAGACTTTACCAAGGTGGACATGGGCACGGATTTCTGGGCAGAATTCAACCACTGAACCAGGCTAACCGTGTGAAAATCTTCTAGCGCGTTGAAAAATTGTTGCTTTCTCAAAATATTCCGTAATAAAAATTGATTTCGAGCTAAATAAGGGTACACTAGTTTCTAAATTCTAAGGCCAAAAAATAATACAATATTTGAAAATAAAAACTGTTTGTCAGTGCTTTGGTGGTGTTTTGTAAAGAGAAAAAAAATGCGATGCTTCGAAAACTCCCAAAATCTTAAAACTGTATTACTTTCTTTTATATTAAATTAACGTCAAATTGCTCCCAGATATTTTTCTGTGTGCACCTATGTCTCCGAAACTACTTTATCAAACTTATTTAGTATACAAATAATTTTGAAAATTTTGAAAATCGAACAAAAAATTCGCCCAAGTTCAATTTTTACACACAAGATTTGGTTGAGGAGTGAAAGACGTTGGTTAAATTTTAGTTTTGAAAAATAGGCGTGCCAACGGCTCAAATTTGATATACAGGATTGCGTTGGAGAAATTAATATGTGATTTAAAAAAAACTTATAAGGTAATGGTCGTGGGGGTGAGTCTTTAAAGCGCTTAGTTAATTTTGAGTTTCTCGTAATCTTAATTCATTGCTTTTATTATAATTTATTTAATATGTATCACATATATGAATCTGTGACCAAAAGAAAAAAATTTCTCATCATAGTTGTATGAATATTGGAAAACGGATTGGGTACTGATTATTTTCGAATTACTATTTTGGAAATATCTCGATACTGAAAGATACGTGAATAATCGAACTATTTTTTTTATAGGAATTAAAAAGTTCATTATATTTTAATACGTCAAACAAAATATTTCGGAAAAATATTGAGACTTACGTGAGCTGGACTGATTTAAAATTACCCAAAAAAATGCAGCTGCTTATAAATAAAAATTAGTTAGAAAAAACCACTATCTTAGATAACAAAGAAGTTGAAGCTTAAAATGTCTGCATCTGAAATCATATCGTTAAAGTTTTGATGATGATTTTGATCTCTTTTTAAGATTGGTTGAAGAAAACTTGAAGAACTGAACCAAAGCACGATCAATTTACACTCATAAGGCTTTATTAAAAAGCCGGTTTTATATCTTTGCAAATCTTAGTATCACAGCTCCTTTAAGCAAATTTTTAATTTTTTTATGCAGACCTTTTAAACTAATACTATTTTATCATATCAGGGGGTGTTTTGGGATTATATTTGGAGAAAATTTAAAATATTTAAATCTTTTAGAACATAATAAATTTTTTAATTCCGCAAAGTTTTTTGGTGATACACCCTAATGTATGCACATTCATAAACATATGCATGTATGTGTAAGAGTTTAACAACAAAATCATTATCATAACTACGACGTACCGCAAAAGTCAACACACATAGACTTTCATTGTTGTTGTTGGCTGCTCGTTACTGGTGGTGGCTCCTGACTGCTGACTGCTGGCCGATGAACGGTGATTGGTGGCCGACAACAGACGAACGACCGGTATCTGTTGCCAAAACGTGCTGCATCAAAAGCCAAATGAGGCAACATCTGCTCAATATTGTTGATTTTTATGCTGCTCATCCAACCGCCACCGCCGCCGCCGCCGCCGCCAATTCTCTGCACAGCTCATATTCTACGAGTACTTTACTCTCCCCCGCTAAAGTTGCAGGCTTCACCGGCTGCTTACGCTCTATCCTTCGTCCTGATTGCTGACATTTGTGTGCCCTCAATGTGACAGCAGTTGATCATGTGGCAAACCACAATTTACATGCGCTGCTCGTTCGTTGCACTGCACTGACACCCACTGCTGCTGTTCTCTCTCATCCGCTTACCTCTCTCGATGTTGCTGTTCATTGCTTTGGTTTTGACTATGTTGGCTATGTTGTCCATTGTGTCATTGCGGTCAGCTGTATATATACAGCTCAGTCGCATATGACTCAGAGTTTATGTTTAAGTTAATTCCAGTCAAGCTAAGCCAAGTTGGTTTGGTAAAGAGGATAGGGGGGTGGTTAGGTGGGGCTATGTATTTGGTCGGCGGCTTTACATCGATGATACTGACACCCAGGTGAAGGCGTACATACACACACGCTCACATAAATTTATATCAATGCAAATTTTCGTAATTTCATAGTGTGTGATATATCATTTGATTAAATTGCCATCAGCTATAGTGGCATCGCCTCATTTATAATGTGAAATGCACAACGCATTGCCGTCAGTAAATTTTTGGCAATATTACAACAGATGTTCGTTGATTTTTGGTGGTCTAAAATTAGTTCATTTCCTTTTAGCATATGATGCCTCAAAACGAGGGGGTTACTAAATTTCATATTGTTCTTTTTCAGCACTTAATATTTACTGGCATATAAATTTGTAAATGTATGCACAAACATAAATCGATTATGATGGTACAAGTATAAAATGAAAGAGCCTTTCCCCAGTGATTTCCTTAGTTTTTAGCTCCAATTTGAATAAAAGTGTAAATGAGATTTTGCACAGCACAAAATTAAAATTGAACGTTTTTCTGGCAAATATTGTTATTTGAGTAATGTACTATTAATAATTCATATTTATAGGGTCGCAAAAAAACCCAAACTACCAAATGTTAGAAATATATCAAAATTTAATTGAATTGCTTTTTTTTAGCAATAAAAGTGCAAAATATAAAATAGCAAAATTAATGTTAGTACAATATTAGAAGAATAATGCAGCATCATCCTCAAAATGGTTTGATGCAATGTTGGAACTAAATTCGAAATTATTAGTAGATTTTATTTATCTAGTATATAACGATTTGACTTCTTTGATTTTTCTTTACTGATGGTGGACTCTTCTTAAAGCCAAAACATATGAGAAAAACATTATGCAAATACATGTATTAAAATTTGAAAAACGTTGTATTTACTTAATTCGATATCATTTAGAAATTTTTTTCTGTTTCGTAACTCACATATTTTATCTGAGAATAATTGGGCAATTCACAAGGTCTCTTATTTGTTGCTATCGTTGTATTTGCTATGGTTTTTAAGCTGGTTTATCAGCTCAGTTTTTGGTTCACATGCAAAGTAATCATAATAAAACAGTTTTGAAAAATAGCACGTACAACAATAGCATCAAATAAGAGACTTTGTGAATCTTTTAAAGTAAAATAAATATATTTTATATAAGTACTTTCCTATATAAAAATATACATATTCTGACGGTAAAACATTGATTTTGAAAAAAACTGTGTAGTGTATTAAATTTTCATTTTATTGCTTTCATCATAAAACTATATCCAGAATATAAATGTAAACATTGCCTATGTGAACATAGGTATTTATATATACACTCATATTTCTACGAATGTGTTCTAACTCTTAAAATGAATCGGTCAGTTAACACATCCTGTTGCCTTAAAAGTACTTGTCGTATTTCTTTGAGAGAGGTGAATTTGCACGTATATAAATATGTAGTATACATATAAACGTTCGTAAATTGAATTAATTTGGATTTTAGAGATTAAATTGTCACATTAGTTTATTTCAAAATACTACCGTATGTGCAAAGTTAATGACCACACATGCCTGGTGAAAAGGAATGAATAAATAAAAGCGTGTATACAAAATTGAAAAGCAAGTAAAAGTGTAGAAATGTGGAAATATTATTGCAACACTTATAATTGGTATTGCAGTAAATGTTGTTTTACAATTTTAGGTTTATAAAATTTATTCGTTTGTATTTGGCTTGTATTTAATTGGCTTACTTTAAATGTTTTTTTAATAATTACTTTTCTATGAGCGCCTCCGAATTGAAGTGATTTTCCATTATGTAAAATCATCGATCTACAAATGTAGAAATGTAAAAATTTATATTGAACGCATTTGTAAATAACTTAAAGAGGCTCGTAAAGAAGAGCTTTGTTATAGTTTAACATCCCTTAATAACTTTTAGCCAAACAGATATAGTTGGCGTGCTCTAACTTGGTATAGAAAAGCAAAAATATGAAATATGACAAAAATTGCAACGCCTACCATCCTTGTGATTAATTTAACTTAAAAATCGAAATTTTAAAATCACTGTGCTATAAGTTTTTAATAAGGAGCTGGAACATTAATGGCGAGAAAATTAGCGAAAGTGAAACTTACATTTATAGCTAGTAGTGTCATTTATTTTTAAGGTTATAAACTATATACATACTTTAGTTCTAGTTATCGTTTCAATCGCCTAATCATATAACATGTTAAAAAAAATATTCAAAATCGTGTCAATATACAATGCATTGGAGGTATTTGTAGCAAGAAATAAAGTTGTAGTTAATTAAGCTATGGGACATGTCGTGCGAATGGACGAAAATGCCCCAGCCCTGAAAGTATTCAACGCGGTATCAGCTGGTAGTAGCAGAGGAAAAGGACGGCCTCCTCTACGTTGGAAAGACCAAGTGGAGAAGCACTTGACGTCACTTGGTATTTCCAATTGGCGCCAGTTAGCAAGAAGAAGGAGAGACTGGCGCAATTTGTGAAACTCGGCCAAAATCTCTTAAGAGGTTATAGAGCCAATTAAGTAAGTAAGTAAGTTAATTAAGCTATACGCAAGTTATTTGTTAGATAAATCAAAAAGCAAAGGGCAGTTAATAGATAAATATAGGCAGCACAACATCTATCATATAAATAAAAATTTCAAACTTTGCACAAAAGTAAAAACAAAATTGTTAAAATTGTCTTAAAATTTGCAAACCCCTTTGAACTTGAATTTTTCGGGCGTATAGCTTTGTTTCCCATTCAATTTCAGTACAAGTATAATCAAGTGCCTAATAATTGTGGATAATGTATATTTTTTTTGCTGATGGTGTGGTGCATTTACTTCCTTATTAAAATCAGTTTTGCTATACTATATCCATATACATATAGTGAATGCAGAGACATAGACAAGATAACAACCTTTAATATTGAAATTAGATTCAAGCAAAAAACATTTTTTTAAAGGCTTGCCACTTCCGAAATTTGGTTTCCAACTCTGTTTATTTTCTATGGCTCTCTATACCTTTTTTAATATACATACATATTCGACGAGTTGCAAAAGAACACTAGGTAAGATAACGAAATCCATGCAAAGCAACAACACTAACTCGAAAAAAATGCGAGTTGGGTCAACTCGGTAAAATGATATCCGACCTGAGATGAAGTGTTGATAAGTGAAAAAACTGCGCTATTGTGAATGAACCCGAAGGAAAGCCATTCGAAATTTTAGTTTAAGACCTAATTCGTTTTTATTTCCATAGTATTTTTAAATAGATAACTAAATCAACAAAAAAATTTGGCATCACAGCTATTTTCTGTTCTTAAATAACACGAAATAAAACTCATGTTTTATGAAAGAAGCTCACAGGGTTGCTTTTGCAAGTAAAGAAAATTTTATCCGAGTTGGGGTCTTCTTTTACAAGTAGGTTACAAAAAAACGGGCGCAATATAGATATACTTACATTTAAAGTTTTTTAAATTCCAAATTGACATGACCTTTTTAATCACTTTCATTTAGACTTAAGATATTTTTGTGTTGTTCACAATGAATTCACAAACTTCCAAGTGGTTAATACAATTATATGCAACTTATTATTAATCAATCAAAGATTTGTATTTAGCTCGACAAATCAAAACGAGACTTTAAGAATTCAATTTTAAAATTGTCTTAAAGCCATACAAGAAATCAAGAGACACAATTCTTTCCTGTTTTTAATCAGAATATACCCGACATCAACTTTCAATATAAGGTTTATTTTTTTCATTTTTTAGCTGCCTCATTCCACTGTGCTACGTTGTTAGGGTTAAATATAATGCTCTATTAATTTGGCTATTGCCATAGCAGATTGATGCGGTAAATTAATTTTCATGAAATATTTTAAATAAAACGTATTCTTATCCAATTATATGCCCATATATTCCTTTATTTTCGCGCTCTATCATATCAGCAATATCAGCAGAGCGCTCTACCCTCAGCTCGTTCACATAAACTTAAGGTTTCACATTTGAAACGACTATCTCAACAATCCAATGAAAGTTTCATTTATGGAAATTTAGTACAGCAGAAAATGTTTTAATATTTTCTCTCGTCTAATGTAAATACCAACATCTAGTATCTGGAAGGATTCTGCAATCACAAAAGAATAGTAACTGCCAGAAACAGCACAACATTTTCTTATCATATCTTTCATGAGCTGACCATCTGACTGGCAAATGCAATTTGTGGTTTGCAATATTGCCCCAGAAATGATGCCTCAATTTCTAATATTTTTTTGAAAAGTTTTTTTTTTATGTGATGTGTCAAGCGAAATCTGCACACTCCAGTATGACAGCACGGACTAACACAATCTGAACAACACCAGCTTCAATAACTCTATACCATGTACATACATTATATTTGAAAATTCTATATTTTTGTTTAAATTATTAAGAATTTTGGTTAATTTTGTGACTTATTAATGTCAATTCAATTTCAGCTGGCAGAAAAGTAGAAATATTCGAATTTTCCGACTTTCTCAAAACATAAATAAATTATGTGTCAGTGTGAATGAATTAAATAAAATGCCAAGCAAAAGAAAGTAAATTGTTAGTTTTAAATTTTAATATCAATTTGCTTTACTTATTTACATACATCGCATCGCCCAACCAATAGACAGCTAATCATTGGGTATTCCGAAAAGTGACAATTAAATAAATGCAAAGTAAACAGAATTCTCAAGTGTTTAGAAATAAGTGAAATTTATCATGACTGTTCAATGAAGCTATTAGTGATTTTAGCACCTAATATGCATCAATTTAATGGAAAACAAACACAACTACAATTTTAAATTTTGCTATCTACAATGGCTTTTAAATAAACTTTTTCTTCTTGAATGAATTTAGAAAGAGAGGAAACACAAGGAAGTTGTAAGTATAAATAAAACAAAATAAAGTCAAATCAAATGACTCATATTGTGTTCTTCTTTGCAATATCGGCAACATGTTCCGTGTTAAATTTTTTTCATTATTTTCTATAGAAATATAGTTTATTCAATCCCAATTGCTAAAACTAGATGACTGTTTGCTAAATATTTTAATAAAACTCGCGTGTTTCAATGTTAACAGATCAGAAGTTTAATCAGAAGTAAGAATAGAAAAATGTATGTACATCAACAGAATGTCAGTACAAAGTAAACTCAAAGAAGATTAACGTTGCTATGGCGGTGCCAGATTTTAACACTCCTCCTCAACGTTGATGCTTCTTTTACAAAAATTCAAATATTCATTTACAACAAATTCATTTGCATTGTAAATTGTACATGCTTAGACTTCGACAAATTCTTCGTAAAAATATCCGCCGTCATCTGCTCCGTGGGGCAGTACCTTAATGCAATTTTTCCTTCGCTTATCAGTTCGCGAATGTGATGATATCGAACATCGATATGTTTCGTGCGGTTGTGGTACACCGGATTGGTTGCTAACTTCTCTGCCCCCTGATTATCGATGTGTAACACAACTGGATCGTCTTTCCAAAAACCGATTTCTTTCAGTAAACGTTGTAAATATACTGCTTCCTTAGCTGCATTCGATGCGGCCATGTATTCAGCCTCTGTGCTGCTCAACGCGATTGTGTTCTGCTTCTTCGATTCCCATGATATAGTGCAGTTACCATACATGAACACGAAGCCTGTATACGATTTACGATTATGGGGATCGCTTCCCCAATCGGCATCAACATAACCTTGTACACGCTTGCCACCTGCACGATAAGAAAGTTTAAGATTCATACTACCTTTCAAGTACCTTAAGATATGCTTCGCTGCAGTCATATGTTCTATGTGTGGGTCTACGTTTCTTTGCGACAGCTTTGAAACCGAATGAAGGATGTCTGGTCTTGTCGTAACGCTCAAATACATTAGTGCTCCAATCAGCGATTGGTATTGTGTTACATCTGCTTTTGCGCAATCTTCATTACACGCAACTTGATACCCCTTCTCCAAAGGAATCGCCACACTCTTGCATTTGTCCATGCCGTATTGCATTAGCAAGTCACGTATATACTGTTTTTGACTAACAGTAATAGAACCAACTTCGCCATCACGTTCGATTTCCATCCCTAGGAAATGCTGTAATTCGCCTTTATCTACTACGTCGAAACTGTCAGATATAAGTGCCTTCACCCTACGCATCTCTGAAATATCCTTGCAAGCGATGATCATGTCATCGACATACACTGCGATGAGAACTAACTCGACGCCAGAATTCATTTTGTACAAACATGGCTCATCATCACATGCAACAAAACCAATTTGTCTAAGAACCTCGTCCAACTTGAAGTTCCACTGCCTGCCAGATTGTTTCAAACCATAAATTGCCTTCTGCAATTTCAAAACTTTTCTTGGTTGTTTCTGGTCAATAAAGCCTTCAGGCTGCTGCATAAATATCTCGTCCTCTAAATCTCCATTTAAGTAAGCTGTGCTTACATCTAACTGATGAAGGTGCATCTTCTCTTCGACCGCTATTGCCATCAGCATACGTATTGTTGCATACCGAACTACTGGCGAGAAAGTTTCTTGGTAGTCAATACCAAATCGTTGTTCGCACCCCTTTGCTACCAGCCGTGCCTTATAACGTTCAATTTCTCCGTCTTTATTGCGCTTTACAACGAACACCCACCTATTTCCAATTGCCTTCTTACCTGGCGGTAGGTCAACGTACGTCCATGTTTTATTTTTCTTCAGCGCTGCGAATTCAACCTGCATAGCGTTCTTCCACTCGTTACATTTTTCACTCGAAAGGGCCTCCTCGACGCTCGTAGGAACACTTTCACTTGCTATGCTATTGACCACATTGTACTGCTTTCTCGGTCGCCCACGCATACCAGTGCGTAGCAATCTAGGTCTGCCTTTACCAAACTTGATACCATCGTCATATATCTCCGCCTGGTTGTCGCTGCTATTTTCGCCTACAGACTCACACGCTCTTTCTTCATCTACGCTGTCATAAAATGAACTATCGCTCTCAGACTCATCGTTGCTATTTGTTGGCTGTGAACTATTTTTCATATTCTCCCCCTCGAGAAAAACTTGGAGCACATCAACATTTTCGTTAATTTTATCATCATCACTGCAAGCTTTGCCGTTATCAATGAAATTTTCGTTGAACAGTACATCTCTCTTCACAACAATTTTGTGTGACCCTTCATCATACAAACGGTATGCCTTACTTTCCAGTGAATAGCCAACCATAATCAGCTGTTTACCTTTTGCTGCAAACTTTTCTCGTCGTGTCTTATCAAGTGCCACGGCAACAGCACCAAACGTTTTCAAATGGCCGACTTTTGGTGTACGATTAAACCACATTTCGTAGGGAGTTTTGTTCTTTATAATTGCTGTTGGGCATCTATTTCTTAGATATGCAGCCGTTGATACCGCTTCCGCCCACAAACTCTGCCTTACATGCGCATGCAACAACATACTCCGCCCCATCTCTACCAGAGTGCGATTTGCTCGCTCCGCAACTCCATTCTGTTGCGGCGTATGTGGCACTGTTAATTCGTGTCGTATGCCATGCTGCCTCAAGAACGCATCAAAATCATTATTTACATACTCCTTGCCATTATCGCTCCTCAACGCTTTAATTTTGCAGTTCGTTTGCCGCTCTACGTAAGTCTTGTACATTTTAAACTTTTCGAGCACTTCGCTTTTGGCTTTCAAAAAATAAACACAGATGAATCTCGATTTATCATCTATTAGCGTCAGAAAATATCGTGAGCCTCCAATAGATTTTACGTTAATAGGCCCGCATACATCAGAGTGTATTAGCTCTAACAGATTTTCAGATCTGCGCTCTGTTGCCTTCGGAAATGGTAGAACATGTATTTTACTCAACATACAGGTATTACAGCACGTTTGCTCAACCTTTTCGTCGTACTTTAATCCGTTCACCATACCACACCGACTTAACTCACGAAGACTTTGATGGTTCAGGTGACCATACCTGTTGTGCCAAACTTCGTTATTGCTTACAGCGTACAAGCTATGCTCATTCAAATCAAGAACATACAAATTACATTTTCTTTTCGCTTCGAGAATAACATCTCCCTGCTTGTTCTTTATCAAACCATGATGCTGTTCAAAGCTGACGGTCATTCCATTTTCGACTGCTTTGCTAATTGAGATGAAATTTCCTTTCAACTCCGGTGAGTATAACACATTTCGCAATCGAACTGTTCTATGCTTCGTACGCAAAACTATTTCACCCTTGCCTAGGGCAGTAACAGAGTAGTTCGCTGCTAACCAAATCTTTTCTTTACAGTCATCGTATTTTACAAACATATTTCTGTTGTTGCTCATGTGCGAAGTCGCCCCGCTGTCTATGTACCAACACGATCGATCAAAACCAATGGGTGTGTTTGTTGTTGCTATGACATTCATTGCTGCCTCTCCACCTTTTTGATTTTCCTTACATTTATTGGCAAAGTGACCCTTCTTCCCGCAAGCAAAGCACTTGCCTTTAAACTTTTTCTGCTGGTTCTTGCCATGCTCACGTGCTATGAAGGCCTGCTGTCCGCTTTCGTCCGACGATTCATTTTGCCGCTTTCGCCTCTCACCCTCTTCCATAATCTTTAACTTTAAAGCGCTAAGTGAAGGCAAACTATCGCGTGTCTCTATCGCTACGAAGAAATTTTCAAACGATTTAGGTAAGCTAGAAAGCAGAATTATACTTAACAGTTCATCTTGAATGACTATGCCAATCTCTGCTAACTTATTGGCGATTTCCGTAAAAGAATTGAGAAACTCCACAACGTTCTCGTCTTCACGCATACGCTTGTTCAAAAGCTGTTTGTACAAGCTAACCTTTTGTACCGGCCCTTGTGGCTTGTGCACTTCCAGCAGCTTCTGCCAAGCCTCTGCCGCCGACTTACAATTCTTTATGTAGTTTAGTTGATTGGGCTTCACGCTCAGTAGAATAGTGGCTAATGCCTTCTCATCATTCACGGTCCATACCGTAAGTTCCTCTGCATTCGATGGCTTCGTGCCAGTCACCACTTTCCATAGACCACCATGAACCAGCACACTCCGCATCTGCACTGACCAGGTTTCGTAGCTTGATTCATCAAGCTTATCTATAGTATAAAGCGACGTCATTACGCAAAAATTTAAATTAGAAAAACTTTTGGAATCAGAATGGAGCCTCTGGACCCATAACCTAATAAAACTCGCGTGTTTCAATGTTAACAGATCAGAAGTTTAATCAGAAGTAAGAATAGAAAAATGTATGTACATCAACAGAATGTCAGTACAAAGTAAACTCAAAGAAGATTAACGTTGCTATGGCGGTGCCAGATTTTAACATATTTTGTAGTGATTTAAAATTAAAACGCATTTTTATCAAACGCCCAGAAACACATTTTTAGTTAGTTGGCAAGTCATGCAGACGAATACCAAAACATCAGTTGTAAAAAGTTTGACGTTCGTTCAACAAATAAAAGAAGGAACACATCTAAGAGTGCCGGAGTCGTGTGCCGTTTCTACGGAAAAATTTAACTAATTAAAAATAAGAACTATAATAATTTAAGGAAAATTAATTATTATGGAATATATTAATAAATAAATACTGCCACTTAACTTGATTATATTGGCCCGATCTTTAATTTACTTTAAAGCAGGCAATGCATATGTATGTAGGTAGATGTGGTAATAGGTAACTAACTTTATTTCGTATAAAAATAGTTGATAAATAATATAATAATTTACCTGTAATAAAAAGGTAGCTATCAAAGGCTAACTTGTGCCAAATAATAGTTAGACAGTAGTTAGGTGTCAACTAATGCAGAGATAACCAGGGCTGACTTTTTTTCGGCCATCGCCATACAAAACTAGTTAGCAAATAGTTAGCTTTTCTCAAAGAAAATATACAATTAATAGTCAGCACTAGTATTTCCGTAAACAAATTAAAGTTAGGTTTAAGTTACCTTTACTTTCTGCAGGGATAATATAAACCATACAAATACAAATTTCAATTTTACGGATATTTAAAAAAAAATTTAAAAAAACTATTAAGCTTTTTGTTCAGTTTTTCGAGTAAGCAGTTTTGTTGCCCATACAATTCCGGCAATTCAAGTTTCCGAAAAGATAGATTTATACCGTAGAAAATTCATAAGACCGTTGCGAAAAAGTAGGAAAAATCAATGCAAATGTTTGTTATCTTTAGGCGCGCACTTTATTACACTAGAATTGATATCGAAAACTTAAGAAAATTCTGACAAGAAAATTTAACAAAAGCCAGCTTCACCAAAAATTTTAATTGAAATTTATGTCAAATTTAATTTTAATTTTGATTTCCGATTTCACTTAAAGTTTTTCTGTTTCAAAAAATCTTGAATTTGGCAGACAAAAATTTTATATTTTTGAAGTGAACAATAAAAAACCATATTTTAATTAAATTGTTTTTGTGACACCCCTTACATACATATATTGAGTCACTGTAGCTACAAATTAAATACGCTACGGAGTTGCTCGCAGGCCTTACCATGCAATATTGAAACTAGGACTTTGACTTTTTTTACTTTCAAGTTAGTCGCTATACAAATGTGCCCCTACAAAAAACGTTTCAGGTGCTCTGGGTTTGGGACTCGCCGCGAACAAATATCAAGCGTTGGAAAACTCCAGCAAGTGCTACTTTGAGCTGAATATTGCAGGCGATAGAACAATGTGCTTTATAACGGGAAATATATATATGTAAGTACATATAAGAGCATAGTCTAGCTAATTAAGATTCATCGGCTACGCTGACAAAGTCATGTAGTGCGAATAGAAGGAAATGATTCATCCCTGAAAGTATTCAACGCGGTACCCGCTGGTGGTGGCAGAGGAAGAGCAAATCCTCCTTTTCGTTGGTTAGCCTAGGTGTGGGCGGTCTTGACTTCACTGGGTATCTTTTAATGTCGACAGCGGTGGAATTCGACATAAGTCATGCCAGATTTCTCTACTATGTATATATCGGTTAACAAAAAACATAAATGTATAAGGTTGTTATACAAAGTTATAAATTGAAGGGTAAAATTCAAATATTTTTCTCTTCCTGGAATATCTAATGCAATGGAATAATAAAATAAGAAGCTTCTAAATTACGAAAAATATAGCACAACATGCAGTTGTTTAACAAATGGCACTTATAAAATCAATTTACGTATTAAAATCCAAAAATGCCTGCATGAGGAACATTAAATGGAGTACTTCCTCCTCGATTAAAGGAAACCTTTAAACTTTGATTAGAGAAAACGCTGAAATAGTAAAGTAAGCAGTTTAACAAAAATTGCATGAAGAGCTAACATCGGTCCTTCACGGCAACCCACAAAACAGTCGATCGGCGTAAAATCGCTGATCTAAGATAACCAATCGAAATCGCCGAGACAGCTAATAACCCGATTACCAACTGGGCATGCAAAAGATTGGTTGTGACACGGGCTGTGTGGCATGATAGTCTAAGCCCGTATCTTTAAACCGTTTACTATGCCTCCTTGGCGGTCACTGTTGACGGAAATTGCGTTTCTATCAGGATTTTCAAAAAAGATAGGACAATGAAGCCACAGCTCCAAAATCCGCATGAAACTGGCAGTCTCTGATAATGAATTGGCTTTTTGACGATCATATGCGGGTTTTCCGATCCCCATATTTAGCAGTTTTTGTACACTTGCACTGCTTGGCTGATGTTTCTTTGAAGTACGCATGTTAATAAGGTGAGAAATGAACTCTGTCTAGATAGTGCCTTATATGTATATCTATTATCCTCTCTAAAATTTCGCGAACAAACGAAGTAAGGCTAATGCACATGAAGTCCTTTGGCTTCACATGAAATATTTTATCTCCTTTGGGTAAGAATACCTCGTTAACTTAGTCCATACGCATGCAATATGGGCGAGGTGTAGGGAGGCCTTAAAGGTTTACATTTTAATATTTTCTTAATTTCCATCTATTCCTTTACCACAAAATACATTTCGAATGATATATACGAGTAATTCTAAATATCGTGTAAGCTTATTTCAGCCATAAAAGGGATGTAAAGAAAGAAACCATGTTTGCCCACTTATATATATAAAGCTTAATTTTTCATAGTGAATGAGTAGTAGAGTCAAAAATAATACAAAAAGTAAATAACATACATAGGAAATAGAGATGTACATACAATGTATACATATATTGCTTTGAAGTAATGCAATTTGTAATTGCTCAAAGTAAAATTGCAGTTGAGGTTATCCATAAATTCTTGTGGTTTTCCACATTTTAATTTACGAAATTTGCTCAAATTGTGTTGGTATTATTTTGTGGCAAATTTAAATGGTTTGAGTAGTGATTTATTAAATTTATCTTTAGAAGATTGAGTGTGATGGCATATAGTTTCTTAAAACAATATTTTCTTGCCGTGTTTCTTGACTATAACAAGGCAAGCCACAATAGAAACAAATTTAAATTGTGAAAATTTTAAATAAATTTTGTAGAATTATTATTCATGCGGAAAATTGCCTATGATTAGGAATGATGTGAGTGCATGTGTTTGTGTTTGACATCTTGACTTAAAATACCCACATAGCGGTTAGATTGAGGTTGAAGAGGACTAATATAATAATATTTTATGTAAGAACTATTCATATCTTTTGTGTGACTTGAGTGAACAACAATACTAACTTGTTTGCCACAATTGGGAAATGGCCAATATATGTATGTACATACAAACATTTCTAAACACAAACTTACATAGATGCAGTAAAAATAGCAACACTGATGATTTATTGAGGCATATGTACGTACTTATATATACATATAAATATATCTGTCTAAATATAAAAATATGTAAGAATATATATGTACATATATCTACATCAATAATTGTTTCGCTGTGCAGACCAAGACATAAAGGAAAAATGCTTGAACGAATTCGAAAGTAAGAGAAAATAGTAATTGAATGCTTGAATGACGGCTGCTGGTTAAGTGGTCACTACGTTGTTCCTTATGTGCCATTGTACAAATATAAATATGTGCATTTTAAATTCGCCTGTCGGATGTTTTCTTTCTTATGCCGCAGGAATCTTTACCTTAACGTGAAAAGAGGCCTAACTATACAGGCACTGATAAAAGGACTTGAAGAAAGCGTCATATCGCATTTTTGTCAGAGCGAGACAGTAACAGAGTTCGTGTTCTACACTCACTTTCTACCTTCTCCTAAACCCTGCAGCTACGGCGAAGATCTGTGTAGCATGCGCTTCCATCAAGCAGTGTCCAGTAGTAATATCAATCACTATAATTATATTGGTAAAGTCAGTTGGTTTAAGAGCTTTGAATCTTTTCTCATTGATACTTGACCAGATCTCTTTCGGTTCTCAGATTCGGTTCTGTTCCCCATCCTCCATTGGCTAATTCAATGACAGCTAATTTGAGTCGATTTTTGTAAGAATACAGGGATACGCCAGCATTACGGGCAAGCTCGGATGCCGGTCAGCCAAACCACGCCATTATTAACTTTTTCTTCTTTTGTATCAAGTAAATAGTAACAGATTGTAAAATTATTTATTATCCAATGAGCGTCTTCCCTTATACTTTTTACTTCAGTCTGAAAACGTTACATTAGACGAGAAGCCAGATATAAAAATTTGTTTGTGGAGCAGAACATTGGGTTGGCGTAACCCAGCTTTCGTAAAACTAATGGAGCGGCGTTTAGAATTGTCGAATGATCAAACTTAAGATACTTCAAAGTCTCTGCTACATCCAATATTGTTACATGCAACTGCCGAGCTACCTACCGTAAGGATCGAAAGGAAGAAGATATATGTAGCAAAGACGGTCATACGGTGATTCCATAGAGAAGTATAGGCCTGATAACCACCCGCTGCTTTATATGCCAAAAGGGCGGATATGGCTTTCCTTTCTGTTCCGTAAGGTTCCAATTCCTGTCCAGTTTACTGTCAAGAATTACTCTAAGGTAACTCTCTGAGGAGAGTTTAAGCTCCATTTCATTAAAAGAGGTTGGCTGGAAAGTCGATTTCTTGTAGTTCCTATTAAAGAGTATAAATTCAGTATTAGTGGGGTCGATTTTAAGTTCATTAACCCTCAATAAGGCCACCGGTTAGTTATTGGATATACTTATTCTTCGCCGTGAGGGCAATATAATAAGTATAGGCCGTGATGTGGGAGCTGCAGTCCCTGGAAAATTTTGTTTACTATGAGATTACAGAGTAGTGAGGAGTGAAGTCCTCCATGAGTTGTATCTATCGTTGCATATCTCGTAATGAACTCATCCTATTTACATATTTACATATTTGAGTAGAGAAATTCCTGAGACGTCTCCAACGAAAAGCTTTTGAAAATCCAGTGATAAATATAAAATTAAGAGGAAAATAAAAATCCTTAAGTCACAATCTGGCAGGCTTAAATTTGCACAAAACAAAAACTTAATTTCTAAGATGCCTCAAAATCAGTTAATTGTTTTGTTTTATTGAGTAAGGCACATCAATGAGTAAGATATAAGTAGTATACTATTTTTTCTTATTCTTACGAATTTATTTTAATTTTTTGCGCCTGAAAACAACGTTTGTGTTGAGTTAGTGCCTTTTCCTATTAAAGCAACGTTAAACAAGCATATAAGTATATCTCATTTTTAATTCAATTGACTAAATAATTTCCCTTAAAGGTTATCATTTCTTTCTTTTTGCATATTCATGTCCGCTTGTCCAGAGCTTTTATTGAAATGGGTGCCTGTTGAGCTGCTGGTTTGCAGGTCGCACGCAGTGATAGAGCGAAGAAAGAAAATTCCAAAATTTGTTTGCTATTGTTTTTAATTAAATTATATTTTTTACCAAATTTGAAACTCCTATTGCTTAAAGTTTCTTGACTTAACCAAGGATTGGTATTTATTAAGATGGATTTCTTGAAGAAGGGTATTCTCTTCTTTTGCTTGTATATTTGTGTGGATAACGGTTGGAGGATCTCTGGAGCATAAATATTTGCTAATCGAGTTTTTTTCGTATCACTTGAAGTTTGAATCAAGATTAAACTAAATTCATTTTAATATCGATACAACTTTGTCAAGACAAATTCGCAGAAATCAATGGTTTTTCCTAGTTACTGGAAACTTGCGCTTTAATTAGAGAATGCACCGTATTTTTATTGAAAACTTGCAAATAGTATATAAAAGAAAAATAAATTAGAGAAAATTATTCTTAATTAGCAATGGAGTATATTTCGGGATCTTTGTTGGGCTCCTTCTCAAAAAGAGAAATATGTTTTCCGAGTTAGGGAATGGGTCCATTATTATACATGTGCCCAGTGGAGGTCCCCAAGGAACGTTCTCTCCCCTCTGCTATGGAATCTAACCGATGTTGCCTTGCTTTGGAACCTAAAGGGTGCTGGTTGCCAAGTCGTAGCGTACGTCGATTTCATGAGCTATTGCAATATGCCCTCAGCTAAGTAAAAATCTGAGATGGTACTCTTCATGAGGAAATACAAAATTCGTCCGTTCAAAGCACCATAACTAAACTGGGTTGAACTCACTCTCTCAACCGAGGTGAAGTGCCATGTAGTTCTTCTAGACAGGAAGCTCGAATGGAAGCAGACCATTGAAACCCGCTCTAGGAAGGCCATCGCTGCCTTGTACGCTTGTAAGGCAACTATAGGAAAAAAATGGAAAATAAAACCACTCATACTACACTGGACGAACTCGACAGTGATAAGTTCTATTTTCTTCTACCATGCTGGTCACAGGAGCGCTACCCTCTAAACCTGCTAAATTTCTGGAAGTAATTTTAAATATTCCACCGGTAGATCTATATGGAAAATTTCTGACCGGCTGTTATGCTGCAAGGCTTAACGCCATTCAGCCGTGGAAAGAGTTACGGTAAGGGCATGCAAAGGTCCTGGAAGCTCTTCCGAATATACTAAGGAATATAGATTACATTACGTCTCTACTCTGCATGGACTATAAATTCTCCATAAGAGCCGCAGAGAGGATTCAACGGGAAGATGCCATAGACCTAGACCCAGAGTCGACGGCTATTTTTACATATAGTTCCAAACTCAACGAAGTCCAACGAACTACCGCTGAACCTCAGCTTTCGCTTACCGAACGACTGCAGCGTTTCTCAGGCAGATAGTGTCCGCTCCTATAGACAGACTTGGCACTATGTATATACTCAAACGGCTATTAAATCTCTTAATTCTCACAAAACAACTCCCAAAGTTGCCATAAAATGCAGAAGTTTCCTCAAGTATTTAAGTATTACGTGACTGTAACAAGGGACCCTGGACACATTTACGATCCCGGGAATTGTGCGGAAGACGAGTTGGCAAGGAAAGGGATGGAATAACTATTAAGAAATTCTGCTCTAGAAGCGAACATGCCTTTAACCTCCTGCAAACATAGTTTAAAGACAAAGCTCATCGAGGAGCTGAATATCAGGTGGGCCATGAAACCCAACTGTCGGATTACCAGACAAATTTTGCCAAAGGTTGTAGTCAAGTCATCCAAAGCCCTGAATCGCATTGACCGACCTTCTCTCAGACTAATGGTTGGGGTATTAACCATACACTGCCTTATGGTCACACACGGGGAGAGATTAGAATGGCCAATCAGCGATTTCTGCCGAAGCTGCAGGGAAGACGAGGGAGTGGAGAGCATCGAGAACTATCTTTGTCCCGGCATCGCCCTGGCCAAAGCTCGAAATCAATTCTTTAATGGGTACTTTCTAGACTGTTTGCGATTTTCTGTGCTACGTAAGGCGGACTTGGTGGTTCACCTTCTAAGGGAAGGAAATCTGATAACGCATGGCTCCCGCCAGCGGTATCCCAACGGGGGTTGCGAGCCTACTTGTGCATCCGTAGACTTGCATGGTTGCAGTCGTCCTAACCTTACCTAACCAAACCTATATTTCGGGATCAGTTCGGGACTATTACGCCAAAGAAGTTTTACTACTGTCTTCGGCACGTGCACGCGTATTTTTTTGAAATTTTGTTACAGGTAAGTTGTATTTTTGCAAACGAAATATATTGATTGGATGTATAAGAAACTTGAATCACGAAACTAGGTGCGGAAAATGCAACGCAGTTGTCTACACTGGCCGGAGTGCTATGGGAGTGATAAGGGGAATCGGTGCTTCGATCACTTTAAGAAGTGTATAATTCACAATGCATGCCGGTGAGCCGAAATGCTAGTTCCACTTTACTTGACAGGAAGCGATGTCCACAAAAGGATTTTGCCTTTCGAGGATCAGGTCACGACGAATTGCTGATTAATCCAACATAGACAAACCGTTTGGCGAAAGGCTTGGTGCTTCCCTAGCTTCAGCGAGACTTCAATTAGGATCAACATTTGAGACAAATGAAGTTAAGTATATTGTTAATTGTGGAAGCTTTCAATGCATCAAGATCTGCTGATAAGGAATTTTATAAGAGATGAACCTAACTACATATGCAGCTCCATCGAACAAACAAGTGACAGCTTGAAGTAGAGTTGCAAAGTCTTTTACTTAGATCGCACGACTAACAGAATGGTATTTCGGAATTAATTGGAAAATAAGGTTTTCGTGGGCAGTCTGGGATATTTTATAAGGCAGAGCGTAACAGCAACTTGTTTAATATTGTGGATTTGAAATATTAGAAACAAAATTCTGATATTAAAATAATTAACAATTTTTCACTCGCCTTTGACCAGACGAACATTCCAATTGTTCATGCGATGCCATCGTGTATATATTTAAGATATTCGTTCACTATAATTTTAACCATAGTTTTTTGTTATTAAAATATAGCATTTTATTAACAATTTGTTGAAAAATAATGCCTATTTGCAAAACTAATTTGGTTTTTATAAATATGTTGAATACTTTGAAACTTCAATTCTTCTCTGAGGAAGTTGAAGAAGCGCGTAGTAAAGACCAAAGGAATTATATACCAAATTTTTAAAGAATATTTAAATTAATTAAAATAAATACTGGTGTTAGTAATAGTTACGTATAAGACATTAACCTCGTAAACCGATTTTAGAACTAGAGGATGTTCTTAAAAAAATGACTGTTAATTAATCAAATCTTTCAATATTTTGACCATTCATACTTATTTGTAATTAAAAGGTTATGAATTATTTAAATGTAAAATTTTATTAACCTCCCTTCAGCCGTCTCAGCGTGAAACGTTAAACGTTAAGCGCAACTATCTCCAAAGTTCCATAAAAAGTTTCCAAATGTTTCAAAAATGGTTTTGGTTATAAAGATACCTCACTATTTGAGTGAGAATTTAGTTTTATATGTGTATGAAATAAATCTTCTTTATTTTTCCAATTTACCTAATGTGATTGTTTGCGTCAAAATACTCAGCTAAATGCAATAAGCGCCTAAAATTCCATTTGCTACGCAAAATCCAACTAATTTACTATACATTGGTGACCGTAACCGAAATCAATTTGTGATTGAGTGCACATCAGTTCAATGAAATATGGTGTCTAATCAACTCAGTCGGGTCACACCTTTGAAGGTGAAATGCGAAATGCATGTATACATCTGATATATATGTATGTACATACATATGTAGATATTGCCAGGTCAGTGGGCACTTGAAACGCATAATATATATTTGTAACATGAATCCGAAGTGTTCATATGCCACAAAGCCACAACTTAAATAATAAAAAAAAAAAAATGAAAATCAAAAAGGTCAAATTATCAGCAGTCAGAAAAAGCAGAATCAACAAATCAGCCCAGTTGAAAATTACTTCCGAATTTTATATGTATGAATGTTTATTTATATGGATTCTCATACATATGTTCGCCATGTGTTCAAATGAACGCATGTGTGGGTGTAACCGAATGCAAAACCGATGAAAGAAAACAAAACAAATGGCTAAAAGCGAATATTTGACAGGCGATTTGCAAGCAACGCATTAGCGTATCTACTATATAAATGTATGTATGTATATTTGCCTATATGCATGCATGCCTCTATGTATGTATGTATGCACGTATTTGTGTGAGTGTGCTGTTAACTAAATGAAATAGAAATGATTGGAAACACCAATGGATATGTATGAATTTGCGAAGGTAAGTGCCGAAGGCGTTGTACACAAATGCGACTAAATGTCTTTCTGTATGTGCGAATTTATATGTATGTATGCATGTGTATATATAGATATGCGTAGTTGGAGGCAGCAAATGAAATGAAATCAGATGAAGTACAAATGAAAGCGCAAATGAAAAATAAGCAATTTTGCAAAGCCATGCTGCATTCAATAAAATTAAGCATACGTGTATGCATACATACATATGTATGTACATACAAACATTGTCGCATATATTACATATGTATGTATGTGTGTGTGTACATACGGCTGCCACAATATAATTTCCACTCGATTTGCCAGCAAACAAATTCAATCAGGATTCAATAACATCAAGCAGAATCAAAAACGAGAATTGATACTTGTATACATCTACAAATGCATATATGTATGTACGAGTATACATGCATGCATATATGCATAACATACATATACACATATACAGTTATCTACATGCATTAAATTCATATGAAAATTTTAACTTCAAACTACCACGCGACATTACTACATTTCTTTGCTTCACCCTAATCTCCACACATCCACCACACTACACATTCATATATACATACATGCAACATACTCATGCAAATCAAATATGCGTGCCCCTATATAAGCATACTATGTATAATACATACACATACAAATTTTCTTCAAAGCATTTTCAATTCACTATTGAGTTTGATTTTCATTTGCTAAAAAGCTTAAGATTTCCTAATGATTTTATTTAGTTTTCTTATCGGCGTCTTGCCCACGGCATGCCTGCACGATTTTATGTAGTTTCATTTGGTTTTTCTCTGTCGACCGCATTTATACGTTTGCATATACATAACTATATACATCGTAGACGCTATTTAAAAGCGCATTAAGTCAAGATATCGCAATTCCAAGGAAATGCAAAAATAATTCGCTTTCTAATGCTAATTATATTGTGAGAGTATACGTGACAGCTATGTACCTTGATAGAAAGTAATGTTTTCGCTTTTGCTAGAAGATAAATGCTCGCTCATAGACCTCAATATCTTGCGAATAGGTGAACATTTCCAGTATAAATAACAAAAATAAGAAACTTCAAGTTAATGCACTTTTGAGAACGCTTGCAATACGTAGCATGTAGTCTCATGCCTACAACAAAATTGCACGCAAATCTTTTACACCAGCATATTTTCGTTTCCATTAACAGTCTTTAAGCTCCTCGAAGAGTGTGTTGAGGAGCTTTTCATACCTGAGTGCCAAAAGCACGCATCCCGCATTTCCCGTACACAAGTAGGTGCCGGGCAGGAAAAAGTCAAGGTAAATTAATAAATTTCGATTCTTTTATGAGCACTCATTAGGGAAAGTCATTTTTTCGATTTTTACTATCCTGGGATTTTCGGAAGCTCGTTCTGGTAAACTCGCGATTTAGAAATTCATTATTTTGTAACAACTGATTCGAAAAACATGCATCAATATTGTTTAAAGCTCTCCTATAAATTAAAATAAAATTTCGCTTTATTGTGAAAATTAGTTCAAACATTCCTACGGCAACAGTTATTATTGATACCTACTCCAAATATGTCGGAATATTGCGCAACAACAATATTTTCAGGTTAGGACAGAATAATTTGGAATAAATCTATTATTCACTCAGAGAATAAAACGGAATAAGGCGGTCAGAATGACTATACCGTAAATACTGCCTAATTAGTTCCAATCGATTCTACTTGGGGTTAGCGAAAAATACTATTTAACTTCATTTAAAATAATTTATGTATTTGCCATTTTTCTCGGCCCGCTGATCCAGCGTTTGTGCACTCTTATGTCGCCTGATTCAAAATGCCATCTCGACCGAGATCAAAAAGTACGCACACAAAACACCACGTCTTCTCTGCCGATCAAATCGCATATATTGGCGCTCGAGGGACTCGCGACTTTTTCTTACCTTTATTATCGTTCTATCACACGAAATTACAAATCTAAATTGTTTGTATTATTTTGACACTCCTATGGTCAGTTCCCTTCTTCGGAGAAACGATAAGAATAAATATTTATTTCTCGACCATAACATTATTCATCATTATTTTAAAGTGAATAATTGACAAAAAAATTATTCCGAAGTCTCTCAGAATTGCTCATTAATCAATCTGTGGAATACGGAGGAATAACCGGGGACCTAAAATAACTGTTATGATTTTCTCAAAAAATTTAAAAGTCAAATCCTTAAATGTTCGTAGAAGGATGTTGATAGCCTTGTTATCCTCATGATGTCCTCTACAAGGATCAAGGATGCTTTTTATTTTTTTAACTTTTAAAGTAAAAGTACAATTATAACTGTTAAATTCTGACTTTTATTTTTTCAGTCAGATAATAACAGTTAAACCAAGCCAAATATTTTTGTTTGTACCAATCGATGGGTTTTAGTTTTTAGAATTCAAAAACATATAGTTTGTTTGAGATTGGGTGGTTCTATCTAAAGAAATGAGTCAAAACCTGACGCAGTTAAATTCTCTATAGTAATGTACTACTTCGTTGGTATCTCGATGTTCTTTTTGCAACACTTTTTAATTATTTCGTTAAAAATATTTCCAGTTCCCCACAAAACAAAACAAATTTTATGTATTGCATAGAACTCATATACAATAGCTATTTTTTAAGGGTTTTGTAATTATGGCATTATATTGTTGTTGAGCTTTAAAGGGCAAACGGTTTCTACATTTTTGGCGGACAGATTATAGCGTAAGTCGGTTGAAATGAGCTTTAATGCCGAAAAAGGTCGTTCGACACTGACTTGTGTTGCAGGCACTGAATGCACGGCAAAAGTAAGCTTTCTTAGATATGGAAATTAATATTTTTTACTGTTCCAGTATTCTATGATATCTGTGTCTGAATCAATTCGCTTTTCCTTATAGGTGTCAATCTCATAGAACGATTTTCTTAGTTCGATGGATTATTACTCGTCTGATGACGAGTTTGCAACTTCAAGTTCTCGGATGCAGCTTCTTAAGTGGGAACATGAACTTTGCATTGAGGATTCGTCAACAAAAAGTGCCGTATCTTCATTCTGCTGATTATCCTCAGGGGGAGAATTGTGATTCTAAAAAAAAGGAATTACAAAAGGCATTTTAAATAATTACATTTATTACAAACAACCTTTTTTAAATTCTCCATTCGACGAGCAAGTCCTTTGAGGTGGTTTCTTGCACATTCCATATTTTCTCTCGAAAGCATGCGTCTCAATCGAGGATCCAAAAACAAAGTAGCACTTACGATTTGGTTTCCAGAAGGGAAATTTGCCTAATATCAATGCAATTGAGACATTTTTTGGTGATATCGCTCTCGTTATGTTTTAATTGAAGTATCATCTCTAGCCTATTTTTATAAAAATCTGCCAAAAGTAATTGACTCTCTTGAAGCTTCAGGGTTAGTAAATATGGTATTTGTAACACCACCAAAATGTGTTGAACCAATTCCCACTCGGAAACGGTTAAATGATCTGACTCTGCTAAATTGATTACTTTAAGCCGACAGAGGCTACGCATCATTGTATAAGTGGAGCTCCATCGAGTTGGAACATCTAATTGTGGTTTCGGAAGATTCAAGTCTTTTATCTTAAATCTAGAAATTATATTTAAACATCGGTAAAATGATAATCCACTAATACTTACCGCATCAGTGGAGTTCGGAGGAGTTTCGCAACTTGGCGGCTACTTCTTAATACTCCTGGAATGTACTCTTCTAAAAAATCTCTGACAGCAAGCTGAAGAGTGTGACCTGCGTATGGTTATAACATGCGTACACATATGTATGTAAAAATGAACTCATGTTCGACAATGGCATAGTTAAGTCACCAATAATGCTTGTAGACTGCTAAATATATTAAGGAGTCACAGTATTTTTCTTTCAAGTTAAAAATTCACTTCTTATAAATACGATAGTTGTATTGGCTTATTTGTGTATAGTAAACACTTTTTTGTGTATGTATGTACATAACTTTTAACTATACGTGTTTCTGAATGAGTCAGTTTCTGATTTATATCTTAAATTATAAGCGCCCAATCTCATTTATATGGATTCAACGGTTTGATCGCTATCTGGCCAAGCCTTTTATTTTTGACAAACAAAATATTTGGCCGATATTTTTTTTATTTCCATGCTTTATTTTTTCAACAGATTAGTACATATGTATGAATACATTACTTTTATATTAAAAAAAAAATTAACTTTAATTTTGATAATTTTCACTACGTTTCTTATATTAAATCATATTTATAATTTTTGTTGTTGTCTTTTTTCCAATATACTTTTCCTTATACACTGACCTTGAGCTCACAAATTAATATTATCATTTATAATTTTTATTACGAAACTATGCTTCCTTGCTTAGAAAAAAACTAAAAATTCAGCGGTAAATTGTAATAACTTCAAGCTTACTCTTTGTAATACAACAATTTAATTTAATAGCTACCAGGAAAATTTCTAAAACAATCTGATTAACGTTCCTTGTAATCATATATCTAGCCGAACCCAACGAGTTTTGTCGCGTTTCCGGGTTTTAGCTGCTGAACAGCTGGAAATCGTCCTGTCCTTCAGCCGGTCAATACTAATAATTCAAAATATGGAAATGAATAAGTGCAGTTTCAAATACTAACATCTTTTGAAAATTCACAAGTGATATCGGTATTAAAAAGGCCTTTGGCAGGGATCAAAATAATGTTAATGTTATTAAAGCGATCACAGCTTCTAACATTAGAGAAATTTTGATTTCCTCCTTAGATAACTAATATATTTTCCCGAAAGTTTTCGAGTCGACGACGATGTCACAAAACTTCATTTGACTCGAATATGATAAGAGATCCAACGCAAATTCAATGATCTACAGAAGCTAAGTAGTGTTATCAACTATGGTTAGGTTAAACGGGCTGTTGTCGGTAGCAAAACGACTTATTGTGAGGCACAGAAATAAATAAATAAATAGAATTCGATTAGAGAATTACAATTTTTTAAGGTCGAGAACGTTGCTCCATTTTCGTTGAGTTTGCTATTGGTGTTATAGTTTTTCGAGCCGTGCTCCACGTTAGTATCAGGCGCTGATTTTAGGAGACGCTGGTTTTACGGGTCGATAAAAAAATAACACCATATACCTGAGATAACAGTGTTATTCGTTTTTAGGAAAAAACTTAGTACTAGTAAAAACGGAAATACGCCTAACTTTATTACAAAATCCCATAGGGATGTTCCAAATTTTACCCTAGTCTCATATAATGCGAAAGCGCTGATTAGAAATTCGAGGGTACTGGCACAACACTCTTGTCTGACCAACGCTTTATGAACACAGAGTCACACCTTTGATATCTTTGAAACTAATACAGGCATGGGTTTAGCAAATTACACCGGCTGAACATTACACCAACATACCCTAGATAAACCCAACAATCCACGTGGATCTACAGTGTTTGGTGAACTGTTTTGCAAGTACATACTTCCTTCAAAACACTTGACTTGACATGCCCCGAAAACGTACGCAGAAATTAGATTGAAATAATGGAATGCTTGATGGAACACAAATGCAATATAACTATCACAAAGCAACTGGCAACAGCAAAATATGCCAAAAAGGAAGCAAATCGCTACAAGAATCCGCATCGTTCATAGAAAAATCACTAGTTTTCAAAGAATATACGCTGGATAGCATTCTTAGACAGCGAGTCCGCTGTTGTGTCCAGTAAAATAGCGGGTACACTGACGAATCTGGCGTATACTGGCGCCTTGGAATGCTCGTAGACCAAAAAAACTTGAACTATCCTACGAAAATAAAATTTCTACTCCTCCCAAGAAGGCACTAGGTTCTACCGGTAAAAACACCGGTGATAGCAAATATGGCACTCAATCTTTGAATCCTAGTATCTGGGAATAACTCTAGATAAAAAAATGAACTGGAGAGAGTGCGGCATTCCACTCATGTGCTGCAGGGGAGCGATTTGTCAAAAGTTGATCATGCCCGCAAAGTTGGTACATTAGCTGTACACCGTAGCGTCGTAGTACAGTGGCCATAATTTCAGATAAATTTGAGCTAACTATACGCATATGACCCCTATGTTTACCCTTTACAGCCGACCTGGATGTGTAGGTCCAAATGAAATTATGAATTATTGTATTGTTAACACTTTCGAAAGTCCACACATATCTAAAAAAATATGTAGAGGTCGTGTAAATGCAGTAGATGTGAAGTTTTCACATTTTGACTTTTCCAAAGCAATTTGTTTATAACTTAGGCAATGCTTAGCTGATTAGCTTACCACGAAAATCGTATTCAGCGTACAAAACTCAATAAGCACTTAGTTAGGTTTTTTTGTCTTAATGACTTTTAATCGCTTTAGGAAGAATATAAAACTTCTCTAACTGTCAATATTGATATTGGCTTACTCAAATTTGTATAACAATAGAACGTTGTCCTAATTATTTAAAAAAATGAAATATCACCTTATCTGGCATGACTTAAGAAATATATTTTTAAATCACCTATGATCCCGGCCGCTCATTTAGGAACCTATATATAATCAGTTACTGATATAAAACCTTTTAATAAAATGGTTGGGGTAACAAGTGCAAAACTATTAATTTTTGTGGAACAGTAATAATGCCATGATTTATTTTCTATTACAGTATACAAGCGCCAGTTTTAAGTAAAGACTAGGGATGGAGTTTGCACCAGTAATGGCTTTAGATCCATGAGCAACTCGCCATTTTGATAGCGGTGTATTTCCCTACTTGGTAATTCACTCAAAGTGTTTTCCAGGTCGATGCGTGTGTGTTTGTTTAGCGCACTTTTGACACCTGCAGGGAAATGTTTTCTAACAGTTATATAAACAAAAAATTTCGGAGTAGGGGACAAAATATTTGTAAATATGTATGCACGGATGCACTAGGCCAAACTTTTGTCCATTTCTAATATCAGTATAATTTTATTTGATCTGAATAGAGAATGCAGGAAATTACATTACATTTTAAGTAACTCGCAAAGTTGGTTTATTTTATTTATAAACATAAATACATTTAATTGTTTCATCGCGAAATGGCCACTCAGAAAAATAATACTTATTTCTAATTTTTGGATCATTAAAATATGTAGGTAAATAAATTCACTAAAATATGTAGGTAAAATATAAAAATAATGAGCAGCTACATTCAAATTATATGTATAAATAATTCTCTAAGGTTATCTGCATTAAAATTAGAAAGCGCGTCAGCTTACCTAAAATTATTTTTGCTTCCCATTTATAATCAAATTTATTTGAAATGAAATTAAACAAATAAAGAGGAAAAACTGTCATTTGATTGGGAACGAGTTTCTGTCATCTTTTGTCAAATTGGACATTTATTAAATTCGATAAAAAGCTCGAAATCCATAAAATGTACTATCGAGCCGTGATTAAATTTTTGACAATTAAGTATTTTGTTATAAATGAGATCAGGACAATTAAGAATATGTTGAGGAGACCTGTTGCAGGGGGTATTGCAGTTTCATGCCAACCTCGCCGGTCTCCCCATGTTTTCAAGTCTGACATTAAGAAATGCGTTTCAATTTAGATTAATTATCTACTATATATGTAGTTTCAGCTTGGCCCCAATCGACTATTTCTTAAATTGATGTCAGATACGCCAACATTAAATGACGCTAGCTACATATTTTGGGACATTTTGCTTGTCAACAATTCAGGAAGATTAAAATTGAAAAATTATAATATTGGTTTGTGGTTTTCCCTATTATTCTTTTGTTCAGAGCAGAAAATTCTAGACCTAACATTGTAGCTAAAAGAAGAATATGATAGGACAAATATCCATAATCTTAAAAACTTGTATCAAACATTTTCACTATTTTGTTTTTCAACTGTAAGCCTCTTTCATAGTTTTATTGTTGATATGAACCTATGAACCCAAAAAAATTCTAGAATTTGAATATACTTAAATATCAGAAAGTCACAACTGCGACGCGATTTTTAGTTTCTTCGATAGTTCTATCAAATACTTAATTATACGGGAGCGTCTCACTGCGCTGAATAAACAAATTTTGCATCAATCTGCTTTTGAAAGTTCTGCATTTCGAAATCCTGTCCTTCAAAATGCCAATTTTCGAAACTTCAAAATTCTTTTGGTAGAGAGAATCTGACGAAATTTACAACATTCTCTTCTTTGGCTTAAGCCTACATCTAGGAAATATATTCTAAGCAACTTAAAAATCCGAAAATTATATAAATTCTTACAGTAAGTTTTTACTATTAGTAAAGTGAACTTTTTCTAAAATCCATACAGAATTATCAAATTGCGAATTGCTTCTTCCAAGAAGTACTATCAGACGGCGATATCATGCATTGAAACTGTTGTGAGTTCTAGGCAAAGTTTCTCTTTCCGATCATTGCTAAAATACTTAAAATTACTACATCGTGAGGCTAATTAAATTAGGGTTCGAAATATTCTCATAATTCGCTTGGCGGTACGAAAGCTAGCCTTTTTTTCATGCGAATTCGTAAAGCTCAAATCTCTGAATTCCAAACTTCCGAACCAACCTTCAAATACATAAACAATATACTATTTGTATTGCAAAAACAAAAAACTATAAAAAGTGTAGTAATTTATCTCGATTTCTGAACCTTTTCTATGAAACCCATTCGGAAACCGCAAACTTTAGCTGAAGGGAATAAATTTAATTAAAAGGTCGCTATAATCGCCAGCAGCTCGTGAAAATCAAGGATAAATAAATTCAGAGATATATCAATCTGATCTAACGTATTTGGTTCTTCCATATCAACATTTTATTCCTTTTGAAAATTATTTTAGGTGTTTTTTTAGCGAACTAGAAAGGCAAAGGATTGTAGCTATTCGTTTTTAACAAAACAAACTCTCGTACAATCTGGCTAGGAGAGTTTTTATAGACATTTATTTCAGCCTAAAATTAGCATTGCGAACCTTTTATTCGATTGCCTTTGGGGTATGCGAATGCTCGTCGGATATATTTGCTAGGCATTGGGTGTTGTTTTTTTTTAATATCTTCAACTGCGATTTACAATAACATACTATATATTCTTTTGAAACAAGACCAATTATGTGAACCTTTTTCAGTTATTCTTTTGGGAACGCTCCTATTTAAAGTTGAAAAAATGCGCAATTTTCAAAGTAATGAAAAGTCCGTTTTAAAATTGTTACATAATATTTTAATAGAGGATTTCGAAATTTAGTAGTTTGAAATGCAAAATGGTCAAAAGCAGAATTTTGGGTAAGCAGATCTTGCCAAACAAGATTTTTTAAGTACAATTTCAGGTACCGAATTTTGTACTAAATGAATTTTTATTTCAAACCCAATTACACTGCATCTCTTGTGCAAATTTTGCCGGTTGCCATATCTAGGATTTCCATTCACATCTAAAATCTTTTAAATAGAAATTATGTAATAGGTGATATCAAAAAGAATTATGCCCTTATACTTAAAAAATAAAAAAAAATTTAAAGAGCTTTACATAGTGACATTTTCATACAAATTCTCGTTTTATAAAGCATTTAAGGTCTTATTTAATTTGTTTTTTCAAATTTAAGTGTTCGACTCTAAGTTTGCTTCAGTGTAATCGTGTATGTATTTATGTGAACGTGAAGAAATCAAATGAAATTTCCTGCAATTACCTGATGTACAAACCACAAACAAAAAGATAAACATGCGAAAACAACGCGCAAACGAACTGATAGTGTAGTCAACAAAGTGCAACGAAACTGCACTAACACAATCAAGATCACCACCACTACCACTATTGAGAACGAAGTATTAATGTGTCTAGCAGAGTTGGGAAAGCCAGAGATGATATGATGCTGTGTATGCACCACCATAACTAGAATTATCACACCACACATTCAGCAGCAGCTACAGCACCACCACCAGATCCAAGTGGAAGTAAGTAGAAGAGTGTGAGCGCATTTGTAGTGGTGATGCGACCAGAAACGCATCAACAGCTTAACCACAACTGAATAGCAGTCACGTGTCACAACATGTATGTATGTTTGCATGTTTGTGTGTTTAAATAGTGTGAGCAGGTAAAAGAGGGAGCGGGTGAGTTCAGTTTGTATTAAACACTTATTATACTATACATCTTGCGTGCATGTGAGCGCGTGCTATCGACTACTTTTATTTGCTAACAGTCGACTCAGTTCAGCATCGGTGGCATACAGTGGGGGTTGGCGTACATGCTGTTGATTACTTAGTTGAATTGGTGGTATGTTTTGGTTGCCAAGCATCAACATCAGCATCAACAGAGAGCGGATGGCACGGCAGCGAAGGTAAAAATAAATATCGAACTTAACGTTAGGTTCATACATACAATATATAGTTTAAAAGCTACTTGAATTGTTTGATTTTATGTAATTCAAAATACTTTGGTTAAAAGTTAAAACTACCATAGTTCTCGTGGCTGTGGGAGAAGATGCATGTACAATGTACATATACATACTACTTATACATATATCTGTACATACATACATGTGTATAAGAATGTATTGTATATAAAATCCGCCATGGCGTATGAGTAATTTACACTGCCGCATTAATGTACTACTCTACACATTGGATAGCTTCTCCAAAAAAAAGTTGTAGGATTCCCTAGAACTTCCGGCAAAATATTTCGCAAAAATATAAGGTCTTTTTTTATATATAAAAGCAATATATTAACATATTTAAAAACAACAATCAACGGAGTTAGTTAACCGTTTGCAATTAAATGGTCTGTATAAAACTATTTAAAAATTTGATGGCAACAAAATTTAATAACCTATTAATCGGTTCATAATTTCTGAAAAGCACTCAGGTATTAATTGCAATTAATTATAAGAAAATACTTATTATTGTTAAATTATGGAAACTTAGGCAAAAAATTCAGGGTCTTAAGTTTTTAAACCAATTTAAACCAAAATTTTAAATTTCTATATTTAAATTTTTATTTAACAATCAATTTTTTTATTTATTCAAAAAAGGCAAAATAATAATAGTAGTTATAGTAGTAAGAGTATCTTATTAACATTTTATACGAATAATAATGACCGTTTAGCGACCTTTCAAATTTAAAATTAGAGTTTTGCCGACTCGAGGTCATGTTTGAGATTTTAAAAATCAATTCTTAATTCTAGACTTTAAGAATAACTATGTTGGCAAGTGTTTCGTTTTTAGTCTATTTTATTTTTCCTTAGCTATAGTAATCGCTTTGTAGACGACATTTTTACCAGTTTTGGCTATTCCACGTTTGTTTGCTTTATTGTTCAAAAACAGTTCTCGATATGCAGTTTTAAAGCCTATTAAATTCTACTGTAATAAACGGTTATTTTCATAATGCTAAAAATTTCCATTTATTTTTATAAAAACAATTTTGCGGAAGGGCTTTCGCATTTCTTCCATATAACACATGCTAGAAATGATCCTTGGTGGGTTTTAGTATTTATGTTTGGTTAGAATTTTGATTCAAACGCTCTTTTCGATTAATGAAGAAAAAACAATCGATATATTTTAACGGTTAACCAAAAGATAATAACCGACTAAAACTGGGGTTTCGATTAATCGTGTCATCACTAAATGTGGCACGAAAATTAAAAAATCGTTCAAGTTTTAGCTGAGTTATCCAGGTATCTCTTAATCTAATTTTCCAAAAAGGCATGAAAGGGAAAAGGGGAAAATCGCATTATTATGATTCCGTTGAAAAAATGTTTAAATAGTTTTATGCGTACTTTTTCAGCTTAAACTATTTGATAATCTGAGGAGATGTTAAAGAAATAAAAAAAAATCATTATTTATAAAAACAAACTTCGCTTATGGAGGAACTTTAAAATTGGTCCAACTCACGTAAATTGTAATATCTTTCCGAAATGTTTGGGTTGAGGATTAAAAATATATAGAGTTTTATGATTTCGATTGAATTTTTTGTACAGAGAGTGATGCACTTTAGTGTGCATATGTATGTTTGTATATGTGCCAAAAAAAAAACAAAAATTAAATAAAACATTTTCGCAAATTAATTTTCTTTTGTTAGTTTAAATTACCTTGCCGTCGTCTTAAGAAAATAAACTTGAAATTGGTGTGGTTTTGGGTGAAAGTTTTTAAAAAGCTGCTAACGTGAGTATGTACTTCTGAAAACTTGCACAGATACGTGCACGCAAAATGTGCAGATTATGAGGTTGAGATCAAATAAAGCTAAATTTACTAAAAAAATAGTATTTCGAATAAATACAATTTTCATAAAAGTTCAAGCAGAAATTTGAATATGATTTACATTTCGGTATGCATGCTGTGTTAAGATTGTTCCACCAATATGTAAATTTACCTATAGATACACAGATTTGTGGGCGTCATTTTATTTTCTGCCACAAAAATTACGCAACTTTAGATTAAAGTTTTAGAAATTAAAGCGCTCTGTCAACTTAGTTTTAAAATGTTTAACTTTCATTTTCATAATTTAAGTTATCTTAAGTAAAGGAAATATTCTTGTATGCAAGTTTAACGTTTTAAGGCAAAATATTGTTGGTCTTTATTTGCGGAAATTCATAAGTTTGCCTTAATGATTTGTTTTGCTTTTTTTTAAGTTTAAAAGTCAAGTTTTTTGTTTTTTTTTTTTATATATAGGAATTATTTTTGGGTCTATATTTGATTAAAATGTATGGGCATCATTGATTATTCATACAAAATAATTTTCAGTTATCATTTTGCAAAGTGAAAAGATACATACATACATTTCATAGTAACCTGCGAAAGGGGTCGGTGCTATGCAGAGATGTACGAATATTAAATAAAAAAGTGCTGTTACTAAATTGTATTTCGATTTTAATTAATAGAAGGCGCTAGCCAAATACTAACTCAGCGAATACATTCACTGTGGGTACATATGACTCCAGTTAATGTGGATTTGTTTTTTTATATTGCAATTATTGTAATTAATTGTTAATAGTTTTTGTTTTGCGACGAAATGAGCGCAGAATGAAAAACGTAAGACGGAAAAGAAGCTGCTGGTTTCAATTAGTGGTGAACCAGAAAATGTATAGTAGGGGGTGAATTTCATTTTAAAAGTGGTTGAAAATGGTAAAGTATTTTTACATTGGCTAAAAAAGTGACTAACAACTTTTAATTTAATTTAAAGTGTTTTACTCCGAAACCAAAATATTTGTACTTATAAAATTGGTAATTTGCATAAATGTATGCAGTAGAACACTAAAAAAAAAAATCAAAAAGGAAGTCGCGTGTAGTAATGTATGTATTATAGAAGTGAAACTTCTTAAACAACTAAGAATAAGAAAGATTTAGTGTGCGAGGCAGAGAGAGAGATTGAGAAGTTCTCAAAAGATATACAACAGTACAAAAATTTCCGTCAAAATATTTAGTTTGTTCAATCCTTACACAGTCCAAGTTTAGTATTTCGACTGTTATATCTGATATTATCGGCTTATGGCATCTAAACAAAATATGTGTATACCAAATTTTTCGAAATAAAGTTAGTTAGCGGTAAATAATTACCTGATACTAAATGCACATTAAAATTTTATCTTCATTCCTACCAAGACCACCAGCACCTGTAAATGCTTTCCATGCCAAGAAGTTTGATTATGAGGATGTGTGTGTATAATATATTTATAAATATTTTTATTACTCTAAGCGTTTTATATACACTAGATATATATTGTATCTAGTTATTATTCTATGGAAAATCGCATATTCCCAGCGATATACTTTGTGGCCTCCTTTTAGGCCAGTGCCCTAAGACTTATTAATTTTAATTGCGATCACTGCAATAATGCAGAATTACCAATGTCTAACAAATAGCTACATAAATCAATTGAAGAAAATCAATGTCGAATCGAAGTGGAACAATTTTATAACATGTGGCAACCATGGTGTACAAAGTAAACAGATACAAAAGGGAACAGTTTGTTCTTTCTTCACTGTGGATCCACTGTCGTAGCCCTGCCCAAAGAACGCAGATTACAAATAAATTGTATACCGTTTTGTGTCTTGTGGGAAGAAATGTTAGCATATTTTACTACAAAATTACCTAATCTCATCAAATTAAATTTTTATATAAATCAGAAAATGCCAAATTTGCTTTGGTATGGCAAAATAACCTAAAATATTCTCTTAATAGAACGATGAAAGTATGCAATTTCTTTTGTTTTGTACGCTCTTTGCGCTGTTTGTGAATCAATGCTTTGCTCAGTATAAAAATAGGAAAATAACAACAAAAACGAATGCGAAAAATAATGCCAGTTGTAAATACTCAGATAGCAATTTTCCCTCTTCCTGTTGCAATTATCGTACCAATACTTTTGTCAATGTAAAATCTTATAAATCTTACAACGGAAATATATCGTAAGTATTTGGAGGAATCCTAAATCTGAAAAGATGTTCCGCATTGCGTTATTGTTGCGTTTAACGGATCATAATTGATTTTAAATGGAATCATACGAATTAGTTACAAAATAATTCTTTCATTGCGCGGAAACTATATTTTATGCAAGCTAATAATATACGAGTCTCTTAGTTATATCGAAGCCTCAATCAAATTCGATTGCTTTTCTATATACTGTTCGCCATATTACCATACGCCATTTGAAATTTTTAAAATCTAACTTCAAGTTCTTGATAAGATTTTGATTACTTGCCACTTTTGATCGATTTTTTTCCCATCGTGTAATGGTGTGAAAATTATCACGCGGGTGATGACACTGGGTCATCAGAACCCAAGTATCTTTAAACTAAATTTCAAAACATTTTAATGAATATCATATTTTAATGAATGCTTATTTAATTTCAGTATTTTAATAATGTTGCTAAATGCCAGTTGTACTTTTTTAAATCCGTCATGTTTTTGTTGCACCTCTTACGATAATCTTTAATAAGTCTCTACCTTCTGGTGGTTTTATTGATGGCTGGAAAAAAACCTCAAGTACCTCGTTTTTTAAAAGTGGTAACAAAAACGATGTTCGCAATTATCGGCCTATTTCTAAACTATCTACGGTTTCGAAACTATTCGAATGTATCATTAAAGAAAAGTTGGTTTTTTCTGTCAACATTTTGATTTCTCCTAATCAACAAGGATTTGTTAAAGGCAGATCCCCAGTTACCAACCTCGGTGTGTTCACGGAAGACTGTTTTTCGTCCTTTCAAAGTAGGTTTCAAGTTGACTCAATTTATACTGACTTTTCGAAGGCTTTCGATAGAGTTTCGCACAAGATAATAATTATAAAATTAGCTTGTTTGGGATTTCATTCAATCTTTCTTCAATGGGTTAAATCGTATTTGTCCAAAAGAATCTATGTAGTTGCGTTTGACAATGTTTCATCACGCCCTTTCATTACGTCTTCGTGTGCTCCTCAGGGTAGCATTTTGAACCCTCGTTTTTTACTCTGTTTATTAAAGACATTGATATACTCTTTCACTGCAGCCAAATTTCTTTTAAATGCAGATGACCTTAAGATCTATTCAGTGATAGTAAGCAAAGCTATGACTCTCATGCTCTCCAATCGGACTTAGATAAGTTAACAAATCGCCTATTTTTGAACATTAATAAATGTTTTCACTGCACTTTTACTAGAAACCATTACCCAATTTCTACGCGCGTCCGAAGTCAAGGACCAAGGTATTTACTCTGATACAAAATTGAGTTTCTCTTCGCATATTAATGTTATTATGGCAAAATCTGATGCCATGCTACACTAAAACTTCTTTATACAACTTTTGTGAGGTTTTTTATTAAATTCGATCTTCGTTTGTTAAAATTTATGGACACTTTGCCTGCTTATGAATCTCGCTGCCTGCTCTTGAATTTAAAGACTTTAAATAAGAGAAATGCCTTTCTCGCCTGCACCTTCGTTGGAAATATCTTAACCGGGTCAATAGGTTGTTCTGACTCCTGGAAAGGTTAACTTTTAATATCACTTTTCGCAATTTGGGGCAGGTCTCTATGTTTTATATTGGATTTTCTAGTACTAGTTATGCTAAAAATGTTCCTCTGATGCCAACTTTCTTGGAAATGAATCTTATAACTGACCTTGATCCATCCTTTCGAGGTGCACAGTGCGTAGTTTATTATATAATTACTTTGAATAGTATTAACAACTTTTGTTAATTGTCAGTAAGGATTGCGTTCCTTTGACTGAATTGAAATAAATAAATAAATAAATAATAAAAATGCAGATAAACTCAGCTTTAATTCAATTTTTTTTTATAAAATTAAAATCAATCAAACAAGAAAATATTAATCTTTTAATCCTTCACTTACGTGCATTTCGCTATTTTTTTATTTTACGCACTTCCCCTTCAGAAATGGTTTTGCTATTGCTAATAAAATGTTGATAAGAGTATTCGCAAGCTTAAATTTTACGGATTTTGTTGCCGTTTTTTTATCTATTGCTGTTTTTCAGGTTGGAGCAAATATAAACAGAAATGCAAACGCTATTCATAGTGTGTTTTTTAATTTGGTGAAGATTTAGTCAAATATTAGACATTTCTCCTGTTATCAGAAACAGAAATAATTTCAAAGTATTTTTTACTGTATCTGTTGCTAATATAATGAACTCGGTCCCTGTTGCTAGCAGCACAAGAACCGCAAAATTTGCAAAATTCGAATAAGAATAAAAATATAATAATATATATTTAAAAAATTTTGGTTTAAATAAATTGGTGAAAAAAATTTTAAGGCCCCGATTTTAATCGAAGGGACCGAGTAATCGATAAATTTCCTACGATGAATTCGAACTAATAATATAATATTTTCGATTACTCACTAACCGATCAATCGGCTCTTCAATTTATTTTGCCATCACTAGTTCACTCGTAATATCAGCGAAAAATACTCAGGCGAAATAGTAGTTTTTTAAGCGCGTTACTCTCGTTTAACAACAAATGTAATGCCATTTTTTCTGTTGTTTTTTGTATTTTTTTTTTTTTTTTTGTAGAAACCCTGACCAACTTCCGTATAAATCGTGATGCTCGTGTCGTTTGAGGCGTCATTACGCATGTGAAAAATGAATGCGAGGCGCAGCCGAAATCAGCCAAGTGTGAACTTTAATACTAGCATGTTTTTTACAGACAAAGCTGCAGATATTGGAAAACACCGATTATCGTATGTATGTATGCATTAGTAAGCGTAAACACACACATGAGCAAACCTCTCAAATCCGCATTGGCTTTCGCTGCACATTACCCTTTGTTTTATTACGCGTAGATGCCAGGGGGAGAGCGGGAGCGTAAAAACTAAAAAAGGGCGCACAAAATTCCCTCAAAGTAATGTCGGTGTTGAAATCGAAAACTTTTAGTTAAATTAAACTGTTTTTTTTTTGTTCTATACTGAAAAGCAAAGAAATTGCTTTCTTGCGTACAGCGCAAATGGTAATGAAATTGGTAACAGATGTTTATTATAACATGTAGTGAAAAAATAATTGAAATTACACATGTATGCATTCCGCAATGATTTCAAATTATATGCAGTGCCAGACAAACTATCATTTCCTTTAACGGTATCACAGTAATCAATATTTTTAAAAACCAAAAATTTTAATATAAATATTAACCCTTCGTTGGTGTGGTGACTAAAAGTTCCTTGAGTGGTGTGGTGGGGTATGACATACCCCATGCCTATCAATTTCAAATAAATACCAAATTCCAATAATAGCAATATTTTGTGGTGATTTATTATTCTTTAACTAATTTTTAAAAAGTGTTAATTTGAAAACATAACAATTTTTCCTTCGTATTCAATATTATAGCCATAAAAAAAAGACAATATAAATTATTCCAAAAAGTGAGGTTCCAGTTTTCTGAAACATAATTTTTTTTGTATTTAAACAATTTTAAAACTGTTTTTACATTTCAAAAGTAAAAATAACATTTATTTAAAGGAAAGAAAATTCACTGTAATGCATTAATTACATAAAAAGTTATGGCGATCGAATATGATACCCCAGCCCACTTTGAAAGGCTGTCCCATGGAACAGAAATATCTGGGGTATGTAAAACGTGGCAGATCTCCTGTATTTGAATGTTAATGAAAGCTATTGGGAGCGATAACGTATTCCTTAAACAAAAACATATATATATTTAAGGAAATACATGTGCTGGGGTATGACATACCCCACCACACCTCCGAAGGGTTAAGCAATTACGCTAATATGTTAAAAAAAAAATTTGTATGACAAAATATATTGGACGCACTGTAATTTATGCTAAAATGCTACTCCGAAGGAAAAGTGTCAAGTAAAATTTACAGTTCTAGTTTAACAATTTTATTGTACAATAAGTAGCGAAGAAAAATATCATATTAATATTGAAAATTGTCGAAACTACATGTTTTACGTTAAATTGAAAAGAAAAATATTAAATTCGCATTTTGACACCAATTTATCTAGTTAAAACTCTATGAAGCTCAATAATAACTGAAACTCGTGGTCGTGCGCGCAAGAAATTTGCAACAAAAACCGCAGCCTCCATTGAAAATCGGGTAAAGACTGTTTCACATGATTTTAAAAGTGCAAAAGTGAAAGTTTTGGATAAAATTGGGAACACTAAAAAACAAGTGAAATCACTGGAAGAATCCTATCGCAAAATGTTCTGGATTTACAAATGACCATTTAAAATGCATAAGCTGTTACGTCTTTACGTTGATATTTACTGGCTTACAAAATATCGATTACAGAGTAGAATTAAGAAGAAAGAACAGTCTGTGTAGCCACCAGAATGTAATATACTTATTTGTTTTTATCAAGTTGTAAATTTTCATTTTTTGTTTGAAGGTTTTCCTTTTTTAATATTTCCTTTCCTTGATGGCAGATCAATCTACATATATCAACTCCAAGAATGACGTAAAATGTTCGTATTTGGATTCAAAATGAACCACTCGACTGAGCAGCTAGTGTGTTCGATTCAAATATGATCCATTCGTCCGTATCGAATGACTATATTACTTGAAGAGATTGTATACATTTTTCCAACTGAAAATAAGGAAATTTACTACATATCGCGTATAGACGCACGGAAAGCCAATACATCTGGTATTCTCAGATATAAAAAGACACAAGTGCATCGCTCTTTTAGAAAGTTGCTTTAAATTATGGCATGCCATTCACTTAGAGTAATCCAAAGGATCATTTCTAATGTGGTGTATTTTTTTTTTTAAAGATTACAACAATCTATGACGTAGGTTATTCAGCGGTTCATCGCCAATTTTTATAAACTTTTGGAAACAACTTTGCTTTCTATATCAATGCCAACTTAAAGACTTATGAATGCTTACTTCCAATTTCTCTTTAGGACAATCAATCTTTTACATATCTTTTACAAATGTAATAATATTCAAAAATGAGACATTAGTGTAGAAGTTATAAACCGTTCAACTTAACATATATTTTTTTTTTGCAACGCCTGTTTCCTTCAATTTCAGCTAAAACTTAACTGTTTACAACTTCTACACTATTGCTTCAATTTTAAAAACCAGGAGCTTACTGCACCGTGTTTTGATGCCCAAAAAATAAATTGGAACTATGCAAAAAAAAAAACATGTGTCCGAAATTTTTGTAAACATCGGCAGTAAACCTCCTAAATCAATAAACCTTTTTTGGAAATGTTGTTCTCACAAATTATCGAAAATTTTATTGGACTTACATATGTATGTAACATGAAATCGGTCAACTATGTTCAGAGGTAATTACAAAATGTTATAATTTTTTATATTTCGATTTTATATTCGGATTTTGCAGAATATTTTATATCAGAGTTTATATAAGAACATCGGAGGTCAGGCAGTTTATTAAATTTTGTGAATTTAAGTTATTAGGGTTATTCGGGATTTGTTGTATATGCCTTTGTATTCAGTTTTTCTGGCTTCTGTAATGATTGCTGTGGAATTCTAACGAGAAAATATGTGCATTTTATTATGCAAACCACAAATGGCCAATACATGTGAATTTAGAATATCCCTATTTTTTATTTATATTTTCGTATTCTTCTACCGGTAGGCCTACTGATATTGTTTTTGAAACGGGTTTCCATCTTCCATATCAAATGTACAATGAACGTGAAAAGTTCACAGAAAATAATAAAGGGATATGTTCCCATGAAATTGGCATCATTTATTTATGGAGAACTTCATTAACATTAACTTTGGCCGTTAACAGAGCTGCTATCTAATTTTACATGAAATTATTTCATACTTTATTTTATGTTGAATTCGGTTTTAAACACGCACAGAGTTTGACCGTAAGGACTCCTAGTGAAATTTTTGCCAATTTTTCCAAAACTACTTATACCTGAATACTTTAGTAGGCCGTGAAGAAAATGCGAGCTGACTTTTGCAATTTCATCGAGAGTTTTATTACCGGATAATAATACCTTCAGAAAATATTAACAACATCTGGGGTGGTTTGAGGTGCCATAAAATAGTTGCACAGTGTTAATACTATTTGCAAAAGTGAAAAGTGAAAAGTTTCCCATACTGAAATCTATAGTAAGTTCCGTTATGGGCTAATATAAAAAAAAGTTAGGAACTGTCGAAGTTCTTAATTATGATTTTAAGTAAAGTTCTATTCTCCAACCCAATCCTGTACTTATAGATATATCAAATTTTTATAGTTAATGAAATGTCGCTTTTTTTTTTGAAAAATACAGTTATGTTGGCGTGGTTATTATCCGATATGGCCCATTTCCACTACCAGCCTATTTTCGCTCAAGTGAAATATGTGTACCAAGTTTCCTCAAGATATTTCGATATCCACCGACACGAACGGGCAGCTAAATCAATTTCTTTTTTTCATTCTGAACAGTTTAGTATATATATATATGTATACATATATTATATTCACTATTTTAAATACAACTTACAATAGTTAAATTTAATTGTCAGATTTAATGAATTTAAAGAAAAAAAATAGAAGAAATGTCCGCACAGAAATAAGATATAGAATTATTTTATTTATAGTATTTTTAAAATGATTTTGATAAATTTTGATCTTGAATTTCAGCGATAGTTATTACAAGCATTTTATGCCATTTAAGATTAAAACCGTGTGGCACATTTAATATACTTTAAATGATACGAAGTGTAGGTAGAAACCCATTACCAATTTTTTTCTTATATTGTGCTGTATTAAATTATTAAGAAACAACTAGAGAAACTTCTGCCGAAATCTAAATAACTTTCTCGAAAAAAATTTAACTTAAATTAATTAACTTTAATTAAAAACTTGCGTTTAAATATTTAATTTTAAAACACTACTTATTATATAAACTAAAGTATAATAAAAAAGTTTTAAATTGAAATCTCATAACTGGAAAATCGGTGATATGGGAGATACACAGATATTGATGTTCTTATGATCCATAAATAAGTAATACAAACAATTAGGGAAACTAATAGTCTTTGCCTTAAACAATTTCCCATACTTGCATTCTAAGTCGACACTTAGGAATTTTTTTTTGGAAAATAAACATTACGGCTCTTTAACTAAGCGCCGATATTATTAAGAGAGGTTTCTTTTTTATTTGTTAGTTAAAAATGTAATATAGAATAATAATAATTGTTTTATAAAATTTCTTGAACCGGTACATCTACTGGAGCAGCTACGGCAGTGATTTGACTATTCAGTCTATAAATGAACTCGCATATGTACATCATATTGTATTACATAATATAAGTGGAAATATTATTTGCATGCATTAATTTTTTTTTTATATGCGATGCATAATTTTGAATTGAGCTTAGTTTACGTAAAAGTAGATTAACTAAACTAGTTACCAAACCCATTTAATCGCACACTTTCACAACTTGTGGTAATTAACACGAATGTATTAATTATGTAGGTAATTATTAGCTTCATGTCGGCGTGCGTGTGACACTTACCTGAAAAGAAAAACAAAATTGAAAGGGTTACTTTATAACGATTTGCTTATATGAATTGTTGATTGCACTATGTATGCACATACATATGTATAAAATAATTGAAATTAAAAATGTATTTGCATTTGTGTGGTGTCTATTCAATGTACATTAATTATTTCGAAAATAAATTTGTGACAAAAGCCACACTTCATAAGCAGCGCGCACATATTCGAATTTATATAAGTTAACATAATTTTATTACCGTTTTGAAGCTTAATTGCTGAATAAATCACACAAATACACTCACACACACACACACACGGTTACATACACAAATGATTTCATTGTGGCACAATAAACGAATAACATATACATATGTACAGAAACCAACGAATACGAAATGTATTCAACCGAGTTAATGTGGATAATCGCGCAAATTCGTGTATGTTTGTATTTGTATTTGTATTTGTATTTGTATTTTTTGCATAAGCGTGTGCATGTACATATGTAGATGATAACATATTAATTCAATCCTGTATCGAGTTGACTGGCACGAGGGTACTTAACTTCATTAAATCAACAAAAGCTGCAGCCAGTCGCGCACATATGCAGCTCCGTATATGTGACTACATACATACATATGTAATGTGTGTATGGGTACGTTGCGTGTATATGAAATTCTAGTACGTTTGCATATACATAAATAAATACTTAATTAATCACATTTCGCGCATGTGTGCCAGCTTTCCAGCTGTTTGCCGGATTCACAAACTTTTTGCCACAATGAAAGCAATTTAGCGCAAATATTGGTTTGTTATTTAAATCATATTTACATTGGGCATTAACATTTCAATATTTGCATGTGTGTATATAGTATACACTGTACATCCACAAGTTATATAAGTAGCGGTACAAATGTACATAAGTACGTACATTTTCATAAGCATTACAATTATTTTGCATTTTTTTTTAAATTTATCGTTATGCACATTTTGTTTGAATTCAACAAGCAGTTTGCGTTTGTATTTATTCGCTAGCATGTAATTGTTAAATATAAATACATCAGAGCGTACGTTACTTACCGAATTGGTGTATATTTTTTGCAATGCCCTCTAAATTTTTAATTTATTACCCAGAGGAAAAACTAACAAAATCGCTTAATTCCCATATTAAACCTTGCCCAAAGTCGAAACATTTTCCATTTAAATAACATGGGATTTTTGTACTTTATACATGTAATTTTGTTTTGTAACCAAAAATATATAAATATATATATGCACAAGATTTATGCATTTTTTTTTTGTTAAATTGAGCGCTCTAAAAAATTATCTCCCATCTTGTCTTTATTAAATTCATTTATTTCTACATAGCTTGCTCAAGGTTGGACTGGAACGTGTAATGAATTTTGAAACTTTTAGCTTTGATGGGGAAATTAATATTAAAGGGTGTTTTTTTTTTATAAACGTGTGGTTTTCAACGAGGCAATACTTTGTCAGAATTGGTCTTTCTGACAGCTGTTACATGATTTATATTCAGTTTGGCTTGCCGTTTCATAATGAACAGACTTACTCCAGAACAATGTTTGCAAATCGTGCAAATTATGTTTAGCGATGAAGCTCACTTTTGCCCGAATGGGTACGTTAATAAGCAAAATTTTCTCATTTGGTATGTTAATAACCCACAGCAAGACAATAAATTTATTAAAGTAAACTTTTGGTGAACGCATCAACTCGCGTCGGGGGCCTGTGGCGTGGCCTCCAAGATCGTGCGATTTAACATTGCTGGACTATTTTTTGTGGAGTTATGTGAAGTCGCTTGTCTATGCAGATACGCCCGAGACGATAGACGCCTTGAAAGAGAATATTCGGCGCGATATTGCTGATATACGGCCCGAATAGCTGCAAAAAGTGGTCGGAAATTGGGCCTCACGGCTGGAATTTATTCGAGCCAGCCGCGGGGCTCACTTGCCCAAAATCATTTTTAATCATTCATAATGGCAAACCCTTGTCTTTATAATAAAGCTAAATTCTTGGCCATTACGTTGAAAACGCATATATTTTATATTTTCTGGAAAACCACATGTTTGAAAGAATACCCGTTATTTGGATGCCAATTATTTGCTTTTGGATGATTTTGAGCGCTTGTGCTTATTACCACAGCTCGCCTTTCACTATATTGCAGTTTTTATAAATTTTTTGCGAGTGAGCCAGAGCTCTAATTATTACTTATTGTTAGTTTTCAACCAATAAAATTTATAGCACTTAGGCCCACTTGCGAAAAAGCCAGAGTTAAATTTATAAATAAAGAGATAAGTATGTAACTCTGAGTTAAATTTGTAATTTCATAACTCAGACATTGTCTTGCATCAAATTAATACATCTTCATTTCTTTTTTGACATTTCCTTTTAATTTGCTGAATTTGTTGAAGTTTAAGATCAAAATAATTTTTGTCGCTTCGCTTCGCCTAAACTCTGTTAAAGGAGTTGGAGCCAAGGTATTCGATGGCTCCCTCATCATTGTCGTTTGCATTAAAACAAAAAAATTGAAAAATTTATTTTTTCTTTATTTATGACATCGCAAACTTAACAGCTTGAGCCTGAATAATTGCTAGGCTGAATTTGTACTACTGTGCAAGCAAATTTATCAATTTAACCGGTAAACTCTGTGGTAACTAGGTAGCCTGCTTTCTCGCAAGTGGGCCTTAATCTATTCGGAATATTATCATTGAGTATACTCGTAGTAAATAAGTTTAGTCATTTACGTAAACGCTTGATTATTTTCATTAGCACTTCAAACCTTTCGTTCTATAGACCACTAAGTAAATTGGAAACTTGAGTATGCAACGGGTCTGGGGAGCGGTTTGCTAACAGTTATAATATAAAATTGTTTTTAAGATTACTAATAATCAAAATAAAATTTAGGACCCACTCCCAGACATAAACAATAGTTGAGGTTGAGCAAAAAATAGAGGATAACTTTGAGAGGAACGAATTTATTGAAAAAATCATAGAAGAACATTTTTGTATAGAGTTCAGTTCCTGCAAAAATATATATCTCTGATTTTAATAGCGAAGGTTTTGAGTTCGGAACAAAGTCTACTATCAATATTAAATTCAGTTTAAGATCACTTTATTTAGGCATTATATATTAGGGAGATTCATCTAATCGAACATTCGTATAAACGTATACAAATTTGAATGGAAAACCGCCTTATTAATAATCAGCAGGTTACCACTTTATATGAATACCCACATTAAGTTTTATTTTATACTTTTTGTGTTTTTTTTTTAGAAATTTTAACAACACTTTGGTATATACATACATATGGATATATCTATTTCGGTCGCTCGCTTTATGCTGCTCCCCACCAAATAACCGTTTGGTGAACAGAACCGTTTGGCAGCTAGTGCGCTCGGTAATAAAAAATATTGAAAACATTATAAAAGTTTTGTTAAGACATTTGCTATGTGAGCCAGGGCCGCCGAGAGGAAATCCGGGCCCAGGGTTAAAAAGGTGGGGCCCCCTTCCTACATAAAAGTTTCGAATACTTCATCAACTATCTTTCTACTTACTACTTCAATGTTTTTAAAGAATAAGTCACATACGACGTTTTTTGCTTTCACCAGTTCATCACATCTGTATTGAATTTGCTTTATAATTGAAGTTGGGTGAAACAAATTTTTTTTATACGATTCCGAAAATCACTAGTATGTTTTAATCAGTTCAAGTATATAGACTTTTGGTCAGAAATATTTATTCAGATTATAACGGAATATACGAATATAGGGATAGCAGCACTTGACAGTTAATAGATAGACAGAAACATCTCGTTCAAACATTTTTTTATCGATGTACGTAACGCGCTATATCGGTAATCACAGCTTTCAAATAAATGTTTGAATTAATCGACTGTCAAAAGCATTCTAATTTATCTACTCGCTCAATTTCTTGAAAAATACGGGCCCGGGAGCAAGTTTGAAGTGCAGAGTTATAGCTGGTCGACTTGAAATTGTTTTTTTTTTGAATTTTCCTTTTAAATGTATTTTCTACATGCATTCATTTTTGCGATTTTTTTTTTAATTTTTTAAATTAGTTACATATATTTTAACACCAAATTAAGGAATTAAAAAAAATCACAAAAATTCTGAAAAAAACTTTAAAAGACAAATTAAAAAAAAGCCAATTCCTTCAAATTTTTTGTCGCTAAAAGCGTATTAATTATCTTTCGAACAAGATATACAATGATCGCACTTAACTGTTAAGTGATAAAAAATTTTTAATGAACTGATACCCAAAAAACAAAAACACAATATTAACATCATCTCAAGAACCTACCCATACAAAAAATTAAAAAGGTACATACTAACCTCCCCTATACCTGAATTTTTTGAAATTTTTTTGCCTATAAAGCAGTTACAATATTTTTGAAAATTGAGGCTCGAATAACGATTAGAAATAAAAAGTGTATTTTATTTAAACAAAAAAAAAAAAAATAAAAATGTTAAAGTTATTATAAAGTATTTAGCATATTTACATAAATTTAAATAACTGAAAACGGACAATTCCAACCTGTTATTGGTAATTGGGTTAGTTTTAAAACAGTTTGCAAAAAAAAAACCCGAATTTCAAATAGTTGGAAATTAAAGCATTTTTATTTTACTAATTTCGATGTTCTGTCTGTCAAACATATTTGAAAGTTATGGAATCAAATGCAGAGTCAGATAATGACTTGTGCCTAGGGTATCACCATGTTAATGAAGTTAGTTGCTTATGAGAAAAAAGAAAGAATGTCAACCACTTGCAGTTGGTAAATAAGTACTTTTCAAATTGCATTTTCGAAGGAGTATGCATGCATGTACATATGTACGTATGTGTTTGGCAAGGTTCAAAAGTTTCTGATCTGAACTATGCGTTGAAGGGTAAATCTAGTTAACCAGTATTATTATTTTTCAATATAATATATTGCTTTATTTGAAAACACTATTCACAGCGCTTTTTTAATATTTCTGTACCCGTGAAATAAAGTTTGGGGTTTTGCCGTCCCACCATCAGCAAGTGGAATTTCAAGACATACTCGTAGTTTAAATAATATTAAACTATATGCTTGGTTAAACCCCATTTCTTAGAAACACCTGATGCATGGACGTAGCGATATTTTTGTCCGACGTTTTTTTATAATAGCATTTCGAAAATAATGTATAAAGGAAACATAATAAGAGTCTGTTACTGTTATCTTTTCAATCAACATGTAAAATTCCTTAGGAATCTTTTTATGATATTGAGTCGTCATTGATTTTTTGTTCTGGTTACGGATAGTTCGGATGTTTTCATTCGGAATGACCTCGGATGGTATGGTAACCTTTTACAATGTTATACGAAGGGGTTATATGCCCTTCCTAAGGTTTTATTATTTCCGCCGGTGTCTGCCCCTCTTGTGCCAACGATTTAAGGACAGTTGGTACTCAGTTTTATTCGTTTCGATTTTTAAAATAACACTTAGAATTTAATACAGTAGAGGTTTGTAACAAGGTAGCTAGTAATTTAATGACATTAAAGCTTTGGAATTTCGAAAGTTCTAATATGGGTTGCCTAGAAACTTTTGGACCTTACTGCGTATTATGAAATCGATTTATTTTAAATTGCCGTCATTAACTGCATTCCTTCCACAGCTTGCCCATTTTAAGTTGAATTTTATTGACAGCACAAACTAATTTGTAATTATAATAGTATTTTGTGTGGTTATGAGTTTTTCGTATTCATTTAAATGTATGTAATTAAATACACAATAATTTAATGAGTTTATGCCTTAAATTAACATATATTTCACATAAATGACTTATTCACACAATCCTGTTGTCATTATCTGCGAAGCTGTATATGTATACGCGGATTAAGGTTAAATATATTTTTGAATTTGTATGCATTTTCATTACCTAAACAGCTCATACATTTTTTTTTGATGATCCATTTTAAATGTAATGAACTTAGTTTGAATTTAAATTTAATACTCTGGTAGGTTTTTATGTAATATTTCAATTTCTATAGAATTAAATCAGCAGCGTATTTATTTATCTTTTGCAATAATTTTAAGAGTCTTTTGTTTAGAACAAGGAACGTGAATCCTGTAGGCGCGTAGTACGGGATCTCTTCAAGTCGACCAAGGCACCTAACATCCAGCTCTGCTAGATGGAGTATAAAAAAAAGAAATACGGAAGGCCAAGAGAGTAAAGGAATTAGGTGATTAGGTTGCAGAGATTGATCTTACCACATCCTACAACGCCAAAAAATTTGATGAAACGTTGCAAAGTGAATGGTTAGGATATCAACCCAGCTCCCATTTTCCGGGATGAAAATATGCAATAGATCTCGAGCCAGAGAAGCGTGGATTACATCATCACAATCAGTAACCCCGAATGGGCCATACATAGCTTAGTGCTATGGCCCAGTGGTATGGTGAATAGCAGCAAGAAACCTTCCGTAATTATCTCAAGCTTTAATTTGGCAATTCAGACAATTGTCGGAGGAATTCTCCGGCGTAACCTTACCTAACCGAAATCTGATATAAAAAACAGACGGCACAAAAAGGAATGATGAAGTGAGAACTACCGGGCCATTGCAGTATATTGCAAGCGGAAGTATTTTCTGTCTCGACATTAGACTAATTTGGGTACCCGGCCGTAGTGGCATTGCAGGGACTGCATGGCTGACGAGCTCGCTCGGCGGGGTACCCTGGAAGTTATTACTCCATGCAGGTAGAGGGTGGGTGCTCCTTTGGCTGCCTACAGACTTCTCTTCGATAGATGGGCTCTCTGTTGACTTAGCAAGTGTTGGAAAACTGCCACGACATGCAGAATCGCAAGAACCCTCTGGCCGAGAGTGGACCGTGGGCGCTCACCAAGCGGCAACTCTCGATCCTCATATGAGTTCTGACTGGTCATTGTCCGATGGATATTCATGAATATCTGAATATAGTCTCTGGCCCTTTCTACCGCAGCTGTATGGAGGATGTTGAGTTGGAGGCATCTTTTCATTTTCTGCTCAACTGCCCTGCTTTTGCGAGACTGAGGTTCAAGTACCTAGGCTCTTACTTGTATAATACCCAAGAGGAGCTTTCTGGGGTGGAAATTGGTAATTTGCGCGACTTCATTCGGTGTATGCAACGTTTGCCCGCTTCACATTTCATGATTCCTATTTACGTTACCGTTTATATAACAGGTGGTATCACAATGGACTTCTCTACTATCCCTAAGTGAGTTCTTACTATGGGGACTACCACATTTACCTAACTTTACCTAACCTAACCTAAGTCGCGGAACTAGTCTCCATTAGACCAGTAAATATGTAACTGTTTTTTCAATATCTACGTGGATAGTTAAGAAGCCTTAAGTGGAAGGAAATAAGGGGATGGGGTAGGTGCAAGCAATAATATAGATCGAAAAAAAAATGTTGTCTATCTGGTATCTGGTACTTTAAATCACACTTATAAATAAACGATAAACGATTTTGCTTTTCTTCCAATTATATTGCCGTTCTAAGGATTTAACTTTTCTGTACTAAATGTCTTTAAACCGGCTTAACAATAATGTTTTTAAAATAAAAACCTCTAATTGCACTATACTCTGAGAAGATTTTGCTCCATTAAAGCTGTTCTAGTTTAATCCTAACGGATTATAACTTTAAAAGATCCAAGTAGGAACAATAAACTAGCCTGAACACAGTCAACTGTACTTACATAGCTTACTGTAAGAAAAAATAAATGATAATTGTTACAGGAATATAAAAAAAAGTAAACGAAATAGCAATGCAAATATGAACTGTGTGGTAAAACTAATGAGACCGAATCATGTCGTCCACAGCGTCGTTTTCCGTCTAACCAAAGTATGGCGATCTATAAGTGTAATTCGTTTAAAAACACATCATCTTCGACCCATAATCTAAAGCAAACAAGTAGTAATTTTGAAACTAAGTTTGCAAATGCAGGTTTTCGGTTACCACAATAAAAAACCGGTTTACCAAAGTTATTAATTTGGTCATAGCACTTCTGCCTCAACGCTGTATTACCGAACATATCCATCAAAATAATCACATCTTCAGCTGTTCAGTAGTACTCAACCTACCAAAGGTTAATAAAAATTCGAAGTGAAAATCTCATTGAACTTACTTACTTAATTGGCGCTACAACCGCTTAAGCGATTTTGGCCGAACTTCTCCTACAATTTGTAGTGTGCGTCTCGATGTTGTAACACAAATTGAGGGACCTGGAGTTTTACGCTGACTCTGAACAGTGAATGGTTTTTGTGTGAAGCTTTTTTCATGGCATAGAATACACTCGAAGGTTTGCCATTGCCTGCCGAGGGACGACCGCTATTAGAAATAACTTTTCTATAATTCGAACCCGGTACCCACCGAATGTAGCGCGCATACGCTACACACTCGGCTACGGCGGCCGCCGAAAATCTCATTGAAATAACTGTATATTTCAACATGACCTACTTCTCGCACTATCGCAAATTCAAACACACCTAAACCAGATTAATAACTAGAAATTCTAACGGCTTAGTGCCAGCGAAACTAAAAGCATACGAAGGGGTTTATTAAAATTTTGTTTTTAATCAAAAGTGATGAGCCTTTGTGAGCGCATGAGTGCATAAGTACTTGTCGTGTGTGTGTGTGTGTGTGTGTGTGTGTGCCTATATCTATGGAGATGTAGATATGCGCATTAGGCTTGTCAAATAGTTTATATTTTTTTTTATAGAATTCTGATAGAGGCCAAATGTGTTTTCATGACACCTATGATAACTACGTCAGATTGAAGTTTGAAATGAATCTTTTAAACCATATCGATCTGGAATGACAATGGCATTTTGAAAATAACAATGAATTGCAGAAAATATTTTTTATCTTCTCGATTCATGAACTATGCCTTACATAATTAATGTTTTCGTAGTTTTCAGGATTTGACCAAAGTTATTGATATCTCTTTTAATATTTTCAAAATAGCAAACTAATTAATAAGATTCAAGGTTAATATAATTTGAAGTTTTGTGAAGATACTTTGTGGTATTATCTAAATTTGTACTGAATTTTTTTTTTTTTTGTTAGAGCCAAATATTTTGTCGAGAATCTAGAAAGTATATATGAATTTTTGTGTATTTTTTCTTATGCAATAACAATAAAGTTAGAAATAACGTTTTTAGCAAATACACTCAAGTAAAGTTTTATTTATTTTTTTGACTTTATTATTTATATCAAAAGTATTTATACGAGCTTAAGGGCATTTTTATTTGGAAAATTAATAAAAATCAAAGCGTTAGATCATACATCTCTTTATCAGTCTTATTTCCTGGGCTTCACCAGGGATATAACTCAAGTACTTCTGTTATAACAGTTAATGCTTTTTAATTTCTTTTAAAGCCCAATGTTTAGGAAACTATTCTTAGTTTTATCTTATTTATGTATATATTTAAATGGCCAGTTTTTCATTGCGATTTTAACTATATTTGCCATGTAAACTAAGTTTGGCTAAGCGAAATGAAAGTTAAAGCGTAATTAGTGACGTGGAGTTTAGCAAACCCCTCTGAAGTTTTCAACCGGTATATATTTAAAGGAGTTTGAAAGTTTTCTTGAAATTCTCAATTAATCTTCGCGTACTACGTATTTCAGTCTATGAGGAGCTATACCCAAGACCCCTCAAGAAGTGTTCCTGAAACAGCACGCATCGAAATCTGCAAAAAACGAAAGTATGTATACGTATCCTTCAAAAATCAAACGAAAGTCGGAATATTAATGACATACGTTTTTTCGCGCTATTTACAATTGATTACCGTACAGTTTTTTTTACTTTGAACATAATTTTATATTTTACACTATTTACATTTCTTTAAATTTTTAGTTTAACTAACAATGTGTTTTGTTTCCACAAACTACGACTTTGAAACGATAAGCATGATATTTGAAAAGGATTATATTCGAATGTATACGATACAATCGCTGGATTGATTCCAGCTCTTTTCCAGCGAATGCTATCATAGGGGCCAAACGACCCCCCATTGTAGACAAAGGGCTCTAGCTGCCTCATGAATACCGCGTTACTCAGGCCCAACTATGGAAATGGATACTATAGTTGGCTCAATTCCTACCTATCCAGAATCAGCCCCGATATTTCCGGCATGTGGGTATTCCCGCTCGATACCAATCACCTATTCACATGCACCCTCAAACCTACTCATTTCAAGCCCACGTCGCAATGTACAATACATTTTTTTTGTTTTTTTAGACGGTTACGGCTTAATCTAGCAGCTATTTTTTGCCATCGGCTTTCAAAAAACTTATTTGGAGGCAAAGAAAATCACCACTCTTAAGATTGTTTGCAATATCAATGAAGTAATATATTACTTTAGACATTTTTTTTTTTACTTTTTATCAATAACTTATCAACCGATAAAAACAAGGACTTGAAACATTGAAGATATATTATCTGCTTGAAATTTACTCTACACAAACATAGGTAGTCTTCATTTTTATATTTGGTATACAGAGCTTATAAGTCTTGCAATTTGATGAGCCGATATCTTGAGATGGAACATTTCTGGTAGTATAACTACATCTAAAACTCGCTTTAATGTCAAACCCCATTCATTTTAGCAAATTCGAGTTTACGTCACACTAGTCTAGAACTCTATACAAAGTAATCATAGGCTACGTTCTTGTCCGTCGACCGAAGGAGTAAGTTCACATTCCTCCTATTTGGATTGTTGTAGTGAATCACTGCAGTTTTTTATTTTTTTTTTGTAGATGCCAATAGCCCAGATTTGTTCAACTTTGGAACATGTGTACAAAAGGGATATGTTTTTCGTAAACGCAAATAAAGTATAAGGAAATTTTCAAAACTTTAGTATCTAAAATTATATAAGTGTTTTCCTCCTGTTATTTTCCATTGTCGCAACATGCCAGCTTAGCAACAAATTCGGTAGACGAAAATCAGATGTCTACTGTAACGGTGCGATTGGAATCTTTAAGCGGTTTTGTGAGACGTAGAACACACAAAATTGAGACGGGAAACTTTTTCTCATCTTCTGGCAATGAATGCAATCACTTCCGAATCTTTAGCGGTGTATATGTATGTATGTATTAATTGTAAAAATAAAAGGTCTCATCTTCATATAAAGCACGCACAATTAATCTGTATTTTTCTAGTTTCAATGACACTTAATAAAGCTTTTGAAATTTAGTGACAAAACTTATCAAAAATATATTATACCGCTGCCAGCTTATCATGTTTTTATCTCTGGATTGTCAAAATTCATACAATGCAAAAGAACCTGGTTTCAGGTATGCTGTACCCAAATATTAGGCATTCAGTTCCATCCATAGTGATGATGTTTCTCGAACTTATCCGATTACTTATGAGAAATCAAACCCATGAAAAAGCGAAAAGCGGCCTCACAGTCAACTCGGGCATGATGGAGCTGACGACGTTTACATATCAGGAAAACAAAAATAATACAGTTCAGACTTTTTTCCGCTCAATGAAACGACTCTCACATTGTCCCCCGAGGCGAGGTACTTGGGCGTCATACTAGACGCTCAACCGGGCAGGGGCTTCAGGAGGCCGGGATATAACCTATTATTCCAGCAAACGGGATGAAACCCAAGTGGATGTACACGGATGTTGTAAGACCAATACTACATAACTAACGACGAAGTAGTAGGATCACTGCAACCAATACAACATCAATAAATGAACTAATATTCAACGCCCGGCTTATGCAGGGGTTCGCAAAATGGCGGCAATCAGAGATCCTAGCTGCTGGATGTCGAAACAATACGTGTATAGCGGGGTTCTTATGTGTCTCCTTTACTTGCTGTCATGAAATACTTCAGTTGCAGTTTCCTTCCTTGACGGGATTTTAGTAAGGGTCTCTCGCCAACTATCTTTTACACCGAGTCCCCCACAAGTGCTTTGAAGGGATCTATCTGAGCCGGTGGAAATTCTATGCCCACTAAGATTACTTAACCAAGGGAAAACCACACTTACAGTTTTCATATATAATCAAATATATATTCAAACAGATGGCAACAATAACTGAATTCTGGCCGTTTAATGAACCTTCGTGCTCAAAATAGATAGTTATCAGATAGAAGAATTATTCTGGCCGAGAGACCTGAATAAAATCTCTAACTGCATAATAAATAACATAAGTCAATTCATCCACAAATCCGAATGATTTAAATGATTAGCCTGCTGCACTCTTTGTCAAAAAATGCACCCCAAATACTGATGGCAAGCCATTTTGTCGATCTAAGTCAAACGTGAAGTAGTGTTGAGGTGTTCTGACTTTAATAGATGGGGGTTGTTTGAAACAATTTTTGCCATAATGTTATTTAGATTATGAGTTTCGAACTCTTAAAGAGGTTTGGAATTCCGAAAGGAATATATCGTCATCTGAGCTTTCATTGTTTGAACTTTCTTCTCGATCTGCTCGATCATTCTCAAGATTTTGCATGAAGTCAGCTTCAATCTACAGTAATATCTTCTACAGACGTTAAAATTATATCATTTACAAAATTTTCAAACGAGAGATCGTCTAATCGCAATACCTATGTTGCTCATACGCTGTGGTCGTCGTAACCTTGAGGTGATTTTTTTTTGAAGTACTCTGATTAAAAATAACCTAGAATTAACATATTCTCCTACTGAAATGTGAACACGCGGTCTCACATACCGTCAAAAAAGTTCGAAATAAATAAACTCTCCTGATTTTCAACCGACAATGCAACCTTCCGCCTCAGCAGTGATACGATACTAAAACCAAAGCTGTTGATCGCTTGCGACGAAGGTGCAAATAAAAATATCACAAACCGTGAGTGATCAGTGAGACAGCGTGCCCATAATTAAAATATTTATTAAGCAGTGCCATATAACCACAACTAAAGTGAGTGCAATTATAATGATAAATTCTAACTCTCAAATAAAATAAAAATGATCGATCAAGCCTAATTAACATGTAGAGTTGGTGTGTTTCTACATACGTGTGATCAAGGCATGATACAATCAGTTATCAGTTTCGTATTGACAACAATAAGGAAGGGCTGTCTATAGGAATGGAAGTGGTTGATGAAGCAAGATGGATTTTCATACGAACGCGCGTTTTAGCAAGCGCATCTGAAAATGCAAGTTTTATAAATCTTTAATACACATTCACTTAGATTATCAAGAATTTCAAATTGGGGTGCAACGAAACTCGACGTTCCTAGCGCAAAGCGTCGGAACTCTACCATCTAGCCATAGCAATTGCCTTAAATGTTTTGCCGAAACTATGCGGCCTATGTATGAACCGTGATGTTGAAGGGAAACTTGTGATTCGAAAGAGAATCAATAAGATCGAAGAATGTTGCATACACCAAGGCGCGCATAAATGCCATGTACATGCAAACATTTATGCAATACATATTCCGATACTGCCGATGATGCGGTTGATGATGATGAGTAAGCGATTCGGATTTTGATATGGGTGTGTGTGTGTGCGTGTGTGTGTGTTTGTGGCTAAGGCGATAGAGAAAGAATTTCACTGATAAAAAAATTTTATGCACGAGTATATCAAGACCGACATACAGACAGTACATATGTACCTACATATGTACGTACACATAGTAGATATAAAATTTGCAGCGCTGCTTTGAACGAATAAGCTCGCCGCTTCAGTTGCCACTAAATATTGAGTGCATTTGGTGTTGTTGGCATAGATTGATGGCATATTATCGTGGCCAGGCATACCCAGCATACATCTATGTACTTTGTACTACTTTGCTGTGGCTCCATTCTACCACATTTCAGTTGCTGCGTGATGCGTAACAATGCATTCACATCAGTGATTTATATACATATGTATGTATAGAAATGTGTGTGTGTGTGTGTGTGTGTATGGCACGATGTTTCGCATTAAAGCATTGATCGATAATCATTTTCGTGTTTAAAAGGATTCTTTTATTGGACGGATTTGTTGCTAAGCGCAATGAAGCAGCGAATAGCGCGTGAGGATGTGACTTGTAATGTGCAGTGCCATTAGCTACAAAAACAACATGCAATAGCAATCAAGTAAGCCTGATGTACAAGCTGCATATGTATTTGTGCCTAAGTAAAAGCTGGAAAACTGTTGAGTTAGAGTTTTTCGAGCGCATTTTGATGCGCGATTACCATGCAATAAGCGAGACAAAAATTCCAATTCAACCATGCGCAACATTAGGGTTGTTCGTGCCTTAATTCGTATAGACTTACACATCAAATTGTTAACTTTTTTATTAAATTAAGTCTTAAAATATAGTCGAGACTAAAGCTCCGATTATGCAAATAGCACAATGTGTGGCGATATTAACCGGGTTGGATTAGTATAAAACTTCCTACAATCGCTTCGTCAGCGGTTCCGTTATTATTTCGTTTCGCGGCAATCCTTTTTTAACCAAATCTGCCAAAACGAATTTGTGGCGGTAATCAGGATATCCCAGTCGCATTCTCATGCTTTATTGCTGCCAAATATTGCGAAAAAATGTTTTTGTTTGAAAATAGTTTATTTGGAAAAACTGAAAATTTCTTTAACAGCCAGTATTGCGTCAGTAATTAAGGGAAACCAACTAAAATAACATCCGGAATCAGGAAGAACCATTATAAAGGCTTGAGAGTGTACTGAATACAAAACAGCACTGTGATAAAAATAGAGGTTTATGTGTTCGTATTTTAAAAAACTAAGACTAAAACAAAACCCTGAAAGAAGTTTCACCCTATAGATCTAATTTTTTGGTTATTTTTACATATTAAAAGTTAGTCTTTTTTTATACTGTATATAAGAAAAATGCAGTAAAATTCTGTTAAATAATGCTTATTTTCTGGAAAGATGGGGTCGGTCATTGAATTTATTTTTGATATTTATTTTTACTTAAATCTGTCGCCCAATTTTTTGCATTTGTTATGGTATTTCGCTAAAAACCTAGCATTTTTACTAGTAACTAATCGGTTTATTGATATATGTATGTATATATATTTCCCTGTTTCATATATATGTATTTCACTGTAAAACTTATGTATGTATATTTTCCATATATCTGAACTCTCCCTGAGGGTGTCAATGTTAATGTATAGGCTCCAAAAAGGCTAAGAATGTAGCTTTTTAGTTTCATTTCTATTTTCATAAGTTTTATGGCCATATTTTTGTAAATTAAATATTTTTTAAAGGTAAATATATAAACGTATAGGGTCTTGCAATAGGGACGCACAAAAGTAGAACGATAGTGACAGCAAACGACGTCATATTTTTCCCCGCTCTTTTGACATTTCGCTTCAGTAAGGTTTGCCATTTCATCATGGAAAGATATACGATTCAACAATGAGTCGAAATTATTAAAATTTACTACCGAAATTCGGAGTCAATGACCTCAACTTTAAGAGCGCTACGTCCAATTTATGGTCGTCGTCATTTCCGGCTGAATGGCTTCGTCAATATTATTGGACAGGCAGCAATCCATACGTACTCCATGAGTCAACATTGCATCCCGAAAAAATTACGGTTTAGTGCGGTTTATGGGCCGGCGGCGTCATTGGGCCGTACTTCTTTCGTGATGATCACGACCGGCACGTTACTGTGAATGGGAATCGCTACCGCTCAGTGACAACCGAATATTTTTGGCCCGAATCGGATGATATGGACTTGGACAATATGTGGTTTCAACAGGACGGCGCCACAAGCCACACAGCAAGTTTGGTGAACGTATTGTCTCACGAAATGGCCCAGTCAATTGGCCGCCTCGGTCGTGCGATTTGACGCCGTTAGACTATTTCGTGTGGGTTCAGCGTCTGGACTTCTGCAAGCGTGCCAGTGGTGCCCTTGCAAAAGAAATCGAGTTCCATACATAATGGCATCGTATGTACTTTCACACGAATAAAGAATTTAATTCATATCCCAAACCGTTTTTAATCCTTTTTAGAAAACTTTTGTATCGTTCCTATTGAAAAACCCTGTATTTTATAATAATAAAATTCTATTACAATAATTTTTATGAGATCAAAGTCATTTTGCGTAGGAAAAATTATAGAAAAAACAGCAATGCTCGTAAAAATTACTGTTGATACAAATAAGTAGGCCGAAAAATTAAATGAATATATTTAAACAATTATTTTATCTAATAAAATATTATCTTGAAAAGGAAAAAGTGATTTCAGAAAGAAATATCACCACGGCGAAACCGGGGTGCCCCCAAATTTGACCAGATATGATAGATAATAGTTCTGATATCCATCAACTTTTCATTGGAAAAACAGAAAAAACAAAAAGAAACAAAAATATAAATCTTATTTATCCGAAATGTGTAATTCTAGAACCTATTACTTAACGGATGTTTCCATATTAGGGGGTTACGCCTCTATTTGAATTTAAAAAAATCGATTTTTTTTTTATCGGCTCAAAAAATTTGCGGAAGTCTGGCGAGCACGTAGAATATATAATTATCATAGTAACGAAATTGCAAAACACACTTTTAGCGTTTTCAAAACAGCGATGCCACGCGGGTTCCGGCGCCAAAAGCGGTCTACAATGCCATCGTGCAACTTTGAACTCGTTTTTCTCGAAACGACATTTTTCGGAACGGTTGGAACTGTATCTCCAACAATTTTCAACCGATTCTCACTATTTTTATATCAAAATATTCAGTAATCAATCCTCTATGGCCGTACGTGGCCTTTTTACAAAATATTAAAAATTGAATTTGTTATAACAAAAAATGTCGTCAAAAATCAGTTGAAAAACTGTAAAACTTGATCCAATTCTTGTCAACTTGCGAAAAATAAGAATTTCAGGAAACCCTTACGTACGGCCATAGCTATTTGGATATTATTAACAAAAAAATTTTGTTTGTTGCAGAAAAACTAATATTTTGCCCAGGAGAGTTGTTACCGTTTGTGTATCTCAATTAGCGGAGACCATGTTCGCAGGACATTTGCACCAATATTTTCAACGATAAAAACCAATAAAAAATTGTGTTTTACTCAAAATTCAATGCTCAATAGAAGGCAATTCTTAAGGTTTCATTTAAATGTATTTGTACTTATGAAAATAAATTTTTTATTCATGTCTTTTTTTGCCCGAAATAGAGGCGTAACCCCTTAAAGCAAAATATATACCCCTGAGAGAAACTAATTGCAGGCTTTTTTTTTTACTATGTTAAATCTCTACGCAATTCTAAAAAAAATCACTCTCATTTGCCGGATTTTGAGGTACGTGAACATTTTTCCTGCAACTTCCTATAATATCATATAAAACCCTGTCTGGTCATGGAGTACAGGAACATAACTAATGTATGAAAGAGAAAATTAATTGCTGTAGAATCTGACATATTAGTACTCACACAAATCAGAAATTTATATGCATGTAGTTATAACATTTTTTAATGTATTAAACATTCAATGTTACAAAACTAACAGATACTAAAATATATATATATATATATATAATAATTTTGTGCATCGCTCCGGATATCCCGAAATGCAAGCCAGGCATTATAAAATATTTTTAAATCAAGGTCGAAATAGGTGCATTATATGTTAAGAATTTTTTTCGCAAGTTTATTCAAAAATGTAATGTGTTTGAAGCAAGTGAATGGATAACCAATTTTAGAAACCGACACGTGATTCGCTTTTTTAAATTTGTTGAGAATAATTTTATGATATATCCCCGACGTATGAAAAGGAGCGAGCGTTTCCATATTTCTACTCGTATTCTTAAAAATTAAGTCGCAACTTAAAATATGAACTTATGTGTTATACGGCCTCTGCCGAATGTGTAACATGGGCGCTTCATTCACTAGGTGCTAGATTCAAATCCTGGGCGGGGCAAGTAACATCAAAAATTATGGAAAAAGTTTTTTCTAGTAGCTCCTGCCTCTTGGCAGGCAGTGACAAACTTCTGTGTTTATCTCTGCCATGAAAAAAACTCCTGGCAAGGATCATTTGGCGTTGAAAATCGGCGTAAAACTGTAGGCCCATCAATTTGTGTAACAACATCCACAACATCAAGCTAGTTGTTTTATTTTTAATATAATTTAAAAAAAAAATGTGTGATTCAAAAAGCTTTTAAAATTTATGTTTATGCTGGCGTCAAACATAAAATAAAAAGGTGGAATAAAAGCTTGTTTGTTTTGTCAGTTAGTGTTAATTACAACGGAATTCTTTCTTCATATGCCTAAGTGCGCCGCATGAATGACTCAAAAAGTTAATCACGAATTTGAAAATTCCATATAAAATTAGAGCACCCCTAATATAGATTTTCCCTCAATCTGCCGTGATATATTTTATGCATTGCATCGCTTTGGTAGTGCAATACAGTGTATTGAACTGTGGCTAGTGGCACTCGAAAAGTGTTACTTATTTCTTTTTACGGAAATTAGGTTAACATAGTCGCTAAACATTTTTGATAACATCGGCATAAGTGCATTTAATTTCTGTTTCCTTATTTGGGCTCGTACCATGATAGATTTGTCTACATAGTCACTTCCCTATTTACGTACATATACATAGTACATATGTATGTGTGTATAGTAATATATGTATATATTCATATGCGTATGTAGCGAAGTGTCTCATCTGAATGTACATATATTTAGTACGTACGTGCTTTCAAGCTGGTTTTTCTGAAAGTTCATCACAGCTGTGCTTGCAGTTTTTAGTAGTAAATTGCTGTGAGCTTTTTTGATAGTTTTTAATCCAAACAGTAGTGAATTCTAATACCAATTAGCGGCAATAATTTAAGATTCTTCTTTGTATTGTAACTGAAATGTTGTTCTCTTATGTTTCGGTATGAATGTCATGGTAACATTGCTGTGGTTTTAATTTTAGAGCTTCAAAACAAAAAAAAAAAAAAAAAAACACTGAAAGTAAAGCCATTAAAAAATATGACAGTTTGAAGAAAAAACTGTAAACTAATTAATAAGCCAATTTTTTAGCAAATTGGGGTTTACATGAATAATTTGTATTTTCGAGAATTAAGTTATCCAAAATGAGAGAAATATTTTTTAATACAGGACAAAAGTTCAGCAAAACTCAAACAATTTAGGGCAAAAAAATATTGAAAAAATAATTCAATTTTTTTTGCGAAAATGATCGGAAACCGCTCAAATGATTTGGTTTTCTTTTTTTTGATCAAATGTGAAGTATTGGTTAACATCTTCTAAGCGTACTTATTTGGTTAAAATATATGAGCGTAATCTACTTACTTACTTAATTGGCGCTACAACCGCATAAGAGATTTCGTCCGAACTTCTCCTATAATTTGTGGTGTGCGTCTTGATGTTGTAACACAAATTGAGGGACCTACAGTTTTACGTCGCCGAATCCGAACGGCGAATGTTTTTGTGAGAAGTTTTTTCATGACAGAAATTCACTCGAAGGTTTACCGTTGCCGACCGCTATTAGAAACAACTTTTTCTATAACTTTTGGATGTTACATGCTGCGAGGTGGATTCGAACCTGTGACCCACTGAATGAAGCGCGCGCACGCTATACACTCGGCTACGGCGGCCGCCGTTGGTGTGAACAAATATATGTATATGTATGTATGTATGTATATGTATATGTATGTACGTAAGGAGCCAACAAGTCAAAAATTAGGCAAAGTCAAATAATTGCATTATTTCATTTGAGTTTGACAACTAAATGAAAGCGGGCACTAATTAAGTAACTCAGCAAATAACTTACCTGATGACACATATAATAATCGTGCTGAAATAGACACAGAACCGATTTTTCCAAAACCATTTGACCTAGACAATCATTTGGTATATGTAGGTATCAAAACTAAATAGCATATTTTTATCATGGGCAAATCCTACATTTTCCACCTTAATTCTGTAGTTTTTGCTGTTAATGCGTAGCTCCACGCTTTTATTATTTGATTATTTTTATCAACGACATATCTGAAAATTTACTGGTCTAAATTTCTTTGTGTGCTGATGACTTGAAAAATTACTCATCTGTAAAAGTTACAGACAACTCGCTCTTATTCTATTTACGTTTTTCGATTAACAACTTTTAGTGAAATGTTCGATATAGGTGCACTCTTTGACTATACATTTTTACAACTAGCCATATAAACAACTCCAATGTTAAGTCATAATCAATGCTAGCTTTCATTCGTCGTTTTAACACAGATTTAACAGATCGCTAATCTTTATATTGTACTCTAAAACTACTCTATACATCACTGTTGCGCTCGAAACCAGAGAAGTCAGTTTTTATGAGAAAAGCTCTACCAAGAAAAGCTATTAAGAAATCTGTACGACCGAATTTGGCGATAAAAGAAAGCACAAGAATACGCAGTTATGAAATTGAAAAAGCTTTTCTTTGGACCACTCCTCTATTTTTGAGAACATTTTCACCCAATATCTCCCACCCGTAAGCCATTTTGAGAATTATAAAGACTTTCATGTGAATATATATTTTATAGTTCATGCTCTTGCGCATTATGAGATTGACAAGTGTGTCAATGTTCATCCGTTTCGGTCATTGATTTATTCCTCGAAGTCAATAGGGATATCCAGGAAGAAGTGAAAGTATACTTAATTTTCAAATTCTAGATATTTCGTCTATAAAAAAGATAAAACGTAATAAAAACCAAAATATAGAGATATATAGATATAGAGATATATGTGGAAAGAAATATTAAGCACCAGGACAAAAAATTATACCGTTATGGTCATCGTCCGCCTGGTAATGTCTACAGAAAAACTCCTCAATAACTAATCAATTACCGTTCGTTTTTTTTGTGATAGGAAAAGGATCTAGCAATGAATGAAGTCCAAGTTGACTCAATCGCGTTAATGCGAATGCTATAAATGTTAAAGTCTCCAAAACAAAACCTCTTCTTGATGATTTTCTCAATAGAAATTATACAATTAATAAGCAAATAGCCAACAGATTAGGTTAGATAGCTGGCAGTGAGCCCATTGCGATACCACTTGAATCCGAAATTTTAACCCTAAAGTGCACCAGTTGATTGTATCGACGAACTTGAGCAGCTGCCGTATTTTTCCTTCTGCAACTGCGTCTACCTTTCTACCTTTCTTTGGAAAAACTACCACTTTCGCAGTATTATTTAGATTTGGTGGCGGGCGTCAACCACGTTAATTTGTTAAGGTTTTGGTTTGCAAAACAGAAACTTATTGTCATAAATATTGTGCTCCATTCTGCCGACTGCAGATGCTTCGTTATGTATTTGTTATGGCTGACGTTTCCTGTGCAATTTTATAAGATATTTGCCCTATAGCAAATATTTCATATACATTTTCTCTGATTATCGAAATATTTGCGCCGAGATATGCTAGCAGGTGTTAAGGAGTGATAAGTGATTTATTGTATCTTTTTGATAGTTTATCGGCAAATGCACTGGTTTCATAGTTTGTTTGCAATAGCAAATATGTCTTTTATTTTACACTATAATTTGCTTTTGTATACTTGTATATATAATGATGCAATCGATATTGTATATATATATATATATATATATATATATACTATATATATATAGATGCATACAAACACATGCAAATACATAGATAAATATCTGAGTTAGTTGCTCTTTTCTTTTGTTATTGTTATCACTTTAACTGGCTTCCTTTTGGTTGTAGCATTATGATTTCAATTACTGAACGCAAAATGGAATGCAATTACAGCAAACAAATATAAAATACCAAACATATTGTTGTAAGAAATTTATAAAATTTAATTATATGTAGTTGCTATATTCATGTCAACAATTGGTGTGTAACGTACATATGTAGTAGCTCAGGACTGTAGAGACCGTGAACAGGCGGACATTTTGAAATTTTGGTAAGTTGCCAATTAAAATACTCCATTGTCAAAGCGGTTGACATTTCAGATTTGTGTTCTTATTTATTTGACTATTTGTGGAAAGCATGGAGTGTTTATTTAACTATTTTGGAAATCTGAAAATGTTTTGCATTGGTTTGCATTTGATTTGGAGATAGCCGAAAATTAAACTAACTACACTTTATTAAATGTAGAAACATATGTACATAGATACTTTACATTTTAAACAAAACAGCGAGATTCAGCCATTGTAATAGCTTCACCTGTATGATTTTAATATTCGCTTTCTAAAATATTGTCTAAATTTTATTGCCTTTACTTGTTTTTTATTTTCAAAATACAAAAACGAAACATAAAATTTCAAATAGCTTTAGCTTTTAGTTTATTTAAGATGGGCTTATGACTAGCGGAGCAGTGTTACTATTTTAGCCTTTATTCGGCTAGATCTTTTTTTCTTTCAGCCGGAAAATTTTAATTCAGCCTATAACCTTTGTTTTTAGCTTATTATTTAAATTATTAAGCTCTTTTTTTAGCCTTCTCTCACTCTAAACAAAATGGGTTTGATTACTGAGTTAATGAGAAATTTAAATAAATCCCTCGAAATGCAATGAATATACTCTCACTTATATTAGCGAAAAATCTACAATCTACTGTAGAGTTTTGGTCTGAGGTTCATAAATATAACAACGTGATTAGCGGAAATTTTTTCTTACCCTTTGTAGTTTTGTTTTTAATTTTGCATTCTGACTCCTCAATTTTTTTATTGTCACACCTCCAAGCAATAAAATTAGTATTGAAATTTTAAATGCAATTTTAAGTATTAGATATGGTTTGGGGAAAAGCGTTGCGATGATTTCGCAATAGAAAAATATCTCGTTCAAATGTTTAACACTTCATATACATATATAGTCAAATTAATCGAAAATATAATACGTACCTTAACAATAAATTACTTTGGAAGCTCATCAAGTCAATATATATATGAAAATATTGTGTATAATTTGTTATGAAATCGTAATACGAATACAATTTTTGAATTGTTGATTTCTATGTTTACCATTATGCAAATTTTGATTTTTTAAGCCTTTTTATTCTGCCTATTTAGTCTATTTTAGTCTTCTTATTTTGGTTATTGCTATATTTTTTTCAAAAAGTGCTGGCAACACTGAACAAAAGCATTCAGTTTTGTTCAAATCTGTTGTTGCGTATACGCAGTGGTATCTTCCTTGAGATTTTCTATACTGAGTTGATACTGAAAATCGCGATATCAGCACTAAACCAGTCCTTGATGTAAATTATGTTAACTTAGGCTAATTGAAGTGGAATAACCGTGCAATAAACTATTTCGTTGCGTTTTCTAATTTCATTCCGCAATTATAAACGCATATGTATTAAATTATAACTTTCTTTACATAAGAGTGTGTGAAATAGAACAATGTATAGATATGTGTACTAAATGTATACTAAATGTTTAGAATAAAAGGAGAAATCGATTAAGTCAAGTCTGCCTGTCCGACCACACTTCTGAGAACTTCAGTAAATTGCGCTGGGTTTTACAGTAGCAGTGATTTTTGCAAACCCACTTATTTCGACTGTGCAAGATTTTCTTTTACACTTTTTCAGGCTTTACATAAATAGATATATATTAAGAGTTTGCTCTTCGATCTTTGAGATTCATTGTGCCCTCTGCATTTTACAGTACTTCGTCTAATCCCAACTTCTTTACGAAGTCTAATATGATAGTTGGTGGCAGCGAGCGTACTAGTTCCTACGTACTCCTTCGCTGGGCTATGTGTTCCCTGTTACCTTTGCCATCTTCTCGAGATAGCGTCACACTTAGTAAACAGGTGGATCGGGGTCTCCGGACCGAGTTGCAAAAGCGACAGGACTCATTCGACTATATTCCGAGCCTATGCAGATGACTTCGTAGCCTACAGTGTCCTGTGAGAAAACCAGTCAGCATCCTCAAACTGTTTTTCCAGAGGTGCATAAACTGCTTGAAGCGTTTATGGTTGTATCCTTCCAGTAGATAATGAGCCTGACGTAATAGTGGCTCAAGGTACCATTGTTCTTCCCTTAAGTTTTTTTCTTCTATCCTAAGCTCTTCTTTAGTAGTATGCTTTCCTACGGCCTCTCTGGCTAATCTATCAGTTTAATCATTACCTTCGATGCTACGATGGCCTGAAAGCCAGAGGAGCTGAATAATATTTAGTATTGCTAGTGTGTTAAGTCTCTCTATGCATTCAAGCACTAGCGATGATTTCACCTCATACGAGACTAGAGCCTTGAGTGCTGCTTCGCTGCCGCTCAGAATGACTATTCGTTCATTGCGTTAGTTTCTCCTCTGGTTAACCTCTGCACATAACAGGATAACGTACACCTCCGCTTGGAAGATGCTTGGCGTTCTTTCCATCGATACCGACATGTGTTCTAAGATCAAGGCCTCCATTTTCTTAGACGACATGACTTTCCCATACCCTTCCTTAGCAACGTTGAGTAGAGTATTTTTTTGCTGTCTGCCCTATCACTATGAGAAGCGGCGTAAGCTTAGGTTTCCAGATTTTACATACTTTTATTTCAAAAAGGGGAAATAAAGCGTTGAGCGCCATCAAATTCATAACCGAGTAGAGATTTTAAAAAACCAACTATTAATTGCAATCAAAGCACAAAAACATATTTTTTATTCAAATAAACAAAATTTGAACATACATACATATTTTATTTTTAAACAACAACAACAGATTCATATAATAGCGGCAGTTGTGCGTAGTAGTAGTGTAGGACAGCCGTTGTGTGCCTGTTTGACAGGTATGATGTCCTTGATAAAAGTCCCGGCAAAGTCTAAAAATAAATCTGAGGCAGCTATTATTTCTACCGCTTTGACTGTCTTTGGCTTTTTCCAATAATTTATTGAGCTTGAATTCAATTTTTCATTTACCTTGCGATGCAGAGTACCCGGGCTCCTATTTTCCGTCAAATCTAGAATTTAATCGGAAGGCATATGCGGCTTTGACTATTGTGGAATTTGTATTTTTTTCAAATAGAAATTAGCCTGACCTGGAAAAATTTTAGTTGGTATGAATTAAACAATTTATTTATTAATTTCTTTGCGAATACTTGGAAACTCATATAAATCCAAGTGTGAATGGCAAGAACAAAAATGTTAGAAATATCTCTTAATTACATCACTTCAAAATCAACTTAGGTTGATTATAATAGTTTAACAACTTTACAAATAAATTGTATCACTAAACATGAGGCAATTTCTAAACCTTGTTTTTTACTGACACTTTTGTATTTGTACTCATGACTTTTTGCTCTGGGCCATATTGGTACGAGATGGAATCGCTATCGATAGCATGGAAAAAAGAAAGCGAAACAATTTGTAACGAATTTGCGCAAAGCGTTTGGTAAGAAATGGGGACAAGGCTGAAAAAAATACACATGGGTCAAGTCAATTATTTTCAAATAAATTAACTCTTAATCAACTCGCGGCAATGACAGGAAATCTCGATAGCAATACATCTTAAAAAACACACGAAAAAGTAGAGAACATGTCTACATATTTATCCATACATTCAAAATTCAGAAAAACGATAAGAAGCCAAATAATGATGAGGGTAATTTAATGGTTGAAAATTGCAAGGTAATATTTATACGTATCCATTTATAATAGGTTACGTTAAATATGTATAAACTAAAACGTGTGTAACATTTCTAATGCAAAATAGCGTAAACTCGATTTTTCTATGATTTTTTTAGCAACCTTAGAGGTCGCTGCTTGTTGTAGGAGTTTGGGATTTACGCAAAAGAGTCAAAGTTTAAGACTTAAGATATTATCATAAATTAATGTTCGCCTAGTGGTAGAAATTGAATGATTATAATGGTTAGCACTCTTTCCCCTGACAAAATTTAAAATTGTCCGTAAAGTTAGTTGAACTGGGAGGGAAATTGAACAGAGTTTGAAACTAGTATTTAACCGAAGTTTGTCATAAAATTAACTGTATCTTTATAAAAAATAACTAAAATTAAATGAAAAAACAAAAGTAATTCTTTAGTTAGTTAGATAGACAAGGAAGAAGGTGTGACACAGATATGATGCTAGATCACTGCTAGATATTGAAGAGTGATTACCTTAATATAAATCAGTAGCTCCAAAAAATGCAGAAATGTTTCCTATTATAGTCTATTTACAGTAACTTACTCTAACTAATACTGTTGATAAAGATTTAATTTTAAATAACAAAATTTTAATTTTTTTCATGAAATCGATACAAGTTCTAAAATATGCATTTCGTATATAAAAAAATCTGGACGTACTTGAAAAATAAACCAAAACTGCTTTTTAATTTAAACTATCCGGATATTTGGAAAAATTGCAAATAATATAATTATTATAAAAATCACATAATTATAAGAAGGGGAAAAATAAATTTGAATTTCACAGGCCTGTGTAGTTAATCAGTGGGGAATGAATTTTATAGGTATTTTTGCCACTACGAGCGTTCTCCTGCCTTATACAAAAATTTTAAGTAGGAGCCTCCATATAAGTCACACAAGTGGAGAAAGTGTCTGCTTGCCATTCACCTGAGAGTGGCCAGCACGATTCTTCTGCATGCGGTTCAAGCAGCTCACAACTTCCGAGTAATTTCATCCAAGTGCCCTCTGGATTGCTCCTGAACATCCAATTGGCAGTGAGCTAAAGTAAGAAGGCGAAACTAGTGGGGTCACTTCGACGTTTTCGGTTTAAGGATTCAACAGAGTTTTACATCAGTAGGTGCGGTTGAGAGCGGTCATCTGACTTGGACCAAGCGGCTCGCTATATAAATGTGTCCTAAGCTAAAAATTCTCCAGAATCTGGCTATGCGCTGGGCTTGGTACCCACCACGTAAAAACAGCTACGAACAGGAGCTAACATCGAATCGGATAATTATCATGCCGCAGTCAAGATTCGCATGCGCCTCTGTGTGGCAAAAAGAGCGTACTCAATGGCGCTAGGAAATCTCGCCGTCTAAAAGCTGCCATCGCAACAGAAGCCGACCACTTCGCCACTCGCCTTGGACTCCAGCTCTCTGAGAGCAATGTTCACCAAAATAATATCTGGAGGTAATGGGGCAACATTTCTTGCTCTTTCCGTACTGCCGCTGAAGAAGTCATGGCAGACAATAACAATTTACCATAGTATTCATGGAGATTTATATCCGAGAAAGTATTGGTTAACAATAGCAACAGAAATGTATTTGCTAGGAAAATATTTTTTTTAGAAGTTAAGTAAATCGAAAATAAGTGAAGCGATTTACAACCCCCGACGATCTTTATGAAATTTTTTCAGTAGGTTCATGGGATCCCCAGGGCCCACCCTAGGGTTGTTACGCCCCTGGGAAAAGCCCATTTGTGCCATTTGGGTATACGTTGACGAGAGGCAATCTGATTTGTAAAATATATGAATGTCAAGCATCATCGATGAATTCCTTTACCAATGTCAGTAAATCACTAAAAGTTAGTGGATTAAATCTGGAAAATCTGTGTTTTTAATTCAGCGAATTGTATGTGACATGTTTTCGAGAGGCACAGTTGACAAATTTTTTAATTTTTACACAATATGCAAAAACAAAAATTGTTGTGTTCTCAAAAGCAGGACATTTTTATAAAAAATATCATTATTTAATCGATATTTTTTAATTTTTATTTTTTCAATCGAAAGTAATTGTTATTTCTGGATATTTTTTCCGATGACATTTGATCGATATTTAAAAAAAAAAAAATTTTTTTCGGTCAAAAATAATCGTTATTCTTGGATTAAAATTTTCTTGATCATGTTTGGGCGATATTTTGTGATATTTTTTCGATAACAATACAATAATATTATTGTCATCGCCGATATATTTGTGTGGGTTTACTATGAAAAAAAAAATTTTAAATACCAAAGTAACGACTGAGGAAGGTTATTTATCAATGACCTTAATTGGAAATGAAGTCAACATTGAAAGCCGGCAATTGTTGAAAACAGAGTGACTGTGTCAAAAATTAGGGTGTTCGCTGATTTTAGTGTATTCAGTGCTTGCACTCAATGAAATGAAGAAAATTGTGTTTCCACACAAAATATTTTATTACATCAAGATTTTCACGAAGTGAATGGAACACAATAAAAAACAAGCGAAAATTTCTGATACCTTTGAAAGTTTTTGTAATCAATAATTCGGTATAATCGTTGATTTCAAAATTAATTAACCACAAGTCGTGTTAAGATTTTTTTTTTTGGTTTTAATCTACTTTCAAATAAATTGGATTGATTTTGTTTAATTGAATATTTTAATATTTTTGTTCTAAAACAGACATTTAAATTCTTGACTTTGTTTTAGCAAACAACCTCAATTTCTATTAGTTGCGTTGTGCGCGGTTATATTGTATTTGGATTCATATACAACGATTTAAGGGGGTACGTTAAACAATCTTATAAAACTATTCGTGTTTACTTCAATTTCATTTCAAATACTGTTTTTTTTTTGGCTGAACTATTTTAGGCACCTAACAAAGAAAATTCATAGCATACAACTTAAAGCATATTTATTCAGTTTTACTGACTTCAAGTCAAAGTCATAATGTTATAAGTGCGAAAAGCTTCTCTACTCATTTTTAATTGAAATTATATATTTAATATTTCTGAAGCAACAGCACCACGTAATGACTCCCCAGTGTCTCTCAAATTCATTAATATCATTGTAGACAAGTACACTTGCAAACTTTCTAAATATATAAATAATTTGCAATTGTTCTACGAATTCATACATTTACAAGTACACAATCAAATGCTACTTCAAATTTTAAAATCAAACTCATAGCTTTGACTCAACGAGTATCAAAAAGTAAAATTAGCATAATGACAAGCAATCAAATCTCAATTGAATATTTGTATACACTCTCATAATAAATAAATATGTATGTATATAATGCACAGGGGTGGACTGGGCGTCAAAGGGCCCCGGGGCTTTTGAAAAAAGGGCCCCCAAATTTTATCAATTGTAAATGTTAGGAAAGTTTATTGAATAATCATTTTTAGGGTATATTTTTTATTAGTTTATAGTTACAAAAGTTTTGTTTAGTTACGATGACACTGATTAACTAAATGTACATTGAAAACAACTTTCGACTTACTCAAGTTAGGGGGCCTAAGAGTTTGAAGCCTAGAGAAATCAGTGTTCGAAAACTCTATATAATTTTATCTTTAAGGCCACGAAACAGTCACGACGGAAATCTCATATCAAAATTCGAAAAAGTTTCCACAAGAGTGGGGCCCCAAACATCTTAGAACCTCAGAGGTTCGAAACTCAAAAATACTAGAATATATACATTTTGACGGAATATTCAGTTTGAGTTATCTCAGAGTTTTTCGGGGGCCTCTATTCTTAGGCCCCAATTGCTCCCTATTCAATAACTCAATATATATGTAAAACCTGTAGTCATATCTAGAATCTCTCATGTTAAAATATAAGGTGTTGATCAGAGTTTTATTTTCAATTATCATGTTAAAGGGTGAGGCCTTATATAAAAATTTGGAAACAGCTATATGAGAGTATATTTACAGTTAACTAGTACTGCAGGGCCTTTACAGAGTTTTTTTCTTGTGTTTGGAAAATTTTTTGCTGGCAAAAGGGGGGGGGGGCCTACCGGGCATTTGCCCGGTTGCCCGGTGGCCCAGTCCGCCCCTGATAATGCAAGTAATAATAAATGTATGAACTACCACAATTGCACTACAAAAAAACCGCCAAAGCGACAATAGCTACAGCATCGCTTTTGATAAAAGCAGACAAGTTGCGGGAACGAACATGAAGCTAGATAAGAGGAGAACGAAGACGTTTTGGTCAGCGAATATGACGACGAAGCCATCTAGTTACACTTCTCTCAAATCTCAATGTTGTTGGCAATGATAGAAGTGAGGCGGCAAGCAGGCAAAGAACGCAATTATTGCGAAAACATTTGCCGGAAGAGGCAATAGCTATTCATTGTACGAGTAGCTAAGTTGATTTGGCGTTGAAAATATTGTCTAGTATGCTTGTTTTTGTTTTGGCGTGTGCTGCTAATGGCAATATTCTTGTTAAGGGCCCTACCACAGCTGCTATTTGTGCGCATTTACATTTTGATGGTGAAATTGAATGCCGCTCAGCAGGAACGTTATGTAATAGGAATAGCGAATAATAATAATAAAATGCAAACGACATACATAGTGAATGGATGATAAGTGAATGATGGTATGTAAATGAGTAAAATATATACCTTAAGTAGCACTTCAAGAACCATAATTGATTTAATTCATAATCTTTTGTTGTAACTTAATTAAAACTGTAAATTAAATTTTAAATCATTATAAACCTCTGATACTCATTTCTGTCACGTTTAGTGCGGTGCAAATATAATGATTGCTTTTTCTTTTTAACTTCTATAATGGTAAATATTATGCTTTGCTTTATTTTATACATAGAACCTTAAGTAATGATATCTAATTCAAAGCATACTGTTTTTGAGATTCAATAATAAACTGAATAGAAAAATAAATTTACCGAAGTTGGAGAAGGTCTAAAACATTGGCCAATATTAAAACTAAGCCAACTAAATGTGTAACCAGAAATGTGGCTAATGAAATGACTGTCGGCCGGGGCAAGAACATTAATAATTATAGCAAAGCTTTTCTAATAGCGAACGCCCATCATCAGACAGTGAAAAATATCCGAATATATTTCTGCCTTGGAAAACCTTCTCACAGAAATCATTTGCGATTCGGAGGCGGCGTAAAATTGGAATTTTCTCAAGCTGTTGGAGAAGTTCGGCCAAACCTCAAGCTACGAATTTAGCGCCTTTCTTTTTTAGCAAATGGTACTGGAAACGTCATTTCTGTGAACGGTCAGCGCTACGATGCATGAAAAATGATTTTTTGAGGGCGGAAATTAAAAATACGTATTTGAGCGCCCAGAAGCCGTCCCCAAAGCTTTACGCTACTGCGTCAACAACATAAATGAAATACGTTTCTTCGAATTATGCGAATGTTTGGACTTTATTCTATTGAAAAAAATCGACAAACTGATTTGACAAACATTGGAATTTATTTTGACCTGTAAATAAAGAACTTTTACAGTAATGTCCTTTATTGAAATTATTAGCGTTTCTCACATGTGTCACTAAGAAATTGTTCGTTAAATTAACTCGGTTCACATTTATATAACTTGCATAACACGCATTGCATACAGTAGTAGGTTCCAAGGTACAAACTTCAGACTCAGCAGGTAAAAAATCTTCGAGATAATATAGTTTCGTTTCTGTTTAGAAAATTTTATTACATTTGTCGTTCTGCATAATTGCGAGTTTAGCTATTTTTACCCTCACTGTTAGACTCGTATTGTAGGTACGCTCAAAATCTTAATAACATTTTTTAAGTAAAACTTCTTTAGCGGCAGTGATTTTTACATCGCGTCCGCAAGTCGCGCCACAAGGTCACGACATGAAAGAACAAACGTACATACTGTGATAGCGAAATATCATAGTATACCAGATTGCGCTGATTGATCTGAAATTCGGAGAGTAACGTGGCTGTGACGTCACACCAGGTTTACCGATGGAGAGAACTGAGATGAAAAACTTTGGTACACATGTTAGAAATAATACACACCAAAACTGTTATACACGTTGGAAAGAATACACATTATTGCGAGTATAGCAGCGTACATGGTTTTTGTAAACAAAATCTGTTGTGACGTAAAAATTCGGTCAAAATTTCCAAGAGAGGATTAGCGGTACCACTTTCTGTATTCTACTACTACGACTACTAACTACTACTACAACTGTCAATTACTGTTACTACTAATTTCTACTGCTATCACTATGACTACAATTCTAACTAATGCTACTTCTTATTACTACCACTATTTTGACTAATACTATTTTAGTTACTACTCCTCTTTTAATAATTTCGACTACAATTTTTATTGATTTTTACTAGTGTTTTTGTGAATGTCTACTACTAATTTGACTAACGGTACTACTAATTTCTACTATTAGTTTTACTAGTTTCTACTCCTATTTTTACCAATTTCTACTACTAATTTGACAAAATTGTTAGTACTACTATTTGGACTATGTTTTACTACTATTTCTATTAAATTTTACTACTATTTTTACTTGCGCTGTTATTAGTTACTACTACTACTTTTCCTAATGCTACTACTACTATTTTTACTAATTTCCAAGTAGTTATGTTAAAAAATCGTTTGGCGACCGCCGTAGCCGAGTGTGTAGTGTGTGCGCGCCTCATTCGGTGGGTCCCAGGTTCGAATCCAGCTCGGGGCAAGTAACATCCAAAAATTATAGAAAAAGTTTTTTCTAATAGCGGTCGCCCCTCGGCAGGCAACGGCAAACCTCCGAGTGAATTTCTGCCATAAAAAAAATGTCTCACAAAAACATTCGCCGTTCGGATTCGGCGTAAAACTGTAAGTAGGTCCCTCAGTTTGTGTTACAACATCAAGACGCACACCACAAATTGTAGGAGAAGTTCGGCCAAAATCGCTTAAGCAGCTATAGCGCCAATTAAGTAAGTAAGTATATTAAAAAATCAAAAAACGACAGTTTGGCTACACTTCGTTCATTTTTTATGGTTGTTATTTTTTTATAAAATTCTAGCTCAGTAGCAAACACTGTAGAAAAGTTTCACAAAATTACACAAAATGTTTAAACTTTTTAATTCGAATTTTTATATAAACTCTAAATGTGCAGTTTCATTGGTTAATTTTTGATAATTTTTTTGCTGTTGCTGCTATACTTTCTCTTTCATGTACAAAAACTTGTCGAACGTATTTTGCGACCCGGAAGGGTATATTTTTCAAAGCTCCTTGTTGAAATAGGGATATCGCTTTTACTTTTGTATACCATGTTGCAGGGTCATGGACCGAGAACTTCCAATTACGGTGGCACAGTGTTGTTATAAGTTCGAGGAGTAATTGCTAATGAAACAATCGGTATTATCAGTATCATAAGTAACTTAGATCACTCGTATTTGTGGTGAAATTGTTTATGCACGAATGAACTGTGAAAACTTTGAGCCGTCAAATGTGGACTGAATATCCCAAATTCATTGTGAGTTAACACCAAAGCCAAATAATTCAACTTAATTGTCTAAATTAAAATGTGTATGAAAAGTAAATAAGCTCAATACAAATTATTTTCCTTGTGGTCATATGATGCCAGTATTTTTTAATATAGAACGACTTTTCACGCCCTAACCAAATACTTATCTGTGAACAACAACATCTCATTGATGCTGAAAATTCAAGTAGCAGCGCCATTGTCGAAAGCCAGAGTTTTCCGCTTAATGTGCATAGAAATATTTGCATGTTACTTACCTAAAATGAAATAAAAATGCAATTATTAGTTTCTGAAAATGATCGAAATTAAGAGTTTAGTAATGTTAATAGTTTAATAAAGAATTATTTTTATTAGTATATTAAATATTTTTTAAAGATTTTAAATCAATCATTGAGGTTGAAGAAAAACCATGTTTGGAAACCCCAACCCTGTTCAATTCATTTCCGACTTGGATAAACATACCCACAGATATGCATGTACATTGTACGTAATAAGGAAAATCAGTATGCATTCCTTCCCCCGGTTGCTATGAAAAATCTAGTATGCCCATATATTTTAATCATGTAAACATATTTAAAATATATCCATTAATACTTTTCGTCTACCAAACGAAAGAAAATAACATGCATTTTGGGAAAGTTAAATCATTTTGAAAAAACTTCGCGCGATAATGATTTGCCGTCGAACTGTAGGTACCTGCATTTGTGTTACAAGTTGAACTCCAAAAAATTTAGAAGTTCGACCAAACAAATTATTATATCATTAATATTAATTAATTTTGTCGAATTTTGAGCAATAACATGAAAAAAGAGCTAATTAAGAAAAGAAAATATCCCTTAAAACTAGTCTTCTTTCCTATACATATATATTTTTCTTCTTTTTGCGAATTGTTTTTTTGGTTTTAATTCACTGAAACAAATTTTAATTATTTTTTCCTGTGCACATCCCAATTTTGCCAAGCATTCTCCAGGAACTACATATATCATTAAATGACCTCCTCATAAGTTCAAATTTTTGATGATAAAATAAGCCACAAGTTGTCAACGTGTTGACATTTTATAACTTAGCACTGACGTTGAAGAGAAATATGTCAAAGGTTTCATTTAAATTCCATTTACAAAAAAAAAAAACTGTTTGTTGAGTATTATTATTGCTCATCAATTCAAATAATATTATTTTTGGATATTCGGTTTCGTCGTTGTACCATCATGAGTGTCAAACTTGAAAAGGGATGACGGAAAATCGTATACATAACAATATTTCTTAATTATGCTTTTATTTTATCCCCTTCTTCTATACCATAATAAAATTGCAGGAAATCGTATATGCACATTGAAAATTTCTTTCAAATAAGCATTGAAAGCTGGTCCGAAACTCAAAACAGAAACAAGAAATACGAGTTTTGTTTTTGAACTTGGAAAATAATTTCTTATTATTAATTATAAAATGTACGAAAATATATATTTTTGTGAAGTTGCATAATCAAAAATAGAACTAAATTAAATAAGAATAAATTTAAATTAGTTAACACGTTTTCTTAAATTTAGTAAGTCTAACAAAATATTTTCTCGGTTATTTACAAATTTTTTACTGAAATTGCTTTTACGTAGATTTTGTTTTTGCTTGTAAACAAGGAAATGTTTTTCTTAATTTTGGTATAGCCGCTTCCTTAAATGTAGTATATGCTAATCTTGAGTAAAAAACTTTCCTCCGTTTACTGAAAGGATTTTCATGCCATCGTTGTAGTCACCTACAGTAATTTCGGTCATAACATAGGGCTTATTTTTTTAAAATATTAAATGATGGAAACCAATTTTCGTAGAAATAGTTTAGAATAAGTTCCTTTGAATACAATTTTGTTTTCTTTTAAGGTTATCAACGTATGTCGGTGGTCATTCATTGTCGATGAATTTGGTTTTTTTTTAGCGGAAAGGGCACGCTGTGATTAATTAGTACAATTAGAAGACCCGTATCGCGGCGTTTGTTTATGTTAGTTCCAATTTTCTTTTTAATCGACCTTCGATTTTATTTATTTATTTTGTACAAGCGTACTAATAATATCAAAAATAAAGATTCAGTTAAGACTCGAAACTCAGCCGAAGCGATGTCTTTTAATTTCCACTCGGTCGTGATAAAATCCGCTAGTAATTTTTTTGGAACTTATTTCATTTTGTGAGTGATTTAAGTTAAGTGCATCGGTTTCATAAAAATAACAAAAACAACATTGTATAATATATATTGTATTAAAAATTTTATGTGGGCAGTTCTGCACAGGCACAAGTGTCCGGAATTGTTTCAGTATCCTTAGTTGTGTCTTACTATCTAAAACGCTTAGTTTTGAAATAAATTTTTTCTGTTTTCATTACACGATACATTTTATTTAGGTTTGAAAACGCGAATTAAATTTAAAGTTATTACAAGCATATGGGTTAATATAATGACAAAACTATTGTCAAATAAGCGTATCGAATGAAAATATGTACATTACATATGTATGTACATTTATGTATATACATTTTGGATTTTTCTGTGTTTGGGATATTTTTATAATTTTCTCTTCGCGACGCAGGTTATCTTTGTATCGCTAAGACCCATTTGCGAGAAAGCAGGTTATCTATTTAACTGAAAAAATTTGCTTGCCCAACAGTAGATAAGGCATCAACTCAGAGTTAAAAACTTGAAAATTAAACCTAGCAATTATTTAGGGTTAAATTGTTAAAGTTGTGACATGAATGAAGAAACCATCGAATACTTTGGCTCCGATTCCTTTAACAGAGATTTGGCAAAGCAAGCGGCTACTTCCACGTGATTAGAAACGAAGCATATCAAACATTTTATTGTGGTACTAGAATCTGCAAAAATTATTTTGATTTTAAATTTCAATAACCTCATGAAACTCAAAGAAAATGATAAAAAAGAAATGTATATAGCCTGGGTTACTGGATTTATTTGATGCAAGCCAATGTATGGGTTACAAAATTAAAAATGCAGCTATTAGTTACTCAGCTCTTAGACTATATATATAATATAGCTATCTATAAATTTAGCTCGGGATTTTTTGCCAGTGGGTCAAAGAATATCATCGGAAATGTAGTTCAATGAATGTTAAATGAAATTGTAACCTAGTTCAAAATTATGCGACTTTTTTTTGAAACTCAGTTCGTTAAATACTTTTTTCCCCGCTTTAAAGCTTGTATGTGGCAATGAATGGATAAAAAAGTTTTCCACGAGGCGTTTCATAAAATTTCCTACTTATAATTATCGCGAAACCTTCACAATAATCACTCAGATTCCACTAATTCCGACTCAAATAATTTCGCGCTATTTTATAGAAACATACGCACGTAAATACATTTCGTTATTATATTAAGCCTATGCTATCGTATTTTATTGCCGCCAGTCAGTCGCTTTGTTAGCAATTTTGATAAATTCACTTAATTGCATAATTATTGCCATTAGGTAAAGGCTCATAAAAAGGGAAAATAGTTATAGAACAATTTAAAATCAGGAACATTGGTTTGTCGCTTAAGCTACTTGGCGAAACTTTGGCTTTCATTTGCATTTCTCATCTAACTACGTCAAACATTCTTGCGAAAATGCAATTAGTGGCAAGTATGATTATTAACTTAATACTACACTCAACTGAAGGCAGACCGCCAGCGTCTACCGCCCACAATTCAAATTCACATTGGAAGCTTCCAATGCAATGTAACGCATGAGTAATGCGCGCAACCGATGTAATCCCACTGACTAAACTCTGGCTGTTTGCCTGATATTCAAGCTGCTATTGCGGAGGTGTGCCAAATTATCCTGTCAACATGCGGCGTTAATTGTGCGCCTAGCGATGACGGTCATGCGCTGCTTATTTAGCATGCTCATTGTTATTGGTGTTTTTTGTTTTTTTTCTTGTGCTGGTTGTTTGTTGAAGTAAATCTCGTTTCTTGTCGTCAACAACATTGTCATCATTTGAAATTGGTAGTTAGTTTGCTGGCTTCGCTTGTCGTCTTGCCTTTGCGGCGCAGCTATGAAATTCTCATTTCGAGTGCAATCATTATAATTAACTTCTTATTTCGCTCACAGCCCCACTTTCCTATCATTATCATTATGTCCTTCAACTCTTTTTGCATTTTTGCATGCCACCTATGTATGTGCCAATGTTGGCATTCGTTTGTATGCTTTAGCGAAATTTAAACGAAATTTTCTTGGTTGCCAATTAGGTTTCTTCTACTATGGCATAAAAGTGGGAAGCCGTGGCGTATACGTAATTTCAAATTGAATTTATGCTTTGAGTGCACGATTTTTTCTATTTCTTTTTTGTTTTCTGCAGCTTTGCTCAGTAAAGATCAAACTCTCATTGAATTCTTTCTGCAACAGACTTTATGCTAGAACGGTTAATAAATAGCTCTTTGAATTTGTACGTTTTCGAGAAATTAGCTGTGAGTGTATTTGTGTGTATAATAATTTTCTAAAGCTATTTAATATTTGATTGCATCTTGTAAGTAAACTTGGTTTACCGCGTGCCGCTGTGCTAATATGTTGCTGCTTTTGCTAACTCAATCTACCCGAATAGTGATGCTTTCAAAATTCTCTATCGAAAGTGGGCCAGAAGAAATTATTTATTGATAAGCGCTCGGGTTTTGTGAAAACTTGGCGGATTGCTGATAAATATTCATCCTAAGATGTTTTAGAAGGAGGGAAGTGAATAACTTCACTACCACAATTAATGTTCGTGCGTATGTGAATTTCGGTTATATAAGTGAATTGTTTTGTATGATGTACTACAAAAATTTCTAGTGGGATTCATGCCACATTTGCTATTTTAGCAAATATCAAATATTTAAATTTTATATTATTTTATTTACAATCTTTCATTCATTCCAGTTGACCTTTTATTAGAAACATCATTGTTGAAAATTTTCGGATCACATATGCGCAAGGAAAATGGTAAAAACAGGTATTTCGTCGATGTTTTCATAGTTTTTTCATTATTTTATTTATTATTTTTTATTAATTTTTGGAAGACTCTACAATATTTTATTTCAACTATTTACATATATTTGAATTCTAACAATATGATATGGAAATACCAGTGTTCTTTTAGATCCCCAGGTTTTCTCTATTTTTTTTTGGCAGAAATTAACAAACTTGTTTATTATTATATATTTTAGAAATACACATTTTTTACAGACATTTTTTTGGTCGGGATAAAAACCCAGACCAAATTGTTTAGAAATTAAAATGAAGTAGGCATTCGCCGAATGCTTTAGAGAAATTCGCTTACATGAAATTACATCCAACTTTTAAAAGGGAGAAAACCACATTCGAAGAAAGATTCTTGATTTGTGGCCATATCATAAAATCGTAGTAACTAAATTAGCATGTCTTAAGTTTCATTGGAGTTTTTTTTATAGTAGATTAAACCATATTTACACAAAAGGAGCAATTTCGTTGTTAAAGATGGCATTTTTTCGAATTTACGTTTTGCTAGTTTTTGTATTCCTCTGGAATCATCTCTGGCCTTTTTATTACTAAGTAATTCATTTCAATTTTATTTATTAATACGTATAATAAGTTTTAGCTATTAATGATATTTGTACTGTTTCTGACGTTACATTTTACAATTTTTCGTTTGTTCTTCAGCTAAAGCCAGGGGCGTTGCCATAATGATACGATGAACTTAGTATACACAATGGAGACTGCAATGTAACTTTCGACTTTACATATATATTACGTCTTAATTGTATAATTTTGCCAACAATATGTCAGGTATTCATACGAGGGTTGCATTTTATATTTTGCGCCTAATAATGAAAACACAGTCAAATATTATGGAAAATAGTTTTATTGTTTTTCAAAATATTCTCCATCCAAGTCAATACACTTCTGCATTCGCTTGATCCAATTTTCAAAGCACTTTTACTACTCAGAAGAGGATACCTCTAAAACGAGCTGTTTGAAGGCTTCTACAGCTCCTTCAGGCGTTGAAAAACGTTGACCTCGCTTTTTTTTTGGATGTTCGGGGATAAAAAGAAATCATGAGGTGCCAAATCAGGGCTGTAAGGCGAATGACCCATCAATTCGACCTTTTGAGTCCTCAAAAACTCTCTTGTGTGAATCGATACGTGAGAGTTCGCATTGTCTTGGTGAATAATGATTTGGCTTCGGCGGTTGGTTTTCCTTAATTCTCCAAAAACTTTTGGCAAACAAATGGTTGTATACCACTCAGAATTGACCGTTTTAAGTTTATCTAGTGGAACATTTGCGATATGACCAGATTTTCCGAAAAAACCGGCGACCATTTGTTTTGAGGTGCTTCTTGCGCGAACAACTTTTGTTGGATTTGGCTCATCTTGGAACACCCATACAGTCGATTGGTGCTTTGTTTCCGGCTCATATGCATAGATCCAAGATTCGTCACTTGTTACGATGTCATAGACGTGCTTTGATTCACCGCGGCTAAATTTCTTCAACATTTCTTTCATAGCATTGTATCCAACGAGAACAAATCTTCTTTACGACCAAATGTTCATGCTACTAATGGCCAAGGATGCATCTATCTCGCGATATGTCACATGACGATCTTGTATTATCAATTGACGCACAGCATCAACTGTTTCTGGCACAACCACCGTTTCTGGACGACCTTCACGAAATTCGTCCTGCAAAGATTGGCGGTCACATAGGAATTCTGTGTACCATCGTCCCACAGTGGCTAAGTGTGGTGATTTAACACTAAAAGTAGAAGTAAGTTGATTGATGCACTCCTGTCTCGATAATCCACGTCGAAAATCGTAGTAAATCATCGCACGAAAATGTTCAAGGGTAATATGATTTTTTAAACTCACTATAAATAAACACAAATAAAACTCGTAAGTGAAAAAGTTATACGTGTATATCTAATTACAGCTAATCACATTTAGTGTTGCGAAGGCGCAAAATATAAAACGTAAACCTCGTAAAGGTATGCAGAGAAAATAATTTGAATTTTGTGAGAAAATATTCTATACATTCCCTGGCAGGCTCATCGGCTCAATATTTTGTGTACACCTTATACAATGCGAGTTTCTTTTTGTTGTATTAGAGAGTGGTTACTTTTTTTTGGATGGAACCACTAAATCAACCAATATTTGCTGAATGATTTAGAGGTTTGCAGTTGATCGATTTATCGATAGCCAGATTGTATTTTTTTTTTTCAAAATACAATTTTTGAAAGTTTTTTCTTTTGTTAGAAATTTTTTTGTAAGAAAATAACAATATCCTAATAATTTTTTTACTGCCTCTCTATTCGCCTCACTGGCATATTAAAGCCAGCTCTGTTTAATTTCAAGTGAAAACACATCAATTTATATAGTGAATATAGTGCATATGGTCTATATTTAATGTGTATTCAGAATAGTTACACTTTTTGTTTTGTTGCTAAAAATTAATTTTCTTCGTGCAGAAAAGTTCTTCTTTATTCTATATAATAAAGGAGAAAGCGCAAAAAGCCGTTTATTTACTTGTCTATCAATGTTAACTTTTCACATATTTCTTTTCGAAACCAAACAACAAACAATCAACGTTTTTGCTTCAATATCACTAATGTACATAATGAAAAAACTATAGAACTTTGATTCTGACGAAAAATGCAAAACTTCAGCTTCTGTTAGGTGCACAGAAAGTGACAACAGTTTTTTGCACAAACACCAGAAACCCTTTATTTTTATCTTTTTTTGTAGTTGTTGTTAGTTGCTAGCGAGAGCCAGTTTTCAAAGCAGCCGAAACGCAAAACTTATTAATATGCTACACCAAAGAACAAAAAAGGTGTGTGTGTATGTAGTATAAATATTGCTAGAGCTGAGTAAAGCAAAGCATCAAAGAAAAAAATAATTAAAATCACGACGCGCATTCTCCTCTGCTTCCTCACCAAGTGCAAAAACTGAGGGGTCAAATTCTATGAGATTTACTAGCAAACCTACAAGTATTTGGTAGCAAATGGAGGGTGGTGCATTGCCGTATGAAAAACGTAGCAAGTAAGCGCTGCATCATGCAGCTCAACAAAGTGTCATTGACTACATATAAAAAAAAAGCGTTTTTAGTAGCAGCAAAAAAAAAATCACAATTTCCTTGTCAGCTTTGAATGAAATTCAACACGTTCAATGACGCTTTGGCGAATTTTATAGTTACATACGTACATATCTATCTATGTACACATAGATGTAGGTGTTGGTAAGCAAAAATTAGCGACTAGCGATCAACTCCATTCATTTACCAACGCAGCGTCCTTTCAAGTTTTGGTACTGTTTTTGGTTTGAGTTTCTGACTTGTTTGACGAATGCCGGTGTCGTTGTAGCTATTCGTTTAAATCTGTTAATTTCTCATGTTTCCACGTTATTTTTTCTCGTATGCTCTTGTGTCCTTTTCTAAAGCAAGAGTGTCGAAATTCTATATTTCACTTCGTTTTAGTTTTTTCTTTCTACATATAGGAATTGCCTAGTGCTATGCCTAAATTTTTTTTGTTTTTTTTTTTTTTTTTGAGTTGTTCTACACAATGAAATCCTTAGTCTGGCGGCTAACGTTTCAAATTCAATGATTGTCAGGAAGTAAGAAAAAATGTTAGAAATATTTACTTTTGCGTAAATCACTGAATGGCCACAGGTTGATGTCTCCAGCAGTAAGACATCATCTCTCAAACCTAAAAGGAAATTTGTTGAGGGGCATGACACTTTTATTTCCTTTTTGTAAACTCTCCTACACATAAAAACACATTATATTATCTTTATTGGACTATTGACCTAGTAGAGGTAAAACCAGACCATGGACCAGAAATTATAGACCATGAATACAAAAACTACATATTATATCATGAAAAACTGTGTTCAAAAATTAAAACTAAGGGTCTAAGTTTGGGTGCAACTGAGCTCCAAATATTCAGCATAAGTTTTTATTTGCAACAGATAGTACTTGCTGTACGCGATAAAAAGAGTTAATATCATTTTAAAAGCTTACGCGGCATTTTAATTGTCTCAATAGAAACAAAAATAAGTTATTATGATTTCTCTACAAATTGTTCTTTATATGGTGTCACTGAAATTCCGTATCTATTCGATTTTTGTGAGATGTTGCAATGGTTCATTGCTGATACACACAATTTTAGAAATTTTGCTTTTGAACTTAAAGAGCAATATGTGTGCGGTTCGTGGTGAAGATTGATCGATCCGTTTCTGAGACATACCTATTTGCGATGTTCTCTCTTCCACCCGGGTTGTAGTTATACAAATATTAACTTTTTTTTCGTTTTTGCAAATTGCCGTTATGTGAGAGGTATAAGTGATTTTTACCCGATTTAAATAGGTGAGCGGTTAAAAAAAAAAATTTACCGATGTGTTCCCTTGGCCAGCCCAATACTTTATATTAAATTTGAGCAAATTATCTTTTGTTATAATTTCTGGCCTTTTTGACGTGTAGTTGAAGCATACATGATGTCATGGTACCGCTATGAATCTCTTCTATACTTCCTATATGGACAAACCGATCCTACGTAAGTGGTCCGAGATCGAGGTCCGGCTTTCGACATTGGCTATGCAGAACACACTAGCCGTTCTCGGGGGCCCGATATGCAGGGTTAACACTAAAGAGACCATGGAACGCCATCATGTGGTTGCCATAATAATGGAAAGCCGAGAGCCTGATTCCTAACTAAACAGGATTATAATGCCAATTTATGTCTCTTTTTCAGCATACCGGACCTAGAAGTTATCGAAGTGACCCAGAACAGGAAATCTTTACACATCGTGTAAGCCTATTTTGCGCACGGGAGAGATTTTTTAACAGCGGAGGTGAAGTCCTTTGTAGAGTCTGCGTCGGAACAGCAGGCATCACTGGTCATAAGATGTGATGCGAATGCGAGACTCGCCTTTGGGGCAATAGGTAGGCAAATGAAAGGGATGATAAATAACCAGCTGCTAATCAACAATATTAGGGCTACACCCCTCTTCATATTCCCGAGTACGGTTACATACCAAGGGTGGGAAGAGGTCATTGATGTTACCTCAAAGCTAGATAATAGTGAGATATTTGTTGAAAACTGAAGATTTCAAATGGGAGCTCTTATTCTAACCAAAGACATTTTTATTATTATTATATACAAGAGAACACCCCTAGACAGACCAACAGGCGATGAAAATAGTTGGATCTCCTCAGCCTAGGAATTCACAGCGTACGCAATCAACCTTTTGAATATTCGCGATACAACCTACTATTGGAAGATGCGAGAGAATCTACCGTTTCGTCAGCTAACCCACAAAACCAACAAAAAAATAATCTTAACTTGCAGTGGGCTACCAGGTAACAGGTTAGAACTCTTAGACCCTTCCGTTTGAGATTTAGGTATATGATAGATTATTTATCAGTTTACAGAAAGTCTCTGGACCATGCAGACGTCACTGCGCACCAAGTTTTGGCTAGTCTGTCAGGGCGTTCATGAAAAAACACTCAGACAGAACAGTCGAGACTCTTGTTGTTATTAGGCAACGGTCTGCAGAACTTACCGGAATTCTTTAGTAGAAGAGCACCAAATACGTTGGAATGAAAATCTGTTCGTAGTCTTTTAATGATATGAATATAGGGAAACACCATAAATTACGACCATAATAAAATGAATAATATATGTGAATAATTTATTAAAGCTCTTGACATTATAATGTCGTTGACTTCAAAAGTAATATTAAATACTTATATTCGTATAAATCGAACCAATTATCTATTTTTCTGTATTTTCACAAATTAATTTAAGAATCAGTTCTTTGCGAGCACTTCTTACGGATACGTTTTAGTAACGATAGTGCAACTTGCATATTGCGGCATCGGAACAACGCTACACAAAAGGGAAAGAGGGGACTGGTGAAATTATTTGTTGTCAGCATACACCGACAAGAGATTGCACAAGGTTCACTTTGCGAATAGCTGCTTGACTTATGATAAAATAAAATACGTTCGGAAGTATTATGCAATATTATTAGTGCAAAGAAAAAATGAATTTATGAAAAAAAACTAATCCATTTTAGCATCACTTTTGGCCTATGCAGCCTAAGCGGTTTTCGCTGTGATTTTTTAACCCATGGGGAGCTTAAATGATTTGCACAACAATAAAATATTTCAATAAATATTCGCTAGCTCAGTAGCGGCAAACGTTAGGTTATCAAAGGATTATACATATATAAAAATGCATATTTGGAATTTTTATGTTTTACAGTGCTGTTATATTTGTTTGTCGCGCATAATGTATATACATATGTCCATAAGTTCATCCATGCATATTTTATGTAGACATTAGTGCCACGTGTTTTGCAACTATTATTTATTTTATGGATTTGATGAGTGAGCACGCTGCCTGCTTTGCATACACTAAGTAGACTGGATTTTGTCAAAGCTGCGAGGCAAATAAGTTAATAGCAAATATGAAAAAAATAAAATAAATGCCGCAAACAATAGTTTGGCAAGAGCTACCTTAAAAAAAGCAAAAAAGACAAAACACGAAAACATAAACAAAGAAATACTCAAATAAATAAATTAAATATATGGGGAAACAACAAAGTGATTGCTCAGCTAATGTTGCATAACGCGTACCACCATATGGCATGATGGATGGTAAGAATGCAAACATGCAAACATTTATGCACACACATATACATACGTATTGTATATAAAAGCAGGACTCTATTCTCATGTGACATGTGGCAAGACACAAAGAGTTGAAAAAAGTCAGAAATGCTGAAAAGTATGCAAATAAAAAAGAACAGTGGGGGGAAAATTTGTCTGAAGTGGATAAAGGCGAAAAAATAATGCTATGCCAGCTATAAATTTGTCGTGAAATGTTTTGCTGTTTTTGTTTGCTGCCTATTTCTGCCTACTGCCATTGTTATTTATAGATACGACTAGCTAAATCTATCGTTTCTGTAACTCAACTGAAGCGCAGCACACAAAGCAAGGCAAGACTTGCTTTTGATCCTGCGCGAATGCTCAATTTCTATATTGTTTTCTACTTTTTTTTTTTATTATTCTGGCCTTACGATTATTTAATAATACCGTGGGGTGTGTGCCAATTTCGTTGCCCCTTTTATTTTTTCCCTTTCCAACGGCATGCCTTACAAATTTATTGCTTTGGTACAGCGAGTCAAGTGGCATAGGCCGCCCATGTCATCGGATATGTGTGGCTCCGAAGCATAGTCAGAGTTATCCGACGAAGATACATAATATTTTAAAAACATATGTTCAGGGCTTAGCATGTGTATTGTGCGTGCGGTGTGCTTTTCTTTTCTATGGTAAGAGGAAGTTTTACTAGAAATAATGTAAAAGATTATTTACTAATCGCGATTACTGTGAAAATGTCATATATTTATTGTGTACATTCATGCTATTACATAACTTAAATGGGTGTATGCTATATAGAAATACAAATAATTAGAGTATTGTTGAAATAAGATAATATCTTAGCTACCCTGATAAATTTTTGTATGCAAAATATTATCTCGTTCGTATTTTTTTTTTTGCGGTTAGCATCTGGACGACAATTTCAGATGCTTTTCTGCCCTATGTACAATGACAACGGTTCACCAATCGGATATATTTCCTATAATTAAGATAGCGGACTGAATAATTGGCGAAAAGTAGCGTGGATACTAAATCAGAGTCTGCAATGACAGCTATGCTGTACTAGAGCCCTTGGGTACTGCTCGTACCTTTTCAAAAATTGTTCAAGAAACTAAGTTGAGGCTGAGATCTGTTGAAAAATTGGCTAAGCTTGAACTCATTTGGGTGTTCTGGCACCTAGCGTTATTCAAGGTAACAAAATGGCTGACAACGTGCATAATTGCTGTTCATTGGCAGACCCCATTGGACCTCAGCTATTTATAGAGTCAAGCATAGCCGGAACGTCCGTCTAGGTGCATCAGGGATGTCATGCAAAAAACGCATGAGAATCGTTGGTAGACTACCGATACCAGCAAAACAACCAAATGCTTCCTGAAAATACCTGACAGGAAGGAAGGACACAACCCATGGATACAACACATGGCTACCATTGGCATTATCGATGACCCGATGTGCACATATTGCCTGGAGAATGAGGAAATCACAGAGAGTTTCGCCTGTATCTGTCCTGCTTTTTCTAAGCTGAGATGAAAAATATTTGCGTCAGGTGAATTGAGAACGGAAAATACTCATTCTATATCCTTTAGCAAGCTTCTCAGATTCGTAAAAGAGTATGGAAGATTTGTTGAGGAGAAATGTAGTCAAATTCCCAACTTTTTCTGTATCCTTTTCCCCTATCCCTTATTCCTGTCACCATTCCCAGGCATTAAGTGCAATTAAACTGAGGTACATATTTTCCAATTAACATGCTTTTTATATAAAAGAAAAATTTAAGACTTTACAAGACTGAAAAATAAAGGTAAACTTTTTACGGAATTTTTGTGCAATTTTAGTGAGCTCGAATACAGTTTTTGTTAAGGTATAATATGAGAAATCAACGATATTTCAAAGTGGTAGAAGTGATAGCTGCTATTTCGGAGATCACCACATCTCCTCATCAGACTTGTTTTTCTTTCTAGACTTTATCAGGGATCGAACCAAGGTTCGCGGAGTTGCTGGGCAAGCCACGTTAACCTTGTGAAATTCGCTTGCTTTCTCATTATCCCTATCTCCAACCATATCGTTGCTTTCTCATTTTTTTCTCTAACAAAAACTGGCCTCGAGCTCAATAAAATTGCAAAAACATTATATAAGCATACAAGGCCGATAATAATATGATAATTGGTAAAATAGCTAGGAAATAAGCCTAACAGTTACGCTCCCTGATCAGATGATAAGAGCTGTGAATTCAAAACATGAATCTATAATTTTTGTAGTTTTTATTATACGCTCTTCTTCATCGGGAAGCCTTTTCAGTAAAAAAAATGTTTAAGTCTCAAATTATGCAACATAATTTAAATTAAATTTTATTTAAATTTTCGTGCGATAAATAAAAAAAGAAGTTTAAGAATATGCACCATTCTAACCAATTAGTATATATTTTTGTAGTTATGAAGGTGCATACCCTTAGGTGTACTTTTAAGCAGCAAAAGGGCATACAATTGCGTAGTCTGGTCAAAAATTGTATAAGTCTATTCTGCGATTGTTAATAGGTGGTGAATTGTTCACATTAACCGCAAGAAAACACTCACATCTTCCATTTATATTTAGTAAGAATACCAGACAACTTCGAGCCAACTTTTTTTTCCAAGGAAAGTTGCAGACGTTGTTTTTAAATGCCAGTTTTGATTCGTAATTAGAGTGTATTTTTTCTTCAAGTCTTTAAGGAAATGCTATATTTTAATAAAAAAAATATTACTAATATTATTGTAAAAAATATCTTACATATATACGCATGCGAAATTTCAGCTGTTTTTGATCTACAATCTTTTAGTTGCTTTTTCTCAAATTTTTATAAAAAATTTGGGTAAAATTTGTTGGGTTGGTAAGACACTTTTGCTACCAAAAACTTAATCACTGTAAGCAGAGTACTTATTTATTTATATACAGGGGTTTTCAATAGGAACGCTATAAAAGTTTTTTTAAATAAAACAAAAACGGTTTGGGAAATGAATTAAATTCTTTATTCTTGTGAAAGTACATTCGATGCCATTATGTATGGAACTCGATTCCTTTTGCATGGGCACCACGGGCACGCTTGCCCGATTGTGACATTCGCTGTGTGACCAAGTCCACATCATCCAATTCGGGTCCAAAATATTCGGTTATCATTGAGCGGTAACGATTCCCATTCACAGGAACGTGCCGATCTTGATCATCACGGAAGAAGTACGGCCCAATGACGCCGCCAGCCCATAAACCGCACCAAACCGTAATTTTTTCGGGATGTAATGTTGACTCATGGAGTACGTGTGGATTGCTGCCTGTCCAATAACGCATATTTTGCTTATTGACGAAGCCATTCAGCCAGAAATGACGAAATGACTCGTTGTTGAATCGTATATTTTTCTATGATGAAATGGCAAACCTTACTGAAGAGAAATGTCAAAAGAGCGGAAAAAAATATGACGTCGTTTGCTGTCACTATCGGTCCCTATTGAAAAACCCGTTTCATAAGAATTTATTACTCAATTACGAGTTTTGGTGTTTCTTGCGGAGGATCCTTTTCCCGTTTTGCAACTTATTCCGCTTCAGCTCCATTTTTGAGGCTAGCTTTTACAAAAATTGTTAAAAATGGTAGTACTTAAGTTCTCATGTTTCAACGGCTTACATGTTATAAAAACATGCGTGCTCTGGGGCTTTTTGTTTTGTAGGATGTTCTTGAATTTTTCCTACTTTGAGAATGCGAGTAGACCTTGACTTTACATCTTAAGCTCCACACACTCGAGGATCTCGGCCTCTCCATAGTTAGAGTGTACTCTGGATGTCGGAAATCAGATTGCCTATCTTTCTTTAGAAGGCAGGGCGACATTCCTCATCGTACCTTGTCGTTCTTTTGAACTCGCTGAAAACCAATGACCTCTTCAGTAGCGCTAAGTACTTTTGTAGCGTCCCTATTGAAAAACCCGTTACATATTGTATGCAAACACATATACTTACAATGCCACAGACATATTTTCATACGCAGCAATATGGATTAAAAAGTAAACACATCAAATATAACAGTTATGCGGTTATGAAGGCTCAAAGCACAGATACATACGTTTGAAAATAAATAAATATGAAAATTTCCCCTTTTTAATATTTTCAATAAACAAAATTGCGCTTTAGGCAATTTTATTGACTGTTTTTGTTGCTATATTTTTTGCACTCCTCAAATCATAAAAATAATTAGAAGGGCTAAAAGTTTCTCGTGTTACTTTGATCTTTGTATACTAGATAGACAATGTACATAATTGTAAATTTTTGGCACAGAAAAAAGCAAAAATGACAAAAATCAATATAAAATGAAAAGGCTGTTTTTGTGGAGGTTCCATTTCACAACACCAATGAATTCTGGCAATGCTATTAGCAATTGAAATCACTTTGAATTACCACATCATCATGAAAGGACTAACACTAAAACAGCACTTCAAATTTATGTAATTATTTTTTTCGAAATTCATGGCGGAGTTGGGGGAATGTTATCGTAGGCTACGTAACGTTTAGTGACGATGCTCAGTTTTAGCTCAATGGACATATAAATAAGCAAAACTGCTGTATTTGAAGTGAGAAACCACCCAAGAGATTCATGATGCATCGGGACATCAACAAAAATTTACTATTTTATATACTTCATGATGCGGTGGAATCAATGATTTTTACTGCTTTCAAAATGAGAACGTCGAACGTTTACGATTGCCGCTCATTTTGTGCTGCAATTGAATGGAATGTTGACTGAAGACATATTTTTCCTACAGCGCGCCACAAAATTGTACTAATTTTAGGAAACATTTGGCAAGACTGTCGATTGGCCACCGAGATTATGAAATTTAAGGCATCTAGATCTGGCGTGAGCAACCCACGGCCCGCTTAATAATTTTATGAGGCCCACCAAACATTTATTTATATCCTCGCGCTAATATATTAGGTTCTACAAAATTAAACCGGCTTGTTCAAACATACAATATGATTGCGAAGTGTCCATGCTTGCACATTGCACGAGGTAGTAGAAAACTGGCAGTAGAAAAAGGTTGTTCACTCCTGATCTAGATCACTTACTCTGTGGGATTTCATTTATTGGGATTGAAGTTATTAGTTTATGCGACGTTGAGGAGAACTCCAAGCACCATCTATTTAAAGTGTAAAGTACTTCTATGAACCGTTGGATACAAAGCCGAGAAAATACGATTGCAGTCAGAAACTTAAAGGTTGACATGTCGTATCCAGAGTAATTTGAGAGTAGCTATAATTTACTCCTTAAAATAAAGTTTATATGTAATTGATGTGTTTGGGAAGGAAGCAAGCTTATTTTCGCCTTGTGCGCCATCTTCAGTGTCATGTTTTGTTCGTATCTATATACAGAGTTGCCTAATATTTATAACCTTAATAAAATTGCATGACAGAACTAATGAAAGTAACTTTTTATACGTTTGGATTTTAAGTCTGAGTACGCATTTACTTAGATACTTCACTCTGTAGTATAAGTTTTTACGGGTTTTTTATGTCAAATCTTTGCTGGCATTTTATTATGCCTTTGTTTGAATTTTGTGATAATAAACCAAATATAAGTTAATAATTCAAACTTTATATGGCAATGAATGTTAAAATGTTGAGTATCGTTAAAAAAATCCGCAACCGCTAACACCTTTATTTGAGTTCTTGTCCTCACTCACTCATTTCATTGCTCACATGCATTCACTTCAAAATATAATTCGCCGTTTAAATTCTTAATACTGTCAAACTTGTTACTTATTGCTCAAATAAGACCAATACTGGAAATGGATATCTCACAAAATTTTTATTTTATTTATTTTACTCATTAGTTGGTGGTAATAAAATTCTATGGTAAACTTTAACTTATGTACATGGGTTCACAGAGGTGTGCCTAAAGTTTTAATAGCAGATGCTTTGAGTACTCAAAGGCTATAAGAGAGATTTGCATAAAAAAAACAGAAAAAATGTACTTAAGTATACGACCCGTATTTATTTGTACCCGACCAAGTAATACATATGTTTCAGAAACATTCCTCAAACAAATTTGATGGGGAATGTCTTATGCGATAATGCAATAGCAAAAATGAAAAAAACACTTGGACAGCTTTTTCACTAAATATTTTGTCATACGGATATCGCTTGTATTGAAAACTATGTGCCAGCAAACTCGCTTAAGAACGTTTTCGCTTTCGATGATTTTTTATGGCTTTGGACGTAAATAATCAAGAAAAGAATGAATTGATTAATTTGCTTGCTTGAGATACCATGAAATTTGTACATTCCTGGATGTTAGTATAAATTACATACAAATAATATTTCATGTTTGATTATATTTTTGTAAAATTTGCTCAATAAAAAATCGTGGTAATTGATTCAGAGAATCCTGTAGGAAATTAGTTGAGATTTTACAAACACCATCTGTAAACTCAGTGATGAGTCACAGGAAAAATGATTCAAAATGACATTATTGACTATGATTATGCGTCCTCTCACATACCGGCTTGAAGAACCGCCTATTTGACTAGTGGAGTTAAAACAGCTCTGAATTGACACTCCATGATTTATTTTTCCCGGAATAAATTGCATGGTCAAAGATTTTTGACAACATAAAAGCAGCTAATGCGTTTAAAACACATATTTTGGGGTGACATAGATCAAATAACCAATGGCTTGAGTGAATGCAGAAGTGGGTTGCTGATCAGGGGAAAAACAATAAATATATAAAGAATCATTGTGGTAAAATGTCTTTTTCAATCAAATTAACATTGGTTCCAAGCTAAAGCGAAGGGCATTTTGGCTTTTAGTGAGGGAAACTGCATTTCCTAGTAACAGGAAATCTCGAAAAAGGTGCTTTGGTACTCTGAAGCTGAGACAGGGCGCTCATGTATTTTTTTTAATACCTTATTTGTAACTAAGCCTTAACGAGTGGATTAAGTTGTTCATACAGAATGTTCTGCCGCAGCAACTTTAATTAACTCCGTACTCGATTTTTCTCATATAAGATATGCAAAATTTTAGATGTTCTATTGAAGAAAAAAAAATAGGTTAGGTGCAGGATCACAGAGGAACACATCGACTAAACGAATAAAATAAAGTTGTGATACCGCTGGTTAAAGCCATTTATCTTCTTCTTTCCTTAAAAGCTTAACCACCAAACACACTTTATACAGCGCAAAGAGTTTAGGTCGGCTAAAGAATCGAAAAAGCACTTCTTGAAAACTTGGTAGCTAATTCTGGCGAGAGCGTTGCAGCGACAAAGGTGGCGTTCATTGATCTCCATTTCCACCTCATCACTCTGGCTGCGAGAAAAATCGTTGGTATTAGTACCTACCTCTTTTCATATGTGCCCATAAGGTAGTGCACAGCTTTGTAATCCTTACGGAGAACTTGTTGTCATGCTGGCCCGGACAGATACTGCCATTTTTTATATTCCCATGAATATATTAATTAGTTTTAATATCTTTTGTTACTTTACTTTTACTTTAAAACTGTTGTACTATAAAAGATCATCTTAAATCTTATTGTACTAATCATTTTTATCAATAAATGGAAAAATGAAATGAAATATATTTATTTATGAGCCTTTCCAGAGTATTTAAAATACAGGAAGTACTAGAAAAGCAGTCATCGCCGCATTCCATTCGTGTACAATATGAGTTAGAGTTAGCCAGGTTACTGTGACATTATACCCCATTCTTTCCTAATATAATTGACGACGCCCCTTACGGAGTTGCCTAGGGAAAAATAGGCCTTTGAACCTGGTAAAGTGTTGGAGATTTCGTTAGAAAAAAAAAAAATGAAATTTACTACCGTAATGGAAATCGATAGAGAAGACTTGTACTAATACAAATTTAATAATAAAACATAAAAAGTATTTATTAAAATTGTCACAGAAAAAATATTTCTGTAAGAAATTATCATTTTATCTTTGCTTATTTGCGCAATTCAGAAGAAAAACATTTGTATTTGTGCTCATTACGAAAAGTATGTACATATGTATATTATTAAGTTTGAAAATTAAGTACCAAACGCCATTATTAAGAAAAAAATAACGCTTCCTCTACTGCCACCGGTTACCAAAAAGGTGAATTTTGAAAAAAAGCATTTGGACAAATCAAAAGTATATACAAATTTTCAACAAAAGTGGATAACTTTAACATTTTCGCCAGCAAGGATAAAAGGCGCATTAATTTTGACAACATTTGCATATTTTTGAGTGAAAGTGAAGCTATTTAAACGAAATCGGGCCACATTTAGTATATTTGGCCGCAGTTTCTATGGTGATAGACTGTGCAACGCCTTATGCTATACGAATGTTAGAGTGAAACACTTAATTACTCTGCTGGTTACTGCTTTGGAAGATTAGAATTGATGAAAACCTGCTAATATTTCCAATCCAGTGAATAATAAAGCATCCTTGTTATTATTTTATTATACATAGGTATGTATGTGCTTTACGATGCTCATACCAAGACGAATTCATATAAGGTGAAACAACTACCCAGTTCAAGATTAACAAGAAAATTCACAAGTACTTTGATTTTGCTTTTAGCGTATCGACTGCAGAGTAGTTTAACTATGTGCTTCTTCTGTAAGTATTAGGAATTCACTTCCCATGGCAAAAACGTTCAATTAGAAAACTAATAAAATTTTCAATTTGAAATTCCACACGCATAAAAAAAAACTTAATCAAAGGTCCTCTGAATCAATGCGTTATTTGAAGAAAAAGCTAAATATTAAAGGCTCACTCCTCTTGGAATTCACAATGTTGAGTTGTTAACAGTTTTTTGTACTACTCGTTTCGTTTCAAATAAATTAAATAGCTTAAATTTTCCGAAAACTGCTATGAGTTTCTCAAATATCATTGGTAAAAAACATGGCTGCAACAATGCTGTTTTGTATCGTAAAGAGACTTAAAAACGTAAACGTGCGGATGTCACCAAAACAATAAAAAAAATTCAAGTGTTCTGTAAGTAATGCCAAACTCACTATCGTCATCTTTCAAATAACTGAAGGGTCATTCTAGCGAAGACGACACCGCAGGCAAAAAAAAAAAAAGAAATAAGTGACAACTCTAAATCACATTTTTCTCTATTTGTAGTTATCTTAAAAAATGCAATGTATACATCGAAACAAAGACAGATTTGAACTATTTATATTGGCATGATTTTCCGTCATGCCTTGTCAAGTTTGGTTTAAAGACAAACCGGTCTCGGCGTTGTGCCATCTTCAGTGCCGTTCTATAACAACGTCTGTAATGAAGACTTATAGCTTGTACATAATTGAAAAAGTTTTTGTAAAACATATTATTGCTTAAATAAGTTCCATTTATTTAAATAAAAATAAATATTCGTATTTGATTTACGAACTAAATAAGTGCCCTCAACCGTCAGTAGCTTTTTTAGAGTAGAGTTTTTTTTTTAAATTTTTCAAATTTAACAATTCCAGTAGCATTTAAAACGGTCTTTAATATTGTACCAACTACATGCGAGAAAATCAGCTGATCAATCAACTCAGAGAGTCGAATGTAATTATTTTCTTGGCCATCATTCTTGGAAAATTAAAATTTTCAGTGTAAGCTATATAATTTGGTTTTACACTTTATAAGTTTCGTATTAAATTGATAACTGACTTCAAGTAGTTTAGGAACTTATTAAAATACTGATTGACTGATAAAGTTTAAGTAGAAATTAGTCCGAATTTCCCACCCGCTACTTTGGAATGCCCCTAAAGAAATAAAAAGTCACGCATGCATACATACATACAATGCACTCGTATATGAAGGATAACACAGGAGATGTTAGGCAATCATCACAAGGCACAAACATGTACATATGTATATTTGTCTATTACTTTGATGACTTAACTTGAGTTGAATGACAAAAATCGCTACACAATACTACATACATACATTTGTATATCTCTGCTGCATGGTTTGAACTCATACGGAATTGTAAGCGCAACTAACTCATCATAGCGAGCCACACAAAGAGCGAACACGTAACCACTCTTTTTGTCTTCTACTTGCAGCAGCCGATTTTACTCGTAGAGTTGCGTATGCTTAGCACGTGCGACATCAGCGCGCGAATTGCAGCACTAAAGGTGTTTTTGGTTGGCAGCTTAGCAGCGATTCACCATTGTTCGAGTGTAATTCACGTTGTCCTAAATGTGAAATCTCTACGTACGTGTGCGTGTATGTAGTACATAAGTAACCTCAATGCGCTTATGTTCGTTGTTGTCGTCTTTTGTCACTATTACGCGCCGGATTTGAGAATGCCGGCTGTGTCTCAACATCCTCAACATTCAAGTACGGTTATTTCGTTGGCCTTCCCTTTGCGACAGCTACTGACAAAGTGTATCCTACACTTTTTCACTGAATCGTGCTTTTATGTACAAACATATATACATACTTATATGATTTTCCTGATCGTTATATGTCTATCCATTTACTCGCATTACTCTTTTTGTTTCCTTTAGTGGCTTTGGTTACAGCATAATGACATTATCGTTTCCATATATAAACTACATACACATGGTATGTAACTGTGTGCCCTGCAGGGAAAATATGTTTTGCAGATGCGTTTTACAATACTGATACAATATCTTAAATACCGGTTTATTTTTTTAACAATTGCGCCATTAGCGACACCGACTTCTTGCAACTTACCGAAATTCCCGATTATTTGGTGCACATTTCTCATCGGTGGTTGAGGAAGGAAGCGAGACGTGTTATTAGAAGAAAGAAGATCGAGTGTGCAAAGGTCTTCACATGCTCAATTTACGAAAGGTTTTAAGACCGTAGCAAATTCCTGTAAGAATAAAAATAATGACCTGAAGGCTGATGCCCAAAGCACAACAAAATTTTGGAGGGAGCATTTCCCAACTTTACCAAGGGGTGATATCAAAACCTTCGGCGTAGAAGACTAATATTTCGAACTCTAAATCACCGATGACGGAATTAACGTCCCGTTAACCGACTTCGACGAAGCTAGGGGTTACGACCCAGCAAAGCGACCGATGCTGGTGATTTAAGAGCTGAACTATTTTAGCATGGTGTCAGAGAGGTGATAGAGTGCCAGCTTTTTTGAATCTCACCAGCAAATAACTGATTGGACTTTAACGATGTGGCTTTAGACGTGACAAATCTACCATATACCAGATATTCACGATACGGCAACTCTTGAAAAAAGACCCATGAGAGTTTGATCAGCACACACCATATCTTTGATAATTTTGAATATGCTTTCGATAGCACGAGATAAAGTGGCGTATACGCCGAGATATCCCCTCAAAACTAATGCGTCTATGAAAAATAACTTTGAGCAACACATCTAGCTCCGTCAGACTTGGGAAAAATACCTACAAGCTGTTTGAGACAAAATTACGTTTTAGACAGAGTGACTCCTTATCGTATAACTTCTTTAAGATTGTGTTGGAAAATATAATTCTGATATAAAGTTGAGTCTGGAGGTAAACGAGGGAAAAATTAAGTACCTCCTGTGATCAAACAAACAGTTAGCGCACTCGCGTCTTGGCTCCCGCATCACTGTTGACAATTAAAATTTTGGAGAATAAGGGTAGTTAGTTTATCTGGGAACTAGCATTAACGCCTACAATAATGTCAGCCACGAAATCCAACGCAGAATTTTTCTTGCCAACAAGTGCTACTTTGTGCTGAGTAGGCAATTGCGTAGTAAAGCCTTCTCTCGACGAACCAAAACCTCACTCTAGAAGTCTATAAGATTCTTGGAGTGTTCAATAGAAAGATTCTCCGAAAGATTTATGGACCTCTACGTCTTTGCGACGGTGAATACCGCTGACGAAGGCACGATGAGCTGTATGAGCTTAGAAATAGTCCGACGAATTAAAAAACTGCGGCTACGTTGGCTGGGGCAGGTGGTGGTGGTAGAGGAAGAGAATGGCCTCCTCTGTGAAATGGAAGAAAATGATCCAGCTATGAAAGTATGCAACACGCTGATGATGCCAAATGAAATGGAAGGGTTTCATTGGAAAGATCAGGTGGAGGAAGACTTGGGTTCAATCAATAAAAAAAAAATGGCGAAACGTGCTGCCCTGACAGAGGTGACAGGGGATCTGACACAGTTTTACACACTAACAAGATTCCGAAATTTACTCAGAAATGGGGATTGAAATTTGATGCGGCGTTTTCTCCAAGCAACTTTTATTGAAGGAAGCTTACATATGTAGTTCCAGTTTATTCTGCTCTTTTATAATGCTCTTTGAAAGCTCGCCGCTATTGTGGACAGCCGATAACTGATTTTCGCCTTAAGTCGAAAACGACTAATTCCATGTGTGTGCGGAACTTGTGATTATCTGTACAATGTCTTCATCGCATATAAACATAACGATTTCTGTAAGAGTTTCGGAAGAGGTAGAGTTCACAATGCACTTACTGTGCGAGTGTCTGCACAACAAAAATTTGCAAAAATTTGTTACAGATTTCTGGGAGACCATTTCATGGTGAACCTGGATAATTAAGGTACTGTCACACTGGAAATGCGTATAATGATGCGCTAGGAGAAAACCTCTTCTTCTCCATAACATAACGGCTCCAATGGCTACCCGTTTAACTTAAACTAACCTAAAACTATGAAGTGTTTGCCATCCTAGGAAATGACGAGGTGATGGCGTGTCGTGACTACGGGTGTGTTCGAGCCGCTCAATAATTACAGCAATATTGCAACCTTGTTACTTACTTGATACTCTGTTGCTGATACTCAGCTGATAATGTGCAGCAATATTGCAGCATTTATTTTGCACAGAACGCGTAATTGGGAAATATGAAGATTTTAACTTATTTGATAGCTGATGAGATGATGGATAGGGGCGGTGATAAATTTTTGATAAACATGGACCAAAGAAGGCGGAGAAGACATAAGATAAAACGTTTCTTGTTTAAAGAGTGTTCCAAAAGAAGAAAAGTGATGAAGTGAAAAGTGGAGCATCGCTTTTCATCTTGTCCAGTACTTTGCCCCAAAGAACATGTTTTTTTCTCCTCCCGCAAGTAAACTCATCTTCCAGGTCCAATCGACATCTGACCAATAATTTGGTTTCCGTCACGCTTAATTTTAAGCTAAAAACAAAGAATAAACAATATTACTTATTAAAATAACACTTATTAAAAAATTTAATTACTTTTCTTCCTCCATCTCAATTGCGCAGTAAAAATTTTTATATTGCGTTTGATTTGCTAGTGATGAGCAACAGGTTGTCAACATTTTATTCAACGAACGCGTGACGTTGCCACTGTTGCCGAAATTTTGCCGAAGAACGTGATGCTCTATCATCAAAAGTAACACTGCCGCAATAATCGCAGCTCGAACACACCCTACGGTTAATGGTTCGTCGGTTACTTGGTTAGATTAAAGAAATATGGATGCACAAAGGCTCAGAGTATCTTCTGACACCGCAAAGCGACTTCTTGGCTGTCTTATATTTAGTCTGAAATGCAGCTGATGCTTTGAATAAAATGAGTCGTCTATATAATCATAGAATTATCTGAAAGCATGCGGAGAATAGTGGAAGATACTATTTTTGTGTGATCTTTTCTTTTTCTATAACCTGGCTGCTTTTGCAAAAAATATTTCGGACAAGAGCGAACCTGCCTGCGTGTACGCCAATCAAGTAATTCCCAATCAGGACAGCGACCTGGAATCTCCTTCAAGTATCGATGGGTTTGTGTATACTCGTCTCGATAGCGTCGGTTTTCTAATCCAGATTTGAATTTTGTCTTTAAAAAGTTAAAGTAATTTTTAGAGTGCCATTTTATGGCTAGGAGCGAACTAATTCCGCATAAGAGCGTATTCCTACAGGGTAGGATGTTGGTGCGTAGATTAGAATAGGCAGTAATAATAGTGGATCACGCTCGTCACATTCCTTCTAATCGTTCTGCGTTTCCATTTACATTTTTTTTAGCTAAAAATTGTTTATGCATATCATTCGTTTAATTTTTCACAATTGCCTTTTTAAATGCTATAAAAAGTTTTGCTGTCTTCTGTGCGATATATTTTTATTTCAGTACGTTGATCTGCTATTTTGGTAGCTCCACATCTATAGTCGGGCTGCTTCATCGAATGCAGAGAATACCTATTTAATTATCGTGAAACTGATACTTTTTTAACGCTATTTTTAAGTTCAAGTATTTGTCACGTATATCCTCGATTTTTGCTGCTATTGAAATTTTGAAAATTTATGCCAGCTTTGTTTGCGTAAGGCATTTCTACAAATTCAATTTGATTCAGAAAATTATTTTTATTTTTGTATCTTTTGAAATCAGTTCATAAACTAGGATTTGACTCTGCAAGCTTTATTTTATCAAATTAAATATATTGATTGAATTGTATCTAGGCTTTTAATACTAGGAAGCTTTTAAACTGGGTCACTATGACACATCGAAAATACTTTAAATCCTTTTTAAAACTCATACATTTGAACTTACTAATTACTCCTAGGCTATAAAGAATAACATCTAACCTATTTTTGGAGTTTTTTAAAACGCTACTTTTAGGCTAGAAATAGAAAAGCTCTATGTGCAATCCCGACTATTTACTAGTAATTTGTGTAATAATGAAGATTTCAGAGTAATTAAATTGCACATAATTTCATTATTTATTGTGTAAAAGTGATCAACACATCTATAGAGGGGTGGAAAACTTTTTCTGTATTTTAATGGGCGTGACATCCCCTAATATAGAGAAAAAAGATATATCTCCATATCTACCTGCCCAAACTCGGCAAAATCAGGCACTCACCTTACATTTTGTACGTTAAAGGAAACGAATAACTGTAAGTTACTTTAACGGTAAGTTACAAAATCAAAATTATACTCGTTATGCAATTAAATCATAAATTCATTAAAAGCATCATACTTTCTTTCTTCTTATTCAAATAAATACAATTGGTTTATAGGAACGGATTTTATTTCTTTTAATATCACTTTATTTAACTTCATTTCATATCACTTCGATTTATTAATTTTTTTCATTTGGTTCTATTTAATATTACATGATTTCATTATATCTAATTAATTTTTATTCGATTTGTTTTATTTCAGCTCATTCCATTTCGTTTCACATAATTCAATTGCATTGCTTTTCATTCATGCCTCTTAATTTAATTTAATTACAAATATTTTTGTTTTTCTTCTTTTGAATTCATTTCATATGATTTCATTTCAAGTAGTTTCATATCATTCCATTTCATTCCATTCTAATTTATTTAAGTTAATTTTATTGCATTGCTTTTAATTTCATTTCACTTAATTTTTTTTGCCTTCAAGTGCTTTTCCTTTCAGTTTCGTTAATTTAGTTTCAGTTTACTTCAATTCGTTTCACTAAATTTCATACTTTTTATTTTATTTCGTTTGAATTTCTATTTTTTGATGGCTTTTAAAATACAGATAGTTTTTTATGAAGGGCAAACTCGGGATCAATATAACTATGCTTTGATTATATGCAGTATGCGAACACACATACGGTGACTCAAAAACTATCCCATGTTAATTTTTTGTCAATAAATTCAATATTTTTAATGGGTCGTCATTTTGTGTTCATTTTTATAATATAACAATTATAAGCTCTTCAAACTTTGTGCAAAATTTATAAAAAATGAATAAATTTTGAAACTTATTAATTACAATTTTTAGAAAACTTTTGGTCAACTAAATCGCAGATTAATAATATGCAAATCTAAAGTGGATGAGTATCTTCTTGATTTTTGTACATTTTTTCAACTTTGGGTCTTACGAACATTTTTCCATTTAACGGATGGATTTTGTATGAATTCCCGTAAATATGTGTAATTTTTTTATACTGTCGGTCTTGCATTCTTATGACATATAAAAGTTTCTCAAACTATTATGCAAAAAAATTAAAAAAAAATCAACCGGATTTTTATGTAAGCCACAATTTTTATGTTAAAATCAAATGAGCCACAAAACTGCATACCCAAAAGTTTTCTGAAAATTCTAGTGAAAAATTTGAAGACTTGCAGAATTTTCATAAATTTTGTACAAAGTTTGAAACTCTAATTTATATGCTTTTTGTTATAAAATGTACCAAAATGCTATCGAAAATTAATAGAAGCTACTTAGCGTTGAAAACATTTTAAACATTATAGAAAAAATCACCATGTAATCAGTAGTTTGTGTCAACGTATGTGTACTATACTTTCGGATCGTTGTCCTGTTGAAAGATCCATGTAACGGACATACTTTAATCGCAAAAAGGAATTATTACATCATTCAATATTGATTTATATCGATGCTCATTCATACGGCCCGCCTCCGTGCTTAAGCGTAGGTCTTACGCTTACAATAGGGGACGCCGAGCGTAATATATTCCATCAGGTGAAAGTCAATTTATTTTTGTTTCATGGGAGAAAACCAGAAAAGATTGGAGTTCGCCATCAAATATCGCTATTGGTCTATTAAAGAATTTTTTCCATTTCTTGTGATTTCATTCCGACAGTAAGGGTTTCTTCCTAGAAATTCTTCCAAATTAATATTTTTCTCTCAAACGCCTCTTAACTGTTTCTACCGATGGAGCAGCGTTGTATTCGCCAAAACCACTAACACGGATTTAATTTGCGCTTTTTTTGGGGGAATTTTTTTAAATTCATGCACTGTGAGTTCGTCTTCGCTAATCGACGTTATTCGGGATCTTTGTTTTCGTGAAACTTTTTTGGCGATTCTATTTCCCCTAGTGTATAGCTTTGACAACCATCCTTTTTTAAATGTTTAGAGTTTTCACGATTTTGCCATACGGTTTTCCGTCCTGGCGGTATTTGACTATTATGGCTCTCATAGTTTTGTCGCCGGACTTATTTTTAATCATTATGTTCAAAGTCTAAAATACGCTAGAATATAACAAATTTGTTGTATTTAAAGAAAAAGCATAGTTTTTCGAAAATTATGCAATATGTGAAAATAAATGCAAATAAAATCTTTCGTTGCTAAATATGTGACCCACTGTTTTTCAAGTAAATGTGAAAATCTCCCGAGCTAACAGAATTAATTAAAAAAATTTCTTAATAATTGGATCCTTTATGAAAGGTGAATTTGTTCATTGCAAATTGTAAAGCAAACAAGAAGAACTGAATATCACGACATCGTTGCTAATTAGTTGACCGGGGCTGTATATACATATGTACGCATATATGCAACTAAGAACTTATTCACCATATTACCGGTAAGTGGTCAGAGCAAATGAGAATATTTTCTAGCATTTCACTACAAACGATTTTTCAATGTCGTATTACAGCAATTAGCTAGATAACAATAATTTCATTTGGCACTGCATACATACAAACACATAAATGTCTGCTTACAATCAGTTGAAACGAAAGAAAAAAGCGCGAGCAATCGTAGGAAAATGCGATGTGAGGTAGCCGCATTAGATGGAGATACCTGCCAAATGAAAAGCGTGAACGCCTATTTTAAAACGCATGAATCAGCGACACAAACAAGTCAATGCATATATTTTTATTACGCATACTTTTTTAAATTTATACATATGTATATATGTATATATATGTACATATGTACATACATATATAATGTGCAAACGAAATTTATTGCCTGAGGAGACAAATGTCTGTTATATGCCATCATATATTAAGTATATACTTTATCTGCCCGAACATGTATATGTATGTACATATGTATAAATCGTAGAAAAGACACACGAATTTCTGTATATAAGTCTGCATTGTACATACATATGTACATATATGAGTTTCCAATTTTTCAGTACTTTCCCACTTACCTCAGGTGACTGAATAAATAGCCACCTCATTCGTCGGCCACTTTAGGAGCTTTCAAAAGAATTAGGATTGCTCATCTTTGCATTACCGCTAGATGGCAATGTGTTTATTAGATTATTTTGTTTTTACTTAATTTGCTGTACTATAAGTATATATGACTTTGGTATTGCTTTTATCTTATTGATGTGATTGATGGTCAAACAAGTCCTCGAGCTAATCGCATATTCTTGCGAACAGCTGCATGCCACGAACAGACATTGTATATACAATATGTGTGAGTAAAAGCAGATTTTATGCATGCTTGAGGAAAATGTAATATTAAATATTTTTGGAAAGACAACGATTATAACAAAAAAATAGACTCCGTATTTCTATAGATATTGCATTCTTTATCTAATAAACTCAGGGGCACAACTAGCGTGATATTGAAAAAGTCTTTTCTGTTTGCTTGTTTCAATAGTCTATACATTTGAGAATAATGTATGTAATTGAAAATAAATATCTCAACGAGTTTTAAATTACTGCCTTTCGAATAAAATATATTTGCCCTTTAGAAATACATGTGAGCTGAACTATTTATTTCGTTATACAACTAGCTTCCAGTTTTTTAAACGTAATTTGAGATTATTTTCACAACGCACTTTATATTTCTGAATCACAATTTTTTTTCAAAATTGTTGGCTACTCCACAGATAATATATTTTAGTTTAACAAACTTTTTAAATTATTTTGATTTCAGGTACTCAGGGGGAAGTAATTATTGCAGCTGTACGACAACTTTTAGAACATTGAACACATTGAAGTCGCAACAAATTTTATATTTTCATGAAAAAAGCTTTAGATACGTAATACATAAATAATCTTCTATATATAAAGGCCACGCATGTCTGTTGATATGTGGTTTATAGACTCGAAAACTGCTAAACCGATTGAGTTCAAACTAATAGGATGGATTTGCAATGATGTTTATTGAGCAAAAATTCCTATAGATGGCGCTAGTGTCGATATATTTTTAAATAGTGTATTTACAGTTCGATTTCATTGAAATTCAGAACACGTATTACCCACATAAACAAAAATATTTGATGTGCAAATTGGGTCGAAAGGTGGCGATGGCGTCGAGATATTCCCAAAACGAATATGTTACCAAAAGATGCGGTTATCTGTTGACTGATGCCCAAGGCACACTTTTATTATGGAGGGAAAATTGTTCCACTTTGCTAAATAGTGATAGCAATCACGTCGCCGGAGAAGATGAAGCTCCCGAAACCCCTAATCGCTAATTACGTTATTCATATCCCATCTTTCCGACCTCGATGAAGTTCGGGTAGCAATAACCAGTCTAAGGATGGCAAAGAGGTAGGGGCATGTACCCGCTATTAAGCATAATTTTTTCGAACGAACGATTGGAATTTATTTATGTTCCGCCTAATCCACACGAAGGGATCCTCCAACTACCGCGCGATCTTACTTATTTAATTGTCGCTATAACCGCTTAAGCGATTTTGGCCGAACTCCTACAATTTGTGGTGTGTGTCCAGACGTTGTACCACAAATTGGGGGATCTATAGGTTTACTCCGACTCCGAACGGTAGATATGTAAATGTTTTTTGTGAGAAGTTTTTTTTTTGTCATGGCTGAAATATACTCGGAGGTTTGCATTGCCTGCCGAGGGGCGACCGCTATTTGAAAAAAACTTTCTTTAATTTTTGATGTTACTTGCCTCGGCCAGGATTTGAACCCGGTACCCACCAAATTAAGCGCGCACACGTTACACACTCGGCTACGGCAACCGCCGGGATCAGCCTCCTTAAAATTTCATAGAAGGTTTTATCAAGCTCAATTTGCGCGAATGACTGAAACCACTCGTCAATGAACTGTTTGGATCTTATCAATCATATGATACTACTACAACTACTACTCCTACTTTGCGTTCCAGTGTAAAAGTATTTTCCTGGGCAGAAATAAACAAAAGCAGTTTTCAATAAGTGCTTTTAGTATACTTATTACCATCCTGTAGAAGCTTTGAAATTTCATTGCAATTGTTTTTTTTTAGAGGTTCAAATCGGCATATATAATTTATGAGTATACTAGAACGTTCACAAAATATGATCAAGTATAGCACTATTATTTTCGTCATTCTCTCTTTTTGGCCTAATTTCAAAAAGTCAATTTCGAGAAACTACCATGTCTGATTCGAGATAAAAAGAATTCAAGAAAAACGATGGAATTATGTTACTTTTGCCCCATTGAAAAAATTATTTTTTTAGTGCCTGTTTATTGTTATATATAAGAAGAATAAAAAGATAATAATTTAGTTTCAGAGTCTTACCAATTTTGCTACAAAATAGCAAGGTAAATAAAATCAAAAAGATTTATGCAAAAATATTTATGTAAAAATATATTACGCGACCGCTAAGTTGACCAAGAAGTGTAAACTATGAAATGAGTTTTAGAATTTGTCGCCAGGTGATAACTTTCAAGCGGTTATTGTTGTTGTCAGGTCAACATTTTTTGATGGTCTTAAACAATTTTTAAATATTAAAGAGCTTTGGAAAAACCATTGTCACATATCGGAAATTAGCTCGAACATTTTTCCAATACAATATACAATACAATATATGACTAACGTAGAATTTCTCGCAAATTAAAATAAATTTCCAACAAATGCACGATAACTGCTTTGTTAATTGACACGGTTCATGTTGTTGGTAAACAAATGTAGTATATTTTTAGGTAATTTTTTTTATAGAATTCTATGATCACTTAGGCAATTCACAAGGTCTCTTATTTGATGATTTTGTTGTATGCGCTATTTTTTAAAACTGAACCAAAAACTGAGCTGAAAAACCAGGTTTAAAACTATCTATATTTATGTTTATTATTCTGAAATTTTTTGGTAAATAGTTTTCCAAAATTTTGTAAACCTTTAGCGATCTCTCAAATCAAGTTTTCGGTTTAGTAGATGTTGAAAGATAATTTCACCTACTCTATGATTTAGTGTCGAGAGTATGCGTCCGTAAGCATCTATTTACACTTTGATATTCTCTACTTGATATTTGTGTCCTTGTTTATTTATTATATTTCAACTTGACAGTGCAATAGAAATATTTGCCAAAATCATAATTTTTCATTTAATAATTTTATTTTGATTATATGTAGTATAAATATACAATTACCCAAGTGCATATACATAGATGAATCTGCATTAGTATATACAAACAATTTAATTATGAATCTATTGCCAAATGTGAGAATTACCATACTTTCGTTAGGCGTAAAAAAAAAATTGGCAAATAAAATTATTAATTTTATAAGTAATTTTGATCGTTAGCAATATGTGGCAGGTATATATATAAGTATACATATGTACGTGCATTTGTTTGAGTAATTAACATTAAGTCGCCTCACACTACAATTGGACGAAATTTATTGTGAATATACATAATTCAAAATACAAAGTAATATAAAACTACTAAGACACTGTTTAAAATCTTTCAGCGTAAAAAAGTTAAGTGCCGACTGGAAGCGCTGAATAGAATGAATTTTGAACTGAAAATAGGTGAGCGATGGAGTCAATACATAAATAGTATAAATGTTATTAGACTATAAATATTTTTTATTTCGCCAATAAGAGTTACATCCCAAGGTTAATTTGTTACGTTGCCTGATAAAAGTTATGTAGGAGCAATATTTATTTCATTGTCTGTAAGAGATGTTTTTCAACGTCTATTTTTCCGTAGTCAATGAGAGTTATTGCCTAGCATTTACTTATGTTTCACCTTGTAAGATGAATAAACGGGTCATTGACAAAATAATAAAATAATCAGGCCACGTAAAAATAAACGTTAGATAATAACTGTTATCAACCATCGTAAATAATATACTATGGAGAAAAAGCTCTTATTGGTAACGACAATGGAAAAAATATTGCTCCTGTTTGACAGTTATCGGGCATCACAAAAATTATCTTTGGCGAATAACTTTTGTTTCTCCTATATCCAAGTTATCAAGTAACGTAAAACTGATTGGCAATAACTTTTATCAGCGAAATAAAAAATGTTTCTGCTGCATAATATTTATACGGAGGTAGGAAGGTAGGTAGGGGTGACTACCGATTACAACGGTCATAGAGAAGGCCCATTACGTTACCACGAGACTTACACCATCTAAAGATTACCTCTTGCTGAACCATTTCGTTTCACTGATGAATCTCATCAGGCACTTTACCCCGGTGCTTGAAAGCTTGCTAAGGTAATCCAACAAGGGTGATCCCAGTTACCACAGCCTACTTCTACACAGTGCAGGACACGAAATAGACTTAAGATTATTTCCTCTTCCTCGTAATTCTTACATCTCCTACAACATATTCGGAAAGACCTTTCGGCATGATTTCCTATTAGACAGCGCTCTTTATAGAATGTACGCTTCGTGACCGTTTCTGGCCCTATTTAGGCCATGTCAGAAGTCGATTTTGACTCCATCTTTCACCGGCTCTCTAAGCATTAGTTAACAAGTGGCATATGGCATACCAATGCGTTCCTTCTCCAGAAGAAATTGCTTGATTGTGCATATAGATGGGAATACTGGAGTGTTAATGTCTTATCCACTTACCCACTCCAACGATGTCGATCAGCACTGATCGGAATATATTATATTTGTTTAAAATACAAAAGAGTCACTGGGTTTCAGAACGTCACTGGGATGTCTCTCATAATTGCAGAACAATCATTCTACCATATGTTTTCTCTATGACTTTTTTACAGGTATAGAGGGCTACAATATGATTATTTAGAACGTTGAACAATATTCTCTTTCCAGTTCAACTTTTTATCTAAAATAGGCCCTATCAATCGATGGCAACACTTAACCGGAAGACATTTTATAGTTTCTCTTAAAGAGGACGAGCTCCACATTGCTTGAGTTTACTCTTAGTCCGCAGAGACTGGACCGCTTGGTCGCAGTGGAAGCCTGTTAATGGTTAGGTTCCACAAAAGTGGAGAGAGAACACCTTCTTGGGGCATCCCCCTCGACAATTCGCACGCTCCCAGTCTAACGCTTACCACTTTATCGCAGAGTAGCTGATAGATAAACTCCACGAATGAGTTATCCACCCCTAGAGGCAAACTGCGTCAGTTATACATTGTAGAAGTACGTTGGTAAAAGCGCACTCACTGTCCAGGAACGTTGCCCAGGAAGGCTAAGAGACTAAAATCCGTAATGCTGAGAGACTTTTCAATATAGCCGACCAAGCTATGGAGTACGGTCTCCGTAGATTTGCATTTTCGGTAGGCATATTGATCATTAGACATTAGTAGACTGCCGATGGTATCAAAAAGAAGGCTGCTAACAATTATTTCAAGTGTCTTAAGAGTAAGGGAGGAGAGACTGATTGGCCTAAGGTCCTCTGAAGTAATATGTGAGGCCTTTCCGGTCTGTGCCAGCGTTATAAGATTTTGTTTCAAACATACCATGAAAATAATTGAAAGACATTTCGGAAATACTTCAATTGTCTTAATTATACTTAAAAGGCAATAATTTTTTACGAGCAGCATCCTTTTGTACCTACCTGTTTTACATACAGTTACTTAAACAATTGGCCACATGATAATTATTGTATAATATTCGAAATATTTTCCGTAATAAATTTTCTATCACAGAAAGCACATAAAACAAAATTTCAAACTTTGTATCAAATTTATAAAAATTCACCAAATTATCAAAAAACTTTCATAATCACAATCTTTTGCAAAGTTTTTGGGTATGCAGTTTTGTAGTTAATATATATCTAGCCAATAATGTGAAAGTCTAAAGTGGTGAAAAACACCTGGTAGTTTTTGAAATTTTTTTTTAAATTTTGGTTTTGGATTTGGGACAACGCCAGCACAAAAAAAATATTAAAAATTAACAAGATTTTATATCAAATCTAGCCGCTATACCGAAAAAAGAGTGTAGGAATAAATTTTAACAAAATATGTCAAAAAGTTCAATCGCCTTTTGTTTTAACCACTTCTTGCTTTTATAATATTATGCTAAAAGTAAATGAACTACAAAACTGTTTACCCAAAAATGTTCTACAAAGTCTGATTAAAAAGTTTAGAAATGTGGTGAATTTTTGTTAATTTTGAACAAAGTTGGAAATATTGATTGATATCTTTTTTGTTATAGAACGAACTAAAGTAAAAGCTTCATCGTTTTAGAGATCTGAGCAATTGTGCAGCATCTTCTTCAATTTTTACTGTATTCTATGCCAGCTCGCATACCTGTTCTACAACCGTGGTCAGTCCAAATTTAATGTTTTTTTGTCTGTCTGGTTACCGGTTCTAATTTTTTACGCAGAACAGTGTTCAATGGTATTTAAAAATACTGCCAAATAGTTATATCAAATTATATACATTGCTACTTAATAAAAATAGGATTTATTTTTTGGCGAGACACCTTAATGATTTCTGTTCATATATGGTAGGCTGTAAATCCATATATGCACATACATATGTATATATTTAGTTAGTGTACGTACATTTTCTCGTTGTTCGTATATTCAAGGGCAGCAGCAAGTAGCAGTTGATTGTTGTCGCTGTGATTGTTAATAATTTTCCTTCGCGTTTTGTTTTCGTTGGAAAATATTCAGTTCAAGCTCTATCAGCCAAAGCCGTATCACGTTTAAAACTGTTTTCTACTCGATTATTATTGCGTTAAATTAAGAGATTTTTTTTTTGTTTCTTTGTGGGTCAAGTTTTCGTTTCGCACAGTGCTAGAGTTTTTTTTTGCCTTTTTTTGGTGATTCGAAAATTTCTGCACCCCGTTCGTTTAATTTAGAAAATCTTCAAAACTTCACACTTTCAAAAGACACAATGCTTACTTTTATTGCGTTTAATTTTTTATTTGTTTCTTTTTTAACTGAACGCTCGCTTTCATCAACTAACTGAATGCCTGAGCTGTTGATTATCTCGTTCGCTGGTTATCTTTTGTTAGCAAATAATTTGTTTGGGTTGGCTTTAACCGCACTGATTGTCACCGTCAAACGTTTTCCACTCCGAAACAATAAAAGACTAAAAAATCTGTCGCCGCTTTGCCAATGCAAAGGCCGCAAAATTTTAAACGCAACGTGCTGCTAGCTTCAATGTGTTTGTATGTGCTTGTGTAGTAGCTGCAGCGCCGACTGAGTTAATGTTGGATGCAGCGCAGCGCAGCGCAGCGGAGCATACTGTCTGAAAAGCTGCTATTGCTGCTGCTTCTGCTGTGTCTGCCAACAACAACAACAACAACGCTACTGTCAGTGATGGCGCTGGTTTTTGCTGCCATGGCTGCTGCTGGTTTTGGTTTGATTTTTAATTGTTATTGTTAGCATTTTATAGCGTCGACAGCGCCTTTCGTAGCTACAATTAAAGCTTTCAAGCAAAATAATCTGCAAGATAATACATATGTACATATAAACATATGCATATCAAGATATGTGCATGTACATACATATGTACATATGTATGTAAATAGTTATATGCGTAAATAGACTAGTATAATATTTAGTGGCCATCTACACAAATACTTATGTACATACATACATACCTACAAAAATAGTAGTCACATTTTATGTGCTCACCGACATGAAGGTGAGTTGATACATGGAGACGCCAAAATGATTTGTAGTTGGATAAGTCGAGCAGCTGATTACATTTATCGGAGTAACGGTATATTGGTACACTGTAAGTCATTATATGTATATCCCAATGGAAAAAAATCCGTTGCATCCATTTTCATCTCATCAAATGGATTGAGGAATGTAATTTGCGATCTATGTATGTATCAAAAATAAGATCGTTTAAGATAAATATGATCACTGATCACTTGCCAAAACTTTTGTCTCCAAGTCTCTGACGAAAAATCCATATTGTGAATCCGTCTTATAGTTTTGAAAGCAAACAAAGTTTGAAAAAAACATCATCTAGTATTTTAAAATAAATGCGGGGGGTAATTGAAAAAAAGTATTTTTTCAATGCACCATCAATACAGCAATAATGACTTTTTTGTCACAACTTTGACCATGTATAATCTTTGTACAGGATAAGCTGTGATATAATACATTTTTTCGGTTATGTTGCATTGAAAATACATGCACTGCAAACATTAAGAAGTGTTCTGTTCCACTTCGGACAGTATGAAGGTTTTGGCGGAATGCAGTATTTAAATAAACGACTCGCACGCGTTGGTATGTAAATATATCGAGCTGCTGCGAAAAGAGCTGTGGGACGTGATTTATCATTTTTACTCGTTATAAGCTTTCATTCCGAAGTTGGCTGCAAAACAAGCAGCCAACGATTTTGGTGAAATGAAAAGCACTTCGTTACTAAGAGTCATAAACGGTTCCCGACCAGGAAAGGTGGGAGGCAACTCTTTCAACAGTATAGACGCATATAATAGCAAAGAAGTTTGGGGTTCAAGCCCAGACATTTTTTCAACCAAATCGAGTATATAAAACTAACTGTTAGGTGACTCTCAAGGTCTCATACATGGTGTGTCATAAATTATAAAGTCATACAATTTTAAATTTCAAAAGTTATGTTGTGGAATGGCGTGATTATTTTTAAAATTTTACGGCTTGTTAATGACCTAATTGTAGTATGGCTAATATAAACTTCTAAATATACTTTGATTAAAATATAAAAGGATTGGTTAAACAATGTAGCTACCACAGTATTCCCCGTTCAATTGCACTTATAAACTTGCAACTTTTAGGTTAAATTAATCTTGGAATCAATTACCAGGGAACACCTAAAATATTAAAGGAATAATAATTTTCAATACCTTTTCCAAATTGCTTTATATTATATATTATACTTAATTAAAGTTATGATAATAATACGATATTATGATGATTTAGAAAAAATTATAGGAAAAGAGGTATGTATACATAAAACATGAAGGACTACCAATTTTAACAAACTTATTTGGTGTGATTGGGACAAAATATTTTACATGTAATCATACATATGATACATTTTTGACATCTTGTTGTAGTTTTCTGACATTTTGTGCATCCATATCCACACCGTGATTTATTAGGTAAAAATACTGTTTCATAATTTTGGGTTTCTAATATTATGGTTTGAAATATCGATTGCTTGACTTTTATTATATTTTTTTCTTTTGGGTGGTCTAAACTATTGGGAGGATAATCTTTAAAGATTTACTCCAATTGCATTTGAACAAAAGGTAACAATACTATTGACATTCCACGTCATGAAAATTAAACTACTATCAATAATTTTGATGACATAGATAGAATATCCTAAGATTTTTTCTTCATAATCTTAGGATCAACAAATTTCTATTAATACAATTCTCCTGAATTGTTCCAGTGCGAAAATTTTTTATTTTTCTCTGGTATTCTAACAGGGCGATTGAAGATGAAGTTCAGGTCTTTCCATAACCTTCAACTTTCACTAATATTTGTGGAAGAACCTTGTTAATAATCGAACCAGTTTATATGTATACTATTGACGAGTTTGATAAGCTACCAAAAACAAAAAAAAAAAACAATTTAAACAAGTGTTCAGACAAATTGGCAGGAAATTTCTTTTGTACGTCTTTAAGCTCCTTAAGACTACAGGCGTGACTCATTTAGTAATTTTTTAATAACAAAAAATGTTCTTTTTTTTGTGTGTCACTGGTGAATTTTTCTAGCGATTTCCGAACGATGAAGAACCGCAAAGCGAAAACTTACTTGCGCAGTACGCGCTATACACGGTGTCACAAAACTGTGTACAGTTTAAGGCGTATGGAGTGGGGAAAAGGAGGAATAATATTTTGATACCCATCAACAAAAAATACTTTGATTAAAAACGAGCAAACAGTGTTTTGTTTCTAATATCACACAGCGCTCCTCAAAGTATTGACTTCACATACACAATTTTTCTTTAAATAATAAATAATTTCACCAAATGTGTTTAAAACCCATTTCAAAATTGGCGTTTGGTTGCTCAAACTTTTTGTCATTGCCTACTGCGTACTCGCCCATTCAAGTATAATGTTGCAGCCGAATTTATTGTTAAAAATATGAATGAATAGTATGAACCAGTATGAAGAAGAAATTGCCTTTCATCCTACATTTTTCTCCCATAACTACACGTATGGATTTTTTTTAAATATGGCTGGCAATTCTTCAAAAAAATGTATCTTGATAAAGACATATACTAAAACTATTTTTCATACCAATGGAATTTTGTTATACTTCTTTATTTAACTTCAAACAAAATTTTTAATTTTGGAAAGATAAGAGCTCTGTAGTGAACTGCTTTCCCAAATCGTGAACATAAACATAGGCGAGGTGTTCCGATTTTGCTTGCGCCATTAATAGATTAGTATTTAATTTTGAAACAGTTGGCAACCTCAAAATATGTTTTCGATACTAAGCTTTCCCAAAAGTCTATTAGTTCAAACCCAAGAATGATAGAAAACAAGATTACGACAACGCCGGCAGCGTACACGTCACAGAAATCCTCTGCCAAGAATAATGAAAAAATTAGGGTGATAATTTGACAATAACAAAGCAATTACAAAGAATTCCATCCAAATTTTGGCCACAGCGTCATCAGCGGGAAATTTGAAAAAAAACTGCACTGTCTATCTTTGTTTTTGCTGTTGCTTGCACAATTCAAAACGCGGCACTTCCTTTTTTTTATTTTTAAGATAGTTTTATACAAATATTTCAAAATTAACGTTTAGCATAATCTTTATTTCCCAATTGGTACTCGTATTCGTAAACAAACACTCAGAACATCTTGCTACGAAGCAAGTAACGGAAGTGCTTTTGTCGTCACCTTGTTTTCTCTGCGCCGTGGTTCAAACCTGTATATTTCTTAAGATGGTGGCAATCCATTTGAAAAATATTTACGTTTATTAGTTTTCCACCAATACAGTTATATTTTTTCGTAAGCTAGCGGAAGTACAATTTAAACACATTTTCCTGATTAAGTTTTTGTAAGCCTACTTCTTTTGAAGCCCATGTCGTAATATTTCAATAACTTAATAATTTAATTTAATTTACCTTTTTAAGCAGATGGGAAGCCTTTTCAAAATAAAGCACTCTTAAACCTCGATCGTTTGAGACCCATATCTCAGTATTGCATTTAACATATTATAATTTTATTCCATTTCCAATATATGTTTATTTAAAATTTAGATTTCGTTAAACTTTTAGTTGGATTATCATTTTGGATAATTTTCTATAATTATTAATTTAACTTAATTTACTTTTAAGCTTCTTTGGAATGACTATTTATTAATCCTTTTTCTTTTTATAACCACATTGCAATATTGGATTTGAATTTAACTTTAAACAGATGGTAGCTCCCTTCAAAAAATTGAGTACATGATAACTCACATGACGGACTATGTATATATCTCCATATCTTCTCCAAATCTGCCCATTTGTTATATATCAATATATGGTTTATTTAGTTGACTATAACTTCTTTTATAGGCGACAGCTCTGTTTAAAATTTACCGTATATATGTATGTACATATTAATCCAGGTTATAAGCTTGTTATGTGCAAAAACTTATAAAAACCCATCTAGCCATTTGGTTATGCACCGGTAACAAAATACAAACCAAACTTTCACATTTCCAATATTAGTAGAATTAGTTGTATTAAGTATTTTTAGAAGGCTGTAATATTATAATGATTTTCATGGGTCTTAATTATTATTTATGTACTTGGCTGTAATCTGCCACATATTTTATTTTGTTATAGTTGATAGTTTACGAATGCTGTTAACTTAAAAAGGACCACCTGAATTACGGCAATTTAGATTTACACAAAATTGTACTTTATAATACCTTAAACCTTAATGATTTGAAAAAAACCTCTAAGATTTTGTTTTCCAAAATTATTTAACAAATTAAGACGTATAATGGTACGTTTAAATCACATCCTTTTTAATCAAAGATTATCCAATCATAACTTTGTCAATCCATCTGAACAACTTTAAAAACTCGAGCGCAAGAGGAGCTTGCGACTCTATCCTATCGCATAAAAAATATAAATTTCTGTGACACCGTGTATATTACGGGGACTCAAATCAAAAGTGATCCGTGTTAAAAAAGTGACGACCTTAAAAATTTGTTTTATGGAATAGAAATATGCACATTAGTCAGATTCTGCGAAGAAAATTGATGACCACTTTAAATCCATTCGTACAAACGTAAATGATTTAAAAAAAAATAATGCTACTGGTTTCACATATGATGAACAAATGCTTGTATGTTTGTATATTCCAATTATTCATACTTTGCTATATGAATAGATTTCTAACAAAATCATTACCCACTTCATATCTATCATTTAGACCATTCATATTTTAATGCATACATATGTATATGTGTGAGTGTATGTATATCTAACTGCCTGTTGCTCAGGTGAAATAATTTTTTTTTTAAATATCTCACGACAACTCAGTTGGAAAATAAATGTAAAAAATTCATAATTTTTTCTTCCCTCTTTCAACAACTTTCTCGCTGAACTGATTCGTTTAAGTAGAGGAGAGCATACACAAAAAATTGTGTGCTGCTTTCTTTTGAATACATATATGTATATATATATATGTATATATACACTTTGTAAATATGTTTGTAGAAGAGTACCTACAGACGTTTGCACGTACATTCGTATAATTATAGCAACATGTTGCTAAGGGAAACTCAACAATTAGAGATGCTTTCACGGCGTCTAATATGTGCATGTGTCTGCAATAATATCTACAAATCTATTAAAATTAGCACATATTTATATTTACGTTTAATTTTTGCTAATGTTATAGCAATAATGCAAAAGTTAAGTTCGAAGAAAAATTTAGTTTATTTTTTTGTTTTGGATTTTCTTAATAAATTTCAATCACTTACATAAGTGTGGACACGTGCATGCCTATTCGAGTATGTACCCTTTTGGTAAAATTTGTTAATTTTTTGCAAATTTCTGGTCCAAATTAGTAACGCTTCAGTAATTCCGAGACATTCTTTCATTCTTCGCATTTACCGACATCTGCCTTCTGAGTGTAGGTACTAGTAGCAAATAAAAATCAAATATGTCTTATCGTCATAGATACTGTTATCGATATTGATACCGCTCATAATATCGGTTCATATCTGAACTTTTATTTAAATATTGTTTCGTTTTTATCTCTATATATTGGAAAGATTTTTCGTTATCCTTGCCATTATCCGTTCTCACAATGAAGATGACACAACGCCGAAACCGATTTGTCTACAAACATGTATAGATGTTATTGAAATAGCTATCGTTACCAATATCATTATATTTATCGTTATTATTATCATTATCGGAAATGTTTTCGCATTAAATATTACTTTCATTGCGGAAATCGTTATGGTAGTTCTGATTCATATAATAATTACTATGGCAGTCGATATATACACTTATTGTTTTCAAAACCTATTAGAATCATCAGCGTTACCGTTATATTGTAACGGGTGATTTTTTTTTATAGCTATTTTGATTTTTGTAACACTGGTTTTGACAGCACACGCACGTTTCGTGATTTGTGTCACTGTCAAACATCTTCATTTCGGTCTATAATTTAAGCGGATCGTCTTACAAACAAACAACGCTGTAAAATTATTGAACTTTATTATCAAAACGCTTGGTCTGTTATGAATGTTCATCGCGCACTTCTTCCATTTTATGGGCAGTTTGATCGACCTACCGCGGCGGCTGTTCGGCTTATTGTGACTAAATTTCGACCGACTCCGAACAGCGAATGATTTTTCGAGAAGTTTTTTTATGGCTGAAATCTCTCGAAGGTTTGCATTCCCTGCTGAAGGGCGGCCGCTATTAGAAACAACTTTTTCTATAATTTTTGATGCTACTTGCTCCGGCCAGGATTTGAACTCAGGACCTATGATGAAGTGCGCACACGCTACGCACTCGGCTACGGTAGCTGCATCACCCTTTATATCTGCATTTTATTACATATGCCGTCATATAATAACAGTAGTGCCCTGTGGCCCTTGCCAGTGTATACATGAATACTAGGGATGTTAATCCCGGTATTCCAGAATCCAGATGTTTTTCAGGTTCCGGGCTATTTAAAACATCGAATTGAAAGTTTTAAAAAATAGTTTATTTTAAAATTTTATTACAATAAAAGGTTTTTAGTTTCCTAAACTTAATTTGACTTTATGGAAAGAAGTAAATATGTTTAGAAGTTTTGGTTTTGTATAGTTTTATGATGTTTTTTTAAATATTAATTATTGCTTTCAAAAGGACCTTGCATTTTCATTTTTGCTTGCGATGTGTGCATTTCTGAATCATATGGTTTTGAGTTAGAGTTTAAAAAAAATATTACTTTGAAATTGGTCTGCATTAATAAATACATATGTGTTCAAAATCAGTTTATCAGTAATTTTAAATGTTTTTATTTCATGATATGTTCAAATGGATCAAGTTAATGAGTTTTTTATCATAATAAATAGTTGAGTGCTAAGATGAACTCCGGAACGAATAAGGGGGATTCGGGATTCCTTTAAAAATATTCTAAAATCCCGGCTTCAAAATATTCAACAAATGTCGGCTTCCCGAGTACAAACATGTTATTATATTTATATGTAGATTTAAAAATGGTTTATTAGTAGTAGTGTACAGTTTGTGCTTTATTATCTATTAGGATGGCATAAGCAGCACGATAGACGTAATTCGTCGAGTTCAGAGCGAGTTTTACGAACGGTGTCGGTAGTTTGGGTATTGAGTCTCAAGCAAGAGTAACAGCAAATTATTTAGTACCAAAGAATTTCCTACAAGGTATAAATGCATATACATTCAGATACACATCCATACATATAAATACGCTCATCGCTGTCGCTAAAATTAAACGTACAGATTAGTCAGCGTATGATTTGAGCGCACCTTCCCCTCCCCCTGGTAATATGCACAACCATTCGTGTGCTAATTTACTCTCTCTGCCGACTTGTTGGTTGACCACTTGCTATTTGATGCTTGCCACTTGCTGCTTCGCAACATGCAATCAACAGTGAAATGTGGCATGCATGTGTGTTGCAATTATATTGTTGTTAATATTGCGATTATTCTTGTTATCTTTGTTAAGGTTTTTTATTGTAACCAAAGCGGCAGCAAATAATGTTTTTATCGTCTCTTTTTTCGTACATTTTCATTGTCACATCTATGCCAGCTGGTCGCTGAGAGTTTTCTGTTTTTTGTTGGCACCAAGTGTTATATATCTACTTATATACATACTATGTACATACATATGGGTCATTCCATGCAAAATTTACATTCAAATTTTTTTTTGGAAAAACATATTTTTTTCGCGTTCTATATTGAAAAATAATCGACCCGTATTTTTTATTTTAATATGATACTTAAAATTTTCGAGATACGAATTTTCGAATTTTTGAATTTTTGAAAAAGACGTTTTTTCAGTATTCCACAGTAAAAAAGTTTTGGTCATAAAAAATTCTTCCTGTACTGAAAATTTGCATTATTCCCCCGCTAGCTAACGCGACTCGTGCTACACGTCCATGCAGGTCCAAGCAAGTTCAGCTTCGGAGTGCGCTCGCTCGTTAGCGAAGCGCGCGTAAAGATAAAAAAATTTATAACTCCCGAAGTTTTCATTTCTACATGGCAAATTTTTCACAGGTTATATAGTAATCACAGGAAATCATATTAAAATAAAAAAAGTAAAAAAAACTTAGTCCCAAATTGGGAAAAAGTTTAATTGTTTAGAAAAAAACACTAATTTGATATAAAAAAAAAGACTCACAGAACGTCTACATAGCTGTGTTGCGAAGATAGGGGAATAATGCAAATTTTCAGTACAGGAAGAATTTTTTATGACCAAAACTTTTTTTACTGTGGAATACTGAAAAAACGTCTTTTTTCAAGATTTTAAAAATTCGAAAATTCATTTCTCGAATATTTTAAGTATCATATCATAAAATAAAAAAATACGGGTCGATTATTTTTCAATATAGAACGCGAAAGAAAATATGTTTTTCCAAAAAAATTCTTGAGTGTAAATTTTGCATGGAATGCCCCATATACATATAAATATCTTCACATATACAGTATTCTGTTAATTTTACTGTTGATATTTTAACTTGTGTGACTTTTCAAAATGTGTGTGTTTTTGTATGATGTATTGTATTTTTGTAGTTTAACGCCACTTAAGCAAGTTTGTTTTACCATATTTGATTTAGTCTCAAATCAAGTTGTTCCTACATAGTTGGTAATACTACAAATCATAAAATTGGTTATCGTTTTTATATTTTTAGTTGTTGATACTTCTCTTTCAGTTCAAGATAAAAATATAAAATTACATATGTATGTACATCGTAATACAAACTGCATCAATTCAGTTGATTGAAACTTTGGTTAATTTAAGTCACAAAAAATCTTTCAACGTTATTGAGAGCATTCATTGCTTTCTTTAAAAATTGAATTGTAAAAAAAATAATAATAAGCTATGGTTTTGGAATTTCAACAGTCTTAAGGGTGACTAATTTGACCTGTTGGGCGGAAGCGGCAACTTAAGGCAATTCCCCTTAGTAAGTCCGACGCCTAAAATCCACTCATTAGGGATTTGAACGCGGCGGTTTGGAAGCTAATGTAGTACCTATACAAGCGGTACAAATTAGTGGAGCACCTAACGTACTGTAACCTGATAGTAGCTATGGGTAAGCTATGGTCCCCTACAAGATGCCTGTCCAATTCGGCTCATGCCTATCATTCCAGATGCATGCAAGGCTGAAAGGGTGATAATGTGGCTTAGATCAGTGAAACCGGCTAATAAGGATGATTCCGATTGACCGATTTATTTCTTTTGCCACCTTTAAAGGGACTTGTAACTATGTTGCTCCCCTACTTTACAAACCACCTGGGCGCGATTAAGCATAAACACGGCTTCCGGAAGGTGCACAGCATAACTACAAGAAACTAAACTCATGGTCGCGCCAAAACGTCAGATTTTCTAAGCTTAAAGGGTGAAAATCGTGGGTTTTGCCTATATTTGAGGTTATATAACACAACGGGTTTAAATTAAAGTATAAGATTTGCCCGTGATGGAGCAATTCAGAGGACAGATTTTTGTGCAGCGCACCAAAAACCTTCGGAAAAGTATACTCTGGTTTCTGGTTTCTGGTTTCTGGTTTTGAAATTTGTTCAAATTTTGTCGTCCTGTGTTGTCGGTATATTTCAGAGACTCGACATCCCATTACAAGGGGTGACCCAGGGTGACGACTACTCTCCGTCGTCCTTCAATTACCACATCTCGAAGCTCTTTCAGTCGCCCGACGGAGTTTTCATTGTCTCATATGGCGACGAATGCACGATAATGACATTCGACAAAGCAATTGCAAACAATTATCGACCTCGCTCACTCACTGAATCAAAATACATGAACAATACTGGGAGAATTAAGATTTTAACATTTCACTTGCAAAATTATACAAAAAAATACACAACGGATTCGCCATGCTTTCACTTTCTATAGACCCATCTTCATAAAAAAAAATTAGAACACAAAATAAAAATGTAAATATGTGTGTAATGGATGAGCAGAATGGAATATGGAGTTTTAAATTGAAAAGAGAAACGGGGAAAGCACTATGTAGTTCACACAGCACTAGCTTGCACAACGGTTGTCTGTCTTGTCTTGCGTTGCAGAGGGCCAGGGTTGCATATCTGGTCAAAAAGAAGTCCGATGAGGCGGCTATTTTTGTGACAATTTTTGTGTTTCCAAACTTTTCAAATAAAAAATCGGCCTTAAGTCTCAGCAATTATTTTTGATGTACATCATTCAGGTCAAAAGATAAAAACATATGTAAAATATTTTCTATAACACAATTGCTTATAAAACTTAAACAATTCAATTGTCAGAATCATTTTTACCTCTCTACACCTCGCACCTGTTGAATTCTCATATACAAATTTCATCTTCAGATTCAGTTGAGAAATTTTCACCACAAAGCTTATTTCAAGAAACTAAGAAAATTCTCCGAAGCATCTCCGGAGGCATGAATATAATGATCAACAGTTAATTTTACAAAACATCAAAATATCTTACAGAAATGAGAAAACCATATTGCCATAAAATTTACACATACATGAAAATATGTACATATGTCAATGGCTGTTATCAATAGCAATTTATCTCATAGACCACTAAATTTGCAGTATTTTGCTTAAATTATTTTTATCTCTGTCTGTCTTTTCAGATTGTTCGTAAATATACATACATACTATAGTCATTGTATTTAGTTAAGTAAGTAACTCTAGGCTAGTTGCACTTCGGCTCTTGTGTTCAATTACGTTTTGCTTTTTGTTTGTATTCTCAGAAATGTTGTCATTAATTAATTTTCACATACTTGCGGTTTGATACACTTACCACAAATCGTTTATATTTCAACACTTTGCAGATTTACATACTTTGCTCACTTTCAGAAAACCATAGGAATTAAATAAATATTAAAAAAATAGTTTTACATGTCAACAATATATTCAATTTAAGTTTTGCTTACCAAGTAACTATTGATTTGATGCGTAGCGTAAGTAAAAGGCGTATCTTATGTTTATATTGAATATTGAACTGTTGGTATATAGAATTATTATCAACCAGAACATTTATAAAACACGTGTGCTGAAATCTTATAAAAAATTTGAAACATGAATTTAAATGGTTTTTGTTATAGTGTGAACAATATTAGTATGTTAAACAAACAAAAACTGTCATGAAACCCCTTGCTGATATTGTAAAAAGTCTCAATAACAGGTAGTAGTTACAATTTATAAGCTCAAGTCAATTTCTTGACGTTCGTTTAGGCCAAAACAGATTAAAATTGTGAACTAATTTAAGCTCTGCGCGTCTTTTGCTCTATTGATATAGAGGGGCTTTCAATAGGAACGCTACAAATGTTTTTTTAAATAAAAAAAAAAAACGGTTGGGGATATAAATTAAATTCTTTATTCCTGTGAAAGTACACTCGATGCAATTACTTATGTAACTCGATTTCTTTTGCATGGGCACCACGGGCACGCTTGCAGAAGTCCAGACGCTGAACCCAATTTTCGACGCTCTTCAAGCATAAATCGGCAGATACTGCTGCAATTTCACGTTCGATATTCGTACGAAGTTCATCAATCGTCCCTGGCTTGTTGGCATATACCATAGACTTGACAGGAAATAGTCTAACGGGGTCAAATCGCACGACCGAGGCGGCCAATTGACTGGGCCATTTCGTGAGATAACACGTTCACTAAACTTGGTTTTCAATAAATCGATTGCGACATTCGCTGTGTGGCTTGTGGCGCGTCCTGTTGGAACCAAATATTGTCCAAGTCCATATCATCCAACTCGGGCCAAAAATATTCGGTTATCATTGAGCGGTAGCGATTCCCATTCATCACGGAAGAAAAACGGCCCAATGACGCCGCCGGCCCATACACCGCACCAAACCGTAATTTTTTCGGGATGCAATGTTGACTCATGGAGTACGTGTGGATTGCTGCCTGTCCAGTAACGCATATTTTGCTTATTGACGAAGGAAGCCGTTCACCCAGAAATGACGACGAACATAAATTGAACGTAGCGCTCTTAAAGTTAAGGCCATTGACTCCGAATTTCAGTAGTACGTAAATTTTAATAATTTCGACTCGTTGTTGGATCGTATATCTTTCCATGATGAAATGGCAAACCTTACTGAAGAGAAATGTCAAAAGAGCGAGAAAAAATATGGCGTCGTTTGCTGTCACTATCGGTCCCTATTGGAAAACCCGTTTCAAAAGAATTTATTACTCAAGCTCAGCTCAGCTCCATTTTTGAGGCTAGCTTTTACAAAAATTGTTAAAAATGTTAGTACATAAGTTCTCATGTTTCAACGGTTTACATGTTATAAAAATATGCGTGCTCCGGGGCTTTTTGTTTTGTAGAATGTTCTTGAATTTTTCCTACTTTGAGAATGCGAGTAGACCTTGACTTTACATCTTAAGCTCCACACACTCGAGGATCTCGGCCTCTCTTTACTTTTCTCGAAGCGTAAAGAAGATCTCCCTCCATAGTTAGAGTGTACCCTGGATGTCGGAAATCAGATTGCCTATCTTTCTATAGATGGCAGGGCGACATTCCTCATCGTACCTTGTCGTTCTTTTGGACTCGCTGAAAACCAATGGCCTCTTCAGCAGCGCTACGTAATAGCGAAAAAGGTGGTCCCATTGTCCGCAGATATCACTTTGCTGAACATTGCTCTCAGAGAGGTAGAGTGGAAGTCGAGTAGCGAAGTGATTTTAGCTTTTAGACGTGGAGCTTTCCTTGTGCCATTGAGCGCGCGTTTTTGAGCAGCCTCAATTCTTTAGCAGATGTTCCCTTCCCATCTTGGTAGTAAAGTCGCCAGCAGGAATTACGACGATGACGCGATGACGCGGATTACGGGCGTTTATCCACGGAGTGAACGACATTACCTAGCGGACATTCCTGGTGCATTTCTATATATCTTAGTCCTTCACGCGTTTGACTTGATCTTCATCAGAATAGGGATTCTCATCCGAAGATTTTTGAATTTTTTCATTGGTAGCTGTTTTTATGAGGCTTGTGCCAATCTCAGCGGATAACCCAATTCTCGGACATTTTTAGTTTAGAAGATATTTGCATGGCGAGCCGCACGCTCCGAGTCAGCCGCCCACTCGCAGGCGCACGTACTGGTGAATAGAATACTGGCGAGTCCTTAAATCGAAAACGTCAGAGTGACTCCACCAGCCTCCGCCTTCTTACTTTAGCTCACTCCCAAACAGATGTTTGGGATCTACCAGAGGACCCTTGGGTGAAATCACCCGGAAGTTCTAAGCTGCTTGAACCGCATGCATAAGAATTGTTCTGGCCACTATCAGGTGAATGGCAATCAGAGACTTTTCCCCACATGAGTGGGCATCTACACAAGCTTTAATGTGATTGCAATTATATATTTTTTACATTTTCTTCTTTTTAAATGGACTGTATTCGAATATTACATTTTCAAGGGTATTTGTTTGACATATTTATCTGAAATATATGCAAAGATTTTGAAGTTTATACACAAAATTAAGCTTTCCCTAATTTGCACATTCCACTGAAATAGAAACCAGATATTTGAAACATCTTTAGGTGCTGAACAATGTACATATATGTACATATATATGTATGCAAATACTCTTTTGTATATACTCGTAGTTTCCTCGCATACACTAGCTAACTGCACTTTAATACAATGCTCTATAAGGCAAAGCAAAAATTCTTCAAAACCATACGAGTATAAAAAATATGCGATAAAAAATTCTTTTGTGCTGCTACGAGTAGGGAGAGTACCCGTATTAGTTTCTTTTCTTTTGTTATCTTTTTCATCGGAAAATTCACAAATAGAAGAAAAAAGAAAAATGGAGAAATATCGCTGGAAAAGCAAAGGTGGCGTACAAAGGTGAACTGTGCCATTGTGTGTCGTTTTTATAATCGTAGTAATACCCCGCGCACCAACAGATAAATATTCAATATTGTCGTTAGTGCGTGTAGTGACCGTTAGGGTATGTGATTTCGTTTTATATCTGCAACATTTTATTTAATTGGCACTAATACAAATGGGAAATTCTCGCTTAAGTAGATCGGGATAAGTGTTTGTAAACCAATTCCATCCACTCCACGTATGTTACTTTTTAAACTAAAACTTCTTTAGCGGCAGCGATTTTTTACTTCCCGTCACGCAAGTCGCGTCACGAAGTCACTACGTAACGCTTGCAGAGACATATCAATGTGTATTTATGTATGTGTGTATGTATATACATGCATGCATGTATAAATTCTTACATATAAATATGTATGTACTATATATGTATGCCCATCAGTACTTATAAGTACATACATATGTACATATGTAGCTTGGGACAATTTGGGCCGTTTCAAAACTTTTCAGTAGTTCGGGACTGGTACATCACTATAACTACTACTTCTACGATTAATATTAATTACTACTACTACTACTACTACTACTACTACTACTACTACTACTACTACTACTACTACTAGTTACTACCACCAGAGTCCTAATTCCTAGTACTACTAATATTCCCACAAGTTCTACTACCACTGCTAAGTGCCACTACTAATAATTACTATTACTAATATTACTACTACTACTAACTACTACTAATTACTATTACTACTAAATACTATCACTACGGCTATTACTGCTACTATTTGTACTAGTGCTACTACTTATTCCTACTACTATTTGAACTTATTCTACTACTATATTTAATTAATTTATAGTACTATTTTTACATGCGCTAGTACTAACTACTACGACTATTTTTACTAATTTTACTAATACTTTTTACTAAATTCTACTACTATTTTACCAACGCTACTGCTAAGTACTACTACTATTTTGACTAATTTCTACTACTGTTTTTACTAATATCTACTGTTAGTGCTACTAATGCTACTTCTAATTACTTCTACTATTTTTATGAATGCTACTGCTATTTTTACTAAAAAAACCAAAAAAGATGTCTTATAGCGTGTGCGCGTTTTATTCGGTAGGACCCGGGAAGATAACATCAAATATTATAGAAAAGTTTTTTTCTAATTGCAGCCGCCCCTCGGAAGGTAATGGTAAACCTTCGAGTTTATTTCTGCCATGAAAAACTTCTCACAAAAAACATTCGCCGTTCAGAGTCAGCGCAAAACTGTAGGTCCCCCAATTTGTGTTACAACATTAAGACGCACAGCACAAAATGTAGGAGAAGTGCGGCCAAAATGGCTTAAACGGTTATAGCGGCAATTAAATAAAAAAATTAGGGTCTTGCAATAGGGACGCACAAAAGTAGACCGATAGTGAGAGCAAACGACGTCGTATTTTTTCCCGCTCTTTTGAAATTTCTCTTCTGTAAGGTTTGCCATTTCATCATGGAAAGATATACGATCCAACAATGAGTCGAAATTATTAAAATTTACTACCGAAATTCGTAGTCAATCGCCCCAACTTTAAGGGCGCTACGTCCAATTTATGGTAGTCGTCATTTCTGGCTGATTGGCTTCGTCAATAAGCAAAATATGCGTTATTGGGCAGGCAGCAATCCACGCGTACTCCATCAGTCAACATTGCATCCCGAAAAAATTGCGGTTTGGTGGGCCGTATTTCTTCCGTGATGATAAAGACCGGCACGTTACTGTGAATGGGAATCGCTACCGCTCAATGATAACCGAATATTTTTGGATAATATGGAATTGGACAATACGTGGTTCCAACAGCGAATGTCGCAATCGATTTATTGAAAACCAAGTTTGGTGATCGTGTTATCTCACGAAATGGGCCAGTCAATTGCCCACAACAGTCGTGCGATTTGACCCCGTTAGACTATTTCCTGTGGGGCTACGTCAAGTCTATGGTCTATGCCAACAAGCCAGCGACGATTGATGTAAACCGTCGAAAATTGGGATCAGCGTCTGGACTTCGGCAAGCCGGCCCGTGGTGCCCATGCAAAAGAAATCGAGTTACATAAATAATGGCATCGAGTGTACTCCTAGCATTCCTATTGAAAAACCTTTTAAATCTTTGTAGAGCTGGGACAGAAATTTTACTTGTGGCTCGCGGCCTTAGGTGCATGCGGGTGTTTTTTTTTTAATTTTTTATTCATATAATATATATACTTATGTCACATATGGCAAAAAGAGTTTTGATATATAGAATATCATATATCGATTATTATTCAGTTACGCAACTTTTCAACATTGGCTGCACTATTCGACCGAATGGATAGATCTGTTCACTACACGGTGCAATAAAAAATTTAATCTGAGACAACTTTTGAAACAATCGAATCTGTGCAACCGCCAAAGTAATTACATACTTCGGAAAGTTTTCCCTAATTAGCAAATATTTTTAATAGTGAGATTTCTACCATACATTCAGTAAGAGCTATTAATGTTCAAAGGAAACGTTTTCAATATGAACAAATCGCACAATAAATGATCAGTTTAGATATTTCAGTGTTTAATATATAATATCTTCGTTAGCTAATCGTGAGAGTTTTTCCGACGGGTTTGTTTTGGAGTTACGCAAGTTCAATGTTTTTAAATATAATTCCTTATTAAAAACTGAAATATCAATTTATCGCTTGATATTATAAAAGAGAATTAGTTTCATGTAAACGGTGAAAAAAATACTGTATAGAAAGATTTTTTTCTTCAAAACTTTCGCTATTAAAAAGTGAAGTTTACATCATATATGTGCAATTCCACGACTTCTTAGAATATTTTTTAATTTATAAAATCAAAAACCGGCAACTCGAGATGAGAGTTAATATATGAATCTTATTATTGCGTGTGTAATTTTATGCAATCTAAGAATATTTCAAAACAAAACATAAAGCCGAAAATGTGCATATATTATCAGGCCTGTTTTGCATTTCGATTCGGTTTAGGAAGTAAAACGTTATAAATCAGAATAGCACTTTATAAGGACATTTTCGAGCTTTTTCGAAAATTATTAATTTTTATTCATTATTTTTAGTTGAAAATCTGCCAAAACCTTTCCTTTCATTTCACGGTGCAACAGCCAGAATGTTCATTTGATGTTCATTGGGATAATATCACAGTTCATATACTTATCTATTAAGTGATATCTGGACGGAGCAATTAATTTTTTTTTAGTTTTACTCCTTTCGGTCGAAGCGGCTCCAACCCAGCAAATCAGTTTTTTATTTGTTTTTCTATTTACATATTCGGTTTGCCATTTTTCCCCCATTTTTTGATTTTCATTCTTTATTGTCGGTGCATACTCGGCACACCGGACTAAATAATCTCGATAATTTGCAACGATTTTCCTTAACCCCACATTTCCCACATTTTTACGGCTATTTGCAAGAAATTCCATTGCTATTTTCTGTGTGTGGGCCAACAAATAAGCTTGATAAAACCATTTGCAAGATGGCGTCAACCAAGTATGCCCACTTCATTAAAGCTAAAATATTACGGAAAATGTGTTATTTGAATGCCAACTACATAATAATTCATAGTCCAATAGAAAAATTCAAAATTTTTGTTTTCATATTATAATTCTAACTATGTTGCCGCCTTTTCAATTTTCAATTTTCGCGCAAATGAAAAGGAAGCTGGCAGGAAATAGTTTTCAAAGAAAAATCTCTGCCATATATTGCTGATCTTGAGTAATTTTTTTCCGTTACCAATATATTTTTCGACATGATTATCACGACATCGGCATTTCCCTGTGGAAATCCGCCCTTATAAATCTGATAGTCAGATGTCACAGCAGATATTGTTGCTTCTGCGCCATGGAATACAGGTCGGGTATGATGGGATACTTGTAGAGTATTATTCTGGTTCGTCAATACAAGACTTTACTGCGCATCTGTCTAAATAGCCCAAGGTATCCAAAAAATAAAAGTTGACCTGAAGCTCGTATAAAAATATTGTTGATATCCAGAAAAAAATAATAGATCTAGAAAATGAATAAAAGATCTAAAGAGGCTCAAACGACTCCAAAAAGTCTGTCCCATGGTGCTGGCCGTGCTGCTCAATGCCATTTTACATAACTGCTAAATTTATGGGGGACACCATTCAGACATTACGGCATATGAGCAACGCCTTTTAGTGCTATATGTCCAAGATTTATCAGTAGGGGGTCAATTTGGCAGACCAGAACTCGTCCTGATAAGGTCTAATCAGTTCATTGATGGTGAGCTTTGATCGTCGACGGTTAACACACAAATAGTTCTACAAAATGCTATTCTAATATTGATGACAGTTTTCTAAGGAGTGTATATTTTATCGAAAACGAATCAAAAACGCGCTAGAGTAGATTGATTCTGTAGAAAAGCAGCAAATAATTTCTGTAGTGGTTTTGTATTAGGCTTTCGGATTACAGTGCTCCCTAATTCAAATAACATGATTTCATTGGCCCCATCTCGTTCAAGCAATGGCTATAATTACGCAACACCTGCATTTTTTAGTTGATTTTGAATTGGTGTTGTGTTAGTAATGCCGCCTTTGATATTGATAATGATTATGTGCGCTCATAAAACCCTAAAGCCAAGCCTTGACTATTGCATACTTGTGCAGCTGCTCCGCTCTAAAATGACTAAAAAAAAATGCTCTAAATGATATTCAGAGAAAGCTGTGTGTTGCTTCTTCGCAATTTTATTATGACCACTTTTCAAGTGTTTCTTGTGATACCTTTTCCATTGCGGTATTATTTTGCTATTATTACGGTTGTATTTGGTGTTGTTAATGTTGCTATTGTCGTAACTTTTACCGCTTTGTGGCTTTTAGTCAAACCCACATGCGTCACCATACAACCGCGCTACACATTGCTGCTTCCATCCTGTTGATCATGTTGCAAGAGATGGCGCTGACGTTGTTATGTAATCGCTATGCCACATTTACCGTCACGCTGCTACGAGTATGAGTGTAACCTGTACATATGTATGTACATGTATGCTGATGGACAAAATAATAGGAATACGATATTTTTGAGAACTTTTCATTTGTTTATTGAATTTCTATTAATTTTGTATATATAACTTCTTTATTATATTATGTAAATTAAATAAATTAAAGTTACAATTTTTATGAAAACTAGTTGATACCCTCGACTCGGTCTTAAGGTTGACATAAAATATAGATATTAAAAAAAAAAACAATTTTACTGAAAATAAAACATCGATATAATTAATTTCAAAATATCGATATCTATTTCCGAGTATCAAATTTGTATAAGATTGGATATTTTTTAAGGTCGCTATGCGCTTAGTACAATATATACAATATACGTATGCAGTGTTATAGCAGATCATATATTAATCGGGCTATAAATAAGGATTTTCGGACAACTCGGTCCCCAGCGCCATCTGACGAACCAGCTTACCGTTAAATTGTTTCACACCAGTTTTGAATACTACCAAAACCGCCAGTACATTAAAAGTATCTTGAGGTTGCCCATGACCTATTCCAATTCATGGTATATCTCGAAACAAAATGCCATACAAATCCATGCAGGTCTTTTTCGGGATACTCCGTCAAACATCCAGATACTTAAACTTTCAAATCTATAGCTTTGTATTCTGTTCCCGTTCACGTGAAATGTGCTGTCAAAATCAAGGTTGGCACCTCACGAGACCATTTGCGTAGCAAAAGGCCAGAAAAATCGTAGTAAAAAATAGTACTTAAATCGTAGCAAAAGTAATAATGTCACTCAAATTCGAAACGGTACTAAATTTCTTTTCTCTAATTTTGTATAAAACTTTAAGAAAAAAAAAAAATTTCTAACTTTGTACAAAACTTTTAAAAATGTAACAAACTTTCATAAAAATTTTCAATTGACGAATTTTCATCGAGTCGTTTGATTTTTGACATTTTTTTGTTTAATATCGGTCTCGCTCGCTGTTTTTTTTATATAGCAGATGGATTTTAAATAAATTCCCGTTGGTTTCTAATGTATTTTCGTTCGTACGGTATGGTACGCCACATAATCAGTTCAAATAAACAAGTTTCAAAGACCACAGTTTAAAACCATATCAAAAACCAACCTTTTCGATATAACACAAAATTCCGTTGTCTTATGAACTTCGGATGTTGTCTCTTTACTTATGTATTTCTTTATGAATTCAATTAAACAATTAAAAAATGCGTAGTAAAGTGTAGTGTGGTAGTGAATTTTAAAATTATGGAATTTCACAACAAACGATTTTATATGGACTTTGGCAGCTCATTTAACGTGAAACGGTAGGCACTGTGTTCCCTTTGAGAACAGAATGCGAACCTGATCCTTTTTCTCTTCACCACATTTCGGTGAAACTGTTAATTCTATTGCCTTTTGACTGAAAGTATGCATAACAAATTTATAACTCTTTTGATATCGTAATGCATTATTTACGTGGATAAAAAATGGTTGGATTACGTCATGCGACGAGCTTTGATACACATTAGTATTAGTATATCCAGAACCGTCCATAAACTATTTCACACTTGCACTTTGTTGTACTAAATGGCAAAAAGAAATGTTTCTCGAAAAATTTCTGAAACGACTGTATTATAAAAAGGTTTGATGGCTAGATTTTTGAAATTTGTTAAATTTTTATGAGTTTTGTATGTGGTTTGGAATTTTTAGTTGTGCTTTATGTTATATAATGTACTTTAAGTATATATTTAAAAAAAATTATGAAAAGAAAAACTGTAAAATTGACGTATACCTATTATTCAGCCCATGGCTGCATGTATGCTGTTCTAGCGTGAGTGTTGCACATTTTCTAGCTGCCGGTAGTAACTACTTGTTTCTTTTGCAACATTCTTAATTTTCTTATCTTTTTTCTTTGGCTTTTCGTTGAATCAATAAAAAATGACCTGGACAAAATAAAAAGTGAAACAACACAGAATAAAAGGACCATGGCGAAAAGCCAAAAGAGAGTGTGTACAGGTGACGAGGTGATAGAGGAGAGAATACAACCAAATGGTGGCCGAAGCATTGCGGCATTCCACAGCTATGCAATAAAGTTGCGTGTGTTGTATGTATGTAGATGTGAGCGAGTGTGTTTGAGGATATTGCTGCAACAACGACAAATGCGTGAAAATGCGAAGGCAGCCAGGGATAGGAAAGTAATGCAGCCGGGCTCATAACATAATTTATAACCAGGTCACTGGGTAGAAAATTGTAAAGTTGCGGTGAAACGTGCAACACACTGATTGCATGCCGTCGTCACGCGTTGACTGCAGGTGCATGCCAGCGACATACCTAACATATTTACATACATACATATATAGCCGAGTTGTGGCAACATATACTATACTACATACATACATACGTGCATCGAGATCACACAGTCAACAAAATGCTCTCGAAAGTTTCTGTAAATGGACAATATTTTGGATTAAATGCGAATACTTTCTCCGTTTACGGATCTGGTGTTGGGCAAGAGAAAAAGATACTTTTCTTTCAATTTTATGGAAATTGATAATTTAAAAAAAAAATGATCTCATTTCGATTTTTGTGAATTTATAAAAAAAAAAATTGGAAATATTACTTAATTGTTATAATTCGATTACAGTTTTTTCGATCACATTTAATAATTATTTTGGGATTTTTAAATTTTCGGTCATACATGACCAATATTTTGTGATTTTATATTTATGATAAAAAATATCCTTATTTTTTTATTTACAATTTTCGGATCACCTGTGATCCTAATAATCGGATTTAAATTGTATATATCCTAATAAAAGCAAAAACATGCCAAATTTATTTGACAATATAAAAGTTTGAAAATAACAATAAATTGAACGGAATAGAAATCCCAATATGTCGATCAAATATGATTGAGAAAATAAGAAACGAAATATAACGATTATGCAATGATCTAAATAAAAAAAAAACTTTTAAATTAAGATTCAGAATTTTACAGTACGTGACAAAAAAATTAGATAGGCATTTTCAAGAATTATTTTGAACGAATTCTTCCCAATTGTTTCTTCATCAAAAAATGAATAGATCACTCAATTTGTTTGCAGCATTAAGTATGATGTAATCGGAAATTATTTTTATTATTATTTTCAGAATATCCAAACAACAAATCTAGTGACATAGTTTTATATTATACTTAAACCTCAAGCTTTCTCCCGAGAGGGTCGTTTTGACCATTTTAGTTTGGGTCTGAATAAAATGAATTTAATAGATCGGCAGACGGTTAATACTTTTGAATTATTCGCCCAGACCATAATTAATTAATAAATGTTGACCCCTTGTGTGTTTTTTTTCTATGGATTTTTGGGTTCATTATATGAATAGTTCGTGTTAGAATACAACTAGTGTGATTTTCCGACGAATAATTCTCTAGTACATTTTAACACTCTAGCGACCTCGTAAATTGTTTCAAAAAAAAAAAAAGATTCTTTCTTGAGAGAGCTTATGGGTTAGAATTTTAAGCAAAATTATTCATCGTGAAATTTTATCAAATTTTATATTTCACTCAGACATGAATTTTGGTTCTTCTTTGCCACTTATCCTAAAAATTCTTAGGCAAAAAGAAATTCAACCTTAATACTGTCATAAAAAAATGTTTTTTGATAACGAAAAAAGAAAAGATAAGAAGGTTTTACTGTATGGGGTTAGGTCTTCCATTTTGACTTAAAATCATTATGCCGCGAAAAAATTTGTTGGACTGTGTAATAACCGGAAAAATCGATCGTCGCAAAATGTATGTACGTCTTTTTTTTGCTGGCTGGGGAAGCATTGCAGATAACATGCGCATGGTCTGTATAAAAATGTACATATGTATATGTGTACCAGCTATTGGTCTGTTGTTAACAAACTCTGCGGGATTGACATTGTACTAGTTGACAACCTTACTTAATCGTATTTTGAGAAAACGCTGTTAGTGATATCGTTATCGTAAACTTTTTAAACACATTTTTCAAAAATTACTATTATTACGGATATCTCGTGAAATCCAGCGACGAAATGCGCTACAATTTCGCAAGTTGTAGTTAGAAAATATAAAATAAAAAAAATAAAAAAATGCATGTGTGTATATCTAGGTACCTACATAACATAGGTTGCATCGATATGTTGTTTAGCTGCAATGTAATGTGAATATGACGAAAAGGTTTTTTGGAGTTTTTGGGAGATAAAAAATAGGTAACATTAAAAAAGTATTAAACAATTAAGTTTCCCGATTATAAGATATTTGTTTTCAAGGATTATTCAACATTTCTACCATGTTGCTTATATATCAAATACATGGGAAAACTTATGCACTTTGAGCGACATCTAATTATTATTTATAAAAAAGAATGGTATTGTTTTTTCGAAAACTCAGATATTTTTTTTGATGTATTTATAATAATTTATAACATTATTATAATAATTTATAACATATTATTTATTCACAAATACCTCTAATGTTACTCTTTTCATGGGTATGTCTTTTTATACAGTTCATGAAAATGAAATGATATTACAACTTTCATCCGATGTTTGTTACTATACGAAGAATAATAAATAGATCCATACCCAAGTATGTATAAAACTCCATTTAGCGATGCTCGTTTGTCTGCCTGTCTATAAATAAGTAAATAATAACTTTAAAAAGAGACAAAAGCTTGAGACGTTTTGTACTATATTTTTATACTAAATCTTATTTAAAATTATACAAATTTTTTAAACCTTTCTTCATTAACATGTAATTTCGAGCACACCACCCTTTTGAAAAATAATATAGACTTTTTATAATTATTTTACACTTATGTACATATGTATGTATGTCAAGCATTATTTTCTGCTTTTTAGTTCTACCTGCCGTGTTTTCGTATTTCTTTTTCGATCCATCTTCCCACTTAAGAAATACTTGTGCACCACTTTGCCTGCACAATGTTGCGAGAACCAGAAGCACAGAGCAGAAAAAATCGTCAGAAAAAAGTTTTGGTATTTTTACTTATAAATTTCTGATTATTAAAATATCACATAATTTAATAAGTAAAGAGATGAGAGTCATGTATCAGGGTAACCCAGAAAACAACTTTTTCCTATTACAAAAAATGCTTAATTGCGTTTTAAAATATTCGCTTTCTTGATCTATAGGTACATCCGTATATATTCTTGCATTCGTAGACACAAGTTGTCGAGACATTTATTCCACTCTGAATTGGGTAGCACTGAAAAAGAATTCCTCTACCTCGCACCGCATCGATGTTTGTTGCAACAACAACAGCTGATGGACAATTTTTGCGGAATTAATCATAAACAGTTGTGTGCTGAGTTTTTGAGTTAAGTCCCACTTAAAATCGTAAATAACCGTCACATGAAAATGTTTAGGAGAAATTTCCAATTGTTCACTAAATTGATTTTTTTAAGATGCTATTAAATTAAAACTACCTAACAGAATTTTTAACTGACAATGTTGTTTACCTTAGCAAATATCTGATTTTTGAAATTCATAATGTAAAATACAAAAACGCCATCTTATGGTCGTCTCCAGCAGGATACAAGAGAAAAGGTAGTTCCATTTTAATTTTTTTTAGTAAGCAGATTATTGGCATTTCTTCGGATGTAAGCTTTTGGCAAAGCATTGTTCCATCGGGTACTTTTAGGAGAAGGTAATTTTAAAATCGGATATTGGGCATTATTTACAATATGAAGGGTTTCATATAACTCGAAAACTTATCAATGAAAAACCTTTGTTTCAAAAATTAATTCAAATATCTTTCATAAAACTGTTAAAAGGATTGCCGAGGCTATTCGAAGACAAAGGTTTAAAAATGTTTTGCTAGCTTTTCTGCATGTTTTATATTTTAAGATTAGTTTCAGGATTTTGTTAGTTACAATTTACCCATTTTTAGTCTGAAATGCTTTTCATATACAATATTTAATTTTATTTAGTCCCACCCAAAAAAAATATTTTAAGTTTGTGTTTGATAATAAGCTTGGCATACAATTAGGATCTGGCTTTAATGGATCTCAATTAATTTTGACATACGTCTTATTACCTGCTGTAAAAAACTTAAAATCTCAGATTTTGGTTTATGCAGATAGTTCCCTTTCCGTAAAGTAAATTTACGAGATAAAATTTGGACTATTTTCAGCAGATGTTCTGCATACACTTAAAAGCAATATGGTTAATAGTGATCGACCTAAGCATACGTACTTCGGGGAAGTCACACTCCTTAACACTTCATGCCAGCTGCGACTTCTCACGAATATGCGAAATAAATAAAAATTGAAAGAATCTTCGCGCAGATGCTTTGTATATAGGCACTAAATCAAGCAACACATTTTTTATTTTTTCCATTTATTTTTTCAAATTCCAACAAAAGAAAAAAAAAATAGAGAAATATTTGTTTTCGACTAGAGTCGGTAGCACGAAATGCCATAATGTGATTGATTAATCCTTAATATGACAACTAAAAAGTGACGATGGAATTACCTTCTTCATTGTATGATGGTCTCCAGTAACTTCATCATCATCCATAAGTGAAATACAATATCGACGAACGGCGAATTTTCGCTCAGTAGAGCGACGACGTCAGCAACGTTCGCCCAAAAATTTCGCCCAGTAAAACACAATTAGGGCGACAACGAAAACCGCCGGCTATGACAAGTCGCAATTCAAATTTTGATTTTCAATTAGTAAAAGAGTGAATAATATTTTGTGCTGAAATTTAAATATTTTGATTTAAAACCTCGGAGTATGTTAACCATATGGCCACAATGGATTGTAGATATTTTGCCACTACCACCAGCGACAGCAATAGAAAAAAGTCTATCACAACGAATGTTCGTCGGTCGAAAGTCGTTGTTCGCTTTGGTTGTGTGTATCCTCATATATGTCAGCTTGTTCTATTTTTGACAGCGAACGTTCGCGACGAAAAATTCGCCGTTCGCCAGTATAGTGTTTTAAGCATTAGTATGAACAAATCTTAAACAGTAGGTATGTATAATTTGTGTGTACAAGCAACAAAAACGATAGCTAGCTAGTTTCGCCGTACTCGCGATACCTAATTAAACTGGTCGAACTCATTACATTCAATTCTGCAGACATTAGACCAGTTTTAATCTGCACGTAAGCGACGATCATGTGCGCGGCGTACTTGCACTTTTCGTGCATTGGAAACAAAAACAAAATTTGTGTTGATGTTAATTTATGCCAGATGCTTCATCGATTCGTCACTCGCTAACAGATGACGAAATGAATACGGGTAATAAAAAAGATAATTGTGGAATACTTTCATATATGTTTACGCTGGAAGTTATATTTTTATTTAATCTACTCCTAATTTGCTCAAATTCCCACAGATTAATATTTCACCATTCCAGTGGGAGAAATTTAGGAGGAAAAATTGGCTCACTGCAATTGTACAACTCAATTTGCATGCACACGCAACGGTGCACAATCGCACAAATATTGAAACATCGTAGCGTACTCTCTGTTGTCTGAGCTGTCATTCTCGTTGGCGGTGCTACAAGTATCATGTTGCGGCTGTGGCAAGTAACAATCGCATACAAGGAACTTTTATGCGGACGCAAAATTTGCAGCATTCTTCTTAGGCCAACAAAAAAAAAAGGCAAGGAAAAAGTAAGAAAGTGCAAATAAGAGGAAAACAATAACACTTACAAAGCATACCTTTGGCATGTGTGTTAGTGCATTTGATTAGTAGTTGTGAAAACTTAAATACAAAACTCCAAGCGATTGCAGCTGGACCGAACTTGTAAACGAAAAAAAAAAATAATAATTACATGCGCGTATTCTTACGACATGAACGCTTGCCAACAAAGTAGATGCGCCATCAATGACACCAATAAACAAAAAAGCAAAAACCATCAGTGTATGGAGTAAAACCAAGCGTTAAAAATAATTTTCCGCATGAAATTTCGTATTTTTCCTTGGTTTTCTTTCCAACTTTTTGTGTGGCTCACATTTCTGCATGCACTTTGTTTTCTACACTCTATTTGCTTGCCTCGACTTGGCTCTGCCCGCTTCCATAGCTGCCTGCATAGAAGTAACTATATAATAGTCAATGAATGGAAGAAAGCAAAAGCCAATACTCATGCTGGGCATCAACTCCATTCGACGCGAAGAAAGAGAGTGTCAGCGGTACACTTAAAATACTTTCTGGCACAAAGTGGGTTCCGCAGTCGGTTAGTCAGTCACCTATTCACGCAGTGAGTATGACAGTTAGCTAGCAGCCAGTATACTACTACACTTTTGACCTGCTTTCCCTTGACTTGGCTTAGCCCCACTGACTGGGTGTGCACACTTGGCAATAGAAAAATTTTCCTTCCATTTGGCAAATATTTGCAAAACGTGTTTGCTACGGAAATGGACGCAATGAATTCTATTTGATGACTATGACAATGTCATTAAATAAAGTACGCGAAACACGTATCGGGGGTATGCCGTCGTAACTAAAAAAAAATTATTTACTGCACATTTTTTATATGCTTAGTTCCGAACATATATTTATATGTAATTATCTGTCTTTGTAACCTGCACTGAATATAATTTAATTATACTGTGCAAAATTTTCAGAGTCAATACTCGCCTGTGCATTCTAGGTGGTCAAAAAAGTGATCGTTGATCAGAACGTTCTTCTATTTCGTCAAGGTAGGGCACAAATCTTTGCGGTTTTGAATAATCTGCGTGAACGATAATACTTGGCAACGATGTTTTCTCCCACCACAAATCCAACACCGAACTTGCGCTCCATTACATTACAGCTGCGGTAGACGTCGTAAGGTCCAATGGTTTTTTAATCTTGGCACGTACATTTAATTTACTGGATGGTGGTGAAGGTAGGCCTTACTCTCACGAGGAAATCAACTAGCCGGTCAGCAGAACATTCTACATTGGGGGTTCGGACAGGGCATGCACATCCCTCAAATGAATACCTAAACTGCCTGTGATTGCATCAAGAATGGGGGATTTTAACGGAGGCTTGTTGAAGCTTTTGATTGATTATAATTTTTTACGCGACGTGTCCCAATCCCAGTGAGCAATCAGATCCGATAAGAAAACAAGTAAGTCATAACCGTCTGACCGTTTGTACGTGCATCGGATAACTCGAGTGAATGCTGAGATATCTCCGCAAAACTTGGTACACCAATTGTCCGTTACCATTTTTATTAAAAATTGGAAATCAGATAAAACCGCGCTCATTTAACAGCGTTGTGTGAAAATTAGAACGCGATATCAATAAGCAAAATTTCAATAATATGGCGAAATATATAAAGACCTCCTTGGTGGTCTCAAGATATAACAAACCTCCGAGAGGAGTGCGCGACCACATTTGACCAGGACAAATCCTCACATTGTTAGAGTGAGTACAAAGACTACCAAAGCAATCAAATCTGCTGTCCCTCGATAGAAAGTAATTCTAAGTACCGCAGTACGCCTAGCCGACAAGTTAAGGAGGATGGAACTTGGACAAGAACTAAACGGGAAACCCGGGAACTTCTCATACAAATTCACTTCCCAGAGAGTTTGGATCCAAGACTGTGGAAAACATAGTCGTTACGGCTGAAGAAGTCAGTAGGGAGGCGATTACTTGAGACAGCAATTCGATGATTTTCGCCATACATATCAGCAGGGAATGTTGATTGAAGTCATTTCAGCGCATCTTGGCCATTTAAATATGCTAGAGAGATACTGGAACCGGAACTCTATGATTTCCGATGTGTGTGGAGATTGCTCTTCCCATCCCTATCTTTAAAACTGAAAAATCTCACACTTATCTAATTTATAACTCATTAGATGACCTTCTACAACATCTGTCTAGAGGCTGTTATTCCATCGCTCCATAGTTTGGAGTGATGTGATACCACTACAGAGTCCACCAGTACCTTTCTCATAGAGAGGGTAATTAAATCAGTGTAAGGTGACTCCTTTGTGTAGAAGTTCGTGGTAAGAGGCGCCTAAAGGACAGTGTTATCGCTTTTTACTGTGGAATATCGCCTGATAAAAGAAATTTAAAGCAGCGGGGGAAAAGTTTTCGTTATGGTAAATACAAGAGCTACTTAATAAGTTCATGCGTTGGCGCAGCAGTAAAAATTTGGGGTTAACTCCAAATCGGAGCAGGTTCCCTAAATACACTAAAAACACTAACGTTGAGGAAGAGGAAACAAGCTAAGTACCTTGATCCTAGATAGAACCTAAACTGGTGGCCCAACGTTAACGAAAGGGGCCGTAAAGCTACGACGGCTATTTACTTATACAACAGAGCAATGTGCAAGAACTGGGGATTAGGGGCCAAGATTGTTGCATAGATCTAAACTGCGATTGTGATACCATTAAAAAGGAAGAGTTGTGCGGTGTGTCTCTCTCTCTTAATAACCGGAGCTATGAAAACGACAGCCACTAAGTCGCTGAAAGCGCTACTGAATGTATTCCCGGTATACCTATGTATATGCTAGAAAAGTTGCTTGCAACACTGCTATTAGACTAAATTCAATTAGAAAATGGACACATCCTTCTATCGGCCGATGTTGAATAATGGCCGAACTCGCTAGAACTGTCTATAATAACAGACTGCGGGTATCTATCCGGGGCAATCGAAACCAAATTTTTCACCCAGCTGCCCAAAAAGGACGAGTAGATATTGCACGCGGTGAGGAAAATCTAAATCATCCACGAATGAGTCCAAGCTTGACGGGAGAGTTTGTAGGGGGTTTTTTCGAACGAATAGGAGATAACTTCCTTTGGCACATCGATTCAAGAAATAAATCTACTCACTGACTTATCGCCAGGGAAAAGTTATTTGTAATATTTCTTGTAATTTATTTGTGCTCATAACTTTTGATTTTTATATTGCGCTTTAACTGCTTATCTTAGGTGCTAATGTTTTACAAATTGAGTGTCTGAAGTCCGAAATAACTCGGAAATATCTGCGGAAACTGGGTTGTTTGTTACACAATCAGCTAATTCTTATGGTATTAAGACCTCGTTGAAAATAGAGCTTATTAGTAATCGATTTGCTTTAGGCTTGATAGCTTACTAAATATGCATGCAAACAGAATTTAATAGACATAAACTACACAACCATCCGAAAAACAAACAAATTTACTGCGCAATCTTTTTCGGTTATGCTTTCAGTATATAAATTAAAATGAATTTTTCTGAAACATACCTAGCACTTGAAAATTTCTTGGCTTTCAACCAGAAAAAAATATGCGCTTTTGTAAAGTGGGATAGCGTTCGCGTCGCTGACTCACCGTTTTGGCAATTTGGTAGTCGTTACTTCAAGTTATCTAACGGACGTGCATCTTGTGGTATGACGACTAGTGCGTTGAAGTACTCGTATAAGAGCATTTTTTTTCTTTTTAATTACTCTTGTTCTGCTGGCACTCTTTAAGGTGGCTGAAACAATTACATGCTCTTACACTCTGCTAGTGGTTCTAAATAGTTTTCGTGAAAATGTGGTTCAGGCTAAAGTGTAGTATAAAATGAGATTTAAAATATTTCGTTTTTGTTTTTGCTATAGGTAGAAAAATGTTTTCTTTCAGCTCCCTATAATAATAATAATAATTTGGCGCTCAATGTTTGCTCGAACTTCTTCTACAATTTGTGGTGTGCGTCTTGCTGTTGTACCACAAGTTGAGGAACCTAAAATTGTGGTACCGCTAACCCTCTCCTTAAAATTTTGACAGAATTCTTACGCACAACAGATTTGTTTTTTTTACAAAAACCGTGTATGTATGTACATATACCCGCAATCATGTGTATTCTTTCCAACGTGTTTAACAATTTTAGTGTGCATTCTTTCTAACATGCATGCCATCGCGTTTCCTTTCATTTCTCTACATCGGTAAATCTGGCGTGACGTCACACCCAAGTTACTCTCCAAATTTCAGATCAATCAGCACAATCTTGTATTATTTCATTATTGTTTTGCCCCAGCTCCGAATGGCAGATTATTTTTGTAAGAAGTTATTTTTTTCCTGCTGAGAGGGGAGTGCTATTAGAAAAAGTGTTTCTATAATTTTTTGAGCCTACTTGCTCCGCCTGAGATTAGGAACACTCCGAAAGACGTACGCCACCTGTATGTGTTTGGTAGAATTTAGGGCTTGTACATATTGAACTTACTTTTTTTAATGATTCATCGTTACGTCGTCACATTTTTATGTATGCGTTCTATACATGGAGGTATTAGGCTTATATATTTTTTTCTTGTTTGTTTTCGGATATATGATGTCTTAAAATTGGGATTTTTTCGAATTTCACACCACTTATATACATTCTCAAATCGTTATATCTCTGGATGTACTCATCACAGAAACTTCGTTTTGACGGTTTTTAAAATTTTAAGGAACTGGCTTACTAATCCTGTGTGTAAGGTACTTATAATTGTTCTACAACTATCTTAGTTATAATCGGTTGCATTTTTTGAAGAATAATACCATCGAAGTAATTATTTACTTATCTTGAAAATAATATTTTAAAAAAATTTGGAGTTTTCAAAACAATTTTAATAAATTGCTATTATAACGGAGGTGGACGATTTCTTTAATTCCATAGCACCCATTCCTTTGATACCATAGCACCCCGGATTATTTCGTTTTAAAAGGAAATAATCTAGTTGATAAATTTAAGAATATTGTTAAGGCTATGTTGGCACAAATCCTATCGAGAATTGTACTCAAAAGCCCACAGAGTACCCTTACGTTCCCTCATTAGATCCGGACAGCTCCACAGAAGGTGCTCAACTGTCTCTTGTTCATTTTCATTCCAGCAGCTCCTGCTTAAGTCTTCTGGCGTGCGTTCCCATCGACCAGTGTCCCGTGAGAACTGCTACGAATCTCGCGACGTTGGGCCTACACTTCGCCAGAAAAATTGATGTTTTCTTGAGGTCATATTCGGGCCATGTAAGTTTTGCAATCCTACATCCTGGCGGCTTGTGCCATCTTAAAGCAGATTGCTGAAGATGGTGGAGGAAAATGATCCTTTTAATTAAACCTATTGAGACTGGCACCTCATTTGAGGTTGTCATGGAACCCTCTCCGGCTAACATATCGGCTGTCTCGTTTCCAGCTATATTGCGATGTCCAGGAACCAAAATTAAATCTACTGAGATCTGATTGCAGATTTTATTCAATAGAGTCCTGCGTTGCTTAACCAGCTTCGATCTGGTTTTGAAAGACGCCAGAGCCAATATGTCCACTCGGCTGTCTGAGAAGATGGCTACTCGCTCATCTTGAAAATTACCAATTCAGTTACGCTATAAAGCGCGACAACCTTCAACGAAAGCAAAAAAAATACTGGCGAATTGAAGCAGGTGGTAAGAGCTCCCTTCTTTCAGGAAGTCTGCAAATACTCTTGCCTAACCCTTTGTTTCACCTTGGAAAGTCAGTGTATATATGGTGATTCAGATCTTGACAGAACTAGAACCCCAAAGGGCCTATGGAAAGAAGTATATTTCTTTCTGCACATAATCAGCGCTCTGGTTAATTGTGGCGGGAAAGAGGGAAAGAACTCTACTATGCCCGTTTATCCTTTCCTTCCAAAGGCCCAATTTTCGGAGCCTTACAGCTGACACTAACGCGGAATGCATTATATGAAGATCTATGGACAGGAGATGAGTTATAACATTTAAGACATCCGTAGAATTTGTTCCCAATGCCCCCGTCACCCTAAAGCAAGGTGCCCTTTGCACTCTATCTAGCTTGAGTTGGTTATATTGGTTACGTAAGGCTGTCCACCAGACTGGGGAACCATAGCATAAAATTGGGCGAACTACGGCTGTGTAGATCTAAAGAACTATTTCCGGGTGTAGACCCCACGCCTTCCCAAAAAGCCGCTTGCAGGAGTAAAACGTGATGTTCGCTTTTTTCACTCTCTTTTCGGTGTTAGTTTTCCAACTCAGCATTAGATTTAAAACTATTCCTAGATACCTTGCTTGACTCGATAAACGAAGTGTTTGACCATTCCGCTTTGGTAGCTCAAAACTGGGAATCTTAATCTTGGCCGTAAATGACATTAATACTGTTTTATCTGGGTTGACACCTAAACCATAATGTTCAGACCATTGCCACAGCTTGTTTAGAGCTCCATCCATGATGTTCCTCACCACGCACGAGAATAGCCTCGTTACAAGGATAATTACAACGTCAGCATATGTTACTGGCTTCACTGATCCCTGACATATTGACATATTGACAAAAATAAGGGCGACAAGTTTTCATCAGCACTAATAGCAGGCAGTGATAATGGAAAGCGCAGTCAGTTGAAAAATGCAATACCTTAAAATTAGTGAGACTTTAAATTTAGTGTACTACCATCACCAGTGATGTCACAGAGAATGATATTACACTTGCCAGCCGACGATATTGATGTGGCCTTGGAGAATTTGGAGCTTCTTATAATAGCTTCTGCGTCGGTTGTGGATGAGGGAACAACTATATTGCACTTGAAATACCGTAAATAAAAGCTTCAGAGTTTTTGGTAACAATTTCCTCGCAGGCATGTGGAATCTAGCTATGATTACAGATGCAGACGGATTACTGTATAATAATACATAACATAATATTGCGGTAGTGTTCCCTGATCCATACAAGGGAATGACTTTATTCTAATTTTCCAACATTGGCGTGAAAACATTTTAACTGTAGTTATTCTGTTTGACCGATAATAACTAATGGTACCTTAGTTCAATAAAAAGCGCTAGACAATGAAAGAAGCCAAACTGTAAGAATATACTCATGAATAAATTCGGAAGATTCTGATATCTCTAGGTCAGTATGGCCGAGGTGAGCAAGAACACCCAGCGGACCCATCATAGGGCATGGCGTTCCAAGTAGGGAGCATTTCAACAAAATTACTCGTTTACTATGTCAAGATGTAAGGATGAGGGATCAAAGACCACTTTTATTGTTGTTACCCAAGACATTAGTGATGACGACTCAGGGATTTAGCCATAATTTAAGAGCAGTGGAAGTGAAATATATTCGGAAGTGAAATATGCCCTGCTTAGTGGGCAAATATGCCTCCAAGTGGAAAGTATTGTATTTAGCGCACGCCCAACCTAACTTAACGTATTAAGTCATTGACTCGTGTCCTTGGTATATAAAGCGTATCTAAAGTTACAAATATGAAAAAAAATTGAATTTTTCATAGAGCAGTTAGCTACCCTTTTTGTCACAATTACACACAAAATCATACGAAAATGGTCTTGCAAGTCACAATTTTTCGTCTCAACTCGAAAATTTACTTCCACGTGAATTTTTCAAGTTTCTTCCATTCTTTATTGATGACCTACGAGTACGCTTTTTTATGCGGCTTTCAAATCTCGCACGAGCTTTCACGCCAACTCAACGCCAGCGTCAACATGTTGAGTGTATTAAACGATAATAGGTTGCCTTTGTCAATGTGCCGTAGCAGAGCTGTTGATCAAAAAAAAAAAAAAAAAAAATTAAAAGAAATGAAAACCAAAATAGTGAAGGCGAAGGCGAAAAGAAATACTGTGACAAAGTGTGAATGGCCGGTCATTTAGTCGCTTGGTCGGTCATTGCGTGGTTAACTGCACTTCACTGTGCAATCTGGCATTGGTTGTGTTCGTGCCACACGCGCACACCAAAAAAAAAAAAAACAACATGGCGCGTTGCATGACATTTTTCTGCGGATAACACAAAGTGCACTCATAAATTTTTTGTCCCTGCCGGTGGATTTGCAATGCGAGAGGAAGTGGAGAAATTTTTCGCGATGAGCGCTCCTAACTATGCTGATAGCTTAACTGCTGCTTTTAGTACAACTTTTCGTCATGGGTCGGATGGGGCTAGAACCTTTGCGTGTCTTTTTCGTGTATATTCATACATACATACATACATGCATATACATATAACAAGTTTCCTTATTCGTGTGACTTTTGCATGGTGACGAAAAAATATATCACCTTGTGGAACGCACTTTGCTGCAAGTAGCGCAGTTAGGTACATGTTGCAAACTATGTACTACGAAAATACCAAAAAGGATCAATGTGGTCGGTGTAAATGTTGCCTTTAGTGATGGGTACTTTTTTCCGCAGAATATTGTTGTTGCATTTCAACGTACTGCTAGCGTTGCCGGTGCTGCCTCTTATCGCTGCAACTAACTTATCGCATATCAACGGAACGGCAACACTTTGGCGAATACGCCATGCTATGCGCTTACAAATCACTTGGCAGTGTGTTACCAAGCAGCAATAACAACGATGACAACTTGCTGGCGTCAACCTTAACAACAGTAACAATAACAAGAACAACGCCTACGACGACGACGACGACGACGACAACCACAACTTACACAGCGTCTAATGTTTATGTTTTGTACGCTTTCAGTTTACACGCCAGCAAATTGTCACTTTACCTAATGGATGAGTAAGTGCTGCTGGCGTTCTAGTGGCACCTGTTGTTTTCGTTTTTTAGTCATTTGTTTTGATCGCAAGCTCCCTTTATTTAGCTAAATCACAGCGCATCGTCGTGGAAGACCCAAACACAACAACAACAAAAACAGTGACAGCAACGGTAACAGCTGTAGCTGTAGCTGTAGCGTTAAGTAGCATTGGGTTTGGGCTTCAGGTGTTGGCGTCGTTTGCAGTGAAGTCTGCCAAAATGTTTTCGTAGCTGGTGTAATTGTTTCATTGTTTTAACTTTAGTAGCCGATGTCGAGAAAATTTAAGGCAAGATGATTCACGCGCTAGCAATTTGTGAAAGACGCAACCAACTGAGTGGCCAAGAAAAACTAATCACAAAATAAGTAAATATTTTTAAATCGATTCTTCCTATCAGCGCTAAGAGTAAGTGTAAAAGAAAAATGCATTTATTTTATCTTTAGGTAATTTTTCATTTATTTTACTTTGGGGTGGGGAGGAACGATGAAATCGCTAGTTAATATGCAATTGACATTTTGGCTAAAAACAAAGCTTTGCTGAATTTGTACAGGTCTTCCCAAGTAGCTACACATACGTTAAGGTGGTTCAATTTTTTTTTTTGTGATATTGCCCCTGGTCACTTAAGTTATGGAATTCTATAAAGCTGTAGTCAACGAGAATAAAAATAAATTAATATATTCAGATCTATCTTGAATAATTTTGCGCCCGGAAAATTTCACTTTCCCCATGATAAGACTGATAATGTTCAATATTTAATATTTGTTTGTGTCTGTCAACAATTAATTGCAATGAATTTGTCAAATACAGGCGTGTACTTACGTTTGCAATTGCAACCAGACCCGTTAAACTTTTTATTTTTGCTTTCCAATGAGTTCATAGCAGTGTGTTTATAAGACTGCGTAACAAAAATTAAAAAAAAAAACCTGCGGTCATGATTTTGTTAATAGTTTTTATTAACATTAGTAGCAGGCTTACGAACTGTGTTTTTATTTTTTTTGGATTGGCTCTAGTTCTTGAGTTAAACGAAACTGAAGAAATTAATGAAAAAAAATTATATGACTCAGTTCCATTTGTATTAATTTAATTATTCCTCAATAAGTTTTGTTATATAAATTATTAAAACAAGTAGTTCGTTGGTTTAAATATTTTATTTCCCTTGCAAGAGAGCAAGGGCAGCCGGTTAAGTCGGGTGAGTTAATACAACTAAACATTAATTCGACGACTTCGCCTAAATACCAGAAAACTCTAACAGTCCCTGCTAGCCGCTGCACGTTATCGACCGTATGATTTATAAATGCAACTTGTAAATGGGCCAACAAAGTGGGTATACTAAATACGCCTGTTTTATATGTTTATGGGACAGTCGTGTAAGAAATGAACATTGGATTAGAAAGGTCTGGCCGGTGAGAGAAAATATGGGGGTAGGAACAGCAAATGTGGTTCACATCAAGCTTGGGCTAATGAAACAGTTCATTAAAGCCCTCGATAAGACAGGTGACTGCTTCGAATATGTGTGCAAAAAATGTCCAGTTCTTAGTATGGAAAAATTAAAAGCAGGAGTCTTCGATGGTCCTCAAATTCGTACCCTTTTAAAAGCCACTGAATTCTTAAACCATATGTCACAAATTGAATCTGAAGCCTGGCTAAGCTTTGTTAATGTAGTCAAAAATTGTTTGGGAAATCATAAATCATCAGACTATAAAACCCTAGTTGCTGATATGCTTCTCAATTTTCGCAAACTTGGAGCTAAAATGAGCATTAAATTACATTATTTACATAGTCATTTCGACAAATTCCCGGACAACCAAGGCGATATTAACTGATATTATTTTCGTAATCAGCGCCCCCAAATTACCCTAAATTTTGCTCCGTAGTATAATTGATTTAACGAAATAGTTCTATTAAGACTAGCTGTTTGAAAAATAACTCGTAAACTAAAGAAATTATTGGACGTAAATTTTATTGGTTGGTGCTTAAAACAATAAGAGGCTGTTAAATAAATATATATTAAATGATTTTAAAGGCAGTGCGGAATAAAATGGCTTACCAAACACGTCAAAAAGATCAAGCGCTAAAAAATGACGGAAACATTTTTTGACGTAGAAATAGATAAATTAGCCAATATGGCTAATGAAGATGACCTCGATATTATAAAAATAGTAGAGAAAAGAAATGAACGCTAACAAACCACCAAGTAAAGGGCGGAGTAACTGGGTCAGAAAGAAAATCAATATTACTATTACGACCTCCATAAGATTAGAACAACTTGAATTAAGGTTCACTAGTTCTTCTAGTGAACAACTGAAAAATGACGAATACCTACCAGTTACATAAAACAAATTCGATTTTGACTACAGTGCTCTAGATCGCAACAAAATTTCTGATCGACAGGCAACCAAATTGATCATTCCAATTCCCACTTCCAATTTCAAAAACCTCGATACGACGAGAAAGAAATCAATTAATAAAGTAGTTGAGCGCGCCTGGAGAAGGTGGGGGAAAACTGCCAGTTGTTCGCAACTTTAAGGCAAGAACGGGATAACAAATCATTAGTGCCTTGCATAAATGGTTAGAGGAGTGGGAAGTTAGCATTATGAGTTTCGACACTGCATCTGAAAACGTAGCTCATCAAAATACAGTCCGTTCTTCTAGAAATAAAGCCTGATCATCGATTACTTTGGCTGGCATTACGACATCATGTGCTGAAGAAAAATATTTCCAAAGAGTTTAGATTGCGCTTAGGTCTTTCTATATATCCAGAAATTCCAATATTCAAAAGATTAAAATATTTCGCGTGAGGCCTACGAAACCTTTGATTTAAATTTAGCTCCTGAATTACTGGCTGAAAATACTTCCGAGGTGATTGAAAAAGCTGACACTTTAGAAAAACCCAGCTATGGCTACCACGAACTAAGCGAACTCACATTGGTCGTTTTCAATAAACCACCGCCGAAAACTCATTGGCGAGCCCCAGGTCCAATACATCGTGCGGGTTGGATGGTTCGGCTGCTGTATGCCTCGAAAATATTTTTGTTTCAAAACGAATAGGAAATTTTCAACCTTACTAACGAGGAACAAAAACAAAATTATCGCTTTACCAACTTTGGTGCAATGATTTACACCCAAGTGACCTGCAGTTATGGATAACCTTCCAGGCATATGAAGCTATAAACACTGAAATGCCGCAAGATGTGTTTTGGAACGTCACTTGTGATATTTATCTGATGAGTTTGTCGGATTTGCTTTAATTTCCGACAATGTGGCTTATATATAAAAAACAAAAATCGTTCGAGGAATGAATGGTGAACCACAGCCATGAAAAGCAAGAGGCAGTTGCAAACTTTTAACTTCCCATTCATTTTTGGAGGATTTCGGCACAAAACAACGAACAGCAGAAACACTCTCCAAATTAAAACTTGAATAACCATTTATTTAATGTTCGCCTGATTCAATGAAATTAAAATTCGAATTACTTTGAAATATTTACGCGTAGTCAATGACACAGCAGAGAGGAGAGGTGTAAAATTATGCGGATAATTTAACAGGGCGCTACCAAAGCGAAGGTGAGTAGCAATTTCTGCTGCAAGTTGTTGAATTAAATCTTAAACTCATATCGAGTTTCGAATAAAAATAAATAACTCCAATTGAATTCTACTCGAGAGCCTTTTACTTGTGTTTCGCCCTTACTCTTATCGCACCAGCCACATACCTTTCTAATGTCATCAAACTCGAAATATAAATACGATTTTTTTAATTCATCGACTCATAACCTTTTCTTTTTCTTATTAAAATTCTAATGACAAGCAAAGTATGGGTAGGTAATAAATTTTAAAGTTTTCCTTGTACTGTGTATATAAATCTTAATTTTGCTTTTAATAAATCACTAACAAATATGATGAAATAATTGCTGGTTATTTTGTGTTGAGGCAAACTTGATTGTTCATTTTTGCCGTAAAAAAATAAAAACAAAAATAATCGGAATTTCCTGCTGGATATATTTAAAGTAAGAACTCAAAATTGTCTGCTGTTTTCTATAAAATAGATTTTCGGTACGGTCTGTGTTTAATAAACTCCCAAAAATTTTTTTTATACTATAATTTTCAACACCACAAGTTCGCTTCAAATTTTTAAATAATTAAAGAAGAAGTAGTTGGCCATGGGTCATATAGGTGGGTGGCTTTTTACTCAAAATAGGTATAGCTTAATGCCAGCGTTGGAAGCCACAAAAGTAACAAGAGTAGCAAGATTTGAAATCTATTGGGTTAAATACCAGAAGTATTGTGCAAGTCTTAATTTACCATCAAACAATGATGGTTTCTAGCAAAGAATTTTAATGAAGCTTTACTGACACTAAAGCAAATTTTCATTGGGTAAAATTTTACTACGATTCGCTTTTTATTTATTTATATCATCAATCAATGTAAAACTTTGAGTGCAGCTTATATTTAGAATTTCGGAATAATAAAAATAATGAATGATTAAAAAATATAATGCAATACTTGCCGGTTATTTTGTCGAAGAATTCGAAGTAGTAATTGATATTTCGGAGGTCAACACATCCCTCCAGCATACCTGTTTCTGGACTTGTCCGGCAATCGAATCATGGTACTCCGCTAGCGCTGTTCGAACTGTTCGTTGATTTCCATTTTGTTTAAAACTTCACTTTGTTTGCTATCAACCTTGTGGATACCTTAGTGCCAGGTGTCTTCCCAAGTTAATTTGAAACTCAAATTACGGTTTGTGAAAACTCAAGGGACAAGAATTTCTTATAACCATTTCAATGCAAATTAAATCAATTAGTATTTTACATTGGTCATGCAAAAAATTATTTGCATTCTGTATTTTTTTAAAAGTGCAATCACAAATATCCAATGTCTAATTGAAATGCATTAATTTATCACAGAAATCTAATTGATTGTTTCGTTGCAGCAATTCAATCATTGGAGCGCAAAGGGAAACTCTGTATTCAAATATAATTAAAGTTTTTCAGTGCAAAGTTTCAAATACTTTTCATATACATATATTAATCTTAATTGCTAACGAATTTGGTAAGCGTTTAGTTTTGTACAAGAAAAGGTATCACCATCTTCAAGGAGGAATATCTTCTCTCCAAATTGGGTTTTCCTGTTCTTCTTTCTATCGCCGTGGAAGCGCCATAGTTTTACTTCAAAACTTGTCAACTTTCAGCAGTGCAAAAATATCAGGTAGCGAAGCAACATTTATAGGTAAATGCAAATTGCTCCAAAAGCATTCATACAAAAATTAAAATCGAAAAAAAATGCAGGCAGCCAGAATGTGGCACGCCAGGTGCCCGTACGAAAAAGCATAAGAAGTGTGAAATTTAAAATTCTACACCATGAAATTTATATTTACCGTTGCTGCAGCTAACGACAAAAAACGCTGACAAAATCACTACCAGAATTCTGTCACCTAGCAGCCAGTAAAGTGTCTGCAAAAGAGAGGCTGCGGAAAGTAGTTGGAATTGTGCGGCCCTAAAGAAAAGATGATGTCATAAAATGTGAATGCCAAAAAATGTGTTGGACACAAACTGCTGATAAGTACAAATACAATTGTGCGCCATTTGTGTAAATACTTGGTCAGCATAAATTGGCATTTTTCAACGTTGACTTTTCAATATTTGATAGTTACAAATTGGACAATTGCGACAAGTGATTTTCATTTTATTTTTTAGCTTTATTTTCTTTATCTTATTTGATTTCCTATTTTGAAATGGAAGGAGTCAAATCAGAATTAAATATGTTTTTCTCACTTGCTGTTGTGAAGAATTATTGCTAGAGCAGCGGAGTCAGAACGAAAGTTGAGAACCATTGTGCGCACTTAATTTGTTTTTTTTTTGGTCTTTTTTCATGCCACCCAGAATTCTTCGTAGATATGTATATTAAATGACTAAAGTATTTACGAGAGAAACATAAAATAATAAATTTAATTTTTCAATTTAGTATTATATATTATATTACTTTATAAACGATTTTAAATTATAACATTACAACGGGGAAGGTACATGTAGTTCTGATGAGTAGAGCTCGAAATCGGAACAACAGGAGAATGACAAAAACGAGTTAGGCGAGTTAGGCGAAAATCGGGTATTTGCACGTCACGAGGCGCGTATTAACCTCGGGGCTTACCTCAAAAAGGGAGCTTGGATTCAAGGCCTACAATAATTAAAAATCACTGCAACTACTTAGTGAAAAAGCTTGATAAATGTTGTTTTCTATGACGCCGTGGCCAAGGTGTAGGATTAGAAAAATAATGTAGAAATCAGAGAAGCTGATATTTATTCAAGCCCCGCACGCTTCTAGAAGAGCGCCGCCCAAAACGCTGTTATCTGAGACATCAGAAGAAGTACAGTTTAAGCCTCTATTAAATCATACACCAGATATCAGATATCTCAGAGTTTACGGAATTCTTCGAACTCATAATTTGAGTTTTTGAAATATTGAATATCTTTAAATATATTTTTTGGAATAAAGTGAGAGCCGTTTTGGATACGCCATTTCGCATATATTATATAAATTATGTAATCAGAGACTCACAGTGTACCTACAAATTATATTTTAAATCAAACTTGTGCAATTGATAAATTTAAGAATCTTGTTGAGGCAATGTTTGCACAAGTCCTGTAGAGAATTGTGCTCCAACGCCGCCCCACGAGTTGCCTTATGCTTCCTCATTAGAGCCGAAAATCTATACAGAAGGTGCTCAACTATTTCTTCTTCATTTTTATCTTTGCAGCTTCTGTAATATTCATTGTGGGCTAATACCATGTCGCCTGGCGTGGGTTCCAATTGGCCAGTGCCACTTAGGATCGTATTAAACATCTTGGTGCATTGTGCCATCGCTTAGCAGATTGCTGATGGTAGCGGTGCTCCTGTTACCTAAATCTCTTGCAACTGGAATCGGCACCTCATTTGAGATTGTAACTGAATCCTCTCTGGCTAGCTAATTGGCTACCTCATTTCCAGCTACATATGTTAAGTATACGGAGCGGTGGTTGCAGACTCCGTTCAATAGAATTTTGCGTTGTTTAACCAGCTTCGCTTTGGTTGAGAAAGATGCCAGAGCCAATATGACCGCCCGGCTGTCTGAGAAGATGGCTACAAGCTCATCTTGGTAATTACCAAGGCAGTACCGCTCTAAAGTGCGACAGGCTTCAGTGAAACTAGCAAATTGAGGCTGGTGGTAAAATTTCCCTTTTTCCAAGAAGTCTGAAAACACCTCCATCTCATTCAGATGTCGACGGGACTATAGCCCAAAAAAAATATGGAAGTCTATTTCTGGCTGCTTATATTCAGTGCCCTGTCTAAACGTGGCGGGTAGGAGATAAAGAATTCTACTTTGCCCTTTCATACTTTCCTTCCACCGGCTTAGATTTCTTAAAGATGACACTGATGCCGAATGCTTTATATGAAAATTATAACATTTAGGGTATCCGTAGGACAAGTTCTCAATGTACTTTAACAGATTGACTTGGTTATATTGGTTACGTAAGACTGTCCAGAAGAAAATGGAAGTATAAAATTGGACGAATTACGCCATAGGATTATTTTCGGGTGTAACTTGTTTTAAATATTTAAGATTTAATAAACTATTATATTTTGAGAGTATTCTATATCTTCGTAACATACCGGATACTTTTTGGTCTGAATTTTACCTCCTTCCCTAGTGTGCGCAGACTCTTTAATTTATTCCGGAAATATAATTGTATAAAGTTTGCCTAGTTTAACTGACAAATTAATGTATTATCTTCTATCAGCCGTAAAATTTTTAATACATCAAATGCATTGTTTGTTATGTGAATATTTGATCACGATAGCATTGAAGTAGCTTGTATGTTAGAAATTATTTTAAACGACACCAAAGCCCAATTTACTGAGATGAATACGAGTATGACAATGGCAGTGCAGCCGCAATAAAAATTTATTTTGAACTAAACTTGAACACAAAAATTTTCCCAAAAAGCCTCCATTTTTATTTTGTATCAATATTATTTTTTTTTTACTTTTACTCAAACAAGGGTTGTTGCCTTCCCAGTATTACGTTTACAACAAATTGAAAAAAAATGAAACTGAGGGTTATGAAAGAAATACTTCGGTCGATATGACTTCAAGGATTTATTTGAATTATTACATTCCAAATTGCATACCATATCATAGCGACGTATAATACATATAGTACAAGCGATGTGCTTTCAGAGATTTTGGACTCCAAAATAATGGAAACCTTGATCAAATTTTAAGTAAAATGTATAATGAATATAACCCACATATTTGCTCTTTAACTAAAATTATATGTTTTATAAGGTAACGATATCATTTGTACTTTGTAGTACAATCTCGGATACTTTTCATATAAATTACCTATCTACAACTCTTGATTAATTTTCTAAAAAAATGTGACTCAAATCTTCTTTATTTTGAACCTAAATCTATATTAGGATATGAAACTATATACCTATAAACATTTACTTCAGCTGTGCCGGACTGCTTTGAAAAAAAAAACAGGTGGTAAAGACTGAGCGGATTTCGTTCGTCGTGGTCCACATATGGAGTAACACATACACGATCGCCTCTAGCCATTGTGTCTCGTCTTCAGGTTAACGTAGAACATTTTTTTGACCCCCTTTGCTACTTTAATTAGGAATGGGATATTTCTTTGTTGAGGTATCAAATTAGTTGTATACTGAATTAAATTAGCGAATACAACTCAACTACATATACCAGAAATGTTTTCAACATTTTCCTACCAAATATGTTTACATATATACATACATATCGCTAGCTTAGAGTGCAAAGGCGCCAACTTCACTTTTCTACAAAATTGAGATTTTAATGCAGAACTAAAAAGGATTAAAAAATACATCGTTTAAAAAAAAAAAGTGGTAACTCTTATTTTCATAGGGTTTCGTGTTGATGCGCAAAAGTGCCATAGTGATTTGTGCTAAATTTTGCTGTTTGCTCGTTCGCGCTCCGTACAAATTGTTTTATTCAGTTTTTAATATTTATTTCAGTTGCAACAGGTAACATATTTTAATTATTGTTTTACAAAAATTAAATATAGTTTTAGTACATTTATTAAAAGGTCAGCACGGCAAACGACGAAAATAATAACACTGCTTTACAAGCAATTGACAACAGCAAAAATATTGACCCTTTTGGCAATAATGAAGAAGATCGTGTCTTATGGTTATCACAGCGACTCAGATTATTCCATAGACATTCCTGTCAAATCCAAAAAGCGCAAGAAGAGAGTGCAAGTTAAACAGGGAAATTGGATGAGCACTCAAAACAAATATTGCAGAGAAAGTGGTAAATCATATTATGGGGGAAAAAGGAAAATAATGTCTGATGCTATAAAAAAAAGAAAGATGCAAGAGCAATGAAGCAGCGGTGTAAATGTAAGGGTGAAACTGGTAAAGCAGCCATGCAATGCGCGCAAATCACTGACGACGAAAGAGGTCAACTATTTAAACAATTTTGGAGCATGAACATGAAGGAAAAGCGAATATCCTAAAAACCTTGATTCAAAGTACCTTACCAGTTAGACGCGTAAAACGTGAAGAGAACGAACAACCAAAAAGAAGTCCAACTTTAAAATATAACCTAAAAATTGATAATAATAATATGTGTGTGTGCAGGACATTCTTTTTAAATACACTGGACATTGGCAGATACGCAATGCTGAATATGGTAAAGCGGCCTGTAACTAGTAATTATAATTCAAATACAGTACCGATGACAGAATTGTCAAATGAGCGAAAATGCTTGAACTATTTTTTGGATTCTTTGCCGGTTATGGAGTCGCACTATTGTCGTGCAGCAACACAAAAAAATATCTTTTACCGGATTGGAGTTCAAAAAGAATGATTTTTAATTTTTACGTTAAAGATTGGTGTCCAAAACATGAAATAAAGCCACTTTCAATTTCGGGTTTTTATGAAGCATTTGACAAAAGAAATTATGGGCTATTTTCGCCAAAAAAAGATCAATGCGAAATTTGTGTGCGTCATTCTAGAGATAAAATTCCGCATGATCAATATGCTCTTCATCAAGAAAAAAAAACAGAAGCCAGAAATGAAAAGCAAAAGGACAAAGCCGAAGAGCGTATCGTGCTAACTGTAGATCTGCAAGCGGTTTTAATGGCGCCCAAATCGGAAGTAAGCAGCCTGTATTATTGTACAACATTACAAGTGCACAACTTAGTTTTCTGTAATTTGATAAACCATAATGGTTACTGCTTTATTTGGAATGAGGTTGAAGGTGGCGTGCCTGCGGAAGAATTCGCAAGCATTTGGGTGTATTTTGTTGAACATAAAATTCTGCCTTACCTCAGTGACAATGAAACCCCTGCCAAAATTATATTTTATAGCAACGGATGCTCATACCAAAACAGAAATGTCACTATGACTAATGCTTTATTGAACGCAGCTGTTAAACATCAAATAACAATAGAACAAAAAAATTTAGAAACGGGGCACACGCAAATTTAGGCTGACAGCGTTCAATCACTCATCGAGCGTGCGTTGAAGTATCGGACAATAGACTTACCTGCAGAATATATTGCTATTTGTAAAAATGCTCGAAAGAACCCAGAACCATATGAAGTGGAATATTTGGATCACACTTTCTTCAAAACATTTAGAGACCTTAAATTCGTGAAAAGCATTCGTACTGGCCGGGAAAAAGGTGATAACAAAGTCACTGATATTCGTGCGATAAAATATACAGCAGAAAAAGAAATGTTTTACAAATTAAGATTCCCAAATTCCTGGCAAGCTCATCCTCAAAGAATAAATAAAACTATTTCTCCGTTAAATTGGTCTGATCTACCGCAACTTCACAGCGAGAGAAAAAAATTACAACTAGAAAATATGAAGACTTGCAATATTTAAAGATGACCCTGCCGAAAGATCACCACCAATTTTATGACGAATTACCTAACGAGTAATACAAGTACAGTATATACAAATGTATTTCTTCAAAGTAGGTGCTACATATTTTTTTACTTTATTTTATAAAAGCAGCAACGAAATAAGTCTGCAAACTTGATTTCATATGATAAAAACCTAAAAAAGTTATTTTTTATTATTGAATTTAAATTAATTTAAGTCACAGCAACGAAGTAAGTCTGTATACAATACAAATTTATTTTTTTTACAATAAATATTAATTGCTTGCGGCATTAAAAACACAAATAAGGTCATATTATTTAAATCATATAAGAAATATGTTCATATTATATTTTATATTTTATAGAAAAGGTGCTAAATGATATGCACAAATCAAAAAAAGGAACAGAAAAAGTGCTAAATAACAAAAGTTCCTCTAAATAAGATATACTATTTATTTTTTATTTTTTTGCTTACTGTATATGTAAGTAACAACAAAACAAATAAAATTGCATTTAAAAAAATTTGCAAAATGTAATGTTTATTTCTTTGCTAGTTGATAGGTATACACTCATGTTATTAAAATGATGATACAAATATTTAATTTGAGAGTAAACAACTAAAATTATTAACAACAATAACGTAAACGTTGCTTCAAGTGCAACATTACGCACACAATCACAACTAAATTTCTACAAACACTTCAAAATTAGGTAGGTAGGTAGGTGAAAATGTTAACAACCATGCCAACAACAACAAAAACACCTCAACAAACCGCAACTGACTAAACATCTCACTCCATCCATTTCAACACCTACACACGTATAAATACATATGTATGTATGTATGTGTATGCAGATACACATACATATATAGCACATACATACATATGGACATAAAACAATGGTAATGCTGGCAGCGATAGTGCCGTCGTGCCAATTGAACGAAATTAACGTCACAGCTCATTACTAATGGGCCAATGGCTTACGACCCGCCCAGGTGGGCCGTTTGCGTGTTTGTTTGTATGCGTTTATGTCGAGTACACAAAATGGCAAAGCTACACAACTGACCGCTGGTAAATTATCCTAATTATAAACATAAATAATTGAGTGATTTTCTGCAAGATTAATTCGTGCTATCACATATAATTAATGAATTTCCATTGTTATGAAACAACGAGCAGGCAACAGCAAAGCAAACAAAGATTACGAGCATAGTAATGACGAAAATAGTTTTGCGTTGGCTGTGGCTAAATTGGTAATATTCGAGCAATGACTGTGGTAATACTCGTACTAACCAAACCCCCTATTTTCTAAATGCCTAATTGGAAGTGTATGCGCAACGGGCAACATAAGTTAGTTTGTTCATGAGCAGTTCGTTTGTAGCCAAATAAATGGAACACGTAACAAACAATCACGTTTTGCGTATCCTAAAAATTCGCATAGAGAAGTTGCAGATTCTTGCTGGCAAAATGTTGAAAATTTTTATAAAACAGATGATCCCAAAAATATGCGAGCACAATCTAAAATATCATAATCTCATGTCACGATGTTTTTGGTCGAACTCCTCCGAAACAGCTCAACCGATTTTTATGAAATTTTTTTATGCAGATATGCAAATAGGTCGTAAAGTACCTATATTTTAGGCTTGAGAGAGCGCTGCTAGCTGTTTGAAAAAGAAAATTTAACTATTACAAATACAAGTTACTTGAAATATTTAAATGTGGGTATCAAATGAATTCTCATACATATATTTTATGAAAGGATGCTACTTTTTTCAAACGTAAAATTGTGTTCAATTATACACAAGATAATAAAATATTAAAATATTGTAATCAAACGGTTCGTTTCGTTGAGAAAAAGGTTCTTAGCTAGCTATATTTTGAAGAGGGTTGCCACCTTCATTTTAATAAAATTATTCACTAGTTATATGAAAAAGGAAAATATATGTAGGTCTCAAGCGGTTTGTTTTGCTGAAGAGAAGGTGTAAGCTGGCAATATTTTAAAGAAGGTCGCCGCCTGCTTGAAAAGTCAAAATTAATTAAAGTATATACATATTAGCTATATGAAATAGTGTAAAATGTTTGCAAGCCATTGGCTTCGCTAGGAGAATGTTTATAGGTATATTTTAAAGAGGTTTGACACTTTTTTTATAGCCATATTTAATCAAATTATACACTAGGATATAAAATATTAAAATATGAGTGTCAAGCGGTTCGCCATCGCGATTGTTCCGAGAATTGCCACCTGTTGTATGTGACAGAAACCGAAATGCGTTTTCTAGTTAGATATGCAAAGGGCCAATAATAAAAAATATAATATAAAAATATAATAATATAACAGGTTATTTCTTGAACAACTTTAATAAAACAAAAGACAGAAAAATAAGTTTGGAATGGTAAATGTGAGTGAACATACTACATAAGCCAAGGGTTTTTTTTTGTAAGCTTATTGTAAGTTTTGGTTTGTGCACCATCGAAAAAAAAAGCAGTGTGGATGCTATCAAATGGGAAATTTTGTTGTTAGATATTTTTTTGTTGAATACTCTAAATTACTGATTATTTTAGAAGTACTTTTTAAATTAACAAAATAAACTATTTTATTCTATGGGGTATTGTTATAATGCAATTTTTAACTTCTTCATTTACATAGTTTTTAAAGAAAAAGTTTATGTTTTCGATGAAGCATTTGAGTGCCCTATATACGGCAGTTTTGCTTCCCAGCGAACACATTCGGGGCACTCAGAACCGAACTATGAGACCGAAAGAGTTCTCCTATGTAAGAAATATGAGATCAGAAACATTATTCAAGCTCATATGGGAATGGGTTGGGGATAACTAGACGTGGGTTAAAAAAAATTGTAGAAATCGGCGTGGCAACGCGGCGCACTTTAGAGCAAATATGTATAACTTCGAAACTACTCTATCAAACCAATACCAAATTTGGTAGGCACTATAGATTTTAACTTAGTAAGTATAATTTCGAAAAGTATAGAAAACTATAGAATTGGAACAATAACCACGCCCACTGCTCAAGCCAAAAAAAATCCAATTTTTTAGAATGGTGATCAAGTATATTATAAAAGAAAAAACTTTGAAAGTCGTCGACGTGGATGATAAATTGTTTAACTAACTGCCTCATAATCGACAGTTTTTGTCTTTGGCGACTGTTCAATGTTTCAACAATGTTCAAGTAGCGCGCTAAATTCGCTTTCATTCCGGTGACTATTGACCGATAAATTTATTCGAAACATTTCAGACATACCAGGTATCACAAAGCTAAAAATTGTGGTAGAAATTAGTAAAACTAGTAGTAGTAATTAGTAGTGGCATTAGTAAAAATAGTCGTAGAAATTATTAAAGATAATGGTAGAAATTAGTAACGCGATTTTGACGCGGCTTTCATTATACCATATTCCGACACCACTCCCGTTAGGCGATATTTTGACGCGACTTTCGTTACGCGCTGGAAAGGAGTTTTACATCAAAAATAATATCGGCACAACCTAATGTATATGAATATGTGTACACTTAGATATAAGTACCTATCAACCAATATCATAGGTATTTGCTTAATGGTGAAAACCGCAAGTGAATACCGAAATAAATATGTATGTAAATATATACAGCAATGCATTTGCGCACCTATGTATTAACTCAGTTGGTTAGTAACAGTTAACCCGCAATATGCATCTGGATATATGGCAAAGCTATGCACACATACATACATATATATATATATATATATATATATATTGTTATGCATTTTAATGATTATTCTGTGCATGCTCTAATATATACTATAACGATATAAATAACTACTTATTTCCAGCAGGAATTCCTGTATAACAAATCTATTATAATTCTAGTAATTAAGTCTGGAGTGTAAATTAGCAAGCACGATGAGGGAGTTTTTTAGCCATTTTTTTTAGACTTATGACCACATTCCTTTATCCAAAACATATATAATCCATGACTGAATATGGGTCAATGCTTTAGTGAAGTGTCGATGAGATGAGTTTGGTTTAGACGTATGGGTTTAGGAGCACACTAAAATAAACAACAAACATGACCATACAACACATGTACATGCTCGCAGGTTTTAGAAAAAAAATCGAAAACCTCATTTAGTATTCATACCCGCAGCGAACGACTCTGTGGAATTATGAGTTCAAAAGAAAAAGAGATTTTATAGAATACTTAAAAAACGAGACAGCATTATGGTGATTAAAAAGTGACAACGAGAATAACTAAAGAAGAGTCTAAGGTCGGATGAAACCGAACTTGAAATACCAGAGCCTGGTTTATTTAAAAAAAAAAGTACATTTTGTATGCAATAAATGCAAATTTAAAAATTGTTAGCCATCTATATTTTACTATTTGATAAAACTTCTATATAATTTAATTAAATTCAACTTTTCAATCTGGTGACAACTTTCAATATGCTATAAGCGTTCTTCTCAGCGAATCGAACAGTTGGGTACCTATATTTTGGTATTTTTTGGTAAATTGGTATTTAATTTAATATAATTCGAACTCGCAAACATTTGGCGACCGTTATAATGTTACCTATGAACCTTCTTGCCGATACGTACCGTTTGACACTCACGTCATTTCAAGTGGGTAGAATCGTCTTAAAAATGTAGCTAGCTATAAACCTTCTCCTAAGAGAAACGAACCGTTGGATACAAATATTCTAATATTTTATATATTTGTGTATAATTTATTTAAAAAATTTACGTCTCAAACAGGTGTCATCGCTCTACAAGATATATTTATAAATCTTCTCCTCGCAGAGAAGAACCAATTATATTTGGCAGTGAAATTATTAGACTTAACTTTTTAGATTAACTATTTAAAATACATATCGATTAATTAGAAGTATTTTCATATGAATTAGGTTTCACACATTGTTCTACAATTATTATCCTGATTTTTTACTAATATTAATAACAATGTTTTCATCTAAAAATTCTTTTGGAACAAGCTAAAATAAAAAAATAAACCAAATTGCCTATACCAATACGATATAAATGATTGAAGTAATTTAAAAAAGAAAAATCATTATTATTATTTTCAATGCTTTGTTTATTCACATCTCATACCGGAGGAACTAATGGCGCGCCCTGCACATAAAACAAGTTGATCGCTTTTTCCTTTCAGCCTGCTGCTGTGCAAACTCAACGCTGGATTAGCAAAAGTGACGAACTCCAGCAGGGCTAATATTATTTGAAATGTTGCATTTGTGGTCGCTTGCGGTTAATCACCTCACAGTCGACGGAGCATTGTAAATTTGTAAATTTGATTTGATTGCTTTGTTTTGCATCATTACGCTAAATGCGCCATACCTACTGCGGCCTACCATGTTTACATACATATTATATATATGTACATATGTATCTATATCTATATCTACATATATCTAACTACCCGTACGGCAAGTTGGCAGCCAATGAAACGACCACAACAATTACGATCGCCATCGCTCGCGTATTCACAATAATCTGCACCCATGTCCAATATTTAGTATTTCAGTATTCCAGTATTTCCATTGATATTAGCTATTGTATCGGCTATAATTGAACTAGATAATTTGGATGCCTGCGGTAGGTAAATGTGTATGTAGTTTTCAATATACATATTACATATGTACATATGTATTTAGTATGTAAATTTGTTAGTGCAATATGTTAAACGTAGTATATTCCATAATTGGACAACTGTTGCGGCTAACAAAGGAATATTTATAATAACAATATTGCTAACCAAGTACTAAAAAATAATGTTAATTCTTTAATTCGCTGGAGGTTTAATGATAACAAAAGGTTAGTTGTTTAATGCTATTATTATTAATAAAATTAGTGAATACCCAAAATTGGGCTGGTTAGGTGTGGTTAGACCAATTGTGGTTAGTCTGGTTGTGAGTAGGAGGGGACATATTTATGGGCCTGTTTTGTCATCGCCCTTAAGGTATTTTAACTCTTGTACATTTGCCTGAAGGTAAAAAGAGCCAGTTACCTTAATATATATGTCTCAAAAATTCCCGAATACCAAACGAAAGAGCGATGGAAAATATTGTGTGTGAGAATTCTCATTTTTGCTTCACGGCAGTTTAAAGTTTTGCGCCGGAAACCCAGTTCTACTATCATCCATTCCCAGTAGGCAGACTTCAGCTATAACTGTCGTCCTATGGCGACGGTGAAGGCGCTCGAAGTGATTGAGAAATTTGATGCATTTTTTATACCCGAGCGTACATAAGCCCGGGGTATTATAACCTTTCTTGTTCCAACGTAAGTAAAGCAACCGATATAGATATAGACATGTACTATTGTTGTTAAAATGTTCAGGAATAAAAGATTAATCGATTTAACTCCTCTGTCTGCCCATTCGCACATTCGTCTACGCGATGTGCAAACGAAACTTGGTACATTGCTCTCGAGATATAGGTTGGTATTAAAGATGTGGGAAATCGGATAAAAATCACGCCGACATAACGATATATTATGAAAATCAAATGAACGCGATATTTCAGGAACTATTAAAGGGAGGGGAATACATGGGTTAAAAATGTTGGAAATAGGATTGGCACCACCCGCTTGGAAGCAAATAAAAATATCTCTAGCAAAGTGGGTATATTGTCTTGGGTTTGAATAAGTGGTCCCTGGCAATTGTGTGGTGATGTGTGTGAGGTTCGGAGAAGAGCCGACAATATAGATACCAGCTTCTGTTACTGTTGTAAGCTCAGTTTGAAAATTCTGCAGGGGTCTGGGAGCAGAACACTGAGGTTAAGTGAAAGTTTCTTAATATTCTTTTCTGCTTTACTTAACTCGCTGTTGTTGTTGGCTATGTGGTATAAATCTCGAAATTCCTGCGCTAACTTTCTGTTGGACTAGAAACGTGAGATTTTCAGTATAGGTGATATTTCGCAGGCAATGCAATGCTTCGAGTTTCAAGCGAATCGTCGATAAGCGGATAATTTTAATATTAAAACATGGCATGTAATAAAACACGTTTATTCGCACAAATTCACAAGCGAAGTGAGTTATCAGTTAGCGGTTTCACTTCTGGCAACCCATGTCACCGCTGGTTGCTATGTATAATTTTGAAAAAGAAGAGGACTCGACTACTTGAGAACGAGCAAACGCACCAATGTTAGATAACAAATTGATAAGTTTATTAAAATTTTTGAAATATAAATGTTTAATAATAAAAAAGTAGTGATTAAAAATTAAATCTTCGCTCAATTATGTAAACATACACTCTACACTTTAAAAAAAAAACTATGGCAAATGGAAATGAAATAATTACTACATCTGGATAAAGCAGATTTAGTTTTAATTTTATGTAGTTTTTAATTCATTTTTGAGATACCTTTACTCAATCGGAAGAAATTATTTTTTTCAGACTATCAAACTATTTTTAAATAAGCAAGCATCATAATTAATCGACGTTTAAGATTTTTAAATTACAAAACAAAATGTGTCATAATGGTAGGAGTAATTTAGTCTTGAAGGAAATGGCGATTAGATATGATGCTTTCTTATTTAAAAAATAAATTGCAAACAAAAGTTGCCACAAGCTTTCTGTTTGCCACCAGAAAAAATTTATCTACAGTAATTGTGTCATCCGAATTCGCCGCCGACTTGGATTCTTCATAGCTGTTATAAATATATGCCAATAGTTATCGATCATTTTCTGTCGGGGACGACAACTACAATATTTCTGAATATCATGATCTTCGTGTTCATTTAGTTAATTTACTGTATGATCGTTCAAATAAAAAACCAGTTACATAACAATTAATGTTTTCGCTATTGAGATTTCCAGCTAAAATACTGCCTTATCTTAAAAATTATCCGGTTTTAAAGAGTCCAGAACTGAATTCAAGATTTTACTGAGTTATAGATTCTATTGATTCTATCGTAATACGACCTTTTCAAATCACATAGATAAAACTTATTTATCTAATACTACCCTGAATTTCGGTAAATTTTGTAGAGGATCAATTTGAGTAGCAATTTCTCAGGTCTTCGGTGATAGGCCCTTAATTACTTGTAGAGTGAAGAAAGCTGAAATACGGCGAAAATTAAATTGAATTCAAAATTGAACTGTCAAGTCCCATTCGCAAGTGGGTGGGAAAATTTAAAGTGCGATAATATATCTTATCTTAGAAAGTCAAATTATATTATATAACATATACAATCTAACCCTACACAAATGTTTTAAATAGATTTTGTTCATGCGTTATGTGAACGCAAAAGATATATCAAAACTCAACGGTAATTTTTTGTCCATTGAAAAATTGCACCTTTTTATATTAAAACTGAATGGGCTATGAAACTGCATATTTAAAAACCCCAGTTGAGTAAAGTCAGCCTCACATCAAAAACTTCAAAAATTTTTACGATGCTACTAAAGCTTTAATATAACAACAGAAATAATCGTTTTTGTTGAATTATATTTTCTCTACGAAAGTTTTTTTATTTAACGGCACTGAACAATTTTTCAAAAACTTCACTGTTTGGATTAAAAGGAACTTAACGTGCATTATTTGTGGCTTAAACAAACAAATAATGCTGCCATCATTCAACATTTAGAATTCTTATTTTGATATATAACATGGCTAAATTTGTGAAATTAAATTGCTCCCCTAAATATTGTGTTAAATTATGAAATTAATTACTACTTCAATTTTGTGGTGTGCGTCCTCCTGTTGTAACTTGTTGTAACATAAAGAACTGAGAAAACGTATTGATAAATATAAAAATATATAAGTGAGCCCGTTTCTTTGTAACCTAATTACAAAAGAACACTAGGTATAATAACGAATTGCATGCAAAGCAACAACACTAACTCGGAAAAATATGCGAGTTGAGCCGAATCGGTAAAATAAAATCCAACCTGAGATGTAGTGAAAACTGCGCTATTGTGAATTAGCCCTAAGAAAATACATGAGAAATTTACATTTAAGACCTAGCTCGTTTTTATTCGCATAGTATTTGTAACTATAACTGCATACACCTAAAATTGCCGGAACAACTATTTTCCGTTCCTAAATAGCACTAAACAAATCGCAACTTTCATGAAAGAGGCTAACCGGGTTGCTTTTGCAAATAAAGGAAATTTTATCCGAGTTGGCGCGTTCTTTTGCAGCTAGGTTACTTTAAAACGGGTCCAGTATAAAAAATCTTAAACTATTATAAATTGTATTAATAAATTTTGATTCTCATTTAAATATGTATAAAAAAAGGTAATTATTTATTACGAACTAAAATTTTAAGTATTCAATTTAAGCGGAGATAAAGCTCCACGTATTCCCGATAATTTTTTTATAATTTGGGAATTGGTGAATTTTTACCAAAGATCATATGATGTTTAGTTCCTTTATCATATTTGGATTAGGGCCACGAAACTTGGTTTATCTCCAAACCAAATTTGATGAGGGATTATGGAAAATCATTCCCAAAAATAGCATAATCTGCCTACTTAGAGCACAGTTTTTATACGAGGGGAGTTACAAAAATTTGGTTAGTTGACTTCAATATTAAGTCATCTAATTTCATGACCTTAGATTTTATTCATTTAATTATTCGAGAAAAAATTTCGATAGATATTTTGTTTAGAAAAGAAAGTTCCACACAAGCGTATATTTTGCTATTTTTCTTCAATGGCCGAAAGCTGGCATGTTTTTTTTTTAAACTAAGTGATACATTTTTTCAATGTTGTGAGAGTTTGTTATTTTGTGACCTAATTAAAAAAAACTTGTAGTTATCTATATATATACATATATGTTTATATACATATATGTTTATATACATATATGTTTATATATGTATATATATAGATAACTACAAGTTTTTTTTAATTAGGTCAGCTTTCGGCCATTGAAGAAAAATAGCAAAATATATGCTTGTGTGGAACTTTCTTTTCTAAACAAAATATCTATCGAAATTTTTTCTCGAATAATTAAATGAATAAAATCTAAGGTCATGAAATTAAATATATGTATCTACGCATATCCGAGCTCTCCAATTAAATTCGTATTGCTGCCTAAATTAGATAATGTCATTAGTCAGATTACAAATTTTAACTGCCACGAGTAGTTTTCTCTATCCAGAGTAAATCCTCTTTTTCTGCCATGAATGATTTGCTCCTCCCATTTCAGCGTTTGTGGTTAATGACCTATTACCTTTCATACGTGCATACGTATGAATACTATACACTCGCATATGCTTACAATATCTCTGTGATACTCTGATTATATTCAGCATTCATGTTATCACCTGGGAAATTTAATTAATATTGGTTTGTGGTTGGTTGGTTATATGCTCGATACGTACCTGTAACGAAAGAAGGTCATATACACGTAGTTAGTATTTTGGAATTCAAGCAAAGTACATACATACACTATATACATATACCTACACAAATGCATAAAAAATTATGTAGATATTTAGATAGGAAATTAAGAGCATTATAAAAAGTAATTGCTGCCATAAGAAAATGATATTCTTAGTTTGAGTTTATCTATTTGTGTGTGTCTTGATAGCTTCTTATCCTTATCCACTGTATTGTTGATGTTGTTAAAGAAGATCTCTTTTTAATTAGGTGAGGAAGACATTATTATACATATATTATAGAACTCAACACCGCTCGTTTCAGACTATGCGCTCTCAAAAAAAAAGTGTGTAAAAGATGCTTCACAACTTAAGTTCGAACAGACCCAAAACTGGCCAAGTAGCCAGTAGTGTGTCAGACAGTATACAAACTGCTGATTCGAACATTAATTCGAATATTCATTCTATATTTTATAAATACTTAACACAACACTAAATAAACTTGCTTGACAAAAATATCCGATTCTTCTCGGTTTCATATTTTTAGTTCATAATTACTCTCCGAAAATTCATCCCTATTTCAACAAAGAAGAGAGACCTACCTGTAGAGACGTTCCATATCCGACGAAAACACCGAAAAACTAATACTGGTTGATCGAAGCATTCAGAGAAAGTAACGTACCATAGATTAGAGAAATACGAATTGATTAGATTTTATGGGAGGTGGTCCAAAAGTCGATAAAATTTTTTTCTGCCATGTAGATTTCCATATACCGCTGCACATTAGATCTAGCCATAACTTTCTCTGTGCGAACTTCAAAAATACAATTTTTGTGGCTGAAATCTTTGTTTTGATTTTTTCGGATAAAAAAATCTTCGTTCAGAACAAAATCCTAACACATCGATCCAATTCTTATGCCATACCTTGTGCAAATCTGGCTTTATTTTTATTTAGAAGATTTTTTTTTAAACCACTGCATAATCGTTATTTTCTATTTTTACTTTTTCGATCAAGTTTGATCGTAGTTTTTTAATTTTATAATTTTGCGATAAAATTTTGTGATTTTTATATTTTCGATAAAAACAAAATAATTGATATTCTTGGATTTAAATTTTGCCAATCATATTTGATAAACATTTTGTGCTTTTTTTTTTTAATAAATTGCATTATTTTTGCTATTATTGTCATCGCCGTCAAATTTTTTTGCGTTTGTTATGATCAAAATAATAAAATTTCAGGAATAATGATTACACTGTGCTACAAAAAAGAATGAAGTCGAAATACCTGGAAGTGATGTTATTTTCCTTGTAGGTCTTATCGAGTAGATCGAGAATCCAATTTTGGAATTTGTCAAACACCCCCAAAATCTCGACTTAACCTTAAAAAACCGATTTTTCGTTTCCGATTTCCGATTTTCATTCCAAGAACGGCTTAAGAAAGAAGAAACTCAGACCTTTTGAAAGCTATATAGACGTCTTAATAAAGCTGCAGAAATTTACTTGTTTCTGCACAACAAATATAAATTTTGCTACCCTTTTTCTTTTTTTTTTTGATTTTGGCGATATTTTCACACACTATTTTATAATAACACAAAATGAGTTTTGATTAGATGCAAAGCGTACGTTTAATATCGAGTTCAACGAATGTTTTTTTTTTAAAATCGGCCAAAAAGTGACTGAGTTATTTTACTTTTTATAAGAAAGAAATTTTTGCAAAAATTTGCTTCTGTTGTTCCCAAGGAAATTATCACTTAATTTTTGAGTTTTTACTCAATTTTGAAGTCTTTGTAAATTTCCGTTATACTGAAGTGCACGTGTTGTTTATCTTTTGTTGTGTTTACTGTTAAATTGGATAAAAATCGTGGTAAAGTAAAACTGAAATGTGCGACAAGCGTAATAAGTTTTGCTACATTTGTGGCTTATTTACGGATACAAGTCATCGGCGTGATTTTAAAAACAATATTGGTGTTGTAAAAATAAATAACAAGATTGTTGAAAGGTTTTATAGTGCGAGTCGCTGGTACGAGCCAGAATTTATTTGTGAATATAGCTGCACAACATTGAAAAAAATTTAAAGTTCAACAATCAATTACTTTGCCCTTTTCTGTGCCTATGACTTGGCAACATCAGGCATATCATAACCAAGACGTGTCTGTGCCTGCGTGTTTGTCAAATTATTGCTTTGTTATTGTCAAGTTATCACCCTCCGTTTTACTATTGATAAATATATATAAATGCCGATTTTTCGCGTTTCTCAAGCAGTCGCAATGCCATCGTAAACGAATTGTTTGATATTTGGCTGAAAGAGGAAATTTGGCGTAAAAAATATGACGCACTTTTTTAAAAAGTGGGTGGGGAGCATGCCAGCTGTTGAAATTTCATATAAATAAAATAAGCATTTAACGGGGAGAGAGGACTAGTATCGAGGGTATTATAATGGGTCTCACCTAATGTTTGTATGTAACAACATAATGTAACCGAGATAGATATAGACATACATATGTATATACATTTATACCAACATTTTACGGATGTAAAGTGAAATCGATTAAGCCATGTCTGTCTGTCTGTCTGTCTGTACGTACGTCCGTCCGCTGTGCATCGGACAACTCGAGTGGATTGTGAGATATATCAACGAAACTGGAAACACAATTCGCAAGCTGGTTGGTATTGGAACTGAACGAAATGGGATAAACACCATGCCAACATAATGGTGTTTTGTGAAATTTAAAATAACGCGGTATCTAAGTAACTATAAAAGATAAATTTCGCAAATTTGGTTCATAAGATTGGACTGGAGAAGAAAATACGGAAGTGGTTCTGCTTTGAAAAAATGGGAGTGCAAATGCTCTAAATAATTTGGTACACACATTGCCCATAAGAAAAAAAAAAAAATTTAACTGAAAACACGCCCATTTCGCATACAACGTACAGCGTACAATGTACAATACAATGTACGAAAACGAGATATTTAAGTTACTATTAAAGCCAATTTGTTCAGGACTCATATGCAGAATGGGGCTGGAAAAAAGAAATATACGAAGCTGAATTTGTTTGGAAATAAGCGTGGTAACGCCCATTATAGAGGAAATATATACATATGTCTTCGAATAAAATTATATCAAATGTAAATAGTAGACGCTGTGTTTTTCAGGAGCGAAACAGAACTTCGAAAAATAACCACCTTTCATACAAATTTTCATTATATAATTATTTCATATAAATTATTCAATATTTTACTAAACCATGTTGGTAATTAGGGAGAGAAATACCTAAAAATCCAAATTTTGGAAAAATTAAAATCACAAATTTCTTTTCGGTTTCATTTAAATTAATGAAAGGCATTCAAGTTTTCAAAATATTAGTATACCAGCGGCGTGCTTTACTGTGACAATATAGAAATTTTTTATGTTTGGTTTTGAGCTTAAATATAATATTCTTTGCTTTTTCGCCTTGCGTAAAAATAAATACATTTTTCGGATGTATTGGTCTAGTAAAGAACCTGTTTTTATTTACTGTAATTGAGAAAGCAAGAAAAAAGTTTAACTCCAAACGTTTGAAATAATATGGCATATCGTTTGAGATGGTAGGGATTCTTGGAATCAGACCACATTCTCCTCATAATTCACCATTGACGAATTCTCGAAGAATTATCGGCGCTTCAGTTTTAAGTGAAACTGTGCACCACCAAAAAATTCAAGAGCAAAAGTCGGAGTGGAAGATTATTCGTACCATTTTCTGTGATATCGCGAGAATTAACTTCAATATTTGCTTAAAGCAACTATCTACAATGAAGGGTCGTTCCCACAACAGTCGGTTCTACGATACTGGAAAGACCCGGATTTATTTTCGGCCAATGACTGTAAGGACTGTCACTTCAGCAGCATTCCCCGAAATGTTATGGGAAATGTTTTATGCTGTTACAATAACAATAACAACAACAAGGGTTTTAATTAAGAGTAAGAGGCCAGTTAAGTGAGTCTGTCGTACAGAAGAGACATGCCACGGAATACTCTTTCGGCAAAAGCAGAAATTGAACACCCGCGCAGAGTAGCTCTCTGTAGTAGCCAATTCTCAACATTAATTTTTAAACCAAAGTATTTTTTCTTTTTTTTTTGGTATGAGAGAGAGAAGAAGATCTTGATCTCAAGCTAAAGCTAAACAAACAAATGGGGATTATTTAGTAATAGTAAAATGTTTGTAACACTTAGAAATATTGTCATTCGATGAAATCTGATCAACTGCAAAATCAGTCCAGACAATACAAGTGTGAAAAAGTTTCATTGTTTCATTTCTAGTGCACATTGATTTTGAAATATTTGAAATCCATTCTCGAAACATACAGAAAGTACCAAGCCTTATTATTAGGTACTGATTAATAATACATATGCCGGGAAATTCCTTCGGACAGTCCTCATAACCGGACAACTTCAATAGCCGCGCAAATTTCGTGTGCAGAGACTTTTCATTAACTTTTCCATTCCATTCCATGAATAATTTTATTAAAAGCATGTTTTATATTTTATTATTGTGAAACTTTATATGCGATAATGGAATCACCCCCGCCCTATACGACTGGCACGATTTGTGCATTTTGGTAATCACAATGGGTCCTGTGGCCACTGAGTAAACTTTCTACGAGAGCAGCCCGTTTATCCTTTAAGCTAACGTAGTGGAGCTAAAGGGTAGCGAAAAATCATTTTGTAAACAAATTTTAAGAATATTTTTTTATAGTGATAAAGGGTTACAATGCTCCCATTCCGTGTTCTCTCTGCGAATTCGATGAGCTGAAAAAGTCTGTTGTATTCGATTTCGCAGCGCCGAAAGAGAAATCATTTCAATTTTAAATTCAGCAAAAAGATGTTTCAGTTCATTTTACTCATAATTAGTCAGTAAAAAGAAATGTTTGTTGACTTCTGAAATAAATACAATATAAAAAACATAATAAGTTAACTTTTGTAGTAATCATTTAAATGCGAATTTTATACAAATAGTTAAACTTCTCCTCAAAAATGTTTTTCGTAATTTAGATGTTAAACTTTTCACATATTTAAAAAATACTTCCAGTAAACAAGCAAAATTCGCTAATAGTGTAAGAGTTTCCAACTTACTAAAATAATCAGGTCAATTTTATATTTATAAATATCTCTCACTGCAGTAGTTTTATGTATTTACATATAAACGTATTTCGTATTTGAAATATGCACATAAATTGCTTGCAGCAAATTCGTGCAAAAATATTATTTCATTATTTCTATAATTTTAAATAAAATCTAATTACTCTCTCTAACTGAGCAAGTTCAAACATACGCACACCTACATATGCACATATGTATGTATATGAATATAAATAAATAAATATTTATTAGTTTCCAACTGCACCTGAAGGCATATTAGTTCTTTTTTTTTTTTGTTTGTCTTTACTGAAAACCAACGTTCTGCCCTCAAGTACTTTAATAGTTAGAGAAAATTCAGCAAATATGCTCAATAAAACAATTAATTTAAAATAACCAATAATACGTATGTAACAACTCAAAGCCTAACAAAAAATATTTAAATCAAAACACTTGGAAACTACCAACTAACAAAATGTATCGAAATTTATGCACAAAATAAATGGTTTCCCCGAAATAACTATAGTAATTGGTTGCATGGATAATTATCAAAAATTGCACAAGCTCGACTAAGTTGTACAACGTCAAACAGGCAAGCCAACGCAGATTCTACTATGGAAACGGTTGCAGGCAGCACTGGAGTGAAGAGTGCGTTGTGTCACTGGCATGACATATTGCTGTAAAAGATATACTACAATCTCAATTAAATAGCGTAGATTTCTAATCGAGCAACATATTACTAAATAATAAATTGATAAATGTAACTAGAATAACATATTTCAAATAAATTGTTTCAGTACACAAATACATAAAAATAAATACTTGATACTTTTTGAGGCGTAACAAAGTACGACGGGTGGGTAATTGCAAACGTAGGAATATTTACCTTATTATAGAGAACTTAAATTACGAAAATGAAAGTTATATATGCCAAAGCTGAACTGCTAGATCTCTAGAACACCGAAATTGACCCCAAAATATGTTAGATAATTTTGACGTCGTTTCTACACATAAAATTAAATGATCTCCTTCAAAAATGCAACTGTAGGTAAAGTTAAAGTTTTACGAGGGTTGCCTTTTATATTTTGCGCTTATTAATGAAAACCCAGTCAAATATTAAGGAAAATAGTTTTATTGTTTTTCAAAATATTCTCCATCCAAGTCAATACACTTCTGCATTCGCTTGAACCAATTTTCAAAGCACTTTTGCTACTCAGAAGAGGATAGCTCTAAAACGAGCTGTTTGAAGGCTTCTACAGCTCCTTCAGGCGTTGAAGAACGTTGACCTCGCATTTTTTTTTTTTGATGTACGGGAATAAAAAGAAATCATTAGGTGCCAAGTCAGGGCTGTAAGGCGGATGATCCATCAATTCGACTTTTTGAGTCCTCAAAAACTCTCTTGTGTGAATCGATACGTGAAAGCTCGCATTGTCTTGGTGAAGAATGATTTGTCTTCGGCGGTTGGTTTTCCTTAATTCTCCAAAAACTTTTGGCAAACAAATGGTTGTTTACCACTCAGAATTGACCGTTTTAAGTTTATCAAGTGGAACAGTTGCGACATGACCAGATTTTCCGAAAAAACAGGCGACCATTTGGTTTGAAGTGCTTCTTGCGCGAACAACTTTTGTTAGATTTGGCTCATCTTTGGAACACCCATAGAGTCGATTGCTGCTTTGTTTCCGGCTCATATGCATAGATCCAAGATTCGTCACCTGTTACGATGTCATCATCGTTGGTCTCCTTGGCGTGGGGATGAGGCTTAAGTGTTGGCACGGTTGTTCCTTTCGAGGTCTTCCATGCCACCACGAACTAAGAGGGAGGCTCCATATAAGAATCAGTGTAGGATTCGTTCTTGCACTGATTCTTATGTGGAGATTACCGTACCAACATCTCTCTGGTCCGCATACCCTGTATCCCTCCTAGTATCTCCCAGCTCTCCTTCCTCTCTAGCTAATCCCCCCCCCCCCCCCCCCCTAATCCAGGGTGTCAAGCGTTACCGTGCCCATTGGTCGGTTTGCAGCCAGGGGGTTTAAATTCCGGCTGTATTTTAACGGCGCCTCCCTGACACCGGGCCACCTCAGGGAGTAAGTTTGGCCTTACCGCGGCAAGGGGCGCTGTCGTGGTGTACCACCCATTTCCCCCTCAATATTTCTAGACCGCTGCGCTTGCCTCGTCGAGCAGGTGGTCGTACGACCAAGATGAATAAAGCAACAACAACAACAAAAAACACAAAAAAATTGTCTTCCCCATCTCGGGGTAAGACAAGCATGAAATTTTCTTCTTCCCCATCTCGGGGTAAGAATGCGCAGGCGCAAGCGCCTAACGCGCCGCTTCGCTCCGATAGGAGCTCTTCCGGGCTGGATGTGAGTGTTGCACGCCGGCCCGTGACTTCGGGTGTTATGGCGGGGCCTAGCACCAGCAAAGCTGCGGGGATTGTGCTGGAAACGGCAGATCCCTCCGTGGCACTAGGCACTAGGGGCCCGTCAAACACCGGCGCGGCTGCGAAGCCTAGTCTCGCGAAGGCAACGGTCTCACGGCCTGGCCCGAGTGGACTAAGGCGACAAGTAGCCGCACAAGATAGTATAGAGGGCGTGGCAGCGATGGAAACTACGAGCCACGCCCCTCTGATGTTGGAGTCGGAGCGGTTCAAATTCGCTGACAAGCGTAAGGCCGCGAAGACGTTAAAAAGATACGACGGGGTCCCGTTGGAAACGTTGTCCCAGAGCGCGAAGGAAGCGGTGGAAAGGGCGAAAGCCCTGCTGCCTAACTTCCGGGTCACTGGGGCTTCGGTGGAAAACCGGGTGCCTCCGTCAAAGCGACAAAGATCGGCGGAAGAACAAACTCCGGCCTCTAAAAGAATCCGGCCGCACTCGTGGGTGGGCAGGCCTAGCTTTGCCGAGGTTGCGAAGGACAGGATCCTTATTGGGGTCCTGGACCGAGGCAACGAGCTCGGGTCCATACCAAAGGACCAGTGGAGGTGGGTGAAGGCAGCTCTGGCGAACGTCATCTTTGACGTTCTGCTGGAGAACCCTGGAACCCCCCCTGCCTGTAAGGACGCTGGTTGGTACCAGGGCCACATTAAGGTGGTCGCCTGTGAGGACCTGAGATCGGCGGCGCTGTATAAGGCCGCCGTTGCAAAGGTGGGCCCTGTCTACCCAGGGGCTAAGTTGGAGGTGGTAGACTGGAAGGACATTCCAGTCAGACCCCGGGCGAGGGCATGGGTTCCGGTGACACCATCGGCACCGGAAAGCATCCTAAAGATGCTTCAGGTGATGAACCCGGCCCTCCCAACAAGTGATTGGAGGGTCGTCCGGGTCGAGGACGCGGAAGGCCCTTCGAGACAAGTGGTCTTGTCCCTAAACAAGGAGTCCATCGGACTCCTTGAGAAGAGGCAAGGCCGCGTCTGCTATGGCCTCGATGAGGTCATCATTAAGGTGTACCGCGGGGACGCTCAGCGTGCCTCTGGTGCGGGTGCAGCAATGGACGTGGACATTGAGGCACCCGAACCGGAGCCGGAACCGGAACTCTCCGACGCTGAAGGCAGCGTCTCCTCTCAGACAAACTTTGCACCAACAATGCACAGGATGTTTGCGGAGGAGGAGCTGCTGCTCAGCGACGGAGAGAGCGTGGCTGATGTCACCGTCGTGGCTGGAGGGGAGGCAGCGGTTTTCTCGCATGAGAATTCTGCAGATAAACCTCCATCGATCTAAAGCAGCCTCAGCTGCTCTCCTAGGTCGCCTGAGCAAAGGCGACGTTACGGTGGTACTCATTCAGGAACCCTGGGTTTGTAACTCAAGGGTATGTGGGTTGAGTGCCACCGGCTTTAAGCTTTTCGTGGAGCGCGGTAAAGGTAAAATTAGAGCCTGCATTCTGGCTAAAGCAGATTTAAATATCTTTCTTTTACCTAATTACAGTGATGGCGACGTCACGGCAATTCTTGCGGAGATAGGGGGAATGTCACTGGTGCTGGCATCGGCTTACATGCCGTACGAAGCCGAGTACCCCCCTCCCTCTATGGTGCGGAACTTAGTGTCCAAATTTGAGAGCGGACACATGTTGGTCGGCAGCGACGCAAATGCTCACCATGTCAACTGGGGGAGCACGGACATCAATGATCGAGGTGAGTTACTCTTCAACTACCTTCTAACTACTAACCTACTTATATGCAACAAAGGTAGGGATCCCACCTTCATTACTAGCAATCGTAAAGAAGTTTTAGATATAACTCTATGCAGTGATAGTCTATCTGAATTGATCGAGAGTTGGAGGGTTCTAGATGAACACTCCTTCTCTGATCATCGTTATATTGAAATCGTATTGAACTTTTCTATTACCAGCCCAAAGGTGCGAAAAAACCTAAAAAACACAGATTGGTGCTCTTACAAAATGTTATTTGAGGATAGGCTAAACAGCGAACCTCTTATTGAACCTAATTGTATCGGGGATCTAGAGAACATGGTGGACGTTTTTACGCTGACCTGCTCAAATGCCCTAAATCAGGCTTGCCCTGAACCAAAACAATGGGGCAAACGTAAACCCCATTGGTGGTCACGCGAGTTGGACTCACTACGAAAATCTTGTAGGAAAAACTTCAACAAAGCCAAGAGACTTAGTCTCGAGCTGGTATGGCTAGAGTACAAAAAGTCTCTTCAGACCTATAAAAAAGCTTTAAGGGAGGCAAAGAGATCCTCGTGGAGAAACTTCTGCGGCGGCATCGAGGGTGCTTCCGAGACGGCCAGGCTAAGGAAGATTCTCTCAGGATCCCCTAACCCGATAGGTTTCTTGCAAAAGCAAGACGGTTCCTGGACCTCAACGGGAAAGGAAACCCTTGAATTGTTATTAGATACCCATTTCCCTGGTAGTACAATTGCGGAGGAAGGAACTCCTCCGCTCATCTCCTCCAACCCCGTTAACATACCGGTTTCGGAAGAAAAGGTTAAATGGGCTATCCAAAGCTTTAAACCATACAAATCTGCTGGGCCGGATGGGATAATACCTGCCCAGCTAATTGAGACACTGGAGCTGTCTGCAAAATGGCTCTGTACTATTTTCAGGGCCTGTTTCAAACTAAATCACATACCGTTGGCATGGAGAAATGTCACGGCTGTCTTTATTCCTAAAGCCGGTAAGGCCTCACACACAAATCCAAAGGATCTTAGGCCTATCAGTCTATCATCCTTTGCTCTTAAGGCACTTGAAAGGATTATTAGTAGCTACCTGTCCGATACCATCGACAGTAGACTACTGTCTAATGACCAACATGCCTACCGCAAAGGCAAATCTACTGAGACTGCACTCCATAGCTTGGTCGGCTATATTGAGAAGTCTCTCAGCGTTAAGGAATTCTGTCTTGTAGCCTTCCTGGACATTGAAGGCGCCTTTAATAACGTATTTCCAGAAGCTATAACTGGCGCCGTTAGGGATCTAGGGGTTGAACACTCACTGGTTGACTTTATCGGCCAGCTACTCTGTTGCAGAGTAGTAAGGGCTAAGCTGGGTGCGAGCGAATTGTCACGGCACGTGTCGAGGGGGACGCCACAAGGTGGCGTCCTATCCCCACTCCTATGGAACCTCACCGTAAACACGCTACTGCGAGATACGGCATGGGGTGGCGCAAAAGTCGTCGCGTACGCCGATGACGTCGCGATTGCAATCAGGGGGAAGTTTCCGCAGACATTATGCGAGCTGATGCAACGAGCGCTTCGGGAGGTATCCAAGTGGTCCACCCATTGCGGGCTCAGGGTCAGCTCAAGTAAAGTGGAACTTGTACTTTTCACGAGAAAGTATAAAGTGCCTTCTGTGACTCCACCGGTACTAAACGGTACCCGGTTAAGTCTTTCTACAAGTGCCAAATTTCTAGGCGTTATTTTAGATAGGAAGTTGAGCTGGAAGGAGAACCTAGTTCAACGTCATGAGAAGGCTTCTGTAGCCCTCTACACATGTAAGAGAGCCATAGGCAAGAAATGGGGGCTAAATCCCCGGATCTGTCGATGGATTTTCACAGCGGTCGTCAGACCAATACTCCTGTATGGGGTAATCGTGTGGTGGCCTGCATTAGAAAAAGAGGGTAACCTTAGACTGCTCACCAAGGTGCAAAGATCTAGTATGATCTGCATAAGTGGGGCGCTCAGAACTACTCCAAATGAGGCCTTGAACGTCATTTTAGACCTTATTCCTTTAGATTTGGTTGGACAACAAATGGCAGCGATGACTGCTTTGCGACTAAGAGAGACATCCCAGTGGCACCCTGAAAGCCAAGGGCACTCTTGTATTTTGAATAAGTTCCGCTCTATTCCGAGCAGCACGGATCGGTGCGCCTTGACATCGGTCTCTGAAAGTAATTTTACTACACGTATTCCAAGCAGGGAGGAGTGGAAACTTGAGTTTCATACTCCACCTGATAGCATTGTCATCTATACAGATGGCTCGAAACTCGATAATAAGGTAGGAGGAGGCGTTTTCTCACGAAACCCTCTCCTGCAAATTTCCTTTAGGTTACCAGATCACTGCAGCGTCTTCCAGGCTGAGGTCTCAGCTATCAGGGAGGCGGTAGAGAAGATTGGGACCGGGATTACAGGAAGAGACATCTTCATTCTTAGTGACAGCCAGGCTGCAATCAGAGCTCTGAGCTCTTTCACTTTTAACTCTAACATCGCGCTGGACTGCCGCCTATCTCTGCAGGAGATGGCCAAGCAGAACAGACTGTACCTCATTTGGGTCCCTGGTCACCGGGACATAGAGGGAAACTGCATGGCAGACGAACTTGCAAGACAAGGTACGACCAAGCAGATTCTTCAAGATAAAGAACGCATTGGTATGCCGTTTGCCACTTGCAAACTGCTACTCAGAGATTGTACATATAAGCAAGCTGACAATAGATGGAGGCAAAATACGACCTGTCGAACCTCAAGGCAGATGTGGCCTAAATGGGACCGGAAACGGTCGCGCAGCGTTCTCTCTCTAAGTAGGGAAAACATTTCCAACGTCATCGGGGCTCTAACAGGGCACTGTCTGATAGGGAAACATGCTGAAAGGTTGGGAGTACCCTTCCGAAGATGCTGTAGGAGCTGCAAGAACGACGAGGAGGAGGAATCGATCTTGCATTTACTGTGTAAGTGTCCTGCACTGTGTAGAAGCAGAATGCGATATCTGGGATCACCGTTTTTTGATGACCTTAGTGAGGTTTCAATTGCCGAGGTAAATTGTCTGTTGAAGTTCATCAGCGAGGCAAAATGGTTTGGTGAGGGGTAATTTTTCCTTTTGGATGGTACAAATTTTTCCTTGTGGTAACACAATGGGCCTCCTAATATTGGCCTAAGTGAGCCGCTGTAGGCGGCTGCCACTCCAACCTACCTACCTACCTACGATGTCATAGACGTGCTTTGATCCACCGCAGCTAAATTTCTTCAACATTTCCTTACACCTATCGACACGAGTCCTTTTTTGGGCAATTGTCCAATTATGCGTTATCCAACGAGAACAAATCAAACAAATCAAATGTTCATGCAATATTGAATGTATGCTGGTCCCACTAATGGCCAAGGATGTCTCTATCTCACGATATGTCACATTACGATCTTGTATTATCAATTGACGCACAGCATCGACTGTTTCTGGCACAACCACCGTTTTTGGACGACCTTCACGAAATTCGTCCTGCAAAGATTGGCGGCCACGTAGGAACTCGTTGTACCATCGTTTCACAGTGGCTAAGTGTGGTGATTCAACACCAAAAGTAGAGGTAAGTTGATTGAAGCACTCCTGTCTCGATAATCCACGTCGAAAATCGTAGTAAATCATCGCACGAAAATGCTCACGGGTTAATTCCATTTTTAGGCAATATGAATTTTTAAACTCACTATAAATAAACACAAATAAAACTCGTAAGTGAAAATGTTAAATGTTATATGCAAGTTTATGCGCAAAATATAAAAGGCAACCCTCGTAAGCTCTAAAATTACAACTGCCATAATCTGAAAATCGTATTCATAATGAAGCCATAGGTTGTAGTGTTGGGAAAATACTGGGAGTTAGCTGGGAATTCATTTATTAACTACTTATACTCGTACCATAGTCGAGAAAATGAAATCACAAAAATAATAAAATACCATAATTACATAGAGTTAAACTCTATGTAATTTCAAATCGATTGAAGATACTCAAATTAAAGTGAAAGTTGATAGCTATACATACATACATACATAGTATGTACATATCTATGCTGCGCTCATATTCATACGCTAAAGTTAAGAGAAATGCAAACTACTCATTTATCATAGTATGTTGCTTTCATTTGTTGTAATCTTCGTAAGTAAGTAACTGACGGTCGTTTCATCTGCTCTCGTATTGAGTATGGCTGAGTACCTATTATGGGCTACTGAAGCAAATTAAAATTGGAATGAATTTACACTATACATCTGTCTACATAGAACGTGCCACATGTGAACCATTTCATACACACATACAGGGACGGCGGAAGATGTGGTTATGGTGGGTAGTACTACCTATCTGAAATTTCCCATAGTGGGTGATTACATACCTGGAAATTCGAGCAGAAAAAAAATTTACAGCACATGGAGTTATTTTCATTATTATTTATGCTGACTGCGATGATTGAAATTTTTGATCGTATCGAAATACTCAACAAAGATCTTCAAAAGTCGGAGTTTTGCGTAGTTGATTCGTTTAGGAAAACAGTTGTTGTTACCTATATACTAGAGCCTTCCCGTGACTCTTACGTTTCAGTAAATTTGGGTAAATAGTAGTTATAAGGTACACTGAATAATTCGGAATTTAAGAACCTGTTTTGTCACGCAAAATTCCAAACGAGTAAATGACAGCAATGTTAAGAATCAAACATTTACAACACCTGAGGACTATTTCCGAAGAATATTACTCCCTCACAAGTAGATTTGACACTGAATTAGAGAAGATTCATAAAAGTCTAGGATGCAGTTGATAAGTTAGATCTAGAAATCCTTATGAACGATTTAATTTTTTTGAATTCTAAACGAGTGGCTGGCTGTATTATCACTGTAGAAATTAAAAAGCTTACAAATAATTATTTCCATGTATTATTTATGAACCATAAACCCTTTGACCTTCTTAATTCATCGACGACCCAATCCCTTTACCTCTTACCACCAGCAGATCTACCCACACGGGCTCAGGACGTTTCGCCACCCCTGCACACATACTCGTACATTTGTATGTAATGTATAAATTATAAATGAGTTCATTCATATTTAGTACAGGATGTACATATGTACATACAAACATGCATACAATAACAATTTTCTTAAATAGCCATAATAACACCGATTGCAATACACATAGTGGAACGGACTGCAGCATGCGAACGCAAAACAAAATAAAAACGGATGAATATAGTAAGCAAATAATGGAAGAGGTGCAAAAAACGAATAAAAAATGTAGCGAAAAAATTCAAAATTTATGTAACGCAGACACATTAATTTGCCATTATTCTTAACAGCCCAGTAGCGAAGTTCCTTGGAGCCCGCAAACAAAGTTAGAGCAACTAAGTAAGTTGTTGCTGGCGCAATGAAAACCCGTGGCTATAGGTTATGTGATGGCACAAATAATCAATAGAATATTTTGTAGAAACGCATAAATATAAATACTCATATAATGGTATACGTGTTTCTAAGTTGACTAGCATTTGAATGGCAATACGCGTGATTGTGTTGCGTATAGTCATCGAAAAACAGTAAATGGTATGTATGTGTTGGGAAAGAAGAATATACTATTAAATAAATAAATGCGGGCATGTTGGTGTTTGAAAACATCGCGGCATATGACGGAAAAATTAAAGGGTGGTTGACTAGAGCTGGAAAAACAATCGATGACCCATCGATAGTGTCGATAATTTTCATTTTTATAAACTATCGTTGGTTTTTATGCACTATCTATAGTTTTGAAATGAAATATATGAGAGATGGGCGTGGTTGCTGTTTTCTGTTTTTTTTAAGATATGCCTATTTGCTCTAAAGAGGGAAATGCCACGCCAATTTAAAACATTTGTTCATTTCTGTATTAGTTTTTGCAACCCCATTTCGTTTATTAAAGTTGAGCAAGTTGTCTGCATAGTTACTTAAATATCGCGTTTTTTTAGTTTAATTTTCAAATTACCGTTATATGAGAGGTGGACTCGGTTTCTGTTCGATTTTCATATTTTTCCAAATCTTACTTACTGGCTTAAACTTCAATGTATGCTAAAATTTGGATGAGTTAAGTGCCATGGCTTCGGAGGCATACCTATTTGGTTTAAAGTGGGTGGAGTCATGCCTATTTTTTGCCAAAAAAAAAATCAAAAATATATTACCTTCTCTAGCTCAGCCCAGTATATGAAATTCGAGCAAATTATCTTTATTGGTTACTAAAATATCGCTTTATTTTGATTTTAATAAAACACCGTTATGTGAGTTGATATTTTTCATATTATTCCCGAATAAAACCTGGTCTCGAGCTCAATAAACCTACACTTGTTTCTAACATATATGACCAAAACTAATATAATCATTATTATAATTTTTTGTTAAAAAAAATCATGTTTTAAGCGATATTCTTGGGATCTTATTTTTTCGATGAAGTTGTATCGTTATTTCGTAGCTTTCATTTATACGGCCAATAATTATGGTTATTTGGATTTTTATTTTTTCTATCAAAAATAGTCGTTATATTTCGATTTTCGTTTTCTCCATCAATTTTGACCGCATTTTGTGACATTTTTTTTTAACGAATTCTCGCCAAGGATTTTTCGATCCGAAAAAATTAAAATAACGGTTATTTTCGGTCACTGGGCTGAAATATTTTTATTATTGATCGAAAAAATAAAGATCACAAAAAAAAAACGATTATGCAAAGATTTAAAACAAAAATATGAAAAGATACAAATAAGGTCTGATTTGTATAGCATATGGCATACGAATTAAATCGATTTATTGGAGTTTTGTTTTAAATTAATTCTTGCCAAAGATTTTTTGATCCGAAAAAAAAATTAAAATAACGGTTTTGTTTGCTATTTTTTAAGTTTTGACCTTATATCTAGTATCCGATAATTATAAGTATTTTTCAGACTTTTTCTTATTAGTTTCTTGGAATAAATTTAACTCAACCAATAATAATAATAATATCCTTTCAACGAACGGGTAATATATGAGATACTTGTACATTCCGCTTCGTTCAATCGAGTATGGAAAAACTGTTAATTCCATCGTTATGCGAGTATGATAGGTGAGGGAATAAATCGCATATATACTTATAGTACCTACATACATGCAATGGCTGTCTCCCTCGCAACATTAGCATCTGCTACAAACAGTGAAACAAACTTTATCCATTAGCTTTTAATGCACCATTATGCCATTCTATGTATTTTTTTCGCAATTTTCTTCTTTCCACTCGGCTTACTATTTATTTTGCTACCTACTGGAATTACGTTTTTTCCACTCACCTACTTTTATATCTACATTTGTATTTACATATGTATGCATGTATGTATGTATGTATGCATGTGTGGCTGGGTTGGATATTGTGCTCTATGTATGTATGAACGTCAATGCCCCAATACGACTCATCACTAATAACTATGCCTATTAACGGTATTCATTGTTTTATGTTTTTGTATTGTTACCGAACTTTTTCCACTACATTTTTTATACTTTTATTTCTATACGTATACTATACGCGTAAGTGCACATTAAGCTTCAGTTATAGACAGTTGAAAAGAGTCATATAAAAATATTATTTTTTATTCAAAATAAGATTTTAATATATTATCCAATAATGCTTAAAATGCAAATAAATATATTTGTGTGAGGATTCAAGCCGTTATGGTTATTTGCTGAACTTGTTTCTTTTTTTTTTTTACAAATAAATCTGGAGGAAAATTACCATAACATTAATAAAATTTAACAGATAGGCCACAATTCTTTGACAAATCATTGTCGTATTGTAGTTATAAATTATGTGGCTTAGCCCATCCTCGCACTTTATGAAAATGATTCTTGAAAGTATTTTAGTTACACACGTGTATCATATATGCACATCGGGCCAGCATACATATTATGTCTGACAGTTACGGTGCTCTAAAAGCCTTGGGCGCATACTTAATGGCATTGAGGCTTGTGGCTGATTGCAAAAATCGTCTGAACCAACTGGACATCCGCAACAGAGTAACGTTGTGGTGGATTCCTATAAAGGTTTGAAGATAACGAAAAGGCTTGCAGTCTCGCAAAACTTGGTACCCAATGACACCTGCTTGGTACAGAGCCATTTTGTGGAAGATACAAGGGTCACACAGATTAACTATTTAAAAAATGGGAGGAGTTTCAGTTTGCAGCTCATTGGTGTAATACAAAGGGTAAAAGGCAATTCAAGAACTTCATATCTCTCTCTCGGAAGATCTCTGATCGACTTCTGAATCTCAGTCGGAAGAGTTTAAGTAGTCTTACTGGTTAACTCGCAGGCCTTTGCAAGCTCAAGAAACGGACTGCAGGTTATGTGGGTTGGCTAACAAAACGTCAGACTATCATCTCCATCCAAAATCTGGAAGACGTAATCCTCCAAAGTGCTAAATTTTTGAAGTAGCCTAGGGTTGGAGTGATAATATATACTATACAACACTATCCAAAGTGCTTACATCCACGTCTGGAAGCCTAAGGTTATGGGGTTTCTAAGTTTTCAAGGGTTCGCACAAAAGTTAGCTTTAGGTCGCTATGCGAGTATACCCATATCTTATCCAAGTGAAGTGCAAATATTGGCGCTATAGCTGGGAGTGTGGCCGCAAACCCAAGGCTATCAATTGCGAGGCTGTTACAATCTCACAGCGGTTTGTACCACCTTTTGGATAAAGGACTAGCCTAAAATTAGTGGCGATAATTTTTGCTTTCCCATTTACTCGTGGATATGTGGGGGTTTCGTTGCCGACGTTGCTGCTGTCGCATGAATACTATAAGCGAAAGAACAACAACCACATCCTGCGGGTAATGAAATGACATTTATCGCTGGATAACTACAGCCCCGCTGAAAAAGTCGCTGGTTTTTAGCGAGCTGCGATATCGGGAATTGAAGAAGTAAACGATGCGTATTTCCCGTGAGAAGAAAAGAAATTTCGAAATAGTAAAGGAAAACGGCCGGAAAATTCTATCAGAACATACGTTGGCTTGAAGAAAGCTTTCAGATCGGGGCAAATACCAGTAAAAACGAAAACAACATCTCAAAAGCCACCATCCAGATACACCTAAGCTATGGATGGAGCACTGGTCCACGTTGACAATTGACGGTTGCATGGGGAACCTGGAAGATGATTGTTACGAATCTCGAATGATGGAGATCCAGTTCCAGTTTCAGTTCCGACTTGGAAGAAATTTGATTGGAAACAGCGTGGCTAAAGAACAACAAGGCGCTGGTGGTAGTTGGCTGCTAGTTTATGTATTTGGATACAGCGGCTTTTGCAGAACATGATCGGACGAGCGAATATCTGCTGATTGTTATTTAACTCTGCTCTGGCTGCTCTACAAAAAGAATAGTTCTATCTGCGACAACTACGGTGGAACTAGTCTTTTAACATGGCATATAAGGTTCTGTCGTGTAAAAAACTGAACAACATCAATACACTGCTTGGACGTTGTTAGTGTGGCCTTAGCCCTGGTAAATCTACCATCCTCCATATATTCAAGGAACACTAGATATTCAAAATACCTAAGTCTTGAAAAAGAAAAAGTTAACGAATCATCTATGTTGCCAATAAGTAGGTACTACTTTATGAATAGAAAACAACTGAGCAGTAGTGCGAATGAAAGAGAATGCTACATACAGAAAATATCCAACGCAGTGCCAAATAGTCTGAGCGACCTGAAAAATAATTGGCATAACTTTGTGTTTCTGATTGGTAACAGTTAGCCAAAAACGGGACGATTGCAGTTATATGGTGAACTCGGTTATCTCAATTATAATACACACGCCCCATGTTATGCTTTTTAAGTCATAAATTGTTTGTAATAGAGCAAACTATAACCAGACTCTTTGCGTGCACAGAACAAGTTATTTTCCAATTTTTATTCCATTTAGAAAAACTTAGTGCAATATTTTTGCTTGATTATATTTCAGATTGATTTTGAAGGAAAGCTAAAGTCCATATGAGTAGGAAAAATTACAGCAACCTAAAACAGTTGCTATAAATCGAATAGCAAAATTAAATCAAGTATACTCAAAGTATTCAGCTGCTTGCATTCAAATCACATCTTCACTGTTCAATACTGGAAATGTTAAAAGTTGCAAGTCTCAAAAGGAAATGCCCCAGCTCAACAATTTCTGCAACTTCCTGTCACCAAGTTTGTACATTCGTATTTGATTTCTTTATCAATTGCTTCGAAATCAAAACTAAAACGCGAATAACAATAGTAATAAAAAATAACAAAGTGAACAATAATAATAATGCTCGAAGTATGCGCTGAAGCAATTTTAAGTATGTATGTAGATACATCTATGTAACAATCTTGCAATTGTAATGAAATATTCGCTTAGGCGCTTCCTGTCGCTTTTGTTCCACAATAATTATTTCCGTTTCCGTTGCGTTTTGTTTACGAGTATTATGATTTTCAGCTTGTTGGTTGAATGAACAATGAACACAACTACCAAGGCAATGGCATAATTATGTACATATGTATGTAGGTATGAATTTGCTCAATAGCTATAGTAACGGCAAATATAACTGAAATAAATCAGTGAATATCACATTACGTTGCGCCATTGCAATTAAAACACCTAATCGGAATTTTAATTGCAACATTTACTACAAAAGTAATACAAAAAGTTTTAGTTGTGGGTAACTATGTATGTATGTACATATAACCAGCCGGTAGTAAGCGACAGTGGAGTAATAAAGAAATTATTAACAAATTGTTGGAGCTGCAGTCGTGGCAATTGCGAGTTTTGTTTTTTATTGCAGGCGCAGTGATTTCGTTTTAGTTTTGCTCCGGTTAAAGTTGCGGTACAAGGGTCTTCATATTTTTCCAGATAAAAATATAAATGGGTGTTGAATGAAGTTTTGTGAAAAATATCCACATATGTACACAACATAATATATTCCCCCCCTTCTTTTGGCAACAGTGTCATAAATTTGCGACCCCCACGAAACACAGACGCTAAAAATATTATATCTGGCCAGACGAGGGTTATATTTATCGTTTTATCGCAATTCTTTAGAAACATTGATAATTTTTATACCCAAGCGCACTGATGTCCAGGGTTCATCTACCGGTGCTGGAGGTGAACGAGTTTTAAAAAAATAACAGTAAATAAACGCGAGAATAACTAAAAAAAATATGTAACTTTAATTACTCTTAGAAAAAAAGCTTTATTGACGCATATTTACAAGATTTTTTCACTTAGTCCAAGTCTTTCACCCAGATCACTTAAAACGCTTAATGGCTTAAACCATTAAGCATTGATAGATATGTTCCCACGTTTGCACGAGAGTCGGTTCTACGATACCGGAACGACCCGGATTTATATCAGGCCAAGGACTGTCACTTCAGCAGCATTCCCCAACATTTTATGGGGAATGTTTTATGCTGTTGCAACAACAACAACAATATACATGTGAAATTAATTAAACAACTAACATTTCATCAATGGATATGAATGGATTAGAACCATTACGTAACATTCTCCTCTGCATATAAATGAAATTTTTGGCTGGATCATGTTTTTTCCTCGTAAACAAACGGACAGCAGCTAGAGAATCTAATATATTTGGATTATTAAAAAAAGTTTATTACAATTTAAATATCATTCTTCATTTAAAATAAAGTTCGTTTGTTTATATCTGAAAAAACCGGATTGATTGAACTTCGAGTTACTCGCTTATGACTGACAACGCTGTGGAGAGTTACGAATGGATTACAGCATACTGTTTTTATATTTTGCGGAGCAAAGTTATCATTTTCGCTTGATTTTACGCTTTTTTTGAATACACAACTTCAATTTATTTTACCGCCGTAGCCGAGTGTGTAGCGTATGCGCGCTTCATTCGGTGGGTCCCTGGTTCAAATTCTGGCCGGGGTAAGTAACATCAAAAATTATAAAAAAAAGTTTTTTCTATGTAATAGCGTTCGCCTCTCATCAAGACGCACCATACAAATTTTAGGTGAAGTTCGGTCAAAATCAGTTACGTGGTTATAGCGCCAATTAAATAAAAAATAAAAGGTTATAATTTTCGTTTGATTCTACTCTTTTTTTAACTAAATATAACTTGGTGACCATGGCATCGGAAATTAAAAGAAATCTAAGTACAATTCTCAGAGCATTATTTTGAGCATTGAGCGTGAAGTAGAAGTGTTTAAATCTATATATATGATTAAGGGAATGTATGCATGACAGCAGAAAAATGCTGTCCGTTTGCATTCAGCACATTCGAAGTTTGCCGACTGCCGCCTTACCAACTACTTGATATGGCTAGGTGGGGTATTCACTTAACCAGGCTCCAGGTAAGGTAATCTCAAGTCAACTTAAGCTAAGTATGCATAACTGAGCCAATAGAGTATGCATGCAGTATCGGAGAGAGGCTGCCGTTTTTTATATTTACACTCGTGATGAACATGGGTTAGAGTAAAACGGTGGGATAGATTCCGTTCCCGGAGTTTTGTAGACGTTGTAGTCCATTCCACCCTAACATTAAAATCTATACTAATACATCTCTCGAAAGCATTTTTTTCTCTTTGTTCAGCTCCAGAATGTCTTTTCCAATTTTTATGAAATTCCGGCTAGGCATTGTGAATGGTTTTAGGCATAGTAAGTTGCGGTAAGCGGCCAAAACGAAAATCAAGTCGAGTTATTGACAAATGCTACTTTCATGAATCAAAACAACTCCTATTCGCAGCATATATTCCATATATATCCCAAGGCTGCCAATTGCCAAGCCATCACAATAGTACGGCTTCTCTCACAGCGGTTTGCAATACCTTTTGCATAAACGCCTTGCCTATTCATTCCCTGATAGATTTAAGATGATATGAGAGGTGAGGGTGGATTTCATCTGATTTCTATAATTTTCGAAATTGCGATTTCTGACTACCTCCCGATTTGCGTTTAGGTGGTTTACGCTAACCTAATTCCCAACATTTTTGGGTATATGTAAGAATTTGAGAAAATTACCATGTATAGTTAAAACTTATCGCATATTTTGATTTTTGTAATTTACCGTTGTATGAGAAGTGGTCGCCGTTTTTGTCCGACTTGTATAATTTTTAAGACTTTTTAAAACACAACTTTAATAGGTGGCACTGGGATCGAGATATTTCGAAAACCGTATTTCATTCAAATCAGATTTTTTATTAGCCATATAAATTTAGTTTTTTTCTAAAAACAATATTCACAGTTCAACTCTCCACTTTGGAAAACCGACCGATTTATATTTTAAGCTTCTGATGGGAAAACAAAATAAGCTAATCGATCGAGAGCTTTACTTTAAGTTTGGTGTTAAATATTTGATTTCTTATACTCTTTTGTACATGAACCTTGTTCTAAATCCATCTTAAAATAATTTTTGATTTAGAAATATTCGTTAGTTAGTAACATATTTGATATTATAAAATAAAGCGCGATAACTTCTTCCTATTGATGGTTCCTTCAATGTGGAAAAAAACTGCACAAAATTCAAACTGTTTTCCTTAAAAGTAGTAAACATTTCTGTAGCGCCATCTCATTGTCGTATTTCCCGACATATTTTTAATGCATAATATTGATATATCATTTTTCGTTTTTGGGAGGAGGCGGAGTCTTAGCACCCAAAGTAAACCCTGTTCCTCGAATCCTATACGGGTGTAAAAAAAGTTTATATTTTTTAGTTGTTCGAGCACCCACATATTTCTAGGAGGTGAGGCGTCTGTGATATTGTACATGCTTGTAGAACTATATCTACATTGTATATATGCAAATTAAGGACGGAGGGGAGGTCCGCCCACTTTCAGTCATCAAACAGTTTATTTTTATTTTTATTAGATTCATTTTTTTTTTCATCAAATTAATCTAAAAATTCCTCCACAATATTTTTCTGTGTGCACCTCTGATATATGTAGTAAGTACATGGCACATCAAACTCATCTTAATGCCAATAGTTATACGTGCAAGCACTTAATTATTCTTGCTCTGCATTTATGTGTATTTGTGTACACAAAGTCGCGCAATAACACATAGTACATACATACATATATTGTAATTCTCGTAAGTGCTTTCAAACAGAAGTCACTGGGGGTTTCCCTCTCAATTGTCGTATGAATTGGTTGACATTCGAATGCCACGCAAAAGTTGCATTTGGCGGGCTACCTTCGCTTACTTCTATCGCAATTATATATACACACGTAAATATGAAAGTATTATGTATATGGAAATGTGCATGGGTATGTGTGTGTGTATTAAAGTGCATTAGTAATAATTGAAAGTTATGTCATTGCTTCTTCACGGTGTCAAGGTTACAGCGCTTATTCACTTAAAGTTCATACGTGCGTATTGTACGTAATTACGTAGGGCAAATATGACCATACATATGCAACATTCGGCACAATCGTATTTGTGATTTGCGAATATACTTGAAAACAATTAGAATTTCAATTTAAATGCTTTTACAGTGTGTTTTCTTCATATTTTTTAAGTAGATACATAAATATGTATTTATCTATAATGGCGTATTAGCGTAAAATGGCGAATGTGCTATCTAAATAATTATATGTCATAGTCATTTTACTTTTATGGTCATTCAGCTATAACTATCGCTACTTATGAATCATTTCACATACGCACATAAACAAAGTTATAAACACGCCGCCAGTGTAACGAAAGAAATATTAAAATATTTCCCATTGAAGATTTGTATTTAACTGTTAATGGATTTGGTTATGTGAGAAATAGCACATATGTACATACATACAAATTTATATTCGAAACTCATCACTCGTATTCGAAGATATCAAATGATATGAACTTTTATTCTCATGAGATTTTTAAATATTGACATGTGTGTGGAAATACAAAAGCTTTTATTCAATAATATCAATAGCTGAAATAAGATTTGATATAATATTTCATGCCAATAATTCATAAGCATCAAATAGCAGAAGCTTTTACGCTCATTGATTTTTGACCATCTTGGGATATATTAATTTTTGACGGATAGCAGTTTGCTATCTTTGGAACATATTAATCATTTTGAGGAGATTTATTATCCATTCTTTTGCCAAACTAGTATTATGATTTTTCAACAAAGACTCCTTTTACTTCCATACATCTTTCATAGCACTTTACTGACCTTACTTTACCCATAAGATAGTATTCTGAATTATTTCGATCCAAATCTTCCAAAAATGCTAACTTCACTTTATCTTTGGTATCAAAATGTTTTTCTTCGCAAGACGTATTTAAACTTTACGAATAAATAATAATAGCTTGGAAGCAAATTGGAAACACTCGGTGTGTGGGCCGACGCCTTATCGTGAAACCACAATACTCTGCGCGGCAGTTTTGCTTGACGTTTTCTTAAATAGCGACTCGCATTTTGGGACAGCAAGGTAGCATAATTATAGCTACTTAGTTACTGCTGCGTTGCGATCTTTAACCGGTAATAGCTTCTTGGAACAAAAATGCTCTACATCTCTTTTGTTCATATTTTTATAGTTTTCTCTGTGATGGTTATTATCAAATTTTGGCTTATGTGTAGCTCATTTAAACTTTATTTAGGTTTTGTTTTTCAATAAACATGTTTCATTGCTCATTTTAGTTAAAAACTTTTGCTGTATACATGTCACTATTCTTGAAATACAACAATAAAAGCAGACACTATTCTTTAGTTGCGTTATCTGATTTTTCCCTGCAAAGGATATATAGAAAAAGATGAAACTCCAAATTTTTTTAGGACCAATTTACGGTTAAAATCCAGCAATGAAATTTAATCAGAATCTGAATATCTTGATATTAGTTCCAAAAAGTAGTTGTCTATATTTATGCCATGAACTCTAAGTATTTGTATCCCCAGAAGATTAAAATGAACAAAAAGACCTTAAATCATAAAATAAAATTCATTATTGGGAGGAATGCTATAAATGTTGATGTATCCAACCAATACTCATTCTTGATGATTTTCTCAGTATACCTTGCATGATTTAAAAAGTAAATAGCCGACACAGTTTCAATTGTCTAAATATATGAAATTTAAAGATACACCTTATATCTGAACAACCAGTTGTATGGGAACTGCAGGTTATAGTGACCCGACCTTATTGATTTTCATTATATGTATTATAACTGACAATAGCCCCAAAATTTATGTTCTCTGCTACTTGATTGAAGGAGTTATAGCGCAAAAGCTCATATCTAAACAATCAGTTGATCGAAACTAAAAGTTATAGTTATCCGACCTTAGCAGATTTCAATAGAAACTGTTCAATCATAATATGTGAAAGGAGTGCTGAATTTCATGATATAACACAAAACCCTATAGCTGAACAATCTGTTGTATAACAGTTATATAAGGTCTGGTTTAGTCGATTCGGGCAATTGATTAATAACGGGTGTTTTTTTTAGACTGATATAACTTTCAATTGAAATAACACACATAAAAAATGAAGTACGATGCCAATTTTTTTTTTTATTTGAAAGATATTTTCATGACAATTAATATTTAAAAACGATTTCTGGCATATGACCGTCACGACTAGCTTTGGTGAATTGGATGCGATCAGTCCAATTTGGAACCAATGAACAAAGTCCAACTTGTTGAGCACGGCGACGAATAGACAAATTCAGATATAGCAGAGTAAATTTTATGTGGACTCTATAATTCACGAAGTGGAGAACAGAACACTGATTTTTAAATTAAATTTCCACAATTTGTAAACGTTGTTGCGGCGTCATTCTTTCCATGATGATTTGTCAATGCTTACTGAACAGAAATGTCAAAACGAAATGTCATTTACCAGCTGTCAAGTGACAGCCATCCCTATCGAAAGTTCTATCAGTCCAAAAAAAAACACCCTTTACATTACAAAAGTATATCTGCTTATACAGAGCTGGAAATTGCACCTATAATAAAAGATATCGACGTATAAAAAAGCTCGATGGCCTAGGAGGAGTGCCAGAGGGACAAAGTCGAAGAAATTTTTACTGGCAAATTTTCTTAATATTGATTCGAATTTCTACTCAAATTTATTGAAAAGGAAATTTCGTATAAAAGTATGTCTCATTCTACAACATAAGCCGTATAAATAAATGCCAAAGATTTCCAAAAATCGCGACGTTATTGCGTAAAAAAATATTTAACAAATCAACGCGAGTTTTTGGTAATTTTCGTTTGAAATGTCGTTTTAAATTTGTACATTCAGCAAAGCTTTGTTACGTCCATTTCGATGGGCAGTGCTTCAGCGAGCCGATTGCCATAATATAATGGAAAACTTTACTTTTTAATCGCTCTCGTCTTTGTTTTTGTTATTTTCCTATCTTCTTAGCAAATCAATTCTACGTTAATTTTCATAGGCAGTGTCACAGTGGAGGTTGCGCCCAAGATAACTGAGCCCTTTTCTCTCGGTCTTAATGCATTTTATTCCATGCAATTTTCAAATATTGTACCTAATATCATTTCAAACTATACATACATACATGTATATGTGAATCTTCAGTTTGAATTAAGATTCCAGTATTTGTAGCTTAACATAATATATGGCCATCAAAGTTCCATTTGGATTCAAAGTTTCGGTTTCTGTTGGAATCATACGTATTCGTGGAATATACACCATTTGCCCCGCTACTGATCCTCATCCGATAAGTTTTGCCTTAAGGTTGGGTATCATGTCTTTTGGTATGATTTGAGCTAGGCGCGAATGCGCTAGCAGGCAAAGATTCTTTGATTTTTTATTTAGCAGTAAAGTAGGAGTTATAAAACACAACTATAAAAATAAATGAATGTCGCTCGCACTGTTTTTGATTGCTGAAAGTATTTGTGAAATGTGAAGAATTAAAACAAAGACAGACACACGCAGCAGCAGCTGAAGTTTACGTAGGATTTTAAAATACCTAGATATCCTTTTCAAAGAACATTTTCAACTTTTTTCTGACAGTTGCGCATTTAAAGATCAAAAATTAGTGATCTACTGCTTTACGTCGACTCCGAATGGCTCGGAGGTTGCCATTGAATGTCGAGGTGGAATCGCTGTTAGAAAACAATTTAATCTAATTTTTTAAGTTATTTACTCCGTCCGAGAATTCAACCCTGTACACTCTGGTTGAAGCTCATATACGCTATATTAGTAGATATTAGTTCAGGTAGTTTGGTTTAATTTGCTTTTAATATTTAGCAAACACTGGCTTCTCGCCTCTGCCGCGGTCCCCTCCTGACGCTTGTCATTGACGTCGATTGGCCTTATGTATCCCAATATTTATAAGAATATGCATTTGCGCATCCGGTTGCTAATGCTTTGCTATTTTTTTTATTTAAGGCGCGGGCCTTTTTTAATTTGTCTTGATGTGCATATACTTATCATCACATACATATTTACCTTAAATGATTTCAAAATTATAGCTTACAAAAAGAATTACGTCTGTGAGCGGCGCTACATCCCCTAATCTAAACCAATCATTATGTACCCCAAACATAAATAACAAAATCCAAAAAATAATTATCGCTAAGCTGCCAGGGAAAACTTAAGACTTGCATAGCTAAATACTTGGAAGCAGATGAGAGCGCAAATTTCATCATCCGCATTCTAACTAGTTATTGCTGTTATGAAGTACCTATCAAAATATTTAACATTCCCACAACGCATTTTCGCCGCACGCTCATTACAATTGGGCAAGCAAACCACAAAAGAGTGTCAGTTGGCAATGAAAAGTAGTTTATGTTGGCAGCTTTACAATCCACGATACGAGTGCTTTCAACTACTGCTGCTGTTGTCATTGTCAGCCATAGAACCATAGAAGGACAACCAGTCATGGCCATCGTCGTCGCCCTTCCATTGCCACAACCACAAAAGTCACAAAGTTGCAATTTCCAAAGAAGCCACAGAACAGCCACTGTAGGCGGACACATAGCGGTCGCTTGGCCATGCAACGCAAACTGGTTGGAAAAGTAATGTTTTTTTTTCCCTACACTTTTGCTATCATAGTCTTATGAAAATTGTACTTTTAATGCTTTCGCTTTTTTTGTTTTTTGCTTGATTTCTTGTAAGCCACTGCTTAAGAAGAAGCAAGGCGTTGAATTTTGCCCCGAAGGCAGTGTTAATGAAGGGCTCGGTCGAGAAGGAGGAATGCGATGCGGAAATCTTAATGTGCGATAATTTTATAATTTTATGATTTAAGTGTTTAATTAAGTACATTGTGACTTGCAAGTTGTAAGCTGATGGTGCACTGCCACACAGTTTGGTTTATTATTCAGTCGGAATGGTTAAGAAACGAAGATACAGGGAGCGAGAGAGAGAGTGTGGGAGATTGCACGAAATTAAGTTGATGAACAAGAAGAACACACTGCAAAAGTTGCATTTGCTTTCACCATTCAATCAAGAATTTGCATAAGATGGCGAGTAGACGCCGAGGGTGGCTAAGATAAGTAATGCTACCACTTTTGTGTGTTGGTATTGTAGTTATTCGCTGAATGGTAAATGAAAAGACAACAGGCAACGAACGCGAATAATAAAACCTAGACTAACGAAGTAAAAATGTAGCAGTCGGGGATTTTGTATTTTTTTATATTACAGTAAAGTGGTATACGTAAGTACGTACATAAATATTTATGGGAAAAATGGGACTTTCCCAGAATGTATCAGGGATTAGCTGCAAAAGACCAAGTAACTATCAGAGACACAGAATGATAACACTGTGCTAGTTGAAAAACTGAACAGCCAAGGCATCTATTAGGTAAACTCAATTCGAGCATGCTGAACTCAGTGAAGAATTTGTTTTGACATTTTTTTGAAGTGAAACTTCTTTGCGCTCGTTGCGCTGTAATTCCAATATCGAATGAAACGAAAAAGCGACAGTAAAAGGGAGGGGATGGCCCACTTGGTGGTGTAGTCGGACGGAAGAGGAATTAATTTCTACCACTCTATTTACTAATTTTTGCCACTATTTTTACTAATTTCTACCACTAGTTTTACTAATTTCTACCACTAGTTTTACTAATTTCTACCACTCTTTTTACCAATTTTTACCAATATTTTTAAAAATTTCTACTACTAGATTTACTAAATTCTACCACTATTTTTTACTAATTTTTGCCACTATTTTTACTAATTTCTACCACTAGTTTTACTAATTTCTACCACTCTTTTTACCAATTTTTACCAATATTTCTAATAATTTCTACTACTAGATTTACTAATTTCTACCACTATTTTTTACTAATTTTTGCCACTATTTTTACTAATTTCTACCACTAGTTTTACTAGTTTCTACCACTTGTTTTGCTAATTTCTACCACTCTTTTTACCAATTTTTACCAATATTTTTAATAATTTCTACCACTATTTTTACTAAATTCTACCACTATTTTTACTAATGCTACTACTCATTTCTACCACTATTTTTACTAATTTCTACCACTAATTTTAGTACAGCTGCTACTAATTTCTACCACTACTTTGTTACATTTTCAATAAATTCTACCGCTATTTTCACTAATGCTACTTCTAATTTCTACCACTATTTTTACTAATTTCTTCTACTTTATTCAGTAAAGCTGCCACTAATTTCTAGCTCTATTTTTAGTACAGCTGCTACTAATTTCTACCACTATTTTGTTACATTTTTACTAAATTCGACCACTATTTTCACTAATGCTACTACTAATTTCTATCATTATTTCTCCTTTTTTTATTGCACAGAAGTTTTACTTCTCGTTCGCGCACTTAGGTGTAATATGCTATTCTTCATTACATATCAACAGGTTACTCATACGCTACGGCCAACTGTGTGTCTAAAAGAAATTGCTGTTCATGGAGTTTTCTTTCCTCGAAAATTATATTGTCTTCTAATATTATAACTTTACTTTTACCTTTATCTTTCGCCCAATCAAATGACAATATTATTTGAAAGATAGATTTATTTATTTTCATATTTAATATATGCACTTTTTATTCAAGCACTTTTCCTACAGCTGTTCGTGTTAGTACCAAAAATTGAGTGACCTATTATTTTACTTTGACTACGAATGGCAGACGATTTTTGTAAGAAGTTTTTTCATGGCAAAAGTGCACTTGTAGCACGCCATTGTCTGCCAAGTTACGATCGTTGTTAGAAACCATTTTAATTCAATTATAGATGTTACTTGCCCCGTCCGAGATCTCAATCCTGTGCACTCCGAGAGCTCGTACATGGTGCAAACGGGAAAATTTATATATAAAAACTTATCCCAAGTCTTCACTGTCTTGGAATTTTGAACAAAGTTCCTTAAACTAGCTTGACCGTTTCGTTTTAATTTTTATTTTTATCTAATTCCATTTTAGTGTAAGTTATGTTATTTAATTTAGTAGTAATTATAAGTAATTTAATTTAAATACTTTAAATTATAGTTTATACCCTATTAACCTGAACATCTTCGCCTTCCTGAATTTAAAACAGATGCTTATCGTTTTACTGCAACTGTGGGGCAAATTGATACAAAAATGATTTTAAAAAAAATATATGGAAAAATAAGAACGTAAGCCAACGAAATCTTATCTACCTTTAAATGATGTCCGCTTGGACCAGACTAGCCGTAGACCCCACTTTGTTGATAGGGAATCCAAAAAAATATTCAAAATATTCAATATGACATTTAATTTTTATTTTTTTCATTCCATGACAATAGAATTATTTAAAATATAGTATAAAAATGGTTTATTTACTACGAATTTTATTTATTTTTATTTAATTTTCCACCTCTCTTTATCGGTAAATAAACTTTTTCGAATGATTCATAATGTCAAAAATGGTAATTTAAGCACTAGTTGGAAAATTAAAATTTATTGCAAAACTATTCCTCGTTAAATTTTACTACAGATGCATAATCAGAGAAATTTTGTTTGAAATCATTTTATACGTGATATTTTCGATAAACTTATTGCGATTTCGGCTAAAATGGGACCAGGGCTTATTCGAATAGATTATCATTTTTGAAAAATTGTTAGCAGTGCTCTTAAAGTCAATTTATTTAAATTTGGTATGCGGGATTTTCAAAACAAATAGATGTTTATATCTCTGTCAAACTACAACATATTTGGAACAAGCTTTGCATTTCAACTCACTAAGCAAAACTTTGAAAATGGTAAAAATCGGACATAAATATAAAAAAAGATGGTTTTTAGTAACTATACATTTTATAAAAAATTCGAAATAGAAATGAATAAACGAATGTGTTAAACACTTTTAGGAAAAAATGGTTCACCTTTTGAATATACACTCGCAAATCAGACATACATCACGCCCACTTCTTTTATAATGTTAATTTAGAAAAATCAAAATATTTTATATTTTGTTAAATCTATAGCAAATTATTGCAAATTTGGTGCAAACTTCACATCAAAATTTTGAAAAATGGGCGTTGTACGTCAAAAGTGGATTAATATATTTTTGTTTATATTTTAAGATGAAGAATATTTATAATATAATTTTAACTGGGTTTACTACATAGAACAAGTACTATTTATAATAAAATAAATAAAATATAATAGTAATAATAAAAAAATTTCCGGGTATTTAAACTACGGTTTCACCCAAATTTAGATTTTTCTGTATATGTTTTCCTTTTCTTTTTAATTTCCTTTTCTTTTAAGTGAAAGTCTTTCGTAAAAAGCGGCTCATATGTCCCAATCATAAGAGACACAGTTGTATCCATATTACTTTACTCTATTTGCCGTATAAATCGATTACTGAAACACACTATTTTTAGCGACGAAATACAAAATATTTAAACTCGTACCTTCACTGCTTCGTAGACGTCAGCATAATGGTTACTGAAAACCAACAATAGAAACGATTGTACTTACAATAAATACTGTAGCAGTGGGGACATTTGCATTTCGGTTTTTGTTAGAAACTACTAAGTAATTAGCATAATTTCCAATATTTTAGACTGACACTGTATGGTACATTTCAACAAATTATTCCTTCGCAGCTAAATGACATTAGGCGAATGCTAAAATGATTTTGTATATATGTATGCGGGAGTATGAATTAAATGGCTGTCGGTAATAGATTGTTGACTTTGCAAGAGGTCTGCAATATGCTTTCTAATTAATTACCCGTAGTCGTTCGTTGTTGTAATCGACAAAATGGCACGTGCGTATAAATTTATGATTATATTTCTTTTGATTTGCTATCTAGATTTTTTGACAATGATATTTTATGTATATGGTAAGGGGGTTTAATATTTGTATATTTATATAAACCTAATGTGCGAAGTAGGTGGAGTAAATATTGCAAAGTAAATAAGAAAATAATTTTGATTAACTTAGTAAACAGTGTCAAAATATATGTACATACCTATATAGGGGATTCACAAGGTGTTCTAACGTATCGTAATGTCATAAAATCATAATATTTTCAAAACTCAAAGTTGTGTTATTTTAATTCTAGTTTACTGGCAAATCAAAAAGGAACAAAACCAATTCTTAATCTAATGAAAAGTTATATGGCCTCTCTTAAGTCTAACAAAATCTGGCAATTAACTCAGGGACGGATCTAGACGATATTTTTGGGGAGAGTAACATCACATAGAAAAGTTGTTAGTAATAGCGGCCACCCCGGGAATGATTGATAGACCTCCGAGCGTATTTCTGCCATCAAAAAGCTTTTTACAAAAATCATTTGCCACTCGGCGTCGTCGTAAAACTGTACCTCAATTTCTCCATACATATCGAGCTCTATGATAAAATTAGTAAATTATTAATATTACTATTATTAAATGGTTTTCATTTGTTACGGTTCTCATTAATAAGCGAATGTTATTTCTTCCGTGTTCTACATGCTGAGATATGGCCCAAAGACTAAATATTTTGAAAAAGCCCAAGTAACATTTTAATCGCAAGCTCATAAATACATAAAAAAAAACATGTAGGCCACTTTCAAAAATTTAATTTTTACCTTGTAGCATTAGCATTGAAAGTGTCATATCTGGGTTAAACTAGTTATTGGTTTGCGAGGAAACATTCAGATTTTTATAAAAACCCTCTTAAAAAAGCTAACTCTACACAACTAATGCCGGAAAATAAATAAGTTTTTATTAAAGCATGTGCCAAGTGGAAGTAAAGTTCCTAGAAATGGAAATTTTTGACAGTTATGAGGTGAATATACTCGTAATTTTTTGACCATATAGGACTTGCGAACAGAAATGTGTTTGTAACAAACATATAAAAATCAAGCTTATGTGCAATAATATAGAACTAGCGGCAAACAAATTTAAAAAAAGTTATAATTATATATTTGTTTCGTAAATTATTTATTTATTTATTTCAAAAAAGAGAAACAAATATTACTAATTGTTACACTTATAAAGTAGAGCACTAGCTGTCGGGGCCTTCGGCTTCTACGAATATATAAATATTTTTCAATGAAATGTTTTTTTTTTTGTTTTTTATTTTCCTAACTGAGTAAGTTATTATGTACATAATTATCACTTATTATTGTATTTTGTCCTCTATTATTTCTGCTGCAATATAATAGGCTAGATATTTACAGAGTGATACAAATTTAGAACTTAAGTCTATGTTAGTAATATTAGCGAGATTTAAGTGATAATTAATTAGAAATTTTAGATTATAATTAAATGATATACAGCATTTAGGTCATTGTTTGCTGTTTTTAACATTTAACCATACAACTTACCAGGCGATTTTAAAAACTATTGGTTGTAAACTTAATATTAATATCGCCATCGAATGTTTAGAATAACGTTAGCGTTCCAACACCAGTGCTCAAACAGTATGCTCATGAGCGAGTGTCACAAAACAAGTCTCAATTCTTCTTTTTGTCCTTAATTGGCGCCATAACCACCTAACCACTCCCCTGATTTGCTAACTGGCACCAGCTAAAGAGACAAAGTGAACCCAATTCCTTTTCCACTTGGTCTCTTTACCGCGTTGAATACTTCCAGGGCTTGAGCATTTTCGTCCATTCGCATGACATTCCCCACCCAACGTAGCCGCTGAGTCTTAATTCGCTGAACTTTATCTATGTCGAGGTAAAGTTCATACAGCTCATCGTTTTCGAAATTCGCCGTCGCAAAGACGTAGCGATCCATAAATCTTTCTCTCGCACACTCCAAGGGAGGGACTTACAGAGCCTGGTTTTGGTTCATCGAGAGAGGGCTTTACTGCTTATTTACCTGCTCAGCGCACAGTAGCACTGGTCGGCATGAGAGATTTTTCATTCGGTTTTGAGGATGACATTATTGTTGATGTTAGTGCTGGTTCCAAGATAAGCAAAGACCGCCATGACGCAAACTCGCTGACTGTTTTTTTGATGATAGGATGTACTTCGTTTTGCCCTCGTTCACCTCCACGCCCATTCACTTCGCTTCTTTCACCAGCGTGGAAAAGGCAGAACTAACGGATCGGGTGTTGAGGACAATGATGTCAATACCATCGGTATATGCCAGCAGTTGCACACTCTTATAAAAGATGGTGTCTGACTGGTTTAATTCTGCAGCTTGAATTATCTTTTCCAACATAATGTTAAAGAAGTGACACGACAAGGAATTACCCTGCCCAAGACCTCGTTTGGTTCGGCCCGGAGAGGTTCATCCCAATTCTGACTGAGCTGGCAGTTTTTGTTGATTTTACATAGCCGTATTAATTTTGCAGGGATACAAAATTCAGACATCGTGGCATATAGGCAACTTCTTCTCGTCCTGTCGAAAGCTGATTGAAAGTCGGCAAATAGATTGTGTGTGTCGATCCTCTTCTCTTCTCAACTCATTCATATGAAAAACGATTGAAGAATACAGTACACAACAATAATGACATCGTGCTCGGCTGTACATAACTCTCTACTTAGGAATTCCCCCATAAGGCATTTACGGTCACCTGTATATTAATGGATTTGCATTAGTTAGTTATGATGCGCAGCTTCGGAAAAAAATACTGATGCTTAGCTGATTTTAGGGGCCCAGTGGAGGGCGGAGCAGCAAAGGCGTAATAAATCTTAGCATATGGCGAAAGCATACTGATCGCTAGATTGCTTCATTTCCCTGGCTTCAATAACAAGATCACCATATTCAAGACAGGCTTAATGTGTCGAAAATAAACGACTTCGGCTTTCCGATGACCGGTTTTGTTATCAAAGTATGATGCATTCTAAATAACCAAACTGTTTTCGTGACATAGGAAGTATGCCAAAACTAGTACACTCTAAGCATGAGAGAACAATTGTATCAAGTTTTATCACTACAAACATAGTTGGATAGCAATAGTTTAAGTTTTATTTTTATAAAAACTACTTAATTACTTTAAATACTAAAATTAGACTACACTCATAGAATATCCGACGAAGTCCACTTGTAAGCGAACATGTAGTTATATGTGGACATATATGTGTTTATTAATGTCACAAATTAGTACAAAATTGTAACCAACCTTTTGAAACAGCACTTCACTGCACCTATTTCAATTTTTAAGCCAGTACTGCTTTGTAGCGAATTTCAATTTATCCAGCTTATCTCTTGGCAATTTGGTAATTACGAAACTTTTTCTTTCGCATGCGCTCTCGAGCTATTTAATGCTTCGTTAATGCATCATTGCCCCTTTAGTATTTATATTAAACTTTAACATTAAACCGTACTGTGTTAGTAGTTTCTTTGTTTCTCCTTATACAGCCTTTTTCGCTATCGTGCTGCTATTTGCTTTAACTTTTAGTATTAGTTTTTTGTATTCTTTTTCGTATGATTTTTAATCAGCCCAAACTTTACTTTTACGCTTGTCCAGCATTTTACTCAATTCTCTCTATTCACTTAATTCCACAACTGATTCCTTCGACGGGCACTTCTGCCAACAATTGTTTCGATTTAAATCAAATAAGTTGCGCGCTTTCGTCTCAAATTCTACTTTTTACATACATATGTATGTATAATGTGTAGACAACTTTTTAGCTGAAGTCCTTGCTTTGGGAATATATATATATATATATATATATATATATATATATATATATATATATATGTAGGTGTGTTTGTGGTAATCGAAGGCTGTTATTTAATATTCAACTTATTTTCTTTAAAGTATTGTACGGTGGGCCAATAAGTCGTTGGACCCGTGAACTATTATTTTCGATGGAAAAACGGTTTTGTGTAATTTTGTTTAATAAAGACAATATTGACCGCAGTCACCATATTAATATTCGTCTCTCTAGGTTGAGGAGAGATTTCGTTCACAATGACAATGATCCACGAACGGAACGCTCTTGAAATTCGGCAAGGGGGTTTTCTATGATTTTAGATATAAACAAATGTCTTGTTAATCAGCCAGTTATATCCTTGATATCCGTGAGACAGAGTTGCGCCATGACGAGCAAGCTCATCGGCTTCACAGTTATCCCGTTTAGCGAAATAACCGGGAACCCACAGGATATGAGCTGATAAAGTCTCAGCAATCTCGTTAAGGAAAATATGACGTTTCGCAGCTAAAAAATATTGATTTGATCCGCTTCCCTTTTGGGTAGTTGGGGCATGACAAAAAGTTAGCCGCTTGATTTCTTCAATTTCTTTAATAATTACTTTTTTCTATTTCCAGAGTATCCCACCTAAGTACATACTATAACAAAGAAAAGGGTGAGTATCGCAGATCTATGCAGCGACCTTAGGTTCTAAGCCACATTTTTTGCCTGTTAGCAAGTTGCGTGACTAAAAAGCCATTGTATCCTAGATACTTATCTTATTCCGCTCTTCTCAACGTTACCCCATGCCAGGTTAAATTTTCGATGAAGGGTCAACGGTGTAAATATAACCAAAAACTCAACTCTCAACTGTTGCACTAACGCGATAACGTATTGAGTAGCGACCGTACTAGGATTGCCGGTAAGCACTAAGGGTTGGTTACCTGTGACTGTTTTGGCAATACGAGAATCAGCCACGTATATTTTCACTTTCTCTCCGCTAATTTGGATTTATTTTAGCCAAATCTAGTATTCTAAAGAAAATGAAATAGCTCTCCTTAAGTTGCACCCGTTACTGCGGTTCTCTTTTTTGTAAAGAGGAGCCCCTTACTCTGCGTTAATTATCTGATCTGTCATGGTACATATATAAAAATTCCAGATTGTGGATCATTCTATTCCAAGGAAGACCATTAAAGTTTATTATTTGCGGTTGAAAGGTCTTTTAATGTAGAATATGGGGCTATAGAAGATGACGAGTGGACAAAAGGCTCTATTACGCTAATGATATGACTGGAGAACTGTCAAATAAAAATCAAAACTCAGCAAACTTTTATGTTATACACAGCTGCCTTTGGTAATCAGCTAGAACATATTATTAATGTGACCGCTCTGAAGTCATGGAGACTCGGCCAGGAAATGGATCGCAACTTTACACGTTTCAACCATTTCGGCAACTAAACGTCACAGAAAAAACGCAACCGTGTGCACAACAAATTTTTGAGTTCGAGCTTACCTCTCCAACAAGCAGCGGCTCGGAAGCTCGCATCTTCTGACAGCCCAAAACGTGTCTTGAAAACTAGGCCGCCTAGTCAGTTGAGGTCGGCAGCGCGTTATTCTATCATCATGTGCAGTCGAAAAAACAATGGCCGATCGAATCGAAATCTCGTCCATTCAGACCGCCTTGGCTATACAAGTATTACAAGAAAATCGATGTGAATCGAGTGTTACGAAGTCAGAGCGCACATATCCAGTCTAAAGCTAATGTTTTGAACCTTTTTAATTTTAATACTATAAGAGCCAGTGTATAAAGTGTGTAATATTCTATAGTATACCGTAAATATAATTTATCCCGCCATAAGACTCTAAAAAATAAATAAATAGAACAGAAACAGAGCTTGCCATTTTTGGCCATTTTTCTCTGTTGCTGTTTTTCAGGTTGGTACAACAAAGGGCAGAGACAAAAATGCAAACGTCATTCATAGTGACGGCTCTTTGCGACACCGCGCCCTAAGTAAACATAACAGAACCTTTATATATGGGTTAAAAATCATTCTTCTTGGTATATGAATTTCGCCCCATATTTGGGATAAAATAAGCAAATTGTCGCTGTGTAGATTATTTTAGAAATATTTTCACCTACTCATGCAGGCAGACAGGATTGAGGGCGTATGACTCTGTCACAGTCACATCCGAGACTGTAGTAGCTATTTGTTCCCAATGAGATGGCTGGTAATAAATTATCAGACAACGAGAAGGCAAACGAGTTTTCAAGGTAGAACACTTCGGCCATACTGGAAGGGTATAGGCATGTCGCACGTTACTTGCAAGCTCAGTATGAGGGAAGCCCCTCTTAAGGTAGCAGGTAAAACCAGGAAATGTTTTGATACCTGCAGCTACACAAAACTCACATGAATTCTACATGGTGAGTAGAAAGGACGTATCCATGACCATGGGGCTATTCACAGAAAACATAACTACTGGGAACCAAGCGGCTAGACTGGGGATTCCCGTTAACAATTTCTTTAGAAGATACAGATACGAGGAGGTGCCGAAAACTCTAAAACATTTGTCTGTGCAGTTCTCTGCGCTATGAAGAAGCTAATTTATGGAATTAGAATTTATAAAGGATTTTAGTGACTTAATTGGATTGAGAAAAAGCAATGGAAAACAAAATTATAACCTAACCTAACTTGGTGTGATTATGGACTAGCCATTTTTATGCTTACAATCTCCGAACTGCTGTCCCAATATTTGCCCCAGAAATTACGTTAAATGGGAAACCATCTTCTTCACTTGTAACGTGCGTGCTATACATACCCTTGGACTCCGTACCTCCCATCAAAGGTGTTCGACGGTCTGTGCAGTCGGGTAGTCCTGCTTCTCTTCCCTTTGCAAAAGAAAAAAAAATATTTTAAAGCGAGTTATACAACCCACGGACGAGTGCACAGATCGACGGAGAGACACACATAGATTTTTGGTAGATAAGTTCATGTCTAGATCTATCTCGGTTACTTTATAGTAATGGCAACTTTCCATTTGCGAAAATTATTTGAATATTCATATACCTAAAAAAACGAATGTCAAAAATATCATGAATAATGAATTATGTATGTATATTAAAATCCCAAATACATACATCCTAAAAATCTGGATTTAGGTCGTTTTTAGCGGATATTATAATATTTTTTCTCATTACTTTAAGATTTCTGAAGCTTAAATTCCAATATATTGCTAAGCCCGAAGTGGGACCACCCTAGACAGTGAGAAATTTATATATATATATGTATATGCCTTCGAAAAAAATAAAATTGCCCATCTTAACCAACAGTCAGTGTACTTCCACTGCTTCATGTAACCACTGCAACTCGTCTACGCCAATATTTTTTTTTTGGTTGTTTCTTTTGTTTATGTTTTTAGAAGATTAACACATACTTGAAAATACAATAGAGTAGCATTTTGTTAACTTTTGTTAAGTACAGACACTTGGCTGTATTGGCCACTTGCGGTCAACTCCCAACTTATCTTATTTTAACTTAACTTTACTTACTTTTCTACAACTAACTCTCGCAACTAACATAGTTTAATGCAAATCAAATCGAATCAGTTAGATGAATTAGACATGGTGTTTGAAAAGATGGACGAATGTGTATTAATCCCTGCAAAGAAGTAAGTTTTTGCATGTACATTTGTTTGTACTAACGACTACTTTCGGTATAGAAACTTTCTCTTTACTTGTGTGTGTGTTGTGGAAACAATTGGGTATCCACAAGCTTATCGAAAAAATACTTCAAAGTGAAAAATGCACTTTGGTTTGCAACTTTTGTTTAGAATATGTTTTATTTTTATGTGCACCGTGCAATAATATTGTACTATTAGGTAGCTAAGAACCAGTTTGCTATGCAACTCAATTGATTCGTCTTTTGTCTGTTTTCATTTCAGAATCATCGCAGGAGTGTTTGCACAACATGCATTTACTGATACAGATTAGATGAGAGTGTTGTATTTTATTTCCAAAAAATTTGTGTAAGCTCCACTTCTATCTGCTTAGGGATGTACAGTATTGATATCAATGCGAACACGATAGTTAACAATAGTGGCACATCCTGTCTATAATAGAAAGAGTTGTGATATCACCGCACATCGCCGAAACCCCCAAATTAGTATCCTAATGTAATAGTAGTTCGTAAACTTTTTCGGTGTTTTCTTCGGTTTAAACACGTAAATTTTACTTAAACAGACGTCGCCAGCTAGGTATTTCCCCAATGAAATGCCAAAAAAAAATATTGCATAAAACTGTCATTACAGTTCGACAGTGGAACGCGTGATCTGTCATAAAACTCCCACTGAGAAATTATCTCAAAATGAATCAGCTAATATAAGCGCGGCAGTACTAGCTTTAGATAAAAAAAATTGCACCTATTCAAATTATCGTACAATAATTGAAGATAAGACTAAATATGTATGTACATACAGTATCCGACAAAACTAAAGCACGAAACTCTCAAAACTACTATCTATCGAAATATTATTTTCAAAGAGTTATTGAAACCAAATTTTTCTATATTATTTACAAGGGCGTAAATTTTGTTGTTATGTCAAAAATAGCAAATACAATAAAACTTTATAATAAACTGAAATATTAATTCAAACATGAATGAAGTTTCAAATATGGTGCGACAAAATTGAAGCATATTAATATGTAATTGAGAAAAAAAATTGTTACATCTGATGAAAAATTCTGTTGGCAGCATTAAAACCATGCAATTTCTTTAAGTAAGACAAGGAATCAATATATCCATTCACTAGATTATTTATGTAAACATAATTGACTAAAAAATTATACCATTTTTGAGTGATTTTATGTTAATAAGCTTACAGAAAAGGTAGGCGGATGTAAGTTAAAGTGAACAGCTTTGAATTTGATTGAAACTTACCGTACTAAAAAAAAAAGATTGTTTGGTATAACGATATTTAAAATCCTTACCGTTTCCACACAGAATTGCTAAGTAGCTATAAGCCTTCGGTTTAACTTAACTAACATACCTTACTCAAATCCAGGATATCATTCACTGACGTGATTTTATCGTTTAGTATAATATAATTTGAAATGACGATGTTAGAAGATCTAGAAATGCTTATATGGTAGCATTTAGTAATGTTCAGTTGCAACTTATTTTCCCGACTCCAGATTAAAAGATTATCTAGATTATCTTTTTGTAGATAAAGTAGAGGCATAAGTAATTTTGTTTAAAGATTTTAATGCCATCTGCGTTGATAAGAAACTCAGAATACTTAAAACAATTTTCAATTGTTTACCACATCTCCTCATCAGACTTCTTTCTTTTAAGCACATGTCACGCTTAATAGCGGTATGGTTGGAGATAGCGATTAGAGAAAGCAAACGGTTTTCACACGGTTACCGTGACTGAGTGGTTGCGTGTTCGCCTAGCAATTTCGCGTACCATGGTTCGAACTTAGGTAAAGGCTAGAAAGAAAGAAGTCTGATGAGGAGATGTTGGGATCTCCGAAATAGCAGCTATCACTTCTACCACTTTGAAAAATCGTTGTTTTTTCAATTTATTCTCTAATAAGAACCTGGTCTCAAGCTCAATAAATTATAACTTTCAATTTTGTTTATAAGTAAAGCAAATAATAGAAGGTCAGGGTTTACTGCATAGTGATACAGTAGAAGCTTCAATGAAGTTGTCAGATATATGACCTTCCATTTCAACAAATAATAATCTGTTCGAAATACAAAATTTTAACCACTATAAAAATACCGAGTGAATACGAAGACTTATTGGTCTGAAGTCCTTCGGTTTCTGAAGAGCGGTCTTGCGTCTTTTGGTAGAACACCAGCCAGGCCTTTGTTCACCTAAGTGGGGTTCGAGTTAGGCAGGCTGTAAAAATCTGAGAGAACAGAGGCAGTAGGCACTGTATATATTTAGCTGCTTGTGGTACTGGTTTAATACATAAATGAAAATTGTTAAAAAAGTCCAAGAATGTATATATAAGCAGTTTTTTGCAAAAGCAAATTCTTTTGTTTTGTTTTTCCTTTTTGCTAATCGACTATTGAATTTAACTTGAATACTGCTTTCAGAATGTACGAAAAATTCAGTTCCCAAGGCCATACAACCTGAATGTAAAACAACTATTGCAATTTGACATACCATATGCTGAAGATGTGAATCGAACCCAAGTTGAAATACCCAGCGCACAGAGGCACAGCTTGTATGAGTGGGAAGGGTTGAAATATAGAATAAGTTTATTTATTTAATAAATAATTTACACGTGACAAGCGAGACCATTACTTTATTGAATGGTTACGATTATCAGCTTTGTACAGCTATTCGTCAGTTGCTTTAGGTACAGGGATTTTGTTGTCAAAGAATTTACATAATTTGCCTTTACCTGCCAGCGTTTAAGAGATATTGTAACCTCATTACTGACTTTCGGATTTTAAATAGCCGTGAAGCGTTTAAACGATTCGAATGAATGCATGCGATAGATAAGAAAATCACAGTTTCACGCAGCTGAATGTGAACCAAGATATATTAAAGAAATATAATTATGTTTACTAAGTTGAAATGTAAAGGGTGTACAAAGTTGGACAAGTTTCGAGAGTTAATTTCGGGGATATGCGGCCGCCTTAGCCGAGTGTGTAGCAGTAGAAAAGTAACTTCAAAAATTATAGAAAAGTGTTTTCCAATGCAGTCGCCCGTCGGCAGGCAATGACAAACCTCCAAGTGTATTTCTGCCATAAAAAACTTCTCACAAAAAGCATTCGTCGTTTGAAGTCGGCGTAAATCTTTAAGTCCCTCAATTTGTGTTACAACCAATACGCACACCATAAATTGTAGGAGAAGTTCGGACAAAATCGCTTAAGCGGTTATAGCGCCAATTAAGAGAGTAAGTAAGACTACTTGCTAAAATGCCGGCGATGCCACGTTCTCAACGTCTTTCCCTCTCTTACCAATTACTACGTATAAATATTGACAAATTTAGGTTTTTAGATACTAAAATATCACATTGTTTTGATTTTTTGTGAACTACCGTTTATAAGAGATGGGCGTTGTTTTGTTCTAGTTTTTACAATTTTCGAAATTAGCCACGTCCACTTTCTAAAACATAAAAATCGTCAGTGTCCCTTTATCCAGCAAGGAAATTATCTTTTAGATTTACTGCAATATCGCATTCTTTTAAGTTTCGTAAAATACGGCAATGTGGGCATGATTATTATATAATTTTGCGCATAATATAATTATTTCATTAAATTCAAATGTGTTGCTGCTCTTCCTACACACTCTTGTATTGAATCAGCTTGCTTATTGGGTTGAATTCATAGAAGAAATGCATTTAAAGCTCTTATACAAAATTTCAACTAATTTGCAAATTTTTCACAGCAGCTCACAACCGAGACAGCGGAAAGATGTATGCACATACCATTGGTTCCATTCTATGCAACACAGTCACCAATTGATTTCCCAACATTTGCTGCGGCGACGCTGAGATATTAGAGCACCATCATCATTATCTTTATCACCATCAATCTCTGCTAAAACTATTGTTTCTATTACTTATTGTCAAACTTGTGGGCAACAAAGTGCAATGCAATGGATGATCACAACTCGGTGTATGGAATACGATATATATATATACTCGTATATAGAAGGGCATTTCAAATAGGACAACAAACGACTTAACAGAAGTTGTATTCTTCTATGAGAAAGAAGAAAATTGATATTCCTGCAAAGACGATGCGAACGATTTTATGAGCACATATACACATAAACGAAGTGATTGTGGATACCTTTATTTTCGTTGAGTAAGAGGGAAGGGCAAATAGTAGTGCGGGAGTAATGTCGTTACACAGTTGCATTGAATTGAATATCTACGTGTATACTAGTATATATGTATATATGTATGTATATGTTTGTAAGTGTATTTGGACGCTCACATGCGACGGATAATAATATGAGATCAATACGATTGATTGCGATTTTTCAAATACAATTTTTTATATTGTAAAAGCGTTTTATTTGTAGCTATGAAAACAGATGGATAGCTCACAGAAGTGTTGCTTGGCGTTATTCATTCCTATTGAATATTATTTTCATTTTATTCCACGAGTATTTCGTTTCCTATTATATTAAGTATGTATTTATTTGAGTTTTTATTTTAATATATTATTGTATTTTTGTTTTGTATTGTATATTTTTCTTTTGATTAAGTACCAAATGTTGCCAAGTGGAAAATATTGATATGCACAATTTTTCTACGGCCAGCAGAAGTATCTAAAAATACAATACATAGCAGTATTAATTTTATAAAGTGGAAACATCGTAATATGTACATACATATATTGTCAATGTGTTATGCGCATGTATGTAAATGTGTATTGGCCGGCATTGCTATTCAAATAAACGTTGAGCGCGTAGAATTTCTTTTTTTAAGTGCAGGGACTGAAAATGGGATGAAATCGCACAAATGTGCATTCACGCATGCAATAACCAAACAATTGACAATACTTTCGCATGACAATGCACACTCTCCCACTTACACACACACACACACACACACACATCCATTTGTTCACATCGATACTCATCGCTATACAAACATTTATGCATTATTGGCTATAAAAATGCACAAAAAATAGTAATAATACATCTATGTATGTATATACAGAGAAAATATCGCATATATACATATGAATAAACTTTTATACATATGTATGTAGTACATAGAAATGCATCTGCTTTAATAAATAAAAACAAAAAAAAGGTGATCTGCTTCATGAGCATTTACTTATATTTTTGCGTTATTTGTAAGTATGTTTTTTTTTCTTCATGAGCACAATAAAGTCAGCACTCAGTGGCAGCTGATATTGAAAATCAAAAATATGCACACATACTTGCATACATACATATGTACATGCATATATATGTATATATGAAAAGCTCTGAATGCGCTTGTGCCCACTACATGGCGTATACGCAATGAGCCTTCTGTCTGGTTGCTGGTTACAGTGGATGGGTGAAATGGAAATAAATTCAATGGTCAATTTATTTGCAGTTTCGTTTTTCACATTGTCAAGTTGGCCTTGCGTAGCATGTCACTTACAAACCATTTATTTTGTTCTTCCTTCCTTACGCTTTACGTTTGTCTCGCTCCGATTTTTTGTTCGTTCGCTTTATTTTGTTGCGGTGAATGTCGTTATTCATGTTTTGTTTGCATCCCTATGGGTTTTTATAGTATTCTGCATCCCTTTGCTGTTCATATTATGTTGTGTCATTATTTGTTTTGATTTTTTTTTTAACTTGCTTTTGTACATACATATTTGTTAGTTTGTGTTCCGAGGCAAAGTATTGTCTTCCGTTGAGTGCATGATTTGCAAAGCAAATTGTTCATGTTCTTGCAAGGTAAGTATTGATATTACATATTTTTGCGTGATTGCTTTGGTTCCTATCATATTTCAATTTGTTGCTGTATTGAATGTTATGAATAAATTTATTTATATCCTTGTAAAATATTTATGCAAAGTTGAGTTGGCCGGAAATTGTATTTTGTACGAAATTCTGCATTATTTACTTAATTAAGTTATGTATTTTGTTTTACCAATTTGTTCGATTTTATTATTTATAAATCAATTTGTACTATTTGAAAATTTTAGACAAGTTCAATTGATATGAGTGATCTTATTGCAATTGGCACTTACTTCGGTTTTGGAAAGGTATTGAAGTATGATTAACAAAAAAAAAAAATACGTTTAGTAAAGAAATCCAAAAATGTTCATATTTATTTAAACAAATTACATATTGTATCTTCAAATCATTGCGTACGTGGATGACTTGCCTCTCACGAACAGAAGAGACATTTTGGGTGTGAGCTAACTGCGGTTAGTAGCTGGTCTCGGAACTGACCACTAACTGTAAACCTTCGAAAACCTAGCCTTCCCCTGCTGTCATTATGGGCGATTCCACTATCGCGGCTGCAACATTTAGAATTGTACAAATTAAAAAGCATTTGGAATAAATTTATTCATAGAAATAAATATTTAAATTCCCAGCCGGTAGGTTTAAAGTGCTGGTGCAAAGTTAAACTGACGCAGATGCAAAATATAAACATCGATAAAAGATAATACATGAACGAAACATGTTGATCAGTAGCCCGATTTGTCACTTATGTTAATTACTTATTTTATGCTTCATTAGTTCGCTTCAGTAATTTGTTTTAACGATAGTCGGATGGTTAACTCATATTATTGAATATTTTTACCATTTACGATATTCGCAATCGGCTGATCGGCTGTTATTGTTAGCTAGTCGATTACTGAAAACTAAACGACAACAAATATGGAGCTTTTAACTCATCGGTATCTTAAAAATTCGTGATTTTATTTGCTTGCGATTGAAAAAACCGAAAATTCGACAGTCTTTTGAATACTCGACAAAAGCTTGACTTTTCACGAGATGAGGAGGAAGTAAGCCGATACAACATTGGATTGCCTTTTGCTCTAGGATGTAATGTTTTAAGCAAATACTAAATTCCAATTTCATATTGCTAGGTCATAGTTGTTTTGTGGTGCTGGTTGCAATCAACGACCCGCAGATGAGCAATTGGTATTATCCATTAGCGCAAAATGTGCATTAATGATTTGTTTAAAAAAAGAAGGTCCCCTATTAACCAACATTGCCATTGGGGCCATCGATCGTGCTCATTTTTTATTCATTGAGACTTACTGCAACCCCATGGCTATCGCAAATGGTAAAAGCAAACGCTTATCTAGAACTCAAGTATACAAACACAAATAGGGCTTATTTTTAATTTATAGATAAATGATCTAAATTGAAAAAAATTAGCTGTGACATATTTTTGATTGGCAACTTTCATTAATTCATTGAAAATTACTAAATAGAAATAACTAAATACAAATTTATTCCAAGAACTATTTCCAGGAGATTCCGGATATTCTTTGCCATAGCCAATGACTTTACCAACGAGAAGAGAGTACTAAATTCCACTACAATGAGGCATTGCAATATATAAAAATAATTATGAATTTTTGTAGTTTGAAAAACAATTTTCTTTAAATTTGATCAAATATAATAAAACACAAAGGTGCCACGCTATAGTGCTTTGAACAAATACAATATCACAGTTGTTAACTATAGCTACGGGGAAGTTAGTGAACATTTTAACACGTACGTAGCATGGATCCCCGGTCACAGTGACACACGATCTAATGATCTGGCAAGATCAAGTACATCCTTGACGGGCATAAATTCTTCTATGATAAGGATATACCGCTGTCTTCTGGTAGACTCTGGTTGAAGGCCGCTGCTCTTGAGTTGACAAACGTAAAATAGGCTAAAGAACCTACTTGTGGGATAGCTCGTCAGCTCAGTCCTATAGTAGACAAAAATAGATATGTTAGTCTAATTAAAATGGAAAGACGCCTCCTACGACAGTTATCATAAGTAGTCATTGCCTAATGGGAGCGCATGCCAGTGGTGTCGTCTGTCCCGAAAGCGAGTATTGCCGCAGCTGTTCTGCCGAGAAGGAAATGGAAAGCATTGAACAGAACGTCTGATTTTGCCCTGTTTTATCGGGTGTAAGAAGGAGATGCCTCACCTACACTTCTTCGGAAGCCTGCCGGATCTGCGATCAGCAGACGTAAATGATCTCCTACGTTTTATTAGGCACTCGACTTGTATTTTTTTTAGGGGAACATATTTTTTTAAATTTTTTATAGAAATATAGCTGATTATGTAATAAAAACCCATATAAATGAAAGATCCAAACTATATAAATAATTCACGAAAATTATGACTATTTTTGATCAACACAAAAAATTATTACGACTTCCGAGCGAAAAAATAACACCCAAAAAAAAAAGAATTTTATTTGTGATAAAAAAATATAACTCGCCATATATAAACTGCTAAAAATTATCATATGCACAAAACAGTTCTCCGATAATTGGAACATTTTGATTTTTTCATGGAAATTTGAAAAATAATCAGTATTTCTGGTCCTTGGTTTTAACTTCACTAGTAATGCGACATATGTTTAATATAAAATGATACATTTCATTATTTGTCCAGCGACTACTGTGATATAAGCCACAGGTATTTTCTTTCCATAAATAAAAAGTGTATTTTAGCTGTACAGGATTTACAAATTCTTTTCTTGACCTTTCTCATTGCCGCGTATGAGCGGGAACATAACTAAAGGCGCTTTCGAAAATGGAGAAGATATTGATGAATTTAAAGTTTGCGTCTTGTTAAATGAAGTAATCTTTGGAGACACATTTTAAGCGATGCGCCCACAAAAAGTACTCTGAAAGCCGAGCAGAGCATAATATTGGTTATGATAGGCGCTGATCACCATACGTCACGAAAAATACCTAACAGGCACATGAAAAATAGTTTAAGACTTTTTTTTTAATATTGGTCAGCTTAACCCTTAGGTCAGGTAACCTTCCCCCCTGCGGTATTTCTTGTATTCACCTTCTTTATGACCAGGTCGGCTTTTAGTGTCAACTCTGCGAGTGCCCTAAGACTGTTGAGAATCCCAATTAACACGGCTGTGCACAAAAAATAAAATAAATTTTATAAACAGTAGGGAACTCCTATTCAAAGCATATATATATTTGTTGTTTTAAAAATATTTTTTGTTGTTGTAATTTTTAATCTACATATGTATCTACTTACCCATCAGCGCCGAAAGCTTTCAGCTCACGATCCAGTGTCGCCTTGACGTTTTCTTGCGAATAAAGCCCCATTGGGGAGTTGAATTGCTTGTGAACCAATTTACGTTGAACGGCAGCCATTACGATTTTTTATTGAATATTTTATTGCTTCTTTCTATTAGAGTTTATTGAAGTTTGATACTTCGTAAGTAGCTTTTTTTTTAAATGTTTTTGGTTTTGAATATCAAACAAATAAATTCTATCTAAGTAAATTGAGTATAGAAGATTTAACAATTTCAAATATGTTGTAAATACATAATATATGTGAAAATTTATAAACACAAATTATTGTTATATAAACTATAAAGAATAGATACTAGTTAAAAAATAATATAGGTGAATAAATAAACAACATTTTTGAATACGAAACAATATAGTAATGAGCAAAACAATTTAAAATAAATATAGCTGAAAGCCTCTGCAGCTATAGCTTGTAAGTAAAGTAAGAATTCATTGTTACTTTCCTATTATAAATAAATAAATAAATAAATAAATAAATAAATAAATAAATAAATAAATAAATAAATAAAATAAATATATTAGTAACAATATAAAAAAATAGAAATCCTTTTTTTTTGTAAAGATATTAATATGAGATCAATTCAGAGCCATAAAAGGGCATGCCTTAATAGTTGAAAGTCTAGAAAATTTTTCAAGCATCTGCAATGGCAGGCTGGCTGCAACTGAGAATATCGAACACTGGACAACAATGCCTTAAAAGAAGTGGTATTATACCAAAATCGCTATTTCTTAATTCAGACTATTATCCTGCAATATCATAGTAATTTGGTGTGACAGTTATGGGCCTATAAGTTGTTGTTATCGATATCTAAACGTATTTAAAAGTAAAGAGAAAGCCGTCATAAATATCTGTTTTTAGCAGAGCTCAAGTTACATTTTTCATATACATAACTTGAATGATCGTCAGATAGCAGTGTTGCTTCGAAATCAACATCATCATCCAAAATGCTCAGTATAAGGCATGGAATGCTGCGAGTTTAGGTAATTATTTATTTACCGCAATAATTCTAGCAATCTGTTACAAGAAATCTACGGCCAAAGTTAATTAAAGGTATGTTTAAAAGAGGGCTTGCTATTCTTCTCTTCCGATCTTAAGTAAAAAGCTTTAAGTAAATTTTTAAAAATTTCAGCCAGCTCCAGGTAGTAAATGTATAATTTTAAACCAGCACTATTTTAAAAACTTGAAGCATTCAAATAGTTTTACACAGAACTATGCCGCAAAATTACTTATTTTTCCTGAAAGCGCAACTGCAGCAAATATTTAATTGGCATTTTTTCGTTAAGTCTTACATTCCAAAAAGCAGTGAGCTGGGTGTGTGTCTGTATGTTTTATGAGTCAGCGTAATCGCTAATTCCTACTTATTTAGTAACGAGGACGGTTTAAGAAAATATTGCCGATTATTTCGAACCCCCATTGAATGGAATGTTGACTGAAGATAGGGGTTTGCAACCGGATGGTACCGGACCATACAGCAATCAAGCAACTTAAAGAAATATTTGAAAATATTGAGACCATGCGCTTCAACGTCTAGAGGTTATTTCCACTGGTGTTACGCAGTCGGTCTCCTTGACGTGGTATTTAAATTGGGCTACGACGGCAAGTCTCATGCTAACTAGCATGAGCTAAGAGGGAAGCTGAGTATGGATACTAGAAATCGATGTGCCTATCTTAGCGCAAGGACAGGGTCACCATACTGCATAGAGTAGTTGGTACCAACCCCTTACCTCAACCCAAGTTACTAACACCCTGTTATAAATTCTTCCATTTCCATTCACATTTCCATCTCCGCATGTCCGATCAGCCAATAAAAACTGTTACTATTTATTAGCAGCATTACAGTCAAAATCGCAACGAACTACCGGCAGGGTAGAATACTTTCTGTGGAAATGATTGTCGACGAACTACTTCAGGCGCTAACAAATACAGATCTGACTTACCATGGTTATACGGATGATTGTTTTATAGTATGAAAGGAAATTTCATAACAACTCTAAGTGAGAGATTTTAACCAATCAGGCTTAAACAAACCCAAAATGTATAGCTGATCGTGAATCCAGCAAACACTAGCGTCGTACCATTTTCAAGAAAGTATAATCATGAAGGGCTTAAGTCCATATGAATGGATGGGACACACATTGGATATCAGAAAGAGACTAAAATAATAGTTGTGACACTAGAAAAAATTTACTGTGGAAATTAGTTGGGAGGAAAAATTAAGAGAACTTATGACTTGCAGGTCTGTGGCAGGTAAAATGGTAGTTACTCTCCAAAAATACCGCGGTAGATCTGATCTGATCTACAAGGTCAATATAATAAGTAGCGTTCAGTGAATTTTAAAATTTTGTTATACGAGTTTTAATACCGATATGGACTGACGCAGAGAATTTCTAATAATATTAATACCGAATAATAAATAGGTAAATATAAATCTTAAAATATTAAAAAATAAATAAATCAGCAGCAACTGAAAATAGCAAAAACGCGTAAATTAACTCTAGGTTTAAAATTCAGTTAAATTTTAGCATTTTATGTTAAATGCTGTCTTTTAAATGTGTGTCTTGTTTGTTTATATATCCGCGTATGTGAATGAGTGTGTATCGCGTCTTTTTAGAGTTTTTAATGTTTTTCTATTTTCTTTTTATTATTGTGCTTATATCGCATATTGTCTGTGTGTGTGTGTTTGTGTACGTGTGCACGTATTAAATATTTGTCTTTATGTCAGTTTACGCTTTTATTTCTTTTGCTTGACAAGATGCCATTTTTAGTTTTTTGTTTGTATTGTATATTTTCCGCTTAGTCTAGCTGTTTATTTTAGTATACACAACCGTACTGGCTACGTGGCTTTTGATTTTCGTTGTTTTTCGTAGATCGTTGGGTGATTCGCTCTGGAAGGGAATAAAAAAGAATATTTCGGTTAGTCTATGGATGTGCTTTTAATTAAAGTGATAGATTTAGGTTTATAAACAGAACTTAATTGAAGAGCTTCATAATATTTAATTTTATACGATATTTTGAATAATAATACAATGATTAATATGAAGATAAATAGGGGGACGAATATGAATATGAAGGCGAATATTAACTTCAATCCGATATTATGATATCGCTAGTACTATGAGATATCGACTACGATTAGGATAACAATTGTGATATCGGTAATGGTTAAGAAATCAATAATGTTGCGATTATCGGTAACGTTTACGGTACTGCTCAAAACACCGATAGCACTTTGCAAAAATTTAATTGCCATTGCTTAGTTAAGCTTCGTAACTTTTTGTGAAATCGCAGGCGAAAGCAATTATTATTTAAGGCCTCATTTTCCTTTAGAATATTCGCCTTTTGTGAAGGAGACTATCAATTAAAAAGTACTACAGTATGATAAACATATTTTAAGTATCTAATCGATGACTGTTATTGCTGTTATTTTGAGAGTTTTATCATAAAAGTTATTTCGTTTTTATTGTAATAATAACAAGCGAGCTTATCGAAAACTATCGACAAAGAGATTTATCTTACAAAAGTCATTTTACAATAAATATTAGTGAAATATGTTTTTGAAATTACTTGACACTTATATTGTAGAAGTCTTTTCATAATAATTAAAAACAAGACAAACTTTTTTATATTGGAAAATACTTTTATTTTGATACTTATACTGCACATGTATTTTATCATTGTGCGTTTTATAAAAACTTGTATAAATCTTGAAAGACCATTTTAAGAGAGTACGGATGATTTAAAGAGCAGCTCGGGTCTAGTTCACGACTGTTTTGGGGCCGTTTCAGGCCTGATTTAAAATCAGTCCCGAAATAGTCCGTAGTCACGCCCAGAAAGTTCGCAATATAGACTGGCCTTCCGATTAAAAAAATCTCACCTATAATTTTTATGAAAACTCTTATATAATTTAAGTCTCAAAATAATAATTAGCGCTGACTTGGAAAACTATTTGCACTGCTATAATGTATTATAAAAAACTCTTAATATTCTGGGGTTTTGGACTTTTAGAATTTTTCGAAAACCGTCAAATGAATAATTTCAAACTCAATTTTGCGTAAAAAATGCAAAAACCTACAAATCTAATATCTCTCTCTAAACTCTCATTGGTCATTAATATATTTCTTATTTTTGAATTACTTACACTTACTATGAAATTTTTGTTTTAGTTTCACTAACAAAATTAGATGCTACTCTAATAGAACAGACAGATGGCAGCCTTAATTTGCAATGCTTCATGAATTATTAACATACTAATGTGAATTAGTTCGTAGTAGTTGCACAAAAGTTTCAGGCATACAGCCCCGCGAGACCGACAATAATAATTTTACCCAGACGCGATCGGCAATTCATTATACGCTGATTTCGCTTCCTTGTTTAGGGGCAATCTAAATATAAATTTATTTGCTTACTATTGCAAATAAACTCTATTCGTCTATATTGCCTGTAACGCATTTGAATAAAATTGCGGATTGATTTCCCCTCTTAAAATTCTTTGGTCGCATTCTTCGGCTTGAGGATCAAAAAAATGTGATGAAAATGTGGGCAGACTCTCCTAGTCCAGGTTAATTTTCTGTGAATATTGAAGCAGATTTTTCCACTTATTCCCTACCTCGGGGTAGGCGTAATAAGTACCACCCCTGCAACTGTGAATCTTAAATATCTAGAAATCTCTTCCCCTCCTATTGCTGGGGAACCAGAGCTAAAAATATTTAAGTCTTATGTGGTGAGTATCTGCGTCAAATGTCAAACATCCCCTTACCTCTGGGGGGAAGTAGAGATGAAAATAAATAAGATATTTGTGGTTGAGATTGATTTTCAAATCTATTTAATTTGTTTCATATTTCGCTTCTCTTTTCATACACCGATAAGCAATGCATTTTCTATTTCTAGCATCATAAGAGTTGTTTGTTGGATGTAAATTCATATACTCTTATTGCATTTGTATTTTTGTGTTACTGAATTTTCTCAAAGATAGATATTTGAACGTTTGCCCAAGAACCAGCAAATCTGATTGGAATTATAAATTTTGAACGTTCAAGGATATTCGAACAGCATCCAAAGGGCGACATAATCAATATGTAAATTACTTATGGTGCATTCGGTCCGTCATTTCTCTACTCGCTATGCTTAAACTCTGCTAGCGTTCGAACCAATTTGTGTGTACAAGCAACAACAACGATAGCTGGCTATATTCGGCGATCTTAAACTGGTCACACTCGTTACATTCAACGCTGCAGATATTATACCATTTTTAAGCTGCGTATAAACGACGATCATGTGCGCGGGCATTACAATGTGCTAATTTATACCAGATGCTTCATCGATTCGTCACTCGTTAATGTACGACGAAACGAACATTATATGTTCTATTGATTTGCTGACTCGCATTGTTGAATTTATAGCCGTATTCGTTTCGCCATCCGTTAGCGAGTGGCAAATCGATAAACCATCTGACAGAACTGGACTAGAACACCAAAGGGCAAATGGAAGTCAATTGCTAGCTGCATATAATAAGTGAGAGAAGTGTACCTTTTCATCTTTTCGTTCCATACGCCCGCGTTTTCGGAGCCTTACAGATTACATTGATGGGGAATGCATTATATGAAGGTCTACAGGAGAGGTGTTATAACACTTAGGTTATAACAAAAGACTATTGTCGGGTGTAGACCCCACGTCTTCCTGAAAACCCGCTTCTAGAAGTAAAACGCGGTGTTCGCTTTTTACACTCTTTCTTCGATATTAGTTTTCCAACTCAGCTTAAAATTTAGAATGATTCCGAGATACCTTGCTTGACTGGATAAACGAAGTGTTTGACTATTAAGCTTTGGTAGCTCTGAACTGGGAATCATCGCTTCGACCGTAAATAACATCAACACTTTTTTACCTGGGTCGACATATGAACTATAATTTTCAGCCCGTTAGGCCAGTTTGTTTAGGGGTCCAGCCATGATGTTGTTCCCCGCGGACGAGAATAACCGAGTTACAAATACGCTTGTTAAGTTGTAAGAGCAATCGGTGGATTCTAGCCACAAAAGTGTGGATATCACTGGCCGACCCCATACCTTGCTCCCCCGTTCGTTAGTGTGCAGTTTTCCAATCCTGTTTGAATTGTCCTACACCGTAACATTGCTCCTCCAAAGGTTCAATAATATCTTCGGTGTATTATCTAAATTCCAGTGATCGCCCAATCGTTTTGGCCGCCTTATGGAGAGCCGTATCCGTGGTCTTCTTTTGAAGTACGCACCCTGTGCTTCAGCCCGCATAAACCTCCAAAAAAAAAAAATTTTAATTTGTTGCACTATATAATTAGTCACTAACCTAATACAGCTCGGTATTTTACAGAAGTTTTCTTCACTTTTTGATGTGCACCTCTATGTGGCGCCTATTTGCATGATAATCTTTTTTAGTACAGAAACATATTCAAAAGTTTGCGACTACCTGGCAAGGGACGGTAATATTTCATCAATAAAGTTACCGCCCAATCATTATAAATTTTCATTTTATAGTAATACTATGAAAGCTTAAATAAGAATCCATAGGCGTACACGGTATATATGTATGTATGTATATATTTTTTATCGTTTTTAACATCCACTTTATGTTCTTTCATCTGCTTCGTTGATCTAGAAACAAATGACTTTCGGCCCTTTTGTTTGCCATTTCTTTTATTGTGGCAGAAATGAGTTGATACTCATTTTGATGAAAATTCAATTAAAATTATCGCACTGCCAATTAAATTAATCCACCTGCCAATATTGAAGCTGACACGCTGCTGGGCAGAGAGCACGCTAGTAATTACAGTGACACACATGTGACATGCTGATGCAATAAATATGCCAAGTTGTCAGTTAATGTTGCCTCTGGTGGCTGCTGGTTACTACAGGTGGTCCCTTTGAAATTCATGCACAATGTTGTTTATTGTATTGCCACATTCTGTTGTTGTTGTTACATTTTTTGCGTGCGTTCATGCAGCGTGTGGCGGGTGCGTCACAAATCCGAGAATTCGTTGGCTACGCCGCCGTTTGCGTAACACAAAAAGGAAACTGTTGTTTTTTTAGTGAATTATTGAGTGAAATACTCGCACATAAAATATTGAGCAAACACAAACACAGAAACCTAACCTGTTTGTTTTTTTTTTTTCGAATGGGTTACAAAATATTTTAGTTAAGTTCGGGTTTTCTTCAATTCCCTTTTTTTACTTATGGGTTTCTTCGCCAAGATATTTATTTCGTTTTTTCTTGTTCAAAGGTGCATTTACATTTTACATTTTTGAAGCGAAATTTAAAAAGTATAATGTTGAAAGCACTCATTCGTTTAAGATATACCAATATTGGTTGGCAATGAAAGAGAAGAGAGAAAGGAATACGTGTGAAACCGCGCACTTTGGAGTATTTGGATTATATTTACTATATCTCCAAAACTATCTCATCAAGAGGTGAGAGGAAGACGTGGGTTAAAAATTGGAGTCGTAGCGCCCAATGGAGAACAAATAGATTTATCTCCGAAAGTACTATGTACATCAAATTCTACCAAATTTGATACAGATTATAGCTTTAAATTTAAGAAGTATAATTTTGTAAATTGTAGAAATCGGAGAAAAGCCGCGCGGCTTCTCATATTACGAAAATTCTACACATTCACACATTTCAATGAATATATATTTATTATATTTAAATGAGAGTTGGAGTGCAAGTCGAGTAGCAAAACGGTCGGCTATCTATTGTGATTGCAGTTTTTGGACTCCAAGCTTTTCTCGTGTCACTGACCGCGCGCTTTTTGCTGCACAGAGGCGCGTGTGAATCTTGGCTGCGACAAAAAATGATCCGAGTCGATGTTAGCTCCTCGAATAGTGCGCACAACTAAGACTCTGGAAGCATGCCTTCCGTCAACCATAATATGATCAATTGTTTTCGTGTTTTTCCATATTTTTATGCTTAAGCCGGGTACTACATACTACCATGTTTCGGGTCCCGCCTCCCGAAGTCGATCAGCCTCAGTCCGTTAGCGGATGTTTCGTCGTGTAGGCTGAATTTACCGACTGTGGGACCAAAAATTCCTTTGCTTCTCACCTTGGCATTAAAATCGCTTAGCACGAGTTTTTTTATCGTGACGGGGGTAGTAGCCGTGCGCGCGTTCAAGGCGCTCATAGAAGTGAGCTTTGGTCACATCGTCTTTCTCCTCCGTAGGCATGGGCGCAAATCAGCGAGATGTTGAAGAATCTCGCTTTGATGCGAATCGTGGCGAGACGCTTGTCCACTGGAGTGAACGACAGTACTTGGCGACGAAGTCATTACAATCCGCAATAGCAATGGTTTTTTTTTGCTTATGTTTTTAAGTTTTATAATTACTGCAAATGTCTTTCGACCTCTAACGGTTCATTCATTGCAAGAAGTGCCATGCGCGTTTTTCCACATAAGGACTCTCTTTTTTAAAAGAACTGCGTCTCGGCTCCATCGTTAACATATTTGATTTTTCCATCCAATCAACCATCACAGCTACTTCTTCACCCGACAACTTCTTTTTATTTACTCCTCTCTGTTTTTGGTTTGTGAGCCAGCAGGATTGATTCAAATGGAATCACTTTTAAAGATGCTGTTAGTCAATCTCATACCGTATTGGCAGCGTCAACAATCCGCAATCCTCATCGGCATATTGGCTTTTCTGAAAAACATTTTGCTTTTTCTGAAATAGATTTGTGGTTTGAAAAGGTGTAGGTCGTTGATGTCTTATAAAAGTTAACTTTATAGCATTCTAGTTTGTTTCATTAAGTACTAGTACAAAGTAATTGCGTTATCCTTTCTCAGAAAAAAAACTGGGTGCTTGAAGTGTGCTCAAGTCCAATAACCGTGTGGTTGAATTATCAAAAAAAAAAAAACTCCACTTGCAGATGTCGCTAATGTACAAATGGTAACAGTTACTCGTTACTTTGTCTCCTCTTTCTCGAGTCCTGTTACCCCCCTCGGATGAGGGTTTCGCTTTTTGCGATCACCCAGCTCTCGGTCACTTTGGAAGAGAACTCCGAGCTATACACAAGTTAGTTCCCTGGAACTCTTTACATATATATATATATACATATATTTATTTCCTTCATCTAATAAATAAATATCTTGCCTACGTGCAAGAGAAATTTAAGTAAAAAAGCGATTTGGTGATATCTTTTCTCGTTGGATAAATCTCAACGATCGGCGCCTTTACGCTAACCGTTTGCCGCGGAATTCAAGAGGAATTCCCGGCCCTCATATTTTTCATCCCGTCCCGAGCAAGAGTATTACCGCGGAATAAAGGAAACTTAATTAAAAAATTACAGAAATAATATATTTTCTAGCATTGTTATAGGGCCTAATTATCAGCTGCATTCGATCTTCGATCTTTACTGGTTCTCGAACATCGAAGATCGACCGTCAAATTCAAATTATGAGCTGTACAACCCTGCCGGATACGCAACGTATTTTCTGTTGAACACAATTTTGCTTTCGACGCTTTATCGAAGTGTGAAAATCTGCAAAAAAGAGATTGGTCTGAGATTGGTTTTGCTTTTTGGCGACCAAACACTATTATTAAACTATTTTTGTTAATTTTGTGCAGGCCTAAGGTCGTAAGTACGAAACCACACTAGAAATGCGGGTTTCATTGATAGATGAATATTCTCAATTTGCATACGACATTTGCGCAAAGGTTAAAGCGGGGGAAAAATTTAAAGAAATTTCGTTGGAGCTAAATGGTTTACGACCACCTGTTAGAACGACATCAAAATGGATTAAGGTTGAAATCACTTATGATCGTAAAGTAAAAACAATAAGTCCTAGTACCATAGATCAAATATAAGAACTTTTCCGTGGTTGGATTTTTTTTTTAAACTAAATAAATTTCATTCTTTTTCAGCTCGTTTTTCTTGTTGAAATAAATACGAATGGGACTAAAAAGCATTTTGATTTAAACAATATTTTGACCCAATAAACAGAGTTCTATCAAGTTCCAGATTTCCGCGACACCGAGTACCATAACATAATTGTGTTTAAAACCTTTTAGGTAACCGTATGTTATCTCGAATATAAGCGGTAACGAAAGCTGAAAAGTTAAGTTTAATACAGCAAAATACGGATAACCAGAAAAAACGACTTTCGATAATGAAAACGAATACCAAATACGAATACGATAACGAAAAAATTTTCTGGTTGGTATAATGGTTATTCATAACCAAAAAAAATATATATATATCTCAATTATTATGGAACGGTGAGCAAAATAAAATATCTCTTACGGTAATGGTTGATTATAACCAATATTTGAATACATCAGTATAAATGGTAAATATGACCCTTGCATCTTTTCTCTTATAAGAGTTTTTATTATATGGGTTTTACTGACTTGGAATCATTGCGCCCCCCAAAAACGCTGTTGCATTGTGCAATAAAAAATAATACTTACGAATGATAGACTACATGATTGCGCCTTCCGAGAACCACTCTTTGCCGATTTGGCAACATCCACCCATTCACTGACGCAGGAAGAAAAGTGATTTTTATTCTTATTTCGAATTTTTTCTTCGCTTTCTCATTCTCTGGCTATTATTTTGTCAATATCAGTTGTTTTCAGCACGGCAGGAGCAATCTTGTATTCTATCATTCTTGAATTATATCCAACACCTTCCAACTCACAAATAAGCATGGGCTGAGCTTAAATATTTAAATTAGACGTAGCCTAATAACTTTACATACACACATATGTGCATATAAATGGATACACTAATCTCTGATCGTGGAGAATGAACGCGCAACACCATCATTATCATTACAATTATCAACATTTCAACTTCCATCATTCTCCTTATCATAAGCTTGTTGCTCATCCACGTAGTCCTGCTCTCCGCCATCGTTATCAGCATCGCCATGGGGCGTGAATGGTGTTTCTTGTGAGCTTTTGTTTGTACAACTTCACGCTCATATTTATACACATAGGATATGTATGTATACACAAGTGTATTTATTACATGTCTGAGTTTTATATAATACATACATATAAAAGGGTAGCCAACTACGTCATAACACTTATTCGGCTCATACTGTTTCTTGAAAAGAATACAGCTACTTTGTTTCTTCCATTCTTTAAAAAACATTTTTTTTTACTTACATAAATAAGCTTGTTGTTTTTATTTCTACATTTTGCTTCATGTTTTAGTCATTTCGTGTCATAGTTAATTGCTTTCACAGTTTTTGTATTAGTGTTTCTATTGCAATATGAGCTTGCTAGATGTGCATGTGTGCATGAGAGCATGAATGAGTCCACATAGCGAATAGTCGATAGCTACTTACATATATTGTATAAGTATGTATGTATGTATGTATATGGTCGTGCTGCCGTGGCACCTACGATTATGCAATGGATATACATACACATACATAGCTAGGCAGCCAAGAAGTCTGGCATTTTGTTTGGCAGCCGGCGGCAGGAGTTTACAAAACTGTATAGAACTTCCGTATATTGTTTGCAACGCCGTTATGTGTTGGCGAATTGCATTTGCATGAATTTAAACACATGTTGGACGGGTTTACATTAGAGTATTATATATTTATGAATACACTGTAAACAATTTCTATGTATAAGTACAGTGTTTGGATTTTGAGAAATTTGCTTTTCAATTACCTCAGTTTACACGAAAAACGTATTTCCCTTTAAAAAGTATTTTTTTAAACTAAATTTAGGTCGCCGTGGGTCCGTCAATTTGTGTTGAAACATCGAGACGTACACCATAAATTATAGGTGAAGTTCGGCTCATTAGCAATCTATGGTGGAAGCGTCAAATTATTATTATTATTATTATTAGATCGCCGAATACGAAAATTTACTATTTTTATTTAGTTTTCCAAAGAAATATTTTCGAAATATAGGCACAAATAGATTTGGAGATAGGGTGCTTAAAGTATTTCATGACATTGCCCTAATAAAGGTTGACTTTTTATATATTTTTCCAACACTGTTTGCGAATCGCAATTCTAAAACAGATCCATAAAATTATGCGAATTCTGATATCCAAAATTTTTACTCATATCATTTGTCTTTTAGTATAAGTGCAATTTTTATAACCAACGAGATTCGTTCCGCTCCAAAAAGTACGTCATTTACACTTAACTGTAGTTTAGAAAAGGAAAATTGAATTCAATTAACTGCCGACCACGCATTTTTTTTTTTTTTTTTTGGTTTACTACAAGGAATAAAAGGGAGTTTCATGTTAATACCACAATCTGAAATTATTCGTACTTCGCTTCGTGTAGTTTGTGTAACTTTACATACTTTTTTAATTATAAGTAATATAAATTATAAAGAAACACTTGTTCTGATTTTTTAAACAGCACATTTTACAAATGTTCGACAAGATGTGAGTTCTACTTAAAAATCACCTTGTAGAAGAATAATGATGGAGAATTCTGCGAAAGGTTTTTAAAAATACTATGAAACTCAAAAACATTTATATTTAAAATAAATATATAAATATCAAAAACAAATATTTCGAAATTCTTGGGCGAAAACTGATTGTTATGAAGAATCTGACAAAATAGGGGAAAGAGAAATAATCTTAATTTTTTTATTAAAATATTGAATCATTGAAAAGTGCAAAAAAATATATAAACATCTAATTAGGATTATCGAAATCCGGTAATGACAAATACATTAACTAAGCGTTGGGAGAATGTCTGTAATACAAAAAAATCAATTTTATTAAACTCACACTTTTTGACTTCGCCGATTTTTGATTTCAATCATCCAGCATCCTGACTTCAGCTATGCTGGCCATTAAGTGCCTGCCCTGCCATGATCAACATATGTATGTAGTTAAAACTCTCTCCACTTAAATGTTCTGCAAATTATTTTCCCTTACGTGATAAAAATATACTTCTTCTAAAAAGTACAGTGATTCTTGCAAAGAGAATAGTCGCAAAAAATCAAAAATGAAAGGTGAAAACTTTAAACAATATTGCATACGTATCTATGCCCAAAACGATTTGTATGAAGTCGACAGGAAATCTACCAAAAATACAGCAAAATTTTAATCTAGTATTGCATTGGCATAAGGCAACGAGCGTAAAAATTTTCGAACAACCTTTTGAGCAAGGTGGATCAATAGAAGGTGGGTATTTTGTTTGTGTTATTTTCCGAGTGGAATGTCAAAATGTAAATTCGTTCGTGTAAATTTGCGTGTGAAATATCAAAATCTAAATTCGCCCAGTATTGCTAATGTTTTTTGGTTGTGAAATAAAATAAGGACAAGCAATCAGTCCATTGGATCTATCACATTGAATTCGCCTTGCTTTTGAAACACTAAACAAAAGTCATATTTTTTTACGTGATAACTTTAACTTGTTCATAATTGTAACGTATTAGCTTTTCATAAAGTTTTTGAAATGAAATTTCTTAAGCTTCGAATAGCAAATGGAGAGTAAAATTTTCAAAGCTGATTTCGTTACATAGCTGAGACAAAATATATCACGTATGTAGGGAGAGAATAAAAAAGGAAACGACTTATACACAACTGTATAAAGTGATAAAATAAGCATTTTCTCTGATCACATACAAATCTATTTTTGTAAGTATCTACTTCATTGAAAACTCTTATATCAAACCAAAGCGCAGATTATATTTAAGATACCTTTAAACACGTACTATATATTTGCGTAAAGAGGTTTATAAATTTTCACATTGCTACGATCATTTCGGTAGGCAGTGCACAATGAAAGTAGATTTCAAAGAAGTTACATTACTCCCACCCTTCCTCTAACAGAAAATCTCGTTCAATTTCACCATACTAGAGCTAATTTGTTTGTTGATATTAGAATTAGAATCTTATTTGATCCAATTGGTTTCTGGTGTGGTGAAATTGGACGAAAATTCTTAACACAGAAAAAAATCTCCCTTTAACTATTAAAGGTTATTTACTCAAATTTGATATATAGTATTGGGTTGCAGAGAAAAAGGTGTATTTAAAAATTTTTTTTTGGAAAATTGGCACCGTCAAATGTAGAACAAATTCGTTTAGCTACGAAACTACAGCATCAAACTCGACCAAATTTGATACGCATAAAAAAATTTTAATTTAGGGCCTGTACTAAGCAGGATCAAAGTCCTATGTATGAGATATGTTTTTACTATCGCGAATGTTGAGTCCGTAACCAATGACTTAATATTATATTTAGTGTAAATGTTTTTAACTAATTATTAACAAAATAATTATGTACCTACAAGCAATGTAGCTAATATAGTCACTGACGCCATATTATTGCCCATTTGTTTGATTTTCGTATACATAAGTATATATAAACATACCCATTCCGGGATTTCTTCTTCATTCGACATATTGTCAAAAACGGCATTTTATGTTCGCCTCTTATCTGTCAAAATTTCCATTCCGACGAACTTTGCTACCATATGGCACAGGCCCTAAATAAACATAATTTTGTTCCTCGAGAGAGGGTTTAAACTAATGAAGGTGCGACTGGAGCCAGTATTGCGAAATACCAGAAAATAGCAGTGTCGAAATGCAGTCTCTGGCGACATAATGGGTGCAAATCAAGTCACATTGAACAGGCTGTATCGCGTGAATTTTATATACCTTTGATTCTGAAGTGTCAGTAAAAATTTGCAACCTACCAGTTAAACTGCACGAATAATTAAAAACTGAAAAACTTTAATAAAATTACAGTTCAGATTCTTCTTAAACTAAAAAAAAATTAAATTAGCTATTCTACTGATGCTACCTGTTAAATGTGCTTTGGGTTAAATTTTAATTTTGCGCTATACTTGAAGTGTAAAAATAGCAATTGTGGCAGTGACAAATTAATATATTTTTTCTAATAACGGTCGCCCCACGGCAGACAATGGCAAACAATCGACTGTATTTCTGCCATGAAAAAAACATCTCACAATAAAACATTCGCCGTTCGAAGTCGGCGTCAAACAGTAGGTCCCTCAATTTGTGTTACAACAACAACACGCACACCACAAATTGTAGGAAGAAATTTGGCCAAAATCGCTTGAGCGGTTATAGCGCCAATTAAGTAAGTAAGTGAGAAGTGACAAATCATTTGGAAAGTAAAAAATAGAACGCTTCAGAAATGGATCAGAAGCATCAATCAATCCATTGAAAGAGTGAAAGTTTATTTCGGTTAAAATTTCTCGGAGACAGTTTACAAAATTTGTACTATTTATGGTCAATATCGAGCACCTTCCAGGGTTATGAATTTCGCAGGAATTGGGCAACAAAAGCCGCGGTTTTGTTTATTTAAAATGAATCATACTCCGTACATTATAATTTTAAATACCACACTTTCGCTACTTTAAATTAATTGGAAAGACGATTAATATAATAAACATTTTCCCTATCAGCTTAGGCTGTATGAATTAGTAAGTTTTCTTAGATACATAAGTATTTTTTAATTCCAACACTTCGATCGAAAACGTGTATGCCTCCAAAATGTAAACTAATCCGAAAATTCCTTGTAAGCATGATGCCTTTTCTCCATTTCTTTCTCGCAGTGTTAGTCTGTATTTATGATAGTTTTGTGAAAAAATTTCTTTCGTCAGCATACTGTCGTGCATATGGGGATCACAAATAACTTCAGACATTTATGATTGTTTGTTTGCACTTTTATTAACAATATTTAAAGAAAAACATATTTACCATAAGTTTTCAAAGTTTTACAAATTTATTTTCAGCGTTAAGTTTTGTTATCTCTGTCTCAACTTTACAAATTCCCACATAACATATGGATGTACTACATACTCATGTACTTAAGTAAATATGTAGTATCGACTTTCACGGATGTTTGCACATACATATTATAAGTAAATATTTAGCGTATAAGGAAATGTGTTTTGCAAAAAATATGACTACTATTGTACTATGTTGTGTATTTACAAACACAAATTCGTATAAGAAAACAAAACATATTAAACCATAAAATGATTTTATAAAATGGCATGCGACATTTCTGTGACATTTTGATTGCATAAAATACATCCTTTAAAAGCCACTAAAAGCTATTACAAAATGGGTTTAGTAAAAATAACGCTCAGTTTTATGATGAAATGATATTGAAAATCAGCAGGAATAAAATTGTTTTACTAAAATAACTTTAAAATTGTCGTGCATACGTGTGTGTTTAAAAAACAAGTGTGGTTATTTATTTTTAGCATGGCACTTTAGAATAATAGTTATAGTGAATTTTAAAAATAAGTAATATCTCTAGGGCCTTGACTGCTAGTGACAGTGTATCGAAGAAATTTGTTTAATTGAAAAATATATGTCAATTTTACGTTCAATATTTTATTAGCTAATAACGCGAGAATTCAGATGAATTCATTAGGAATAGTCGATATGTAACGGGGGTTTGATTAGTGTTGCATAATTATTTATAACTGTCAAATAAAGCTGTTCAAAAATGCATATGTGTTAGTTATTTATTTTTAGTAAACTTTGAAAAATTACCATGCAAAACGTTATACCGGTACAATGTTTACAAATCGTAAAAATGTCTTTCAAAAATTTGGGTTCACTGCGGCGCACTTACAAAACACTCGCCATATATTACGGTGCGCCTAACCGTCCATCTGAGAAGGTTATATGCAATATAATGAATTAATTTCTTTATATCTGCATTTACTCTTATGAATAAGAGAAACCATAGCCGACAACCATATAAAATCTAACTGGTGCAGATTTTGAAGCCACCAGGCCATTATTTGCTGCAAACATTCGGTGATTGGGCTAAAAATCAACTGGAAGCTGAACCGATTTTTACCGCAATCATGCAATTCCCTTCAAATATCACAGTATTTATACTCAATGGAAGGTATTTAATAAAGTTTCTTATTTATCTTCTGTGTTTCCGCCAAAGTAAAAAGCTGATGTATATTGGAACGATTTCCCGTCATCCCTTGCCAAGTTTGGTTTGAAGACAAACCGGTTGTTTCGGCATTGTGTCACCTCCAGTGTCATTTTTCCTTCTGTTCAGTTAACGTCTGACTTATATGATTAGTAAAGGCCTGTGTTTGTAAATATTGGCGCATATGTATTATACAATTTTGGGCAGTTATGTCCGTGTTATGCTGGTCCGTTAGAAGTCAGTAAATTTGGTCTTGTGAGAAATTTTTCGTTGGTTCAATATGTTGGTATCAAAGATATTGGTTTGTTTTTCATAAACAAATTTTAATGTTAAATGTTTTCTCTTTGCATATTTTCATATTCTCAAGTGCATTCAAAGGGCATCCTTTTTGTTACACAAACTGAATTTAAATTGTTTTTTTAGTGGTTGCTGGTGAATATTTATTGTTGCACAGATGGTTTGCAAAGTTAGACTCAGGTATTGGAGTGGGTTTCTATAGCTTTTTTGTTATAGTCTCTAATGTGTTGGGAAGTTTGTTCTTATTTTACGTCCTGACACTCCTATGTAGAATTTGTATACGCCTTGTCTGTTTAGTGTGCCCTCTATATTCGTGCTAGTCCGTAAAATTTCTCCTAAGTTATTTAATGTTTTAAATGTTGTGTTTATTTTCTCTTTGCCATTTCTTTTTGGCGCTTCATCTTTCTGTGACTTTTATCCACCAGATCTTTTTTGTATCTATGTATTGTTTTCAGCTATTTATATAAATAGTGTACAATTCTTTCTTATATGTCGTCTGTGTTAGTGGTGTTCATTATAGTCTATCTATTAGTTGCCGTAGTGCTGTTTTTTTGGTGTTGCTGTTAATGGATCGATTATTGTGTATTATCGTGTCTGTGGCTGCTGCCTTGCTATAAATTTCGTATTAACCTTTCGTTGGATCTTGTCTATCGTGATTGTCAGATCTAGATGGCTTTTTGTGCTTTAGATTTCTGTTTCCATCGTAAATTTTATTCTTTTATGTTATCTGTTGAAGTAATGTTGGATTGTTTCTTCGTTTTTGTTGTTTACGAATCAGATAATACCATCAATATATCTAACGTAGAATGCCCCACACCTAATATTGTTTTTTACTATGTTTGTCTTCTGTACATCCTTAATTTTATTTTTGTGTGTTTCCAGTAGTGCGTTATGTACTATGTCTATTGTCACTGCTTGAGGTAAGGACGGATATAAGTCTTTTATGTAAAATGAAACCATATTTCCGTCATTCGTGAATACGCAGCTCAGATGTTCCAATGACACTCATGGTAAACTACAAATCGGCTTCTGCTTATAGGTTACCAGAATATATTAAGACGATTCTCCAAGACAATATATTGTATAACTTCGCAACGAGCATACAAAAAGGTTCGAAGATTCGTTTTTTATTGTTTTATCAGGCGTGATTGTTATTTCTTAGTTTTTATTTTTCGATCAAATATAATCGTTTTTTCGTATTCTCAATTTTTCAATCATAATATACACAAACAAATTTGCCGGCGGTGACAATTATGTTTTATAATAAAAGTAAATATCATAAAGTCCAAGAATAACGATTATTTTTGATCGAAAATATTAAAGTTACAAAAGATTGAATCGTGATTCTTTTATAATAAAAGTCTTCAGGAAAAGTTTTTGTTAAACTTTTGTTTTTAATTGAAATCAAATAATCTGCCAACCCGGAATTTTAATTTTTAGTCCAGTAATAAAACTTGGCAACATATTTTTTAAGTCCTTTCTTTGGTTTTGGATCTAAAAGTATCTACTGCGAGCTGTTTGATACCAACCGAAGTTTCAGACATTGTGTTGTAAAAGATAATTCGAGCTGACTATTTATACCGGTCAGTCACCATATTTTATAAAGTCGTGCAAAACGATGTAACCTCTGTAATTAAATAAGCCGTCACTGCATTCGCGTCTTTGCTCCAACATTACTGTGGGCAATGACGATTTTAAAAAAGCGGATGGGTTTGTTTTTTTTTGGAACCAGCGGTAACACCACTTAATAGTGTCAGCCGCAAAATTCTACGGAGAATCTCTCTTGCCAGCAAGCGCTACTTTAGGCTAAGTAAGCAACTGCGTAGTAAAGCCCTCTATCGGCGATTCAAAACCATTTGATATAAGCAAGTCTCTCATCATTTCCATGCTATTGTATGACGTTGAACTTTGACTGGTATTTTGTGGAATTTGTTTCTGACCATCAAAAGTTTTGAAAATAGGAATATTGACACTGCTTGGAATTACTATTATTCTTCCCACTATAAACCAACCCATCATTCAAAGGCTCTGGCGTTTTGATTGCTTAAATCCCATGGAGTTCATCTGATATAACACTTGAATTTTAATATATTAAATCCCACATTCGACTATTTTAGGAAACAGTCCAACTATTTTACGAAAGCCCGAATTAGGGTAGATAAAAAAAACCGACCCCCCACCCCCAGAAGCATAGTGAATTGAAAAAAATACCCTTATTATACCTTTCATGAGAATGAAATGGTATATTAAGTTTGGTCCGATGTTTGTAAGTGCCAGAAGGAGAAGAGATAGACCCATCAAAAAGTATACCTAAATGATCAGGACGATGAGCTGAGTCGATTTAGCCATGTCCGTCTGTCTGTCCGTCTGTCCGTCTGTCCGTCTGTCCGTCTGTCCGTCTGTCCGTCTGTCCGTCTGTCCGTCTGTTTGAACGCAAACTAGTCCCTCAATTTTAGAGCTATTTTGATGAAATTTGGTGAGCAGGTGTCGTTGTACAAATGATTAAACATTTGTCGGAATCGGCCAGATCGGGTGACTATAACATATAATACAACCGATTATTCAGATATTGAATTTTGCGCCATAACTCCTCCATTTAAGCAGCTAAAGGCTTGAAATTTTGCAGAAATATCAGCCATTATTAGCTACATATCAGTATTGAAAATCATGAAGATCGGAAAAATATAACATATAGCTCCCATACAACCGATTGTTCAGATATTGCATTTTGCACCATAACTCCTCCATTTAAACAGCTAAAGGCTTGAAATTTTGCAGAAATATCAGCCATTATTAGCTACATATCAGTATTGAAAATCATGAAGATCGGAGAAATATAACATATAGCTCCCATACATCCGATTGTTCAGATATTGCATTTTGCACCATAACTCCTCCATTTAAACAGCTAAAGGCTTGAAATTTTGCACAAACATCAACCATTATTAGCTATATATTAGTATTCATCAAGATCGGAGTTCACAGTGTAAATCGGCAAGATAAATTCAGGACAAATATTTATTGCGAAAAGTAATAAGCTCAGCGCAATATCACATGAATCATAGCGTTAAACGTTTGGGAACTATTTACGGATCTGATAACTGTTTTCAAAGACCGACATACATATGTAGGTCTTACATATTAATACTTAATTATTTGTATTTTTTAAATGTTGAGTATCAAGCGTCGATACGATATTAAAAATATTCAAAAACCATTCCCTTCTTAAAACATAGTTCTTTTTAATTACATAAGGAAAAGCATTAAATAATTTATAACAATGCCTTTACTAGAATTATTTTTATTGATTTGAAGGAAATTTTCGCTTTTAACTATAGGTAATACGAAATTGTAATACAATAACACGTTTTTTACTATTCTTCCATTCATGAAAGGTATGAAGCCTTCGGCATAGCCGAAGACAGCGCTGTTTTTACTTGTTTTTATATTTAGAATTTGGTTCATATTACTGTACAATAGAAATTTTAGAAAAGGGTGAACATAGATCAGTTTTGCTGAACAAAACTGAAGTCGAGAACGTCCGAGTTTTTTTTTCAAGATTTGATGCTTAAGCGAATGATGTTCCTTATAAAAAGTTAAGGATTTCATACCTAAAAACATTAAGGTGATACTAAAACTTTACTTGGCGTTGCGAATTTTTGAGGAGATTCGACTGAAATAATGGGGGAGTGCTGCATGGCAAGATGTAGATTTGAAACGCCAAAATTTTTATGAGTAATAACAATAGTCTTTATGGCTGTTTCTGATTTTGTGATCCTCCTAACATTTAACAACCACCCGTAGAAGAAAAATACCTTGGCTACTCTTTGGCAAAAAAAAATACCTAAATAAAGGCCACCAGGGCCATGAAGTTTCGGATGCCTTTTACGTGGGAAAAATACACATTTTCTTAGAATTGTCATAAAATCGTAAAACAACATTTGATCGAATAGGAATATTTACCTTCAGAAATTTTCGATAAATGAAAATGTAATGCATATTTATTTAAATAAAAAATATCCAGAACATTGGTAGAAATACTTAAGGTTTTCGTATTTTTCCAAATTGCATAAAAAAATATTTAAAGTAACTTTAAGAGTGTCAGAAAAGGCATCAGCACCTGAGTTATTAAATATATCTGATTTTTATTCCTTTAGGATTAAAAAATGTTAAATTTTTCCACTCCCTGTGATTTTTAGGGGTGCTTGCATGAAAAGTTTAGTAAGTTGATTTTCCTGTATGTTTTTGGACCGCCCTAATGTGCAAAACAAATTTTTCCCAAATTCTCCAAAGTGTGATTCGAAGAAACTCTAAATTGATTCTGGAATTGCGTTATCTATAATTTCTTAGTACCTTATATGCTGCGATATGCTAAAATGATAAATTAAATTGGTCAGAAGGCCAGTGAATTTACATATAATAAATTCTCCGCAACTATTATTGCAGCGTAATTAGCAAATGCAATTAAATGCAATTAGGGTTTACAACTTAACATCTCGTACCTATGTATTTGACGCAGTAAGTTAGGCGCCCGCCGTTGCTAATTGTGTAGATTGTGTGCTCTTTAATCGGTGGTACCGGCTTCAAATCCAGGTAAGTATCAACAAAATTTATAGTAAATGCTTTTTGCTAATAGCGGCCCAACCTAGGCAAGAAATGAAAATACTTCTCTCAAAAATCGATTTTTCATTTGGAGACGGCATAGAACTGCAGGCCGCTCAATTTGTAATACAACATGAAGACGTACAGCACAAATCGTAAGGGAAATTCGGCCGAATATCGGCCTATATGATATTAGAGCCAAGTTTTTATTATCAGGCCTTTTCTGCATTTCGATTTCGCTTAACTTTTTCGGAAGCGAAATTGATTGATATTCTTAATCTCGATTCCACTAAAAAATTTTCATTATGAAAAGTTTTGCTTTTGACTTGTCGGAATGAAAAGTAATTAGTAAATTGCACCCAAATATATTTGTTATTTTTAAATTTAAAAGTTCGTATAATTAGAAATAATAACAAGTCTTAATTGCCCTAATCTGTATTCAATTAGTTTGATGAATCTGTACCACAAAATATCTATTTAAAAATTATTAAGTATTTATCGAAAAGTTTCATATAGTCATGCATAATAAATAATTTCGAGCTTAATTTCTTATATTCGTGGCATTTATTATTCGTTTTATATTCGTTCGAGCCTTAGTAAATGTTTGAAAAACATTATACAAATACATAGGTACTGTTAAATTAATGCGTTTTTCGAAAATATTTGATATTTTGATATTGTCTCGAACAGAAAACGATTAGAAAACTATTTTAAATCTATTCCAAGTGACTCGGAACCAAAAGTCTCACCACAAAAACTTATCGGAATTGCATAAATTTTACTTTTCAAACCGAATCCAAATGAAGAATAGGCCTGTATATCCATAGGATACACCGCGTATACGTAACCTTTTGTGTTAACCTCTTTTTAAATTTACATTTCAATGTTATACTATACCCAAATAAAATTATATGCAATCTTTTTTTAAAGTATTTTACTGCTGCAGAACTGCTCTGAATGCATTACAAATTTAATGAATGCAGTTGTTCTGTATAGTCTGCCTAATTACAAGCATTCGTGTTCGGGTAACTCAAGTAGAATGCAATGCTGAGCACAGTTTTTATGTAAACACGCAGAGAGGTACAGCATGGAAAACATATTTGTGTTTGTTTGTAATAAAACTCGTAGCATTGCATTTGCTGTTAATGTCAGGTAGTAAACCTTCTTGTGCGATGAAGCCAAAACATTCACATCTACATTGTATGTACATATGCTTGCTCCATTTGAATGTTATGCAAAAATGAGCATTCAGTCAGAGCATTGAAGTTTTCAGTTGCATAATTGCTGCTCGTATTTCTTTACTGCCAGTGCTGCACTGGCTGGGTATGTACGCAAATGTATGCATGTGCTTGTGTTCGTGTATTCGATGTTTCATATCTTACATATATGTACATATATATTTTAATGTAATCTGATCATCTGTTTGTAATTAGAGTGTAAGAATAAACAAAATTAGTAGGGTATACGTGTGAATATTAGCCGTTTGCTAATGCCAGCCAGCGATTGCTGTTTTCCACAAAGACGAGTTAATTAGCAGTACTTGTCAGCTAGAAAGAGGTTAAGGTGAAATGACGTGCAAAGTTCTGGGTTTTGCACTTTAGTTCTGCATTGACATTTACGATGCTCATTTACTGGAAATCGTCTGGATGTATGCAAGTTGAAACGTACTTGGTCATATACAAACAAAAAAAAAAACAGGCGCTGCTGGATATAGAAGGCAAGAATATAGTTAGATGTTACATTTTAGTATAGGTGCGTATAACGATATTTCGTCAAAATTACTATCGTAGTAATTTTTAATGAAATAATAGCATAAACATATTTGATTGTTTGCACGAAAAAAATGATAAATTATTTCAAAACTAAGGGGTTTCCACTAATTTAAGAATGAACAAAAGTATCTGTGTCATATACATATTTGTATAGTGTACCAGCATTCGTAGAACTTGTAAGCCATGTCGAAGATTACGATAATATTATGTGTTTCAGGTTAATGCAGCAAGTTACACGAAGGTCTATAGGACCTCGACAACACGAAGTTCACCTCAAAGCTTTCAGCCACATACCGAGGTACAAAGAAGACCCAAACCGCATTCTCAGACAAGCAATGGTGAACAGGTAAACGTAGTGGTACAACCGATAGTAAATTTATTAGCGAAGCGATTGCCAAACGGTTCCCACCAGGTGCATATGCACGAGAGTACCGATGGGCGATAGCCGCCAAACGATGATGCGCAAAGCTAGAGATAAGACAGTCAATTGATGTAACCAGCCCTCAGGCCAAAATAAGTACTGATCCTTCCAAGGCTAGCAGACGACATAATCATCTTGATGGGCTGCCTCTCCTGACGCTTATCTGCTACCAAGGATCTACTATATCAGTGGCATCGAAACACAAAGTTCGTCAGCTGGTCGAACCTCAAGAGGAGCTATTGGCAAATCCAGATTGATGAGAACAGCAATAAGTGTACCGCACTAACCGTGAACAGCACCAGCACATACCTCGAGAAGCACTTCTGGCACCTCTGAGAAGTGTGCCGACGACTCCAAAAGACGAACCTGGAGGTCAACACCGAGGATGCGAATGTTTCAGGGAGGAATTAAAACACTTAGATCATGTTGTGAGCAAGAGCTGAAAGCACACCGATCTGGGCAAAGTCACGGCTGTCAAGGAACTGAAGGCCCCGACGAACATGTGTGAGTTATGCCTATTCCTGTGTGTTATTTTAGGAAATCGCTTTGAGGAAAGCAATTTCGTTGAGATAGCATCATACCTGCTCGAGTTACTCGATGCTTAGGCGAACGAGTGGATGAAGGATCAGAGAAACAAACAAAAGTTAGTTGGACAAAGTCACAAATTCCTGATTATCACAAATCAGCTACTTGGGTGATTCACAAAGTGTCATAATGTGTCATAAATCACAAAGTCATAAAACTTTAGATTTCAAAAGTCATGTTTTTGGGTTGCATTGAAACAAACAATTATAACTAACCAATTTTGCAATTTTTGAATTTTATGATTTTATGACTTATGACACATTATGACACCTTGTGAATCAACTAATTCCATTGTTCATTTGATATAGACAACATTTATTTTGTAAAATACAAAATTGATTTCACAAGTTGGAAGGTACGGAAAAGCCAATTAATTTAATGATATTTAAATTTTGAATCTCCACCAGAACCTTAATTATATTGCCATAATGATGAGAGTTGCTGGGCGATTAGTACAATGTTATATATACTTCATTGCCTTGGTGTTTTGTAACAATATCGTAAAATCTATCGTTACCGATATAGCTAACATAGTTAGTATTATTATGAGTGCAATTTATGGTACTTGAAATTTTCTATTAATTTATTTAGCTATTGCCGGGCGCCATAGTCGAGTGTGTAGCTTTTTTAACGTTAACTTAAAACTAATGCCGCAAATGGGAACCGAAAATCTGTGTCTTGAAAGCCGAATATGTAGCGTGTACGTACTGTACTTGTGTGTGCCCTTCCGGGGCAAATAGTATCAAAAATTATACAAAATTTTAGCAGAAAATGGCAAGCCTCCAAGTGTATTTCTGGCATAAGAGAACTTCTCACAAAAACTATCTGCCTTTCTGAGTCGACGTAAAATCAATTTGTTGTACAATGTCGTGCTAAATGGGGCGTAAACGCCAAATTATTATTATTACTATTTATATATGTTTATATGTTTATGTGTCTTTACTATTCTTATTATATTTGCAGTGCTTGGCGTAGGATTTTTTATCATCAATAACTTTCGAGACATTTTGTGACACATTCGATTGCTAAACTTTCGAAACTTTTTTCTGTGTTTGAAGTATGTACGTAGGTATATATGCACATTTCAGTATATATTATATATGCACAGGCATTACTATATATGTACATATTTACATTACCTCGTCACATTCCAAGTGAGATTTATTTTAAGCTAAGCGACTATGCAAGACAAATGATCAAGTTGCCATTAGAAGATGTTTATATATATATATATTTAATACAGAAATATCATGTATTTATATATATATATAGGTGCCTATATGCATATAACTAGAAAATGTCTTCAACTAATTAATCATAACGTATGATTTCGAAACTATGAAAGAATGTATGCAGACAAATTGCCGTTGCTTTAAAAATGTGAAAAAATTAGATAAAGAAATGAAGGCTCAGAATGCTTGTAATTTATATCCCTTTTTTTTGATGTCAAAAAATCTTGTTATTAAAAATTTCTTAATACAATGCGGTGAAAAATTTCAAATTTGCTAAAACCACCACCGATTGTTTATTGTTTTCTGTCATTTATGGATAAATTAATGTTTTAGATAATCGTATTTAGAGCAATGCCAAACTACCAGTGCAAAAATTAAGCTTGAGTTAAAGCTAACACATATGAATTAAATGATTTGTGAATTTCGCCTAATATTTCTACACTTATTTATTATTTTCAATTTCTATAGAACCTGAAACAATATTTATGTCTATTAAAAACTAGTTTTAACCAAATAAATATGCATTTGCTTTTATTTTCTATAGCTGCTAATTATTTCCGCGTAGTTTAACAATTCCATTGGTTTAGAAGTTTTGTGGTTTACTGTGAAACAACTTCACCAATTGATTGTCGGCGGCTCTACTGTCAACAAATTTTCAGAGTGCTTTGCAGAGACCGAAAGAAAAAGAAGTCAGAAGTCATTAACTCTTTCAATTGGACAAGTTTTTAACAGTAGATATCAATATTGATTGATTTTTTCAGTTAGAAAGTGTTCTTAGTAGATAATTCATTTTCAATCCTACCGTCCGCTCAGTATCACTTTGTTGTTAAATCTGTAAGTAAATTTCGTTAACTTCTTTTGATAAGTAAAACAGCATTATACCTAGCTATGGGGCTAATGGCAGGACATATTTGTATTGAAAGGCACGTAGCACCACCAGGAGACCTCCACAGTGACTTTTGCAGAAGCAGCTACGATGAGGAAGAGACCCTGCACTATTTTCAAGTTTGTCGATTCGATTGTTGTGGCTGTCATAACATTAAACGATTTAAGAACGCTGATTTAGTTAAAATTGTTCGTTGTTAATAAATTTGCATACTTTGGTAACGTAGCTGCGGCTGCAATAATTTGGGTAGTTCATTTTCAGTGGTAACTATCGCTTTTAAAAAACGTTGATAATAATCTTCTCGGCTTACATTTTTTGTACTATGAATGAAATACTTTCCTCTCCTTTAAAAAAACAATAAATTATTGTTGAGGCACTTCAGTTTCCACTTTTATATGCGTATTTTGGGTATAAGTTCACTAAATGTCAGTTGTGGTTTTCATTTCGTGAGATTTCAAATTTCATTCGCAAAATCATATCATAATAGTATGTTTATAATTTCATAATATTAGAATAAAACGAAACATACGGAATCGTAAACATTTTTAAGCCCAAACGGCCTCAGCGGTTCAGTATTAGAACACTTGTGCTGTGACCTAAAGAGATCTTTTGTATATACTATACATTTATTCTTTATAACATATATTTTTTGCAATTCATTTTAGTAAACGTTTACGCCTAAGCGATTCAATCGAGACTACAGTTTTTTTTACCGACATGGATTTTAAAATTTATTTGTTTTTAATTTATATATAACGGGGTTTTCAATAGGGCCGCTACAAAAGTAGACCGATAGTGACAGCAAACGACGCCATTTTTTTTTCCGCTCTTTTAACATTTCTCTTCAGTAAGGTTTGCCATTTCATCATGGAAATATATACGATCCAACAACGAGTCGAAATTATTAAAATTTACTACCGAAATTCGGAGTCAACGGCCTCAACTTTAAGAGCGCTACATCCAATTTATGGTCGTCGTCATTTCTGGCTGAATGGCCTCGTCAATAAACAAAATATGCGTTATTGGACAGGCAGCAATCAACACGTACTCCATGAGTCAATATGGCATCCCAAAAAAACATTGCATCCCGAAAAAATTAAGGTTTGGTGCGGTTTATGGGCCGGCGGCGTCATTGGGCCGTACTTCTTCCGTCATGATCAAGACCGGCACGTTGCTGTGAATGGGAATCGCTACCGCTCAACGATAACCGAATACTTTTTGGCCCGAATTGGATGATATGGACTTGGACAATATGTGGTTCCAACAGGACGGCGCCACAAGCCATACAGCGAATGTCACAATCGATTTATTGAAAACCAAGTTTGGTGAACGTTTTATCTCACGAAATGGCCCAGCCAATTGGCCGCCTCGGTCGTGCGATTTGACGCCGTTAGACTATTTCCTGTGGGGCTACGTTAAGTCTATGGTCTCTGCCAACAAGCCAGCGTTGATTGATGAACTCCGTACGAATATCGAACGTGAAATTGCAGCAGTATCGGCCGATTTATGCTTGAAAAGCGTCGAAAATTGGGTTCAGCGTCTGGACTTCTGCAAGCGTGCCCGTGGTGCCCATGCAAAAGAAATCGAAATCCATACATAATGGCATCGATTGTACTTTCACAGGAATAAAGAGTTTAATTCATATCCCAAACCGTTTTTGTTTTATTTAAAAAAACTTTTGTGGCATTCCTATTGCAAGACCCGATATTAAAACGCATCACTTCAGTAATCAGGCTTGATCGAATGCATATTGTTCATATGTAAACATATATATGTACATATTCATACTTTCATATGTGCCCATACCTGAGCTATTAATACTTTGTCGATAATTTGCAGCATTTCGAACAACAAACTTTTATTGCCAGTTTCAAACAATAAATTCACTTTCACACACACACACAAAATTCATTTTATTAATAAATATACACTTTACGTTAAAATGTTAAGTATATAACTAATTATAGAAATATTATTTTTGGTGTCAGTATTTCTTAGTAAATTTCGAAATTTCATATAAAAAAGAACAACAACAACAAAATTAGAAATCGCACCTTGACTATGAATTCACTACTGTCACACTTAAAAATTATTTTCAAACTGATATTTCGCCCAATTCCATTTCATTTCCAAGCAAAGAAAATTTTCATTCGGACAAGCTATATAACATACATATAAAACAAGAGAAAAAGGTAAAAGCGCTTAAGTTTATATACAACATGTTTGCGCTCTAACTGGATACTCATACCAATATCGATTGCTTTTAAACGAAAGTAACTAGCTAAAAAGGCAGAAATAGTTAAGAGATATCATAAATAAATTTACTCTGCTATAATTTCAACTGAATGGAATATTTGTAGTTCAAATTGCATTACTTTAATTCTTCTTGATCATATTAATATAGCACATTTTTGAGTTTTTTCCAATTGCTCATTTTTCGCGCGCCTCCTCACAACTTCTCATTTTGTCAACAGTCACCAAATTGTGAGATGGTCAACACATGTAGGTATGTACATATGTATGCACTATATGTAGGTTGACGCGCGTGTGTTTTTCATCTGGCCAACATTGGCTTTCATTATTTCTCAACAAACAATTCCGAAAAGCTTGTGTGCATGCACATACATAGAAATGTGCATATTTTCGTTAACATTTCCAAAGGCCATAAATAAAATTTGTTGGGAAATACATATGTTCTTTGAGTATATTCTCTAATTTTTCTGCAAGGTCACATCCAAAAACAAAGTGATATGCTAATGATTCAAAAACTGTTAGACTTTCTAGCAAGGTGCTGCAAAGTCGTTCCTATACAAATTTATACCTACAAATTTATGCCTGACGGTTTATAAAGATGGTATAAATAGATAGATAAAAAGATAGATAAATTATTTTAAAGCCCAATTCCCAAACACCAATGACAGAGTTCTTGACTTGACTATTTTATCTGTACTACTGCGCCTGAAACTATGGCGCAGAATACTAATATTATTTCGTAGTTGTCACGCACTCAGTAGTTTGGTCGTAACAACTTCCATAACAACTGTCATATTTAGACGCCTTAGAACCAAGTTGTTGCGTCATAGTTTTACACCCATTAATATTCTGCAATTATTCTCTGGTAGCAGCGGCATTGGGAGGTTTGGTTTTTTTTATAATAAATGTATGTATGTATAATGGACTTTAGTACAAAATGAGAAGAATTCTAAGTACTTTAAAAATAGCGTTGGTAAATATATTAAAATATCTGCTGGTTAATTCTTTGAAAATCTACTAAAATTTGATTTCCAGCCGATAACTAACTGCTCATTTAGTAAATCGATAATTTCCAAATTGATAAATTTACTTTAATTTATCAACTGTGAGCTTTCAAACAGAACCTATGTTAAAACAGCTGTGACAAAAACATTTTGCCGCCTTTTTACATGTGTGCAGATTGTGCTGAAAAATTGTGAAGAATCTTATTCCTAAATTGTTTGTTTTGGTTTTTGTAATAGTTAAAGGTATGTAGTTAAAAAAAAGTGTTTCGTGACTTGTGCAATATATGTTATGGTAGAAAATTGTGGTAGAATTCAACAACGACGCTAAAAAAAAATTGTCGGCACTGATGGAGTATGTTTTTTCGAATGTTATTGAGAAATAAAACTGCACTGAGGAGGAGTAACATTTAATTATTAAACAAATGACAAATTTTTGCACAGGAGTGACTGCAAAGTGGCGAGCATGCCATAGGAATTGTAAACGGTTCGAGGATAAACACAAAGTTTGGTTGGACGAAGACTTAGTTCTTGTATGTTCTTCTCAAAATGCTCAAAAAAGAGCAGGTAGAAAACAAAAGGAAATTGCTGATTGCCACGCAAAATATCAGAACACCAAAGTTTCGAAACTTGTCGAAAGCAATACATGCAATGAACTAATGACAGCGACTCGCGTCAGCTTATACAAAGTTGGAAAACGGAGTGCATCGCAAGTTGTTTCAATGCTAGGCACTGATTCCGATGCGTCTACAAAAATAAAAAGAAGTCTTGAATTACTAAATCAACAGCTCTTTATCAAGTATACGCCAGAGGAAGCGTTGGCTCTGTATATTGATGAAGGGTTTACCAAAAATTCATATCAACTTATGCAATCTGGTGCAAAAGCTCGCAATAGTGATATATACCCAACATACGATGTTATGCTAGCCGCCAAAAAGATGTGTTATCCAGATGCAAAAAGAACCGAAGAATGTTGTGCTCAGACTGGAGCACTGACGCTGAATAATTTAATAATTAAAAAAACATATTAAAAAAATTAAAAAAAAAAAAAAAATTGTAATTAAAAATTTTCAAACAAAGTTTAAAATTTGGCTCCTTATTAGGTTACTGTTCCAGAAAAATTATCATTTGGTAGAAAACTTTATTATTTTTTAAGTTATTAATTTTCTTACGCTAGATCAGGCAAATCGGCCACTGTGCGACGGAACTAAATATCTCATATCTCGGTTTACATGCGAAAGGGTTGATTTGTGAATAGTGATACAAATATTCACCCCAGTTATATATTGCTATTTTTCAAATAGTAAAATAACCGATAGTTAAAGTTAGCATATTTGCTAAACTATTTGCCGCTGTGTCTGCTCTCTAACTACTCGTTATACCGTCTGTGCACCGGAGCCCACATGAGTTTATGTTTGATTGGATATTTGAAAGGAGTACTGCGATGTCGGCATTTTTCGGAAATGCTATGGCTTAAATGCAAGATTTGTCATCAGTGTATATAATAAACTCCCTACTACGTTTTACGTGAGTGACTACTTCTAATAAGCCGCCGATCTCGTCCGTAAAAGATGAACAAAGGAGGAGTGTGAGGAATGTATCGGGTCTTATCAAGTCCCCATTTTCTTTGTAACTGTGAAAGTTGCATATTGTGCTATTTTTGAGCCATCGGAATATATATATATATATATATGTAAGTATAAATTCCAACAGTAGCGTTTGATTTTTTATAAATCCGCAACTGTTTGACGTAGAAGTAAAATATTTTTGAAATGGATCATACTTATACAATAAATTACCATTTCAATATCTAAACAAAACATGTGTTAATTGGAGCAGCAAAAACGAAAATATAGTAATATGTTGATAAGTTTGAACGACTTTTACTGAGTTAAATAATTCCAAAAACCAATTATTATGATTCTAACGTACCACATTGATTTTCCAAAATTTATACATACATACATAAGTATACATATATTTTTAGATATAAATATATATTTTTCGCTTTGGTTTTAGAGATTCACCACCGCAAGACGTACGCTTTACTTGCGCAAAGTTTCAATGGTAAATTAGTTGACATTGTGAGCGAAATATATACATACATATCTATTTCTATCTATGCGGACAATATGCTTAAGACTTGTATACATAGTAGAATATATAAATATATGAGCTTATACATTATTTATTTATCTAACAATCTCTCTTGCTTTACATCCTAGTTTCATTTGAATAAAATGTATAAAAAGCCATAGGAAGCTGTTGATCTCCTTCGAGCTTTCTGCACGTGGCGACTTCATTTGATATTAATAATAATTTTAGAATTTTTAGTACTAACAGCGAATAAAACAGCATTAATAATAACTAATAAAATATAGCTATACAATAATTTTATTAAACATATAAGTTAACTGAAGAAGAGTAGGTAAGGTGTTGTACAATGTTTTACGATGTTAGACTGTGCATTATTTTTCATAGCTATCTTAGCAAGTTTTGGAACTATAAAACACTATGAAAGTTATATATTTAGTATAAACTTACACCTAAATTAATTATGAAATTGTATGTTTACAAATTTAACAAGATTTCAATGAATGGCTAGAAATCGCGTCATACCAAAACAAATAAAGGAAAGACACAGGTTAATCAGATATTATTATTATCCCAAGAATAATGGAAGCCCAGATTACGACAACGCCGGCAGCGTACATGTCACAGACACTACAGGAATAGCGAGAAGAAAAGGAAGGTGATAACTGCACAGGGGTTTTTATTTGCACTGCAACTGCTACAATACAAAGCTCGGCACTTCACATTTATTATACTGTATTTAACTTTTTATAAAAATCGCTCAAAACTCAGAAAAATCATCTTTCTAAGACCCATTTGTGACGTCAATCCTTCAAACGAGGCAAGTACAAAGTAACGGAAGTGCTTTTGTCGTCACCTTCTATTCTCTGCATCGTGTTATTATCCTAGGTAGCGTGAAACGTGTCAACTCAGTTGCAACAAATGGTAAGATTATTCACATTACCTACATAATGAACCGGTATATATTTTTCCGTCTTCCCCAAATGCAAAAGACAAACTGCGATTTTTTTTTCTTAAAATTTAATGTTACAATACCCTAATTGGTTAGGTTGCATTTAAGTTTTTAACAAGACAATTATAATATAAATAAGGTTTGCAGATTTCAATTTTGAACAGATATTTATTCATATACATATCTACATATATCTATCTTAAATTTCCGGGCACGACAACGCATCAAGAAAATTTACTTTTCTAGGGACAGAAAAAGTTAATCAAACTTTAAAATACTTCTTTTTTCTAGACTTTACCAAACCATGGTAGACGGGTTTGCTAGGCCTCGAGTTCAATAAAATTACACAGATTTCTAAATATAAAACCGAAAATAATATAATAAAGTTAAATAACATAAAATAAAATAAAATAAATTAAAATAAGTTAAATTAGAATAAAACAAAATAAGATAAATTAGAACAACTAAAAAAAATGCAATAAAAAAGGAAAACGAAATTAAAAAATTTATATAATATACATAATTATATACGTTTATGCAAGTTAATAAAATCTTACATATACAAATCTCTTGTCACCATATTTGTGTTCGAACTGCTGAAAAACGGCTACATCGACTTTTCTGATATTTTGTATGTATGTATATTGATAAGTATGGTAATAGGCCGAAAAATATATATTATGCTTGGAAGAGGGTTGCCGACTATTTGAAAAGTCAAATTTTATTAAAATATACACAAGTTATATGAACTATTAAAATATGGTGGTTAAGCGGTTCGTCTAGGAAAGATGGCACATAGCTAACATTTGTGAGGGGTGTCACCGGTTTGAAAAGTCGAATTTAATTCAAATATAGACTAGCTATATAAAATATTAAAATAAGAGTATCAAACTAATCGTCTAGGTAAGGAGAAGGTCTTACACATAGTTTGGGGAGAGATGCCACCTGTTTGGAACATACACATTTTTAAACTACACACAAGCAAATGTAATATTAAAAAAATAATAGTATCAAGCCTTTGGATTAATTTATGAAAAGGTTTATAGCTAACAATATTTTGAAGGGGGTTGCCGCCTGCTTAAAATTTGAGTTCAGCTAAATTATACACAATTTGTATGAAATATTAATACATGGGTGTCAAACGGATCGTCCCGGCAAGAAAGTTCATAGCAAACTTTATGAAGTTTCCACCTGTTTAAAAAGTCGAATTAAATTAAATTATTCAATTAAAAAAGTTTTGTGATATAGTAAAGTATGGTTGTGAAACAGCTCGTTTTGCTGAGAGGGTTTAAAGCTTGTTATATTTTAAAGAAGGTTGACATCTGATTGAAGATTCCAATTTAAATAAATTATACACAAAGTACATATATGAAAAAATTTATGGTTACATTTCAAAGAGGGCTGGCATTATTTTTTTTAGTTTTAATTTAATTAAATTATACACAAAGATATTGAATATTAAAATAGCGCTGTCAAACTATTTGTCCCGGCGAGGAAAAGATGCATAGTTATAATTTTGAGAGGTTGCCACCTTTTATACATATGTGACAGAAATCGAAATGCGTTTTCTGGTTATATATACAAAGAGCAATCAATAATCTTATATATTCAAATCTAGTATAATATATACATTAATGCTTCAATTTGCAGTTGATTTTTAAGTCAAAATTAAAAAAAAATCACTAAATAAAATAGTTAATATTGCCGGCATAACGTTATCTCACTATGGGACGATTTCTACATGGTAACTTCTACCGTGACCCGCCTTAAGGAACTGCGCTCAATAAATTAAAAAATGCAAAGCAATGAAGACGTTGCTAATTTAATAAAAAAAGTAAATTTATTTCACGATGGATTTAAGATTTTTTCTAGGATAGGCTGATGTACGAGATTTTCCATATGGGCGTTTTATCGAATATTCTTCTCTAAATTCGAATACTCGTAAAATCGAATAACTCTATGCTCATACAAAGTTTCCTAGAATCTATTTCATAAAAGCGCGCCTTACATTATTTATAGATATAGGTGGAGAATAATTTTTGCTTTATTTCCAAAAATTGTGTACGTTTGTTTTAGGGATACAGAAAGCCATACTGATATGAGACTTTAGGAAAAGGTATACAAACTCTACTATAAAGAGACACATATATGATTTTCAGGCTTAACACCTTTCAGTTTCATTTGAGTTTTGTTATTTTTTAAGAGTGTTTTTTAACAATTTTTTTATACTGGTTGCTACTAGCACTTGCTGCTGCAGTAAAGTGTTGACAGTTCAGTAATTTTTCCGAACTATATTCTTATATAATTTGCAAATATTTAGTTATTTCTATATACATACATACATACAAGTGCATATATTTATTTCATATTTTCTACTTACTATTTGTAATCATTTCGCCAAAAAAAAGAAGCAAAATAAACTAACTATCTGCGCCTTAAAAAGTAAAAAAGTTTACTTTTCTCGCACTTTGAAAACTTATTCCAACAAAATAATGTTACCCTCGACGTAGCCATAACCCGCCCTTCTGCAGTAAGGCACTGCCACCAAACCACCTACCTCATTATCTCTACTTTGCTTTTTCCCAAGTTTGGTGCGTAATAACTGAATATCAAAATTTTCGCCTCTGGTTCGGCTTGTGGCTTCAAATTTTTACGCTTTTTCTATGTAAAACATTATTACTGTTTTCCTTTCGTGCAGCATAAAGTTTTTATTTTTATAGTGTAAAAATATTGTGCGAATGGCATTTTACAACTTTTTGTAATTTAATATATTTTTTCAAGATTGGCTACGTTTGCTTTGTTATTATGGCTGTTGTTATCAATATTTCCTTTTATTTTATTTTTATTTCAATTGTAGTTGTTAACGTTAGCGTTAGCCTTAATGTAGCTGTTGGTGTTACAATTTTTATTATAAATGGCTGAAGAATTTTCGAGTTGGCGTTTTTCGCAACAACTTGGCCGCAACGGATTTGCCACTGCTGTTGCCTGTCTCTTCGTCTTCGCGAATTTTGTTTCTATTTTTGAATGCAGTGTTTTAGTGTGTTTGTGTGTGTGTGTGTTTGTATGTTTATGAACCGGCAAAAGTTTTGGGCGCTGTTCTAAAGGCGTGTTGCTGAAATTTATTTGGCTTTTATGAATGTCAGAGCAAGAACAGAAAATAAATACGACGAGTAAAATGAAATAAAAAATAAATTGTTGAAAATCAAAAGTTGATAAAGTCAGCAGTTGGCTACGCCATTTTTTTCTTGTTTTCGTCATTTTTGAAACTTGCACCACTGCACAAAATAGTCTGAATCCAATTAAGTAATTCCGAGATTTTATGACACAGATTTTACTTTCCACGCTGAGAAGCAAATTAGTGTAGAATTTCGATATTATATCGAACTGAAGGTCATTTCTGGTATATGAATTTTATTTGCCTGTTTAATTTACAGAATCAAAATGTTTTTTAAATTGTTTGGCTTTTATGAAAGCTTAAATTCGCAGCATCGATTAATCGTTACAGACTAGGCAGAATAAAATAATAATTGCCAAATTGTTGTTACTATTATCTTTCGTTTGATATGGTAGAATAAGAAGATGTATAGAGTATTCATAACTATAGGTAGGGAATTATTCATATGCTTAGGATTTTGCGCTGTTTTATAACCCATTAAATTTTAGCATAATAAGGTAGAAGGGTTTCACTTGGAACGAACACAATGTGTGTTCATATCGAAGAAAATGACCAACACCGGAATAAATTTGGGAAGTAGTTCAACTTTTTTTATTAGAGTTGGCATAAATCTCATAATGTATTTTCTTCTTCATTATGGGAATACTTTTTTATGTATGGCGAAATCATGCAAAATTTAAGTTCATTTGCAATTACTATTTAACTTAATTCCAAGCATGAAAATAATAACAACAATTTTGTTTAAAACAACTAAGGTGATACCAGTCACGAGTTTATACAATGAAGCGCGAGTTGCGCTACAAAAAAGACCCAGTTCATAACTGGACAGAGTCGCCGCCGGGGCTAGATTTCAAAACGATAGAAAATCTCTTTTAAAAAGTGTTTGCTTCTTGCAATTATAAAGCTCCGAGTATATTTCTGGCGTGAAAGAAAATTCTCACAAAAATCATCTGTCGTCATGCAGAACGATGCGACTAACATGTCGTTGAAAACTTAAAGTGACGCCACAAAGGAAGCGCTCATATAAACAAATTGGCTCCTTTTGATTGGTTAAAAATAGCTGAGCTCAATC